>CM061753.1:111759833-112359833 GCA_030979885.1 Lolium multiflorum | reverse complement strand
GGACAAAGCAGAGAGCAGCCACGCTCGTGGCAAAGAGAAAGAGGAGGCCGTTCCACGTGACCGGCCCCAAGACGACAATAAACGGTACCTGGCCGAGGAGGAGGTGAGAAACATACGGCATCCACGCCCATTACCCGAGCATCTCCTCAGCAAATATGATCAGCCATACGACCGACGTCGCCGCTACGGCGAAGACGATCAAAGAAATCATCGGTCTGATGCGGACGGGAGGTATCGTCGAGAACAATGGCCACGACGACGGGTGCGAACGTCGCGCAGAGGACGAGGAGCCGGACAACGTGGATAGGCAGGGACTGCCCCTTCTTCAGACACTGCTGGGATTCCGGAATGAGCCGATTACCAACAATCGGCAATTGCCCAGAATGTAAACAAAAGGAGAAGGGTATAGCTAAGGTGTCCGTGTTCGAGCGTCTAGGGCCTCTCCCGCCTCGGAGCAAGCATGCTGAGCCCGTTCAGAGGGAAGATCGCGAGGAACTAGAGGACGATGATGAAGAGGATAAGTATCATCGGCCACGATGGTGTCCCGATGGGCTCAGCCACTCCCAAAAACAAAGGGTTCAGCGACTACGTGCGTTGGAAGAAGCCGAAAGGTTATATCTGCACGCGTTGAGGAAGGCACGGCCTGACCTGGCCGCCAAAATTCAGCGAACCCTGGATGAAGAAGGTCGGCCACAAAGAAAAGAGTGGCGCCCTAAGCAAAGGAAAGCCGATGACGACGCATCGGCAGACACAGACATGGTTCAGAAGTGGACAACATATGAACAGCGCCATCCAGAATTGTACCAGGACAAGTACAAGCGCGTCACCCTGATCGAGAAGGACAAAGATGAAGGTTCTGCAAGAGATCAGGAGTTCACTAGTGCTGAGCGGATCCGGGGGGCAAAACCCGTGTCCTGCAAGTGGGCAAAGCAACCAGAGCCTGCAAAAGGGTTCGACTTCGATTTGAGCAAAACGGAGCAAATTTTTGATTGGCTCCTAAAGGAAAAACAGCTGAAGTTACCCGACGGCCACAAAATCCCCACGTTACGGGAGACGAACGGCAGACCATACTGCAAATGGCATGACACGTTCACCCATGCCACCAACGACTGCAAAGTCTTGCGCGGACAGATTCAGATGGCGATAGAGCAAGGCCGGTTACTCTTCGACCAGTTTGCCATGAAAGCTGACACGCAGCCGTTTCCGGAGGTCAACATGGTCGATCTCGGCCATTGCATAAGACGCGAGCCAGGTGGTTCGTCTGATATCAATAGGGCAGGGCTCGCAGATCGCCATTGCGAGGATAAGCCCGAGAGCAGTCGCTCCCGCGGAAAAGGTGAAGAGGAGGCCGATCCACACGATCGGCCCCAAACAATGAAAAGGGGTGAGCCCTCAGTAAGCGTTACGATGAAAAGGGACGCCAACTCCAGCGATGGGCCAATGTTATCCTCAACACGCGCTTTACCTGTGTTCAGCATCGACCTAGAAGGCGATGGAAAGCTGGGGTATGGGTCTACATCGGCTGACGAGCTAGAGGAGACTGAGGAAGTCAAGAAGGAGATCAAGAAGTTGTTGGACGCCGGGTTCATCAGGCCATGCAGGTACGCTGAAAGGATTTCCAATGTAATACCTGTGGAGAAAAAGGAGGGCCGGTGGCGCGTTGCCATAGATTTTCGAAATCTCAACATTCTGTAAATAGTCGGATCGACGACTACAAGGGAAGACGATTCCAGCGATCGGCTAAAATTACTCGCACCACCCTTGTTTACTGATGTGCTATTTCGCATGGTGAGTGGCGAGAAAAGCTTTAATTGGCTGAAAAGCCGATATCTTCAATCACTTGAAGGATTCGGCTCGGGGGGCATATACACGGAGAAGGTACAAAGCCACGAAGGATGTACCCAGGGGAAGCCGATTCATGAATCGATCGGCTAATAAAAAATCGAAAATACAGAAATTTTTGAGATTTCGAATGTTGAGATTTCGAAAGCCGATGCGTAGTCATCGACTTAAGGATTCAAAGCCGATGCACGGCCATCGACTCAAGGGATTTAAACGGAAGCCTAACTAGGGCAGGCCCTTCATTGAGATTGCCTGGCGACTCGGGCCCTCTCTTCAACGACTTCCAATTCCTTCGGCAAGACTTCAAGCTCGGCAGCATCGACAGAATCATCAGTTTGGGTGTCCAAGGCGGCCCTTCTTCTCATGTAAGTTGTTGCCGGCAGGTTTGAGGATCACGACCCTGGCCAAGCATCAGGAACAGCATGGATGTGCGGGTCAGACTAGGACCACGAGAACAACCGGCGGTCATCCAGTTGGACTGAACTTTATTCCCACCAAAGGTTGCCTCACCGGACCAAAGAGACTTGGGGGGCAGCTCACCTGGGAAGTTCTCTGCTATTAACAACCGATTTCGGTCAGAATCGGCTGACGCTGCACCACAGTAGAGGGGTTGATAGTGGCCCAATGCAGCTGGTGCAACTTCAATCTCGCCTTGATCGAGGCTCGGGGGCAGCGAGCCAATGGTGTCGAAATTGGCTGTCTCTGCGTCGTAACCATGCTGAACGAGAGAGTTATTGCAGAATAAAACCACCAGGGTTAACGGAAGGAGTTTGAAGGAGGGGCCATCATCGATGGTTAGACCTTAGGCCAGTTCGTTGCGGCACGGGAGTGCGACATCGCTGGAAAAGCTGTGAGCAAACACTTGTTGAGCAGAGGTGTCAGCTTCAAACGTCAGATGTCAGGCTTTCTTGGGGAGCATTAACCCAGGGGTTTTGTTATCAGGACGATGACCCACAAGTATAGGGGGTGTATCGTAGTATCTTCGATAAGTAAGAATGTCGATCCCAACGAGGAGCAGAAGGTGTTGGCAGCAGTTTCGATGAAGGATTCACTCTAAATGCTCACAGACAAGTATTCAGGGGGTTTTGATATTGCAGATAAATAAAGTACAAGTAAATAAAATGCGAGAGAAATAATTGCAGCGAGTGGCCCAATCCTTTTTAGCACAAAGGACAAGCCGGTTTGTTTACTTAAAATGACCAAACGTTCCGAGGACACACGGGGATTTTAGTCTAGTACTTTCGCTTCATGTGGTTTAATAATCTTCATTGTTTTGATAAGTGTTGTGTGGGTGAACCTATGCTAATGCACCGCCCTTCCTAGGACTAATACATACTTGTGATTATACCCCTTGCAAGCATCCGCAACTACAAGAAAGTAATTAAGATAAATCTAACCACAGCCTTAAACTGAGATCCCTCCTGCATCGATATACTAACGGGGGCTTAGGTTTCTGTCACTCCGGCAACCCCGCAATTAGCAACCGAATACAAGATGCACTCCCCTAGGCCCATAAATGGTGAAGTGTCGTGTAGTCGACGTTCACACGACACCACTAGAAGAATGACACCACAACTTAAATATCATAACATTGAATATTACTCAACCATAATTCACTACTAGCATTTAGACTTCACCCATGTCCTCAAGAACTAAACGAACTACTCACGAGACATCATATGGAATACAATCAGAGGTGATATGATGATGAATAACAATCTGAACATAAACCTTGGTTCAATGGTTTCACTCAATAGCATCTACAACAAGTATAGAATAACACCGGGAGAGTTTCCCCTATCAAACAATCAAGATTTAACCCGAATTGCTACAGCGATGACGAGGTGCAGCGGTGATGATGGCGGTGTAGATGGTGGAGATGATGATGATGATGATGGAGATGATGTCCCGCTCGATGACGATGGCGATGGCGTCGATTTCCCCCTCCGGGAGGGAATTTCCCCGGCGGATTCCCCGCCGGAGAGCTCTTTCTCTCTGGTGTTCTCCGCCCGCGAGGCGGTGTAACCCTCGTGAGGATCCCTCTGTGGCTTAGGTTTTCGGGACGAAGGAGTACGCGAAGAAAAGAGGCGAAAGGGCTGTGGGGCCCCCGAGCACGGTGGCGCGGCCAGGGGGCCGCGCCGCCTGTGGTCTGGGCCCACATGGCTCCTCTCTGCTCCCCCTTTTGGCTCCTTCCGTCATCTGGAAAAATAGGAATTTACGTGAAATTCCCTTCCACGATTGATCTTCCGAAATATTGCGTTCTGACGGTGCTTTTTCCAGCAGAATCCTGGCTCCGGTGCTTGATCCTCCAATGATGATGAAACATGCAAAATAGATGAAATAACATAAGTATTGTGTCCCAATATGAAATATATCAATGAATAACAACAAATTATGATACAAAATAGTGATGCAAATTGGACGTATCAACTCCCCCCAAGCTTAGACCTCGCTTGTCCCCAAGCGAAACTGAGCTCGATAAACAAGACCACATGTTTATGGAGTGAAGAGTCGATAAATAAAATACGGACAAGAAGCATCATATTCATTAACACAAGACATTCTAGTAAACAACTTCCTCATATAACTCATCTTGAAATAGGTAAAGAGAAATCACAAGTAAAGGTGCATAAGAAATCATAGTTGGTGATGGCAAACTTTGTTCTTGGTCAGAGAACTACTAACGGATTGTACTTCTAAGCAAAGCTTTCATATTAGATTTTATAGCTGAGCTTTCATATTCAAGCATGACAATCTCCTCATAATCATTGATAACTTCAAAGTCATATTCATTCAGATAAAATTGGTACTAAACAAGAAAGCATAAAAGACATGATTAACTGAATCATAGCATAAATGATTGGTTCACAACAACTCAATTGCTTGCTTGAGATAGAGGGAAATAGGTTTACTGACTCAACATAAAAGTAAAAGATAGGCCCTTCGCAGAGGGAAGCAGGGATTAAATCATGTGCTAGAGCTTTTCAAGTTTTGAAATCATATAAAGAGCATAAAAGTAAAGTTTTGAGGGGTGTTTGTTGTTGTCAACGAATGGTAATGGGTACTCTAACTACCTTATCAACCAGACTTTCAAGAGCGGCTCCCATGAAGGACGTTATTTCTACCACCGTGGTAGATCATCCCTCTTCTCTTTTGTTTACACATGTATTTTAGTGGGGTGGCACTCCTTCCAACCTTTCTTTCACAAACCATGGCTAACCGATTCCATCGGGTGCCTGCCAACAATCTCATACCATGAAGGAGTGCCTTTTTATTTTAATTTTATTATGATGACACTCCTCCCCACCTTTGCTTTCTCAAGCCATGGCTAACCGATTCCATCGGGTGCCTACCAACTTTTCACATACCATGGAGGAGTGTCTATTTGCAAAATTAAGTTGCTTACTGATGAATCAGAGCAACACATGTGAAGAGAATTATTAATGAAGTTAATTAATTGGGGCTGGGAACCCCTTTGCCAGCTCTTTATGCAAAGTTATTGGATAAGCGGATGAAGCCACTAGTCCATTGTGAAAGTCTGTCAAGTAAATGACAAGATCGAAAGATAAAACACCACATACTTCCTCATGAGCTATAAAACATTGACACAAATAAGGAGTAGTAGTTTGAATTATTTAAAGGTAGCACATGAAGTATTTACTTGGAATGGCAGAAAATACCATGTAGTAGGTAGGTATGGTGGACACAAATGGCATAGGTTTGGTCTAAGGTTATGGATGTATGAGAAGCATTCCCTCTCGATACAGGTCTTTGGCTAGCAAGGTTTGATAGCAAGCATAAAGGTTGAGGGAAACAAACAAATATACATATGATAGAAACAATCATGCATCTTTCTCATAAGCACAAGCAATTTTAACTTTTAGAATACTAAGCATAGAGATAATAGAGTAATGTATCTAAGTGTATTTCTCTCTTTTATTAAAACATCAGGGTGTTGTTGCTATTGACCAATGCTAAGTTTGCCAAAACCAAATAGATTTACTTGATGCTCCCAAAGTGATATCAATACTCATGTCAAGAGTAATCATATAATGGAGATTGCAAACTAAAATAAGGTGTGCAAAAAGTAAATGATAAGACTTCTCATTAATATTCCATAACGATAACTCACACCAACGGATACATAGATAGCTAACTAAGAGAGATACTTCCACATTGCATACTATTCCATATGATAACTTCCCTACTCATGATATGACACTACTTGATAGTAAAAGATAAAGGTAATGATGATGTGATACCGCGGCACTCCCCAAGCTTGGAACAAACCAAGGGGATGCCAATACCGATGATGAATTACTCCTTCGGTGATGATGGTGATGGATTCTTCTCGACAAGCTTCCTGACAAGCTCCTGTAAACCTTCAATCTCATAGGTGAGGTTGCGGATCATCTCCGAGTTGTGCTCAACGCGGCTCATAATCATGTCCGGTGGTGAATCCCAACTCTTAGAATTGTTTCCCCATCCTTCAGCTTCAGATTTCATCTCTCCTGCATTGTCAGAACGATTTATATCCCAATTACTGGCAACACTACCTTGGGGGTCCTTTCAGTTTGACGATCGTAGATTAGATTGCGGTAAGGGTTGTAATGGCTCGGAGAAGATGTCCTTGGAGCCAAGTAATGACGTGGAACCGCTCCTCCGGTAGCGATTCGTGCACTCCTCTTGACGTTGGATGGATTTGATATCACGCCAATACTTGCAACGGTGGCTTGCTGGTGTTCCTGCGGAGCTTCCTCCACTTCTTCCTCATCCTCTCTTGCGTCTTCTTTCTTCAGCTCCGGGTCTTGAATATCTTCCTTCAAAGGTTCCTTGTCCTTGTTGTTGGAGGCCATGGTGCTTCTAGATCAAAACAAATCTGGCAGAAAACAAAACAAAACGCAACGAGAAAACGATATTACGGACCTCCAGGGGTCCGGGGGATTATATAGCAAATATTTTTACGACAAAAGGAAGGTTCCAGATCAAACCAGAGTCGGAAAGGGGCGACGAGGCGGCCAGACCATAGGTCGGCGCGGGCCCAGGTTAGGCCGCGCCGGCCTATGGTGGCACGCCCTCGTGCGTCTTTTCCACTCCGTTTCGATTCCGTAATTTTTCATATTTTCTAAAAACAGCAGAAATAATGTTCGGAAAGGTAAACGCGGACTTTTTATTACCTATACTGTTACCTATTCAAAGTCCAGTTCTGGCGGACTGTCAATTTGTCCTTTGATGAAAGCCTCCGGTGTTTCCACTTGAATAATATCAACATCAACATTATAAGAATCACCCGAGATATAATGCTTGAGTCTTTGTCCATTCACCACTTGTGTGGCATTGCCTTGGAGAGAGCTAATTTTAATTGCTCCTGAACGATACACCTCCTCAACAACATATGGTCCTTCCCACTTCGAGAGTAATTTCCCTGCAAAGAATCTGAGACGAGACCGATACAATAGAACTTGATCTCCAACATTAAATTCTCTTTTGATGATCCTTCTATCATGCCACTTCTTAACTTTTTCTTTAAAGAGTTTAGCATTTTCATAAGCTTCACTTCTCCATTCATCTAGAGAACTTAATTGCAACAACCTCTTATTACCGGCTAATTTAGGATCTTTATTTAGTTCTCTAACAGCCCAATAAGCTTTGTGCTCTAGTTCTAAAGGTAAATGACAAGCTTTTCCATAAACCATTTTATAAGGTGACATTCCCATAGGATTTTTATAAGCAGTTCTATAAGCCCATAGTGCTTCTTTCAATTTGCTAGCCCAATTCTTCCTAGATTTATTAACAGTCTTTCCTAAAATAGCTTTAATCTCTCTATTTGATAATTCTACTTGACCACTAGTTTGAGGATGATAAGCGGAAGCAATTCTATGATTAATACCATACTTAGCAAGAGTTTTTCTAAAACCTCCATGAATGAAATGAGAACCTCCATCAGTCATAATATATCTAGGTACTCCAAATCTAGGAAATATAATATCTACAAGCATTTTTATAGAGGTCTCACCATCAGCACTTTTTGTAGGTATAGCTTCTACCCATTTAGTAACATAATCAAAGCGACAAGTATATGAGTGTTACCGTCTGAAGAAGGGAAAGGACCCATGAAGTCGAATCCCCAACAATCGAATGGTTCAATAACAAGAGTATAATTCATAGGCATTTCATTGCGTCTAGAGATATTACCAACTCTTTGACATTCATCACAAGATAAAATAAATTTCCTTGCATCTTTGAAGAGTGTTGGCCAATAAAAACCCGATTGTAGAACCTTTTGCGCGGTTCTATCTCCAGCGTGATGTCCTCCATAAACACTTCCATGACATTTATTCAATATCTCCTGTTGTTCATATTCAGGAACACATCTTCGCATAATACCATCCACTCCTTCTTTATATAAGTGTGGGTCATCCCAAAAATAATGCCTCAAGTCATAAAAGAATTTCCTCCTTTGCTGAGCTGAAAAGGTTGGAGGCAAATACTTCGAAACAATAAAGTTAGCATAATCTGCATACCAAGGGCTCTCTCGCGAGCTCACCTTTATTACAGCCAATTGTTCATTTGGAAAACTATCATTAACAGGAACAGGATCATAAGCAATATTTTCCAATCTAGACAAATTATCAGCAACAGGATTATCAGCACCTTTCCTATCTATAATATGTAAATCAAATTCTTGCAACAGAAGTACCCATCTAATAAGCCTTGGCTTAGCATCTTTCTTTGTCATAAGGTATCTAATTGCAGCATGATCAGTATGAATTGTAACCTTCGAATCAACAATATAGGGTCTAAACTTATCACAAGCAAAGACTACAGCTAACAATTCCTTTTCAGTTGTAGCATAATTTCTTTGAGCAGCATCAAGAGTCTTACTAGCATAATGAATAACATTTAATTTTTTATCTACCCGTTGTCCAAGAACAGCGCCTACAGCAAAATCACTAGCATCACACATAATTTCAAAAGGCAAATTCCAATCAGGAGGTTCGACTACAGGAGCAGTTGTTAAGGCTTTCTTTAGAGTTTCAAAAGCTTCCTTACAATCATCATCAAAAACAAAAGGTACATCTTTTTGAAGAAGATTAGTAAGAGGCTTTGAAATTTTAGAGAAATCTTTAATAAATCTCCTATAAAACCCAGCATGACCAAGAACACTACGAATACCTTTAACATCCCTCGGATAGGGCATCTTCTCAATTGCTTCAACTTTAGCTCTATCAACTTCAATACCTCTCTCGGAAATTTTATGTCCCAATACAATTCCTTCATTAACCATAAAGTGGCATTTCTCCCAATTAAGAACAAGGTTAGTTTCTTCACATCTCTGCAAAACTTTATCGAGGTTTCGCAAGCAATTATCAAAAGAATTCCCATAGACAGAAAAATCATCCATGAACACCTCTACAATACTTTCGCAAAAACCATGAAAAATAGCAGACATGCATCTTTGAAAAGTAGCAGGAGCATTACATAAACCAAAAGGCATACGCCTATAAGCATAAGTTCCATAAGGACAAGTAAAAGTGGTTTTCTCTTGATCTTTAGCTTTAACAGCAATTTGTGAAAACCCAGAATAACCATCAAGAAAGCAAAAATGAGTATTTTTAGATAACCTTTCTAGCATTTGATCAATAAAGGGTAAAGGATAATGATCTTTCTTAGTAACTTTATTAACTTTTCGAAAATCAATGCACATTCTATAACCTACAACTATTCTTTGAGGGATAAGCTCATCATTATCATTAGGCACAACAGTCATTCCTCCCTTCTTAGGAACACAATGCACAGGACTAACCCATCTACTATCAGCAATAGGATATATAATACCAGCTTCAAGGAGTTTTAATACCTCGTTCCTTACCACTTCCTTCATCTTCGGAATTAGACGACGTTGATGTTCAACAACAGGCTTTGCATCTTCTTCCATATTAATAGCATGTTGGCAAATAGAAGGAGAAATCCCTTTCAAATCATCAAGAGTATAGCCAATAGCTCCTCGGTGTTTCTTCAATATTTGCAATAATCTTTCTTCTTCAAACTCTGTAAGTTTAGAACTAATAATAACAGGATATATTTTCTTATCATCAACATAAGCATATTTGAGATTATCAGGTAAAGGCTTTAAATCAAAAACAAGATCTTCCTTGGGTGGCGGTGTTGTACCCAAATCTTCCACCGGTAAATCATGCTTGAGAATAGGTTGACGAAGAAATATCTCCTCAAGCTCATCTCTTTCTTTCCTGAAAATTTCACTCTCGCTATCCTCCAAATGTTGCTGCAAAGGATTATTAGGAACAAGAACAATAGATGCACACTGCTCCATTTTAAAATCATTACTAGGCAAGTCAGTTTTATAAGGAGTTTTGGTAAATTTAGAAAAGTTAAATTCATAAGGTTCACCAGCAAATCTAGTCAAAATTTTCTCTTTCTTACAATCTATAATAGCTCCACAAGTATTTAGAAAAGGTCTACCCAAAATGATAGGACAATGATCACTAGCAGCAGAACCAAGTACCAAAAAGTCAGCAGGATATTTAATCTTACCACATAGAACTTCCACATCTCGAACAATACCAATTGGAGAAATAGTTTCTCTATTAGCCAGATGAATAACCACATCAATATCTTCAAGTTCACAAGAACCAATTTCGTGCATAATCTCCGTGTAAAGCTCATAAGGTATAGCACTAACACTTGCACAAATATCACATAAACCATAATAGCAATGATCACCAATTCTAACAGATAGCATAGGAACACTAACTTGTTTGGATTTATTAGGATGTGAAACAATATTAGAAGCATCTTCACAGAAAATAATATGACCATCCTCCACATTTTCAGTCACAAGATCTTTAACTATAGCAACAGCAGGTTCAATTTTAATTTGTTCTTCAGGTTCTTTAGGTTTCTTTTCACTTTTATTAACCGCACTAGATATGACAGAGTACTCCTTCATTTTAGCAGGGAAAGGAGTTTTTTCAATATAAGCTTCAGGAATAACATTATCAACAGTTTCAACCACTACACATTTGTTTACAAATGAATCAATTTTATCTTTATACGGTTCATGATACTTATCAAAATTCTTCTTAGGCAGTTCATAATGAGAAGCAAAAGCTTTATAAAGATTTGCAACAACTTGGGAATCAAGACCATATGTAGCACTCATATTACGAAATTTATCAGTATCCATAAAAGCTTCAATGCATTTATAATCATAAATTATACCTGATTCTCTATCTTTGTCATTCTCCCATCCTTCAGTATTTTCTTGGATCCGATCAAGAAGGTCCCTTTTAAACTCTTCTTTGTTGCGTGTAAATGATCCAGAACAAGAAGTATCCAGCAAGGTCTTGTCTTGAAAAGAAAGTCTTGCATAGAAATTATCAATAATAACATTACCAGGAAGCTCATGAATGGGGCATTTGAGCATTAAAGACTTCAATCTCCCCCAAGCTTGGGCAATACTCTCTCCATCATGAGGCCAAAAATTATATATGCGGTTCCGATCCTTGTGAATTTCACTTGGAGGATAAAATTTGGAATAGAATAAAGGCACAATGTCCTCCCAATCAATAGAATCACCATTCTTCAGCAATTTATACCAGTGCGCCGCTTTACCAGACAGCGATATAGTGAATAGTTTCTTCCTAACTTCATTCATAGAAATACCTGCACATTTGAATAACCCGCATAATTCATGCAAAAACAATAAATGATCACCAGGATGAACAGTTCCATCCCCTTCATAGCGGTTATCCATAACACGTTCAATAATTTTCATAGGTATTTTATATGGTACTACTTCCTCACCTGGCGCTTCATCCACTACCGTTGCAGTAGTAGTAGATTTCCCAAATAGAAATTGAAGAGAGGATCTCTCCATAATGATTTATAGCAGCAGGCAGAAATAAAATCAGCACAAACAGTAAATTTCCTTACCAATTCCGCTTACCAATAGCGCTTCACTCCCCGGCAACGGCGCCAGAAAATAGTCTTGATGACCCACAAGTATAGGGGTGTATCGTAGTATCTTCGATAAGTAAGAATGTCGATCCCAACGAGGAGCAGAAGGTGTTGGCAGCAGTTTCGATGAAGGATTCACTCTAAATGCTCACAGACAAGTATTCGGGGGTTTTGATATTGCAGATAAATAAAGTACAAGTAAATAAAATGCGAGAGAAATAATTGCAGCGAGTGGCCCAATCCTTTTTAGCACAAAGGACAAGCCGGTTTGTTTACTTATAATGACCAAACGTTCCTGAGGACACACGGGGATTTTAGTCTAGTACTTTCGCTTCATGTGGTTTAATAATCTTCATTGTTTTGATAAGTGTTGTGTGGGTGAACCTATGCTAATGCACCGCCCTTCCTAGGACTAATACATACTTGTGATTATACCCCTTGCAAGCATCCGCAACTACAAGAAAGTAATTAAGATAAATCTAACCACAGCCTTAAACTCTGAGATCCTGCGATCCCTCCTGCATCGATATACTAACGGGGGCTTAGGTTTCTGTCACTCCGGCAACCCCGCAATTAGCAACCGAATACAAGATGCACTCCCCTAGGCCCATAAATGGTGAAGTGTCGTGTAGTCGACGTTCACACGACACCACTAGAAGAATGACACCACAACTTAAATATCATAACATTGAATATTACTCAACCATAATTCACTACTAGCATTTAGACTTCACCCATGTCCTCAAGAACTAAACGAACTACTCACGAGACATCATATGGAATACAATCAGAGGTGATATGATGATGAATAACAATCTGAACATAAACCTTGGTTCAATGGTTTCACTCAATAGCATCTACAACAAGTATAGAATAACACCGGGAGAGTTTCCCCTATCAAACAATCAAGATTTAACCCGAATTGCTACAGCGATGACGAGGTGCAGCGGTGATGATGGCGGTGTAGATGGTGGAGATGATGATGATGATGATGGAGATGATGTCCCGCTCGATGACGATGGCGATGGCGTCGATTTCCCCCTCCGGGAGGGAATTTCCCCGGATTCCGCCCGCGAGAGCTCTTTCTCTCTCGGTGTTCTCCGCCCCGCGAGGCGGTGTAACCTTCGTGAGGATCCTCGTGGCTTAGGTTTTCGGGACGAAGGAGTACGCGAAGAAAAGGAGGCGAAAGGTGTGGGGCCCCCGAGCACGGGTGGCGCGGCCGGGCCTTGGGCCGCGCCGCCCGTGGTCCGGCCCACATGGCTCCTCTCTGCTCCCCTTTTGGCTCCTTCCGTCTGGGAAAATAGGAATTTACGTGAAATTCCCTTCCACAGTTGATCTTCCGAAATATTGCGTTCGACGGTGCTTTTTCCAGCAGAATCCTGGCTCCGGTGCTTGATCCTCCAATGATGATGAAACATGCAAAATAGATGAAATAACATAAGTATTGTGTCCCAATATGAAATATATCAATGAATAACAGCAAATTATGATACAAAATAGTGATGCAAATTGGACGTATCAAGGACGAACATCATATTCGGTTGATGTTAAAAGTCTAAAGGCCTTGGGGTCTTGAAGCTGCGCGGCGGACCTGTTCGATTCGAAGTTTGGGTCTGAATTCCATGGACTGCAAGTCGACATCTGGGAAAGCAATCAGATTGATCTGTTTTGCAATCCATTTGAAAGCTGATGCTTTGCCATCGGCTCATTAAGCATCTCGACATCTGGGAAAGCAATCAGATTGATCTGTTTTGCAATGCATTTGAAAGCTGATGCTTTGCCATCGGCTCATTAAGCATCTACTGGATTGACAATCGGCGGACTCAGTATAAAAGAAATCGGCAAGATCAAGTTAAGAGGAACTTCTTCATTGATAAGCGGAGATTTCTTACATAAAGAGCCGATTGCTCTCAAGGGAGTTGCCAGGAGGGACGTTGTCCCATCTACTGCTCCTAACCCTATCCTAGCTAAGGGCCGCTGCTGTCCTCATCCTCGCCATCATCAGCGCTGCTTCCGGCCGGCTCATCCTCACTGCTGGAGAAACCACCGGCGGGACCTTCGTTGTCCTCATCTTCTTCGCTAGCGTCGCCATAGTCGCTGTCGAAGTCGCAGATGTTGCCCGCCCAGGGGCAGAGACGCTTGGCCGGCGGTTCGTCGGAGGAGGTGGTATCCTCCTCCTCTTCTTTCACCTCCTCAGTGGAGGAGTAGCCGTCCCAGGAGAAGCCGTCGTCGTCGCTTTCCTCCTCCGACTGCCCGACAGCAAGAAAGCGAAGGTCGCTCTCCCCGTCCGTTAAAGATTGGTCGTCTTCGGACCAAACGAAGGAGTCGTGGGTCGACTCGTCCCCGTCGGCTATGGCGCGGCGGATGTCGGCCGCATGGGCCTCCTGTGGACCCCATTCAGGCGTTGGCTCGCGGGGGATGGAGGATTGGGTGGAAAGACCTGATGAGGAAGAGGACGAAGAAGAGGTCATGGCGGTGGAGGTGGGTTTTTTCGGTGTGCCGACGGTGAAGCCACAGGAAGTGGCTAAATAAAGGGAGAATACGTGGTTTAAAACCTAAGCAGTTCCCGAGGACGTAATGCCAGAATCACCAAGTCATGCAGGGAAGACGAGGAGGCAAGGCGTCATCATGAAGGAAACTGCGACGGTTCTTCCACGACATGACCCTTCGAAGAATGCATATGGTTTTGCAATTATTATTATCAAAACCAGGGGGGCATGTGTTATCACCGGAATTTGACCAAGCCGGAGGTGGGCCGCGATCAAGATGGGCTCGACGATATATGCGTGGAGAGATATTGTGAATCGGCTTTGTTTATCAAGTTTGGGCTAGTTAGCCCGTGTATCTTTATAATAGGCTACGTAGAAGTTAGAGTTTTACCCGTGCACGGTTTGTTGCACGCCCACGATTAGAAGTCCACTGGACTATAAATATGTATCTAGGGTTTATGGAATAAACAACAACCAACGTTCACCACAAACCAATCTCGGCGCATCGCCAACCCCTTCGTCTCGAGGGTCTCTCCGGTAAGCACCATGCTGCCTAGATCGCATCTCGCGATCTAGGCAGCACGAGCCTGCCTACGTTGTTCATGCGTTGCTCGTGCTGAAGCCTTTTTGATGGCGAGCAACGTAGTTATCATAGATGTGTTAGGGTTAGCATTGTTCTTAGTATCATATGCTGTCGTAGTGCAACCCTTGCGCATCTAGCCGTCCTTGTACCTCATCATGGGTGCAGGGGCGGCACCCCGCTTGATCGTTATTTAGTAGATCTGATCCGTTACGATTGCTCCTTGATTCATCAAGGATTAGTTTAACATCTGCAATAGTTAGGCCTTACAAAGGGTTGGAGGATCCAGCGGCACGTAGGGTGTAGTTTGCTGCCCCTAGACAGGATGTTCCGAGGATCAACCTAGTGTTGGTTTTTAGGCCTTGTCTAGGGTTGGCTTACGATCACCGTGCGTGAGCGCGAGGCCCAATCGTGAGTAGGATGATCCGATTATGCGGTGAAAACCCCAAATCGTCGTGGATCTCATATGCTTTATCTTGATCAAGCAGGACCACCATATATTCAGCCACCTTGGACGAATCATGGGTGGATCGGCTCCATGAGCCGATTCACAGGATAACCTGAGAGCCGATCGAGGCTCGTATTTAACGTGTACGTGTGTGCCCTGCAGGAAACTAAGCGAGGCATCATCCACACCTTCCTACCAGGTATAGGTCAGGTGGCACCCTGCAATTTGCATCGGCGCGCGACCGGGAGGCTTTGCGGGCCGTCGCTCGAGGGACCAGGGCCAGCCGCAGCCCTAGTTGTTCCCGGCTCTACGGTGTTGACCAGTCACTGCCTGCCGGTGGGTTTCTGACGTCAACAGAAACATAGTATGTATCTCTTAGTGCATCACATTTTAATAAGCAGTAATTAGGCTTCTTGCTCAGGATGAATTTACCTGATAATAGAAAAACTTTCAAGCATCTACGTACAAAGATGTGCCTGACCATTCAGGCTCATAATAATACATACTGAACAAATGAAATCATGAAATTTGCTAAACTTTCTCTTTCGTTGGACAAGTGTTGAACTTGAGACATATTGACTCTGATATCATATTAAATTAATACATGATCCGACGTAACCAATAGCCAGAAAGTCCTCTCTCATTATGGATATCAAGAAATGCAGAGTGTTAACTGAGATAAAAGATGCTCAGGTGCTCTAATTCTCTTCCAGGAGAGGTTTGGTTTCATCAGTGCCGCTCCACTTTCGCACATTTCTTGAAGCTAGCGCAGCCTGCAATTATGAATAATGAGATTGACAATGGTGGAAAGCTCAATATTTTCCATACAAATGACTGGAAAAGTTACACAAATTATTTATAAAATCATACAAATAAATAAAAGAAGTCATGAGTCATATGACATGTGCCTACTCAAGATTGAAATGTTCTATGACATCTGCTCATATATCCACACATGTTAAATTGGAGCCTAATGAGCAGCTACTATTGTAAGGAATACTATATATAAAAGTTGACCCCTTTTGCTGAAATCTTAGCTATTCAGGTTACTGTAGACATGTAGAAATTGGACATCAACAGTGCCTCCCATCATCATTGCCGTTGGATTCAATCTTAATCCTGTAGTCAAAGCGGTGCGGTCAAAGCGGTGAGCACGTTCGGCCAGAAAAATCCAGACCTCTTCCTCCCCAATCCCATCGATGCTTCTTCCTCCAATCCCCACCGATGGGGTAAAAAAAAAACCTCCAGCTCACATCCTCTGCCCAGGAGCGGGCGGCTCCTCCCCTTCCAGACCGAGTTCCGCTGCCGTCGGTGGCTGATACGTCCAAAACGTATCTACTTTCCCAAACACTTTTGCTATTGTTTTGCCTCTAATTTGTGTATTTTGGATACAACTAACACGGACTAACGCTGTTTTCAGCATAATTGCTCCTGTGTCTCGTTTTTGTGCAGAAATCCAACTTTCGGGAAAAACCTCGGAATTTATACAGAAGGCCCTATTTTCCCGCAATATTGGCGGAACCGGAAGGGCAAGCCGGGTGGGGGCGAGGCCCCACACAGGCCGGCGCGGCCCAGGAGGGGCCGCGCGGCCCTAGTGTGTGGCGGCCTCGGCTGGCCCCGACGCCCTCCTTCGGACTACTTATCGCCCTCGACCTAAAAACGCACGAGGAGAAGTCGAAGTCGCCAGCCCC
Organism: Lolium multiflorum; assembly: GCA_030979885.1. Lineage (NCBI taxonomy): Eukaryota > Viridiplantae > Streptophyta > Magnoliopsida > Poales > Poaceae > Lolium > Lolium multiflorum. Next base: position 112,342,802 of record CM061753.1, on the reverse strand, counting down.
TCCAGAGAGCCGCCACATCGCGAAACTCCGTCTCGGGAGCCGAAGTCTCCGTTCGGCACTCCGTCGGGACGGGGAATGGAGGAGATCTTCACCGCCATCACCACCAACGCCTCTCCATCGACCAGCCATGTTTCCCCCATCCATGTGTGAGTAATTCCCCCGCTGTAGGCTGAAGGGGATGGTAGGGATTGGATGAGATTGGTCATGTAATAGTCATAAGATTGTTAGGGCATAGTGCCTAGTATCCGTAGATGTCACTTTTATGATATTGTTGCAACTTGTTATGCTTAATGCTTGTCACTAGGGCCCGAGTGCCATGATCTCAGATCTGAACATGTTATTGATTCATGAAGATATTCGTTGTTTATGATCTTACCTGCAAGTTGTATACACACGTTGCTGTCCGGAACCAATGGCCCCGAAGTGACAGAAATCGGGACAACCGGAGGGAATGGTAGTGATGTGAGGATCACATGTGTTCACGGAGTGTTAATGCTTTGCTCCGGTACTCTATTAAAAGGAGTACCTTAATTTCCAGTAGTTTCCCTAGAGGCCCGGCTGCCACCGGCTGGTAGGACAAAAGATGTTGTGCAAGTTTCTCATTGCGAGCACGTACGACTAAATATGGAACACATGCCTATTGATTGATTAGTACTTGGATACCGTTTTATTATTATCTGCAAATGCCCCTGCTTTGATTGTTATATGAGTTTCTCTCATCCATGCAACGCCCGTTAATCCGTCCCTGTGCAGTATTTTAATCTGTTGTTTACTATAATTACTACTGCTGTCTTTATTTCACTGTTTGTTATTTCACTATTCCTCTGCTATAAAACTGTCTTGATAAACTCTTGCGAGCAAGTCTGTTTCCAGGTGCAGCTGAATTGACAACTCATTTGTTAAGGCTTACAAGTATTCTTTGTCTCCCCTTGTGTCGAATCAATAAATTGGGTAATACTTCCCTCGAAGACTGTTGCGATCCCCTATACTTGTGGGTCATCATCAAGACTATTTTCTGGCGCCGTTGCCGGGGAGCATAGCTTTATTTGGAAGTTCACTTGGATTGATATTGTTCGCTGCAAATTCTCCATCATGGGTAAACCTCGCGATACTAAGATCGCCATATTACCATCCACTACAAGAAAAGGTACAACTCTTAGTACCTCTGCTGCTCTTGATTCACCATCTGTGATAAGTAAACTTGTTTCACCACCACAAGCTTCAAATGCTGGTACTTCTGCTGAATCTGAAAATTCCTCTTATAATTGTGATGATGCTTCTGCTGTGCTTGATAATGATGGTTCGTTAGGATCTTTTCTAGATGCTACAATTGCTAGGTCTAGGCAAATTGAAAATACTGAAACTCCTAATGAAAATGCTGCTACACCTGTTAATTCACCTGAGTCTGTTGAATATTCTAGTGATGATCTTGATGAAGATTATGTGGAGCTTGATGATGATTTTATTGAAAAATGCAATGCTACTACTGATGCAAGAAAAATTAAAAAGTTGCTTGCGAACATGCTGTTAGATATAAACTGTCTCCTGATCCTAAATTTGCCACATCTCCTATAAACATTAAGGATAAAGATTATGATTTTTCTCTTGATCTATCTCATATAGCTATTGTTGAGAAAACACCCTTTTGTGGTACTGAAAAAGAAAGTGCTGTTGAACACATGATTGAGTTATCTACTCTGAGTAGCTTGTTTTCTGATGATGTCAAGATGCGTACTTATTTTGTCGCTAAATTTTTCCTTTCTCATTAAAGGATGATGCTAAAACTTGGTATAATAATTTGCCTCCTGGTTCTATTAAAAGTCCAATTGACTTGCGTGATGTTTTCTTTCGAAAATACTTTCCTGCTAGCGCTCAACATATTGCTTTGCAGAGAATTTATAATTTTGACCAGGAAGATGGAGAGAAATTGCCTGAGGCTTGGGCGAGATTTTGCTCTCTTATTAGAGCTCAGCCTGATCATGATTTGGAAAAGCATGATTTACTTGATATATTTTATAGTGGACTAACCATTGAGTCTAGGGCATACCTGGATAGTTGTGCTGGTTGTGTTTTCAGGAAAAGAACTCCAGACGACGCTGAAGAATTATTGGCTAAATTAGGCCGGAATCATGATGATTGGTCTACACCTGAACCAACCCCGACACCGATATTGAAGAAGAGGGGTATGATTAAATTAAATGATGAAGATATGAGGGAAGCCAAGAAGTCTCTTAAAGAGAAGGGTATTAAACCTGAAGATGTGAAGAATTTACCTCCTATAGAAGATTTATGTAAGATAACTCCCCCTTCATCCATGATTGAGGTACATTCTCTTCAACGCTTTACTAGGGAAGATATTCCGTATTCAAAACCTCCTGCTCAATGCTTAGATGAGTTTGATAATTATATTGTTAAGCAAGAAAACTTTAATATGAGAGTAGAGAATCATTTAATGGAAAATTCTCGAGCTATTAGTGAATTGCATGATATTGTGGAGAGAACCTCCAATGATGTTAAGATACTTGTTAAACATTTTCATATGGTTCAAACTCAAATTGGTCAACTCACTAAAGTGCAAAATGACTTGTTGGGAAATAATTCTAAAGAAAAACATGCTTATGAAGTAACAACTAGAGGTGGTGTTTCTACCCAGGATCCTTTATATCCTGAAGGGCATCCCAAAAGAGTTGAACAAGATTCTCAACTAACTAAAACTAGTGCTCCATCTAAGAAAAAGAAAAAGAAACATAAGAATGTTGTAGAATCCTCTGAACCTGTTAATGATCCTAATAGTATTTCTATTTCTGATGCTGAAACTGAAAGTGGTAATGAACATGATAAAGATAATGATAAGGATGATACTCCTGATAAAGAAGAGGTTGAAGAAGAACCTGAAAAGCATGCTAAAAATAAAAAGTACACTAAAGAAGATTTTATTGCTGAGAAACATGGTAATGAAAGAGAACCTTGGGTTCAAAAGCAAATGCCTTTTCCTGCTAAGAAACTAAAATCAAAGGAGGAGGAACATTATAATAAATTTTGTGATTGGATGAAACCTTTATTTTTGCAAATCCCTTTGACTGATGCTATTAAATTGCCTCCTTATTCAAAGTATATGAAAGATATTGTCTCTAACAAAAGGAAAATTCCCAATGAGGAGATTTCCACTATGCTCGCTAATTACTCCTTCAGTGGTAAGGTTCCAAAGAAGCTTGGAGACCCAGGTATACCGACTATTCCTTGTTCCATCAAGAATAATTATGTTAGAACTGCTCTATGTGATTTGGGAGCAGGAGTTAGTGTAATGCCCTTTTCTCTTTATAAGAGACTTGATTTAGATAAGTTGATACCAACTGATATATCTTTGCAAATGGCTGATAAATCTACTGCTATTCCTGTTGGTGTATGTGAAAATGTTCCTGTTCAAGTTACTCAAAATTGCTTGATATTAACTGATTTTGTTGTGTTGGAAATGCCTGAAGATGATAATATGTCCATTATTCTTGGAAGACCCTTTCTTAATACTGCAGGGGCTGTTATTGATTGCAATAAAGGCAAGGTTACTTTCAATGTTGATGACAAGGAACATACCGTCTATTTTCCCAAGAGGATTGATAAAGTATATGGAGTTAATACAATTTTTAATGTGAAAACTATCAAAGTGGGATCCATTGATTGTCCTATATATGAGCCTAAATAAGAATATCAAACTCTTGTGATTGGATCCATATCAATTCAATATAAGGTAACATGATTGATTTGAGGTTTATTTCTTCTTATGTCATATAAAATTTATTTGGTAGCAAGACTTGATCAACCTTGTTAACAAGTATATTTTAATGCATAAGAGAACTAAACAACATTTCTTTCTTTCTTTCTCCCTCCATTCGTTTTACTTGCTGTAGCACCTTTTGTTTTGCAATGTGCTTTAGTTGTTAAGATTTTGGAAATCATTTTCCTGCGCAGTAATAATTAATTTAACACCCAGAAATGTGCATTTTTCGAAGTTCTCAAAAATTTACAAAAATTATACTGGTAGTCCTATTTTTCGAAGAGGCACCTGGAGCACTGGGCTGACCAGTGGGGCACCCCAGTGGCACCCCACAGCCGGCGCGGCCACAAGGGGGGCGCGCCACCCTGGTGTGTGGGCCCCCTTTGCCCCACTTCACATCTCTTCCTCCCACTCTCTTCTCTCTCCCGAAAAAACTCGCACCAGGTTCCTCTCACTCGTGTTTCTGCTCAAGAACTCGCGATTTCTCGATCTCTTTGCTCAGCCCAGATTTCTGTCTGAAATTTGGCACATTTGCTCCTTGGTATGTGACTCCTTTGATTGTCCAATTAGAATTTTGTTTGGTTGAGTATATCTTGAATATTTTGCTGCTGTAGATAACATGTTTAGTGAGCTTGCATGCTTGTTCTAAGTGGTAGAAACTAGTTTTGATGCATGTTTAGTACTCTAGCAAGTTCCTATAGTAGTTCCCCTCAATTATATACCTTGAAATCAAATTTTATAATGGTTGTTGAAAATTTCAGAAGAGGAAAATGAAGAAATTCAACTTTGGAGAATTATTCAAGAGAGGAACAACCAGCACCGGGAGGCCCTCGAGGGCGTCCACTCAGATTAGGCGATCCTACAATGAGGATATCATCGCGCCTAGCTTCGCGCCCGAAGAGGACAATGGAGCTCATAATGCTTCATCCTTCCCATGTTATGATTTTCTGACAAATGCAGGGATATTGGATGATTTCTTCACCCTTGTCAACAGGGCGGGTTTAGCCGCCTACGTGGGAGATGAAAGGGAGCAATACTACATGCTCACCAAAATTTTCGTTGAGAGCTTCAAGTTCCACAACACGCAATATGAGCCGACAGTTGCATTCAAGATCTATGGTAATCCTGTTACTATGGAATTGGAAGAATTTTGTCGTGCATTGGATATTGCCCCTGTAGGTACAGCAAGGAGGATTGATGACAACCCCCGGGACCTGTTGGAGCTCTATCGAGGGATCACCGATGATGATTGCCGCACCATTCAGCGCGGCAAGATAAGAAACATCCAACTCCCCGCCATTAAATATTTTGCATATTACATTGCTACTAGCATTCTTGGTAGGGAAAATACTAGCAATATCTCTAGCTATCATCTTGCTTTCTTGAATGCTGCACTTACTGGACAGACACTTTATCATCTTGGTTCTCTTATTGCTCGCCGCCTGTCTAGCAGGGGGCCTATTTTTGGAGGAACTATTGCACTGCGCATTTTAACACATTTAAGACTCCCTCTTGATTCTAATGATGTGCCATTAACCCCTAGGAGACTTGATATTGCTGCTATGAAGAGTCATCATTTTGTTACCACTGATTCCACTGTAGATAATATGGTCTATAGAATGTTGTTTGCTGACGGGGATGAGAAGGAAATCCCTCTTCCCCAGCCAGGTTTGTTCAATATTGACAGGCAATCATGGTCGCGCACTAAGGAGGAGGTGGAGGAACATATGAAGATACAAGACTTCCATCAGCAGCATGACTCCGAGGACGCCGAGCCCTCCTACGACTACACCGTCACATACCCTGATGCTTCCTCCAGCACATACCTGGAACCGGGTCGTTCTTCGTCGTACTACGGAGACACCACTTCATGGGGACCGTGGGAATGAACTCCACTTAGGCCAAAAGCCTAAGCTTGGGGGAGGTATACCGGCATCACTCATTCTTTGCATATTATGGTTGCTGGATACTTGTACATACTTGTTTAGTTTCTTAGAGTGGTTTTCTAATGAGAGGGAGATGATATTTGGGGAAGTGCTGTCTAAAAACAGATTCTGGGCTGTTACCAAAAAAATTCGTACGCACAGCCAGAACGTTATTTTGAGTTGCCAATTTTTGAGCATGTGCCCCAGGTTGTTATCTAACTTTCATTAGTTGAACACTTTTTGAGCTGAGCAATGGAAGATTTTTGTTAATTTCGATTTCTGTACTGCTGTCAGGTTTTGGCAGATTTCTGTCATCCTGCTTTTCTGTGTTTCTTTTAGCATTCTTTTGTTTTCGCTTTGTTTCTTTCCTAAAACACAAAAAGACCAAAATTATTTCTGTTGTTTCTCTTCACCATTTATTTATTTGGTTCTTTGCTCTTATTTTACTTTGTTTGCTATCGGTAGTTTGCCATGAGAAAACCCAAAAAGATTTTGCTTTGTTTTCTTGTTTCTTTTGTTCTTGTTTCCAATTCGAAAACACCAAAAATATTTGCTGTTCTTCTTTGGTTTGTAAAGTTCATCATGAGTTCAATGGTCTTCGGTGGCTGGAGCGTGGTTTTCATTTCATATTATCCAAGCTACACAAGTGAAAGGCAATAATGACGATCTACAACAATTGGATTGTGGTGAGAGGCTGGTATGAACTCTATTTGTTTTCATTTTTGTACATATACTCATCCATGTGAGCATGCTTAGTTGGTTCATGTGAGGTATATGTTATTTGAGAAAGTCTAGTAGTTCATGATCTCTCATGTTTAGCTCCAATTTATTAATATGAGTAACATGTCATGGATGTTCGCTTGCATTGTTTTATTCATAAGTAAGTATGGCATTGTGGTATCCTCCTCTGAATAATTCATTTATATCGACTTGGCACATGCTCACGCATGCATATGACTGAACAAAAAGTCAATTAAGCCTCGCTGATCTACTTTGCTTCAGAGTTCTTGTATCACTTTTATGCCTCCGTTAATTTATTTTGCCGCAAGCATGATTATGACAGTTACTGCTCTCTTGATTGTCGCTTCCCAGTCTTTTGCTAGCCTCCACTTGTACTGAGCGGGAACGCCGCTCGTGCTTCCAAACACCTGAAAACCAAGTTGTTCCAAAGTGTCCACCATAAATACCTATGCATGGCATTTCAAACCATTCCAAGTAAATTCTCATGCGCTACCTTTAAAACTTTCAAAATGTTTCTCAATTTGTGTTAATGTTTCATAGCTCATGAGGAAGTATGTGGTGTTTAGCTTTCAACCTTGTCATTTACTTTTGACGGACTCTCATATGGACTAGTGGCACATCCGCTTATCCAATAATTTTGCAAAAAGAGCTGGCAATGGGATTCCCAGTCCCAAATTAATTAACTTAAATAGACACTCCTCCATGGTTTGTGATTGTTGGACGGCACCCGAAGGATTCGGTTAGCCATGGCTTGTGTAAGCAAAGGTTGGGGGAGTGTCATCATCATAATAAAACTTAAATAAAAAGGCACTCCTTCATGGTATGTGATTGTTGGCAGGCACCCGAGGATTCGGTTAGCCATGGTTTGTGTAAGAAATGTTGGAAGGAGTGCCACATAAACATACAAATAATTCATGGGAGCCGCTCTTGGGAGTCCGGTTGATGAGGTAGTTAGTGTACCCATTACCATTCGTTGACAACAACAAGCACCTCTCAAAATAATTTTACTCCTGTTTTAAAAATGAAAAGCTCTAGCGCATGTTAATCCCTGCTTCCCTCTGCGAAGGGTCAATCTTTTACTTTTATGTTGTGTCTCCATTCTTTCTTTGAGCACTATCTTGAGAGCACAACTGTCATTCTTAGTATAATATGCTTGTCTCAAAATATGATTGATTGTGGTATAACTTTGATGCTTTTATCTTTGATAATCATTACTTCTAGTCTTTCTATGAACTCCAGAGGTGCCTGGGCATTTATGTTTTGCCGATCAAATACGGGCAAGCGAGATACCACTTTATCATGCTCTCTTATGAACATTGCAATCCTGCTTATATACATGATTCATGATGCTTATTATTAATTATTGGTACCTCTCCATGATTGACATAGCTGTTGGATGATCTTATTTGCATGTATCTCATTATGAACTGCTTAAGTATTAGCCATAGCATGAGAATATATACATCATATGAGCAAATGTGTTCGTGAAAGTTCTTTTATCGCTCAGTTGTTAACTGAATTGCTTGAGGACAAGCAATAAGCTAAGCTTGGGGGAGTTGATACGTCCAAAACGTATCTACTTTCCCAAACACTTTTGCTATTGTTTTGCCTCTAATTTGTGTATTTTGGATACAACTAACACGGACTAACGCTGTTTTCAGCATAATTGCTCTGGTGTCTCGTTTTTGTGCAGAAATCCAACTTTCAGGAAAATCTCGAATTTATACGAAGGCCCTATTTTCCAGAATATTGGCGGAGCCGAAGGGCAAGCAGGTGGGGGCACGAGGCCCCACACACTGGGCCGGCGCGGCCCGGGAGGGGCCCGCGCGGCCCTAGTGTGTGGCGGCCTCGGCCCCCCGACGCCCTCCTTCGGACTACTTATCGCCCTCGACCTAAAACGCACGAGGAGAAGTCGAAGTCGCCGAAACCCTCCAGAGAGCCGCCACATCGCGAAACTCCGTCTCGGGAGCCAGAAGTCTCCGTTCTGGCACTCCGTCGGGACGGGGAATTGGAGGAGATCTTCACCGCCATCACCACCAACGCCTCTCCATCGACCAGCCATGTTTCCCCCATCCATGTGTGAGTAATTCCCCCGCTGTAGGCTGAAGGGGATGGTAGGGATTGGATGAGATTGGTCATGTAATAGTCATAAGATTGTTAGGGCATAGTGCCTAGTATCCGTAGATGTCACTTTTATGATATTGTTGCAACTTGTTATGCTTAATGCTTGTCACTAGGGCCCGAGTGCCATGATCTCAGATCTGAACATGTTATTGATTCATGAAGCTATTCGTTGTTTATGATCTTACCTGCAAGTTGTATACACACGTTGCTGTCCGGAACCAATGGCCCCGAAGTGACAGAAATCGGGACAACCGGAGGGAATGGTAGTGATGTGAGGATCACATGTGTTCACGGAGTGTTAATGCTTTGCTCCGGTACTCTATTAAAAGGAGTACCTTAATTTCCAGTAGTTTCCCTAGAGGCCCGGCTGCCACCGGCTGGTAGGACAAAAGATGTTGTGCAAGTTTCTCATTGCGAGCACGTACGACTAAATATGGAACACATGCCTATTGATTGATTAGTACTTGGATACCGTTTTATTATTATCTGCAAATGCCCCTGCTTTGATTGTTATATGAGTTTCTCTCATCCATGCAACGCCCGTTAATCCGTCCCTGTGCCTACAGTATTTTAATCCTGCTGTTTACTATAATCACTACTGCTGTCTTTATTTCACTGCTTTGTTATTTCACTATTCCTACTGCTATAAAACCGTTGCTACTGATAAACTCTTGCGAGCAAGTCTGTTTCCAGGTGCAGCTGAATTGACAACTCCGCTGTTAAGGCTTACAAGTATTCTTTGTCTCCCCTTATGTCGAATCAATAAATTGGGTAATACTTCCCTCGAAGACTGTTGCGATCCCCTATACTTGTGGGTTATCGGTGGCCGTGGGTGGCTTGCTGCCTGCAGCTCCTCATGAAAGCTTCTCCTCTCCCGGGCCGCCCTGCTGCCTCCCGAGGGGGCCATCGACGCGCGTGGCGGCGCGCTGGAGGAGCCCGAGGCTTGATGGCGGAACTCCTGTGTGGAGGCCTTCCGACAGCTCCAGCCAAGTCCCCTGCGTGGACGCCAGCAGAGCCCACCTCCTCCATGTGCCGGACTAGAAGGGATCAGTACCACCGGAGGAGAGCAGAGGAGAGGCGCGGCGTCGCCAATCTCCATCAAATCCCCTGCAGGGTTCTCCCCCTCTTCACCTCCTCCTCTGCCTCTCGGGGTCACAGCCTGGGTCGTCCCTATGGTCTGCACCACTGTGCCCCTACTTCTCCACTCCCCCGTGGTTGTCCTCTCCCCTCCACATATGCCTCCCACCGCCCAGGTCCGCAGCACCGTCGCTGCTCTGCATTGTCGCCAAGGTCACGCGCCGCCTGGAATGCCCTCGGCATGGAGCTACTCCACTACTACCCCGCGAGGCCTCAGGAGGGAGTCGGGGTGGAGGCGATGCCGTCGGCATGGAGGCAGGATGACAAGCAGGGAGCGGCTAGGACGGAGACAACCACGTCGACCACGATTCCAGCGGCTACGCGGGTGCAGGTACATCGCTTGAACGCTCCCTCCTCTGACACTCTCTTTCTCTAGCCTCATCCACTCTCTTTGTTAGGGAGGATTTTGATCTTCGCCGGTGCGTCCTCGGCTCCTCGGCTTCACGGCTGCCACTAGACGGGTACTCTGGCCACCTGCACGACTTTGACTCCGCTACCAGATTCGAGCGGTTTAAGGAGTGGCGGGGGGTTCAGGTTGAGCACCACCATCGCAACCCTGCTGGCTTACTCGGTGGTTCTATTCATGCTCAACAAGGAAAGGAGACTCCAGGTCCTGAGACGCTTTTGCTGCAAAGATCGGTATGAATTGTCCATCATGTTACTGATAGGATCCTTCCGTAGGTGAAACATTACTCTATATATTTCTGTTTAACCAATATATGGCAACTACTCTATGCAATTCGTTATACCTAGAAGCAATTCGTTATACCTAGAAGACAAAGGAATTGGAATTTCTTTTTGGATGTCCGCCTGCTATTAGGTATGAGCTGTAATTTGTTATGGTTAGTCTTTGAAGAAAAATATGCACAAGATTCTGCTCAACTATTTCATCCAAGCTCATCTCACGACATTGTCTCAATCAATGTCATCTCACGGGCGCGGCGTGCCGCCGCGCTGCAACTTCCTAGTAGACTATGAAAGCAGTTCTCCAAAAAGCAACGAAGTGAACGATCACACGCATGAACGCCCACATTGTAACAGAGGGGGGGGGGGCACAAGGAGAGAGATGGAGAGAGAGAGGCACAAAGGAGATGGAATGAGGTCACCGCCGGTGTCTCTGTCCGAAATAACACCGGGCTATTTTGCACGATCTAGGAGTGTTGTCGTGTCATTTTCTTATTGAAGAAACATAGTATGTATCTCTTAGTGCATCACATTTTAATAGGCAGTAATTAGGCTTCTTGCTCAGGATGAATTTACCTGATAATAGAAAAACTTTCAAGCATCTACGTACAAAGATGTGCCTGACCATTCAGGCTCATAATAATACATACTGAACAAATGAAATCATGAAATTTGCTAAACTTTCTCTTTCGTTGGACAAGTGTTGAACTTGAGACCTATTGACTCTGATATCATATTAAATTAATACATGATCCGACGTAACCAATAGCCAGAAAGTCCTCTCTCATTATGGATATCAAGAAATGCAGAGTGTTAACTGAGATAAAAGATGCTCAGGTGCTCTAATTCTCTTCCAGGAGAGGTTTGGTTTCATCAGTGCCACTCCACTTTCGCACATTTCTTGAAGCTAGCGCAGCCTGCAATTATGAATAATGAGATTGACAATGGTGGAAAGCTCAATATTTTCCATACAAATGACTGGAAAAGTTACACAAATTATTTATAAAATCATACAAATAAATAAAAGAAGTCATGAGTCATATGACATGTGCCTACTCAAGATTGAAATGTTCTATGACATCTGCTCATATATCCACACATGTTAAATTGGGGCCTAATGAGCAGCTACTATTGTAAGGATGAGCTAACATTCCCCAGCTAATTCTTTCGCTAATTCTTATAAAGCTGTGTTCTTCATGTTTTGACAAAAAGAAACATGGTAAAAATTGGCAAGGTGATGGAATTCTATACCTCTGCACTCCAATCTGTTCTCCACACTATGAAGAGTAAAATCAGTGTCTGAAGTGCAATCCCGCAAAGCATGCCAGACCAAATCCCCTGATATCAGAACCGATGTTCATGAGCAACATCACAAAATCACACCTCAGACATTCTTCAGTGTTTTCTTTTTGCAAATTGCAGTAGTTCAAATTAACATAAACAATTACCATAACTCCGTAGTTGAGCTTGTAGCCGAGAAGGTAGCCCAAGGGTAATCCGAAAACGTAGTAGCAGCCTAGGTTGATGTATGCGACAAGGCCTTGCCATCCTCCTCCGATAGCAACCCCTGAACCATCAGCAGATCAATGCCGTTAACTAGGTTGAGGTGACATGAACAAAACAAAATCATCATGATGTCAGACGAGAAAGCATACCTGAAATCACAGGCTGCACGCTGTTGAGCACCATGGTCAACCCGAGAAGTCCTGCAATCTTGGAGACGGCGTGCTGGAGCTCCACATCACTCGTGTAGATGATGGAGAATTTATTTCTGAAGATCAAGATGAGGACCATGCATATCAGGCCGATGAACAGCGACTCAGCGATGACGACCATGACAGCGTGCTTCGCTGCCCTTGGACGGCCAGAACCCAGCTCGTTGGAGACTCGGACACTGAAAGGGGTAGTCAGGTAACGGGAACAGTTCAGAAACTAAAATTCGAGTCGTTTCTCCCGAACAAAACAAGAAGCGACAGTTTGTGCACGAAGTTGTAATCACTCTGACCTGATAGCAGCATTGAGACCGATGAAGATCATACCCTCCCATCCGTTTACGTTCATGCTGAAAAAACACAAACATTTCTTCAGCATACCCCATATATATAGTTAGCTCTGAAACATTGATCATAGTATCTTCAGATAGTTCAGATGGTTTGTAAGAAAAAATCCAGATTGTTGCCACTTGTCAGGTTCTAATTTGGTGTGGTTAGTATGTTGTCCTGTTGTAAAAAAAAAAAAGGCAAGAAAGGTAGTACCAGATTCCAAGCGAGTCGACGGCAATCTGCGCATCCTCGAGATCGCCGGTGACGACGGTGATGAGGGCGACGTACCAAATCTCGAGGCAGAGCATGACAGCGGACGCGATTGAGAGCTTGACGAAGTCCCACATATCGTTGAACGCCGCCATGGACCATCCACTCCACCCGTCCTTGCACCAGCCGATGATGTATGCCGCCTGGCCGAGCGCGATGGCCCAGAGCGAGATGTCGTATGCGGCCGCGGCGCCAGGGGTTCCCCACCCGAGGACGGTGACGACTAGGTAGGTGAGCGCGACGTGGAAGCCGATCCCCGCGACGCCGATCCAGGCGAGCACGAGGACCTTGCTCTGCGCCTGGAGGAACTTGGCGGTGGGGAAGTTGATGGCGAAGGAGAAGGCGCCGGGGAGGATGTAGAGCGCGAAGCGCGCGGCCTCGTGCGCCACGGCGGCGTCCTGGCCGATGGCGAGGAGCAGCGGCTCGGCGAAGACGAAGAAGGGCACCATGAGGAGCGCGGCGGCGGTGAGGACGATCCATGAGCGCTGCAGGTAGACGCCGAGCATGGCGACCTGGCCGGCGCCGAACGCCTGGCCGCACAGCGTCTCCAGCGCGCTCCCCATGCCGAGCTGTGGTGGTACTCCACATGATCATTAGCGTCTTTCAGTTGCGAGTAAAAACCGCGGGTGATGAGCATACATGTATGTGCAGTGGAGAATAGAAATGAACAGTGTGACGTACCAGGAATCCGAGGGCGAAGGTGGAGTAGACGGAGAGGCCGATGGACGCGGCGGCGAGCGGCAGGTTGCCGAGGTGGCCGACGAAGATGGTGGTGACGGAGCTGACGGCGTACAAGCTGAGGGTGGCGATAGCGATGGGCATGCCGATGCCCCAGAGGCGCTTGGACTCCTCCCACACCATCCGCGCGGCCTCCCCCGCGGTGCTCACCGCCGGCGCGTCGCCGTCGACGGACTTCATCGCCAGCTCCCTCGCTCGTTCCTTCAACAGCAACGTGGCCTGAGCAGCACCGAGGACTTGCTCTGCTTCCAAGTGAAGCCCCGTCGGCTATCTATATCTAGTGGAGAGTCCGAGGAGGAAGAGCGAGCGGGTAGGTTGCAGCTACCCGCGCGGTTGGTTTCACGTGGTCCGTGCGATTGCTAGCGCCAACCGATTGGGCCTGACAAGCAAATTGGCATTCCTTTTTCTTTTTTTGCTCGCGTCATTGTTTCCGTATCTTCGTACTGTGGGATGACGTGCACGTGTGTTTGTCTAGAAATGGTATTGTGGCCACTCAACAGTGTAGGAGGGGTCCTTCTTCTATATTGGCATATATGTATTGGCCTTTGGCTCTTTGTAAATGATAGTTGCTCATACTCAATAATTTTTATTTCTCCCTTCACACTCCATCCTGCCTGTTCTGAGAGTAGCATTTTTTCTTATGTGGCTCTTATTAGAACATCTTTAGCCGATTTCGTAAAAAATTATACAGTCAAAATAATTTACGATTTGCTTATGAGACGGTTATAGAGCAAAACCATATTATGGTAACAGATTCCACAAAATTTGCACGCTAAAAATTATTTCTCCTCCATTTGTCAACGTGATTATATATAAATAACCCAAATATGAATTAACTGTTAATATTTCCACATCAAACAATATAACAACAATGCAAATTACAATAATATTTTAATACCAATAAATTAAACAAATACCATATGTGCCCAAATGCAACACGTGGATAAAATGAATAGACATGAATAATGTGAGACTATCCCCCAAATAATTAACATTGATGCTCAGTGAAATCTTAGCGAACCTGGGTATGCAAAGTTTTTTGAAAGCACCTGGGTATGCAAAGTTCGTTCTTCAATCTCTGGTACATCTCAAGAAAAGTTTGGATCTGGTGCACGCACGGCTACCAACATTCTGTCATACTCAATGTCTAAGCCCAAACTCCTCCCATCCTTGTTTACCATGTTGTGAATTAGCACACACACCGTTACGACGTTGGCAAGATTTCTTTTTTGTCCTAGAAGAGTGAGAGGGACCTCGAAAAGTAGCAAACTAAACTTGCAGCGCACCAAAAAAAATTCTCAATATCCTTCTGACAAACTTCTTGACAAACGGCAAATTGGCAATATTACCTTGAGGATTTGAGACTATCTTCAAAAATATTGATCATGAAGGATCGATGGTGTCAACGAGATAGTACCCCATGTCATATGTATAGCCATTGACTGTGAAGCTACAAAACGGAACATCACCATTGCAAACCTAGCAAATACATGAGATCTTTGCAGAACATTTGCATCATTAGTGAACCCAACAACCCAAAAAGCAATGCCAAAACCACAAGTTCTTGGAGGCGTCTACTTCAAGTACGATAGTTGGCTCACGGTAATAACCAGTGTAGTCGTGTCTCCGTAAGCCCATAAGGCAGTGTTTTCACATAAAGTGTGTGCAGGTTTATGCCCCCAAGCATGCCTGACCATCCCTTTCCTCATTCATCGCACTAGACTCTTTTGTGTCCTCTTAATTGGGAGCTTTGAGGTATTTATCACCGGAAATCTTGATCACTTTCTCCACAAAATTCTTTACGCTCTCGAGGGTAGCGTCTTTTCCAATGCAAATATACTCATTAGTGTAATCAGCTCGAATACCGTATATGATCACTCGCATAGACACCAATAATTTTTATATGAAATAAACACAACGAGGCTGACTGCATTCTTCTAACAAGTCAAATATCTAAAGTTGGCTCCACAAGCTTCAACAATGTGCACAAGGAGGTCTCTTCTCATTCAATAATGCCTATGAAGGATATGAGCGGGATGTTTGCAAACCTCGGCGAAATAATTCTTCATGGTTGAGATAATGTAACCTATCCCATCTTTTTAAAACAAATCATCATCGAAATCATCTGATGAAGACGAGTCCTAAAAAAAGAACTCAAGTCGGACAAACTCGTCTACAATGTCTGCAATTCAGATGCAACAAACAATATGATGTGCACTTGACTAAAAGATGGACAAGAAAAACGAAAACTACCTTCAGAAATTTTCACGAACACCCTACGGGCATTGAGGGGGTTTTCGTCCAAAATCGGGCATGGGGCAGGTCTTCGGAAAACATCGGGGGAGAAAAGACGAGCCGAACGCCAAATCGAGCAAGCCGGTCTTGATTTAGTCGAGGCTGTAATGTCTACCTTGATGACCAACCGAATCGGGCATGCTAGTTTCGATTCGACCAAGGAGCTCGATTCAGTCCTACAAGCCGAAAATCGATGCTTGTGGATGGAGGAGGATGACTGTGTGGATCATGAAATATCGTTGGTGGTCCTTCTGATCCCATCAGGGTCTTGTGATGAGGTCCTAGCGACACCCATGGAGGCCACTCGTGAGGTCTGACAGGAGAAGGATAGGACGCGATGCAAGCTCCTAGAGCGATGTGAATAGCCCAGGAGTGGCGGTGGACCTTCGTGGCAGCGCAGAAGCAATGTGGATGGCTCGTACTATAGATGGGATGTGGCAGCGACAAAATAGCCTCGTTCTAAAATTTCTGTGGCACGAAGATTTCGTCAGTTAGCATTCACTATAAGAAATTACATTATGGTCGTTTTACCAGATATAAGATGTGGTGTTTTTCCATAAAAAAATAATAAAATAACGGTTAGTTTATGTTTTTTCCCCCTTATAACAGGGTGTGCCAGAGACTTACTTACGCTTCTCCTACAACGGTCTCCCCTGCCAGAATGGGGGTGGAGTGTGCTTGTACAGTTGTACATACTAGTGGGTAGGTCTAGTTGGGTATAGTGTTTTTCCGCTCTAGTACTCACTCTTGGAGTGGTTGCCTGCTCCTCGCCCCGGTTGTATTTTGTGGTGGAAGACTACCATGGAGGGTGGATCTGGCAAAGTCACAACAATAATCTCGTTGGATGACTAGATCGAGATGGCATGGTCGCCTCTCCACTCCTCATTGGTCACGAACTCACGGTGCCACGGTGGTGATGAAAAGGCAAGGGAAGCAGATGGGATGTTGGTTCCTACAGATTGGTTGTTCTACAGGGGTTCATGGAATTGCACTGGTAAGATAACTCTAGGAGGTCATCCTCAGGGGCCTTCCGTCATCTAGCCGTTGACAATTCTGGTTGAAGGGCGGCCCCGACATTTCAAAGTTTGAGAGCCAGTTTTGTTGATCATCTTGTCTAAGTCTAGTGTTGTCTTCCTCTGTTCTTTCTAGCCTAGGTGTCCTAAGGGGAGGCATTACGACTTTAGCTCATCGTTAAAGAGTTGCTCCATCCCAAGTGGTCTCATCCTCGGTGACGTCCTAGGTGGATGTGTTGCTTCTCGACAGGAACTAGTGAAAAAAATATGAACATAGGTGAAATTGCTGATCGTAAACCAGAATTTTCTGGTGTCCATTATGAAAAGGCGGCTGATAACGATGGAACTACCAAAGCGTGACGGCACAAGAGCACCGACGGTGTGCCGCTCAGCTTTGTGGACCAGAATTGAGCATGCGAAAAGAGATAAATGCGTGCATTGAAAATAGGTGGAATGCCCACGTGCATACGGCATGAGTCCAGCGAATTAGATTGGTCGATGCTAGCATTAGCAGACTATGTGCCGTACGTGAAGGAAACAGAGCAAGTTTTCATCACCACTAACTAATACTAGAAGATACGGAGTGCTAGATTCAAGCAATCTCCACACCCGGAACGAGTGCTATCCGCAGGGTGTGTGCCCTCACTTGTACTTAGCGAAAAGAAGTGCTTAAGGAGGCCGGCCTATACGATTGCACACATAATTTTTTTTTGCGGGGGAATTGCACAACTTAACCAGATACAAACTAAAAAAAAATTACATGCATATCTGTGTATACATGATATTGTTCAAAATTGGTTTGCAAACAACAATGTAAACAATTTACCAACAGTCTATTTTATAGCAAAGTTGGTAGGTGAGAACCCTACCTGAGTTTTCACTAAAAGAACTTTGAAGTATACGTGCTTAGAACTACAGGGGAGGAAACACAAGCAACATGACAGGGAAATTACAGGGGCCAGGAGATTAGTCCGTGCATTGTTCAAGGGGGCTCCTATTGGCTGCTTATAGGGCTGGAATTCGAGCCGAGCCGAGCCAGCTCGGCTCGACTCGCTAAAGCTCGGTCAACAATCGAGTTAGCTCGACTCGACTCGTTTAACAATCGAGTCCAGATTTGAAACTTGGCTCGACTCGCAAAGCTCGCGAGTAACTCACGAGTAGCTCATTTTAAACTGTTAAATAGAACATGTAAAATGTACAATGCATTTTCCCGAATATTTGGGCATGAACGATGAACAACAATAATTATGACTATGATACCAGAACAATATAAACCACAACGATCAATATATCATGAGAATAAGATTGCCAAGTTGAGAAACCACAAATATACTTGTCCATTTTGGTGGGCTTGGGCCGACTCCATTTTTACCGAGCTAAATGAGCTACTCACGAGTTCGATGAGCTCGGCTCGTTTAGCTTGAACTCGTTTAACGACAAAATATGAAACTCGGCTTGGCTCGTTATACACCGAGTTCGAGTCGAGGCGAGTCGAGTCGCGAGTTACTCGTTTAGCTCGCGAGTTTCGAGTTTTAATTCCAGGCCTAGCTGCTTAGTGCGGCCCTGAAGGTTGGCTCCGCTCAAGACAAATCGAGTTGGCCGACCCATTTAGGTTGTATCGTTCGTTCGATCGACCACGGACAACCGTTTTTTTTTTTCAGTTTTCCAAGGCTTTTCTGTTATTCAGTTTTTTCTGTTCAGATTTAGAATATGTCAATTTTAAAAAAGTTTAGATTTAAAAATATTCAAATTTGAAAACTATTCAAAACTGAAAATTGTTCGAATTTGAAAAAAGTCAAAGTAAATAAAAAGGTTAGATTAAAAATGTTTAAATTTAAAAACATTCAAATTTAAAACTATTCAAAATTGAAAGATGTTCAAATTTAAAAAATGTTCAAAATAAGAAATGTCCAAACTTGGAAACGTTATATACAAAATGTTCAAATTTAAAAATATTCAAATTTCAAAAATGTTGAAATCTAAAAAAAAGTTCAAAATTGAAAAGGTTTAATTTTAAAAAATTCAATATGAACGAAAACCAGCAGAAGCTTGAGAAAATAGAAAAAAACTGAAGAAAAACCGGACAACAAACAGTAGAAAAACACCACGACTAAAAAACGAAAGAAGAAAACCCGAAAATCCCCTTCCCCACTAATGGGCCTGGCCTAGAGCCTCGTCGCTTCAGGCGGCCCCGATGGTCGGGGCCACATTGAGCGGTGAACTGATTTGGTGATTGTTCAATCCACTTATTTATGGCTTCTCTTCTTACGATTGCCAGTTAACCAAATTGTTCATATTCACATGCGCCTTTCTTATGGGCCTGTTCGGCAACACTCCGACCCCCAACTCCACTATTGAGCATGTAGAGTGGTGTCGAACGCCTCAGCTTCGAGGATCTGTAACCGTAGAGCAGAGAGGCGTGTAGAGCAAAAATGCGGAGAGACTTGTTCTTGGCTCCTTGTTTATGAAAAAGCGGGATTTGATATAAATTACAAAACACTAGTATAGATCGGGCCTTCACACATGGCTAAAATGGCCCGTCGCACACGGTAAACTTAACTGTCACAAGGCGATGATAGGCAATAAGTAAAAACAAAGCACACAGTTTCCAAAACCGTATGTGAGGAGGTACAATGTCGCACACAGTTCACTACATCAAATAGTTTCCGATAGGCTGGTCCATCACACACGGTGCTCTCTTTTGGAAGATTGCAAAAGCTGTTGTTAATTTAGGCGTATGCGTTCCACATAGATGAATTGTTACTATCCACTACAATGAAGTTAGGATGTGTAATGACGTTGGGACTCTAAGTGCAAAGTGTTGTGTCAGCAGAGTATTTTCCCCACAAGGGTGACTCGAGGGTTTATATCGAACTCTCGAGGAAGGGCGTAAAGATCCGTCTCTCCCTCCCTTCTTCTAGCAATCCTGCAAAATAAAATAAAGCCTTGTGTCCCCAACTTCACCGTGTGGATGTCAAGCACAAGGTTTCAAGTAAAAATAAACAAAGTAGTAACTAAATTAAAATAAACTAAGAAACTGAAATACACTAAGTAAAAGCGGTAAAGGTTTGTTTGTTTTGGGGTTTTGAGTGCAAATAAGAAACAAAATTATTTTTGCATTTTTGGATTAAATAGCGCTGAAATAAAAATCAAGATAAAGATAATGGAAAGGTATTTATTATGATTAAAATTGGACCAGGGTTCATGGGTTCACTTGACTATTCTATCCTTAAGTTGTAGTGGACAATAACAATTCATCAATGAGATATGAAGAAAATAACTTTAGCATGTATAAGATAAGAATTCATATATGCATCACGTCCTAACATAGAGATGATGCAACACATCTCTATTACACTCCACAAGATAGGAATAACTTCAAGCAATTTTATATTAAGAATTAACAGAGTATAGCTATAAAAAAATTGACATGATGTTTGAATATCAAATATGCTACCTTGAACAAACAAGATCATTACTTTTGTCACGTATTGAACATAGCACGTGCATCCACTTTATCCCTAGTGAGATAACAAAATAAAAGGCAAAGACATAATATATCATAAATTTGTCGTCACTATTCAATCGCTAAAACCATGCTATTCCATCTAACACATATCACCCCACACACGTTCTTGCATACAAGTTGGATCAGAACCAATACTTAAAAGCGGGTTACATAATATGCATATATCAATACATATTACACAAAGTATAGCAAAATCTCATAGTATCATATCATAGAATAAAGATCCACCGCATAGGTATTACAAATATGATCATAATTATGTTGGACAACTCATATGGTACAAAGAACTATGAAGAATATGAGAGAAATAGATCAAGCTACTGCCACAAACCCGTAGTTCAGAGGTGGACTACTCCCCCCTTGATCATGGTGATGATGAGGAAGACGTTGGAGAAGGTAGAGATCCCTCCGGTGACGGCTCCGATGGAGTTTCCCCCTCCAATATTTGTTGTTGCGGCCTCTATTTCCGTGCTTATGTGTTTCTGCGATGCTCTCTTTCCGAGAACTCTTCGGGGCCATATATATATTGGTTTTTAGGTCAAAATACGTTGGTGGGTGAAAGAATGAAGTGATTTGGATGATCGATGGCTTAAAGACCCTCGGTGGCGCACCTGTAGGGCGTGCCACCTGGTCTCTTTTGGGCCTCAGGCCTCTCCATGTGTGCTTCCAGGCACAGGTTGCTTCTCCCGATGTCGAGGGAGCTCCTCGGCAATGCCCCCCGATAGGGGCTTAGGGTTGATGGAATCCTGCAAGCTGACACGAGACATCGGTTCACAGACAAACGGGGGGAGCGATTTACCCAGTTCGGGGCCCTCGATGAGGTAAAACCCTTACGTCCTGCTTGTCTGTTCTTGATTATGATGAAAAATAGGTTACAATGGGGTGCCGAATAGTTCGGTTGAGATCTTGTCGAGATGCTAAGCTTAATGATGACCTAGCTCTAAGCTTTTGGTGGCTAAGACTGCTTAGATCGATTGTGTGTCCCTCGGCAGCCCCTCTCCTGGCCCTTATAAAGGAGGCCAGGTCCAAGAGATCTGCACGAATACGACCAGGTTTACAAGAGTCCTAGTTCTAAACTTTCCTTGTTCGGTTCCTCCCCGTCTTGTTCTTCAAGGAATCTTCTTTGGCACCGACCTAGTGGCCCACCTTGCCATCGGCTGTCTTCATGGGCCTCCAGTTGGGCCGTACAGGATAGGGCAATAACAGTTACCCGAAGGGTAATGCCCACGTCACCCGATGAAAAAATGACCCTCCAAAAATTGTAGCTCAATTTGACTCCATATAGGTCTCTGAAAGTGAAAAATACAGAAAACATGGAATTCATGTTCTGCAGAGTTATAAACCAAATAAAGGGGATCATTGGTAAATCCCCATAAATCAATGTAAAACATGGTATCATCAACATATATGTTGCAAATATGTGGGAATTCATTCTAATAAAGGACAAAGTTCATGTATGTATTTTACATGCATCAACGTGATGGCCATATGAATGTGTATCTTACACATATTGAAGTTATATTCTTATTATCTCATTGATAAATTGTTATTATCCACTACAACTTCAAATAGAAAATAAACAAGTGAACCCATGCATCCCGGTCCAATTTTAATCATAAGAAACAACTTTCCATTGCATTTATCTTACTTTCTATTTGCAACACCATTTTAATCCTAAAACAAAAATATTTAGTTATCTTATTTCTACTCAAAACCCAAAAACAATCAATCCTTTACTATTTTACTTAGTTTACTTTACTTGTCTAGTTGTCCTTGTTCTATCGGGTGCGTGTCAGCGCTCCCGATGGGAGTAGCCCCCGAGTCTAAGTACGGATGCTCGCAATCCGTGCATAGACTCAAGTTGTACCACTCGAATATTTTTTGCTCAGCCGAAGGTTTTCTGCAAGTCGTCATAAGTCATCCGATACATTTCCTCAAGCAAGGGATAATGAGTAACGCGCCCAACTATTGTTGGTTAACTGCCGATGGCAAAACAACGTTACTCTACCCAGAATCAAGTCCCCGGGCATGATCCTGAAGTGCAAAAAACTTTTATCGGGTGCACAACCAGTGCTCCCGATGGGAGTAGCCCCTGAGTCTGGACACGAACGCTTTACGTTCGGGTGCAGACTTAAGTTGAACATTCCATCATTTTTTCCAAATATATCTTCGAATCCTCATCCTTTTGAATGCACATATTCTTTTTATCGGGTGCGCGTCGGCTCCCGATGGGAGTAGCCCCGAGTCTAGGCGTGAATGCTTTGCAATCTACGCATGGACTCAAGTTCACTATCCGATAAACTTTTTTATTCCTTCGAATGCTTTAAACATGACGTCATTGATGACGCTTTGCTAACATCTTGATTTGGACTGATAGGACGTGACCCGCCGGGCCTACTCTGCCTCTGCCCAGCCTCGTTCTTAAACAACACCCACTTTTCATGCACAGTTACCGAGGTGCCTCCTTGATTTCCGCAATCCTCAATGAAAAAGGACCACTTAAAGACCAAAAAACTCTGGTCCTTCCCAGTTTCGCCACAACGCCTCCTCGTCCTCCTCTTTCTTCCTTCCTTCACAACTGCCGCGCCGCCACCACCGTTTCTCCGATCCCCCTTGATCTCACGATGGTGAAGAAGAAGAGCGCCATCACCGCCGCCAGCTCCACCAGCGGAGCGCCGCCAAACCCTCGATTCCTTCGAAGGGGCGCTCAAGCGCTCCTCCAGCTCGGTGCCGCACGTCAAGCTCTGGCCATGCCCGGAGATTGGACTGCATCTATCACCAAGCGTGACGAGAAAAAGCCGGACTCATCTCCTCGACGAGGAATGTGATCTTGCCAGTGCGATTTCTCGGCCTAATCCCCCTGCTGGTTTCTCCGTGATGTTCTTGTCGTTCTTATACCGGGGTCTTTCGCTCACGAATTCCTCCTCCACCTCTTGCGAACTTACGAGATCCAATTGTGGCAACTTACTCCCAACTCAATCCTCCACGTTGCTGTGTTCATCTCCCTTTGCGAGGCATTTCTGGGTATCAAACCTCATTTTGGGCTGTGGAAAAAGATCTTCTATGTGAAGAGATACAGCGGTAGTAATGGACCCTTTGTCACCGGAGGAGTAGGTTTCGTAGCTCGTCCAGAAGTCAATTACTTCAATTTCCCAATGAGAGAATCTGTGCAAGGGTGGAGACTCAAGTTGTTTTACGTCAGGGATTCCTCGTCACCCGAATCCCGGCTCCCTTGCTTTACCGATGTCTGTGAAGCCAACCCTAAAAATTCTTGGAAGAACATTCTCTCTCCCGACGAAAAAGTAGCAGCCGCCGGATTATTTGCCAGATTTCTTCGAATCAAAGAGGCCGAGGGCCAAACCATGGTCGGCACAGAGGTGGCAGCAGTGTTCCTGAAGCGTCGGGTCCAACCAGTCATGGCC
Organism: Lolium multiflorum; assembly: GCA_030979885.1. Lineage (NCBI taxonomy): Eukaryota > Viridiplantae > Streptophyta > Magnoliopsida > Poales > Poaceae > Lolium > Lolium multiflorum. The sequence continues at coordinate 112,319,110 of CM061753.1, read as the reverse complement.
AGAGTTCATCCGATGTGGTTGTATTCAGGCCCAAAGGACACAACCAGGGTTAATGCTGCCGAACTGTCGGAGAAGGAACTGCTTGATGAAGTCCGCCGCCTTACTTTCTTTAGTCAAGAAGATTCGATCCCGTTGACGTGTGCTTACTCTCCTCTTGATGCTAATCATCCACCGCCCGAGGTATCTTTTCCTTCCAAATCTTGACTGCACTTCTCTTAATTATCATAATTACCATTGTTCTTATCCATTTTCCCTTTCAACAAGTTCCCATAGTCCCTGGGAATTTGCATGATTCACCAAACGATACCTCTGAAGGAAGAGGCTCCTCAGTGCCTGTTGATTTTCACCCTGTCGAGCATATAGGTCCAGAAAGCGATGACGATCCGATAGAATCCGAAACTGTCACACCAATCTCCTTCCCCCAGCCGATGATGCTTGCAACACAGAGGGATCAATGCGTGATGATAACGCTGATCATGATGTCTTTGTTGATGCATCTGTGGAGGAGGCCAGAACTTCTCCCGCGAAGAGATCAATCGGCGGCTTCGCCGATGAAGATGATCTCCTCGACTGGTAAGTACTTATTGCTCTGACGTCTTATTTGATCTTCTTATTTCTTACATTCATTTTATAACTTCGAACGATCATTCCCCTTTATTGCAGGGATGAAGGTTTCGTCGAGCCTCCGCCCAAGAGAGCTAAACCCGACACCGCTCCGCCGCCCGCTGCAGCTTCCGAAGCTTCAGCTCCTCAAGCAGCTCCCGCGGCTCAGGCCTCGACTGCTTCTTCCCTCTCTAAGGGAAAGGATGTTCCTGCCACCACCATGGCTCCTCCTTCTGTAAGTCCCTTTTGAATACAACGCGAGTTTCTTGAAGCATGCCTTGTCAACTAATTCTTCTTAATTTAAGGACTTGCGAGGCGTCATATCTTCCCTGGAGGCTTTTGCCTCTCAATTTACCTCCTTGGAGGCAGACAACATTCGGCTGCAGGAGGAAGTTAAATCTTCCTCTTCGAAGTTGGACGGCGCCATTAAGAAGGCTGCCATAGCTCACCAGGAGGTTGACTCCCTGAAGGAGGAGCTGGGCAAACTGAAGGAGAGGCTGAAAGAGGAGGAAACTCGAACAGCCGAAAAGGATGAGCTCCTTCGGCAGTCCTCTTTGGCTCTACTTGGTAAGCTCTTTGGTATGCCACTGCCGATTATTACTCTTATAGATCCATTCCTTTATCAATGATCTTTTCCAATTTTATCTCTCTGTAGAAGCCGCCAACATTCCTGCTGCTGCCTTGGACGCGGTTTCAAACAACTCTCCAGCGAATGGTGTGTCGATGGCTCTCGCCTCCCACCAGCTTACGCGGGAGCTTCTTGAGAGGGGGAAAGGTGCCCTAGCGCGGATGCATCTGATGATTTTCCCCAAGCTCAAGCAGGACAAGACTCTGGGGCAATTGGTCGAAGCCTTCGCGGTTGATACCAAGGAGGTTATCGAGGTATTCAAGCGCACCTCGCGTACCTATGGTGCTCTTCTTGCCTTCCAACTTATGATGGGTCATGGCTTTAAGGCTGACATCGAAGAAATGACTAAGGAGCTGCCGAAAGGGCAGGATGGGCAATTTGTTGACTTAAGTGTCTTTACAACGCATGCCCTTACTTGTGCTCGCCAGCTCCTTGGACTAGTTTCGTCAAGAAAGACATCGACTGGACCCAGTCTATCAACCCAGACCCAAGCTCCTTGACTTTTTGTAACAAACTTTATTCAGGCTGTTGTGGAACATTGTTCTTTTGCAAAACTTGTGCTTGTAATAAACTCCGTGTTTGGCAATGTTGCTAGCACACCTTTACTATGATATTTTTACTTGCACCTCACCTCTCCCGATGGGAGTTTCCTTGGGCACTCAATTTGACCATATCTGTCATCCTCCTTTTATTTAACGCTGTTTTCCTGCAGGTTTTCCCAATGCCATCGTTTGTCGATGAATCTTCGGGTGCTCTTCCTGAAGTTGATCGGATCCAGCTTATGAAGGATCGGATCACCCAGATGGAAAAGGACTTGCGCAGTACTTACGCCTTAGCTGCAATTGTCAATAAGAAGAGCGAGATTGCAGCCGACGTGGAGCGGTACGCTCTTACTGAACTGCACAAAGCCACCGAGAGTTTGAACTGTAAGTTTCTTGGTCCCGACTCCCTTTGTTAACAATGCCTTGTCTGAGCCTCTAATTATTTCTTCGTCAGTCATAGCTCTGAACCGTGCGGAGGAGAACAAACGGATTCACGAGCGTGTCCACGCTTTAACCCAACTATCCTCAGCCGAAGAGATTTTCTGGCGGGAACACTCGAAGGCTTCGACTGTCGCACTATTTCAGGATCGAGTTCAACAAGTCCATCATTTCTTCGACAAGTGCTACAAAGCAATGAGGGTGGTTTGGAAGACAATGTTCTCTTTGAACGCGGTTCCCCCTACGTTGCTGACTTTGATGTCTGAATTTAGAAACGCCAAGAAGATTCGCGACTTGGTGCGGGCTCAAGTTTTCGCCGGGGCTAGGTTTACACTTTCCCTTGTGCTTGCACGCTATCCTTCAGCAAATCTGCTGTCTATTGCCAACGCGACTGGCGATTTAGAGGTACTGTATCCGAAGGTATTGTTGCCCGCCAATGTAATTGTCGACAGGCTTGAGAAGGATTCCCAGGTACCTGAAGAAAGGGAAGCTCCACAAGGGTGAATTCAGGAATTAATATTACCTTGTAAATAGTTTTTCCTGGCTGTTTTATCCAAGTGTGTAAGATTGTTTAGCCGAAGCTTTGTATTCGGCGTATACATGTAGATGTATTTTTTACCGTGCTAATGCCGTTGGCAAGTTTCGAAGGAGCAAATCTTAATTGCCCGTTTAAATGTATGTGCACTCGTTGGTCAGCAAAACATTTGAGTGATCAGCTCGTGTTGCAGGTTTTGCTAAACCTGTTGTATTCGCAACTTTGCTTTCAACCGATGTATGTTTCGTCAGGCACTCCCGAATATTTCGGGTGCAGTGATCCTGCCGATAGGCCCGTTGTTCTTTGATATTTCCATAGGTAAAATATCGAACGTGGGTTGTATTATGTTTATTTTCTAACCCTCGCTATTTGCGGCACTCGCAGAGGCATCTATAGCAGAGGGAAGGATTAGCATCCTTGTTTGTTTTGTATCTTTTAGCACGCGTAGAGGCTTTTCTTTCTGATCTTCTGCCGCGGACTATGTTGCATTGTAATGCGGCTTAGTCGCTTTGAATTACTGCAATGCTTAACAAAATATCAAAACTTGAGTTCTCATTAATAAGGTAAGCACAAGACTAGAGGGCGAAAAGAGGAAGGCCCTGTTTAGAATAAAGGGAAAAAAATTAAAGGCTAATAAACTGCTTAAGCAAGGAAGGGGTTCTTCTCATCTTCTGCCTTTTTCACCACGGTAGTGGCTGCTGCAGCGTTGTTGATTTCACCAAGGGTGGCGGTGGTTGCCAGCGTCTTGCTGTCTTCTATGCCTTCTGTGCCATCAACTGCCGAACCCTTTGCTGCCGAAGCTTTTGCCGCCGAAGCTTCTGCTGCCGAGGCTTCTGCCTCTATCGAAGCTTTAAGGGCAAGGTCGGCCGACTTCTTATTGATTTCCCTGTCATGTTTCTCCTCCTTGATTTCGCGTATCGACAGCTTGGGTGGAGGCTTGATAATTTCTTGTTTGCTCCCAAACTTCGCAGCAATCCTCTGAAAATCGCGATCACAATTGTCCGAGCGTGAGAAACTTCCATAGATTGTGATGTTTGTCCCGTTGTTCCCAGGCATTTTCAGCTTGAGATATGCATAGTGCGGCACAGCCATGAACTTGGCATAAGCTGGTCTTCCGAGTATAGCGTGATACTGTGACTCCCAGTTCACTACTTCAAACTCGATCTTTTCCTTCCTGAAATTGTCGGTTGCCGAAGACAACATTCAGGTAAACTCTGCCAAGAGAGTAACCCGGTGCGGTTGGAAGGATCCCATGGAAGCAAGTGTCTGTCTCTTCTAGCATCCTCATGGTGATCCCCATACTCTTGATTGTGTCGACGAAAATCAGGTTTAACCCGCTTCCACCATCCATAAAGACTTTGCTCATCTTGAATCCGCCTATTTGTGCCTCGACTACTAGGGCAGCGTGTCCTGGTTTTGGTATGTGATACGTCTCCAACGTATCGATAATTTCTTATGTTCCATGCTACTTTATTGATAATACCTACATGTTTTATACACATTATATGTCGTATTTACGCATTTTCTGGAACTAACCTATTAACAAGATGCGAAGTGCCAGTTCCTGTTTTTTGTTTTTGGTTTGAAATCCTAGTAACGAAATATTCTCGGAATTGGACGAAATCAACGCCCGAGTTCTATTTTGCCCGGAAGCATCCAGAACACCCGAGAGGAGGGCCCTGTGGGCCCGGATGATAGGGTGGCGCGGCCTGGGCCCTGGCCCCCTATGGTGTGGGCGCCCCTTCGACCCTCTGCGCCGCCTCTTCGCCTATATAAGCCCCTCGAAAACCCTTACGGAGGAAGCCACGATACGAGAAAAGTTCCAGAGCGCCGCCATCGCGAAGCCAAGATCGGGGACAGAGTCTCTGTTCCGGCACCCTGCCGGACGGGGTGCCCCCGGAAGGCTTCTCCATCGACACCGCTGCCATCTCCACCGCCATCTTCATCACCGCTGTTGCTCCCATGAGGAGGGAGTAGTTCTCCATCGAGGCTCGGGGCTGTACCGGTAGCTATGTGGTTCATCTCTCTCCTATGTACCTCAATACAATGATCTCATGAGCTGCTTTACATGATTGAGATTCATAAGAGTTTTGTATCACTACTATATATGTGCTACTCTAGTGATGTTATTAAAGTACTTTATTCCTCCTCCACGTGTGTAAAGGTGACAGTGTGTGCACCGTGTGAGTACTTGGCGTAGGCTATGATTGTGATCTCTTGTAGATTGCGAAGTTAACTATTGCTATGATAATATTGATGTGATCTATTCCTCCTACATATGCATGAAGGTGACAGTGTGCATGCTATGTTAGTACTTGGTTTAGTCTTTTGATCTATCTTACACTATAAGGTTACTAAAATATGAACATTAATTGCGGAGCTTGTTAACTCCGGCATTGAGGGTTCGTGTAATCCTACGCAATGTGTTCATCATCCAACAAAAGTGTAGAGTATGCATCTATCTATTCTGTTATGTGATCAATGTTGAGAGTGTCCACTAGTGAAAGTCTAATCCCTAGGCCTTGTTCCTAAATACTGCTATCGCTGCTTGTTCTTGTTTCTTTGCGTTACTCTTTGCTCTTCTTGTTTTCTTTGCAAACATCTTCCACTCGATACGTTTAATCCTTTGTTACAGCAAGCCGGTGAGATTGACAACCTCCTTTTTTCGTTGGGGCAAAGTACTTTGGTTTTGTTGTGCAGATTCCACGTTGGCGCCGAAATCCCTGGTGTTGCGCCGCATCACATTTCGCGACCATCAACCTTCAACGTGCTTCTTGGCTCCTACTGGTTCGATTAAACCTTGGTTTCATACTGAGGCTTGCTTCTATACGCATCATACCTTCCACTTGGGGTTCCCAACGGACGTGTGCATCTACGCGTATCAAGCTAAATTTCTGGCGCCGTTGGGAGATCAAGACACGCTGCAAGGGGAGTCTCCACTTCTCAATCTCTTTACTTTGTTTTTGTCTTGCTTTATTTTATTTACTACTTTGTTTGCTGCACCTAAACAAAACACAAAAAAAAATTAGTTGCTAGTTTTACTTTATTTACTGTCTTGCTCTCTATATCAAAAACACAAAAAAATTAGTTACTTGCATTTAATTTATTTTGTTATCATGTCTAGTCCTGTACTTGTTTTTATTTTCACTAGTTAGGCATAATGGAAAACAACAAAAATATGAGAGATCTTTATGAACTTTATCTTGAATTAGGACATGATGTGTTTGAAGAAAGAATTAAGAAACCCATGGAACTTTATATGCATGCTAATGGGAATGTTATTACTATGAATGCTTTGAACACCATTGTTGCTAATGCTATGGAAAATTCTAAGCTTGGGGAAGCTGGCTTTGATGAGCATGATATTTTTAGTCCCCCAAGCATTGAGGAGAAGATTTACTTTGATGATACTTTGCCTCCCATTTATGATGATTATAATGATAGTAGTCTTTTGTTACCACCTGTTATGGAGGATAAATTTGATTATGATTACAATATACCTCCTATATTTGATAGCTACTTTGTTGAATTTGCTCCCACTACAATTAATAAGAATGACTATGCTTATGTTGGGAGTAGTAATTATTTAATGCATGAGACTCATGATAAGAATGCTTTAAGTGATAGTTATATTGTTGAGTTTGCTCATGATGCTACTGAAAGTTATTATGAGAGAGGAAAATATGGTTGTAAAAATTTTTATGTTACTAAAACACCTCTCTATGTGCTGAAATTTTTGAAGCTACACTTGTTTTATCTTCCTATGCTTGTTACTTTGCTCTTCATGAACTTGTTTATTTACAAGATTCTTATGCATAGGAAGCATGTTAGGCTTAAATGTGCTTTGAATTTGCTTCTTGATGTTCTCTTTTGCTTCATTGTCTATTTTCATGAGAGCATCATCATTAAAACTGCTGAGCCCATCTTAATGGCTATAAAGAAAGAACTTCTTGGGAGATAACCCATGTGTTTTTTTACTACAGTACTTTGTTTTATATTTGTGTCTTGAAGTTGTTTACTACTGTAGCAACCTCTCCTTATCATGTTTTTGTGCCAAGTAAAGTTTCTATGTTAAAGTTGATGTTATATTTAGGATCGCTGCGCAGAAACAGCATTGCTGTCTGTCACGAATCTGGGCACAGTTCTCTGTAGAAAATTGAAAAAATCTGCCAATTTGAGCGTGATCCTCAGATACGTACGCAACTTTCATTAGTTTTGAGTTTTTCCATTTGAGCAAGTCTGGTGCCAGCTTTAAATTCGTCTTTACGGACTGTTCTGTTTTTGACAGATTCTGCCTTTTATTTCGCATTGCCTCTTTTGCTATGTTGGATTCATTTCTTTGATCCATTAATGTCCAGTAGCTTTATGCAATGTCCAGAAGTGAAAAGAATGTTTGTGTCACCTCTGAACATGTGAATTTTTGATTATGCACTAACCCTCTAATGAGTTTGCTTGAAGTTTGGTGTGAAGGAAGTTTTCAAGGGTCAAGAGAGGAGTATGATATACTATGATCAAGAGGAGTGAAAGCTCTAAGCTTGGGGATGCCCCGTGATTCATCCCTGCATATTTCAAGAAGACTCAAGCATCTAAGCTTGGGATGCCCAAGGCATCCCCTTCTTCATCGACAACATCATCAGGTTCCTCCCCTGAAACTATATTTTTATTCGGTCACATCTTATGTGCTTTACTTGGAGCGTCTGTATGTTTTTGTTTTTGTTCTTGTTTGAATAAATCCTTGTGTGGGAGAGAGACACGCTCCGCTGGTTCGTATGAACACATGTGTTCTTAGCTCATAATATTCATGGCGAAGTTTCCTCTTCGTTAAATTGTTATATGGTTGGAATTGAAAAATGCTACATGTAGTAATTGGTAAAATGTCTTGGATAATGTGATACTTGGCAATTGTTGTGCTCATGTTTAAGCTCTTGCATCATATACTTTGCACCTATTAGTGAAGAAATACATAGAGCATGCTAAAATTTGGTTTGCATAATTGGTCTCTCTAAGGTCTAGATAATTTTCTAGTATTGAGTTTGAACAACAAGGAAGACGGTGTAGAGTCTTATAATGTTTACAATATGTCTTTTATGTGAGTTTTGCTGCACCGGTTCATCCTTGTGTTTGTTTCAAATAAACCTTGCTAGCCTAAACCTTGTATCGAGAGGGAATACTTCTCATGCATCCAAAATACTTGAGCCAATATTCATGCCATTTGTGTCCACCATACCTACCTACTACATGGTATTTCTCCGCCATTCCAAAGTAAATTGCTTGAGTGCTACCTTTAAACAATTCAAAAGTTATTACCTCTTATTTGTGTCAATGTTTTATAGCTCATGAGGAAGTATGTGGTGTTTATCTTTCAATCTTGTTGGGCAACTTTCACCAATGGACTAGTGGCTTCATCCGCTTATCCAATAATTTTGCAAAAAGAGCTGGCAATGGGATTCCCAGTCCCAAATTAATTAACAAAACTAGACACTCCTCCATGGTATGTGATTGTTGGACGACACCGAAGGATTCGGTTAGCCATGGCTTGAGAAAGCAAAGGTGGGGAGGAGTGTCATCATAATAAAACTAAAATAAAGGGCACTCCTTCATGGTATGAGATTGTTGGCGGGCACCCGGGATTCGGTTAGCCATGGTTTGTGAAAGAAAGGTTGGAAGGAGTGCCACCCAAAATAAAATAAAATGGGAGCCGCTCTTTGAAGGTTTGTCGGGCAAGGGGGTTAGAGTACCCGCTACCATTCGTTGACAACAACAAACACCTCTCAAAACTTTACTTTTATGCTCTCTTTATGTTTTCAAAACCAAAGCTCTAGCACAAATATAGCAATCGATGCTTTCCTCTTTGAAGGACCATTCTTTTACTTTTATTGTTGAGTCAGTTTACCTATCTCCCTCCACTTAAGAAGCAAACACTTGTGTGAACTGTGCATTGATTCCTTGTTATATTGCTTTGCATTGACAATTATCCATGAGATATACATGTTATAAGTTGAAAGCAACCGCTGAAACTTCATCTTCCTTTGTGTTGCTTCAATGCCTCTACTTTGAATTATTGCTTTATGAGTTAACTCTTATGCAAGACTTATTGATGCTTGTCTTGAAGTACTATTCATGAAAAGTCTTTGCTTTATGATTCAGTTGTTTACTCATGTCATTACCATTGTTTTGATCGCTGCATTCATCTCATATGCTTACAATAGTATGATCAAGGTTATGATGGCATGTCACTTAAGAAATTATCTTTGTTATCGTTTTACCTGCGGGACGAGGAACTAAGGGATGCTGATACGTCTCCAACGTATCGATAATTTCTTATGTTCCATGCTACTTTATTGATAATACCTACATGTTTTATACACATTATATGTCGTATTTACGCATTTTGGAACTAACCTATTAACAAGATGCTGAAGTGCCAGTTCTGTTTTCTGTTTTTGGTTTCAGAAATCCTAGTAACGAAATATTCTCGGAATTGGACGAAATCAACGCCCAGGTTCCTATTTTGCCCGGAAGCATCCAGGCACCGAGAGCGCGGAGGGGGCCTGTGGGCCCAGGATGATAGGTGGCGCGGCTGGGCCCTGGCCGCGCCCCCTATGGTGTGGCGCCCCTTCGACCCTCTGCGCCGCCTCTTCGCCTATATAAAGCCCCTCGAAACCCTTACGAGAGGAAGCCACGATACGAGAAAAGTTCCAGCCGCCGCCATCGCGACAAGATGCGGGGACGGAGTCTGTTCGGCACCTGTGGACGGGGTGCCCGGAAGGCTTCTCCATCGACACCGCTGCCATCTCCACCGCCATCTTCATCACCGCTGCTCCCATGAGGAGGGAGTAGTTCTCCATCGAGGCTCGGGGCTGTACCGGTAGCTATGTGGTTCATCTCTCTCCTATGTACCTCAATACAATGATCTCATGAGCTGCTTTACATGATTGAGATTCATATGATTTTTGTATCACTACTATCTATGTGCTACTCTAGTGATGTTATTAAAGTACTTTATTCCTCCTCCACGTGTGTAAAGGTGACAGTGTGTGCACCGTGTGAGTACTTGGCGTAGGCTATGATTGTGATCTCTTGTAGATTGAAGTTAACTATTGCTATGATAATATTGATGTGATCTATTCCTCCTACATATGCATGAAGTGACAGTGTGCAAGCTATGTTAGTACTTGGTTTAGTCTTTTGATCTATCTTACACTATAAGGTTACTAAAATATGAACATTAATTGTGGAGCTTGTTAACTCCGGCATTGAGGGTTCGTGTAATCCTACGCAATGTGTTCATCATCCAACAAAAGTGTAGAGTATGCATCTATCTATTCTTTATGTGATCAATGTTGAGAGTGTCCACTAGTGAAAGTCTAATCCCTAGGCCTTGTTCCTAAATACGCTATCGTTGCTTGTTCTTGTTTCTTGCGTTACTACTGCTGCGTTACTTGCTCTTCTTTTCTTTGCAAACATCTTCCACTCGATACGTTTAATCCTTTGTTACAGCAAGCCGGTGAGATTGACAACCTCAGTTTCGTTGGGGCAAAGTACTTTGTGTTGTGCAGATTCCACGTTGGCGCCGAAATCCCTGGTGTTGCGCCGCATCACATTCGCGACCATCAACCTTCAACGTGCTTCTTGGCTCCTACTGGTTCGATTAAACCTTGGTTTCATAGAAACTTGCTTCTATACGCATCATACCTTCCACTTGGGGTTCCCAACGGACGTGTGCATCTACGCGTATCGGTATGGTGTGGGGTTGAACTGTATTGAGAGGACCACTCGACATACTCGGGGATGTTTGCCATGATGCTTTCGGCCAGATTAATCTCTCGGGTGAGCTTCTTCATCTCTCTTCTCGAGACACCTGTTTTGTGGATCATGCTCATCTGCCCACGGGGTGGTGGGAACGCCTCGTTGGGTTGATGAGGTTGAGCCTGCTGGACTTGGTGCTGTGGTGGAGGTGGAGGTGGTGGTGGTAACGGTTGCTGCCCTGACTGCTGGATGAGTTTGTGCATGTCGAGAAATTGTCGACAGTCCCTGAGAAGGTGACTCGACTTCGTTTTGCCATCCTTGGAATCGACATACGAGTGCAGGTAACAGGGGGCGTTGATCTGCTCAGCGTAGGGTAGCTCAGGAGTCCTCTGCTGCCATGGTTTATAGTTGCCACGGTTCCCAGAGTTGTTCCGATTGCCGATCGTCATAGTTCCCACGTCTCTTCTTTCGTCATACCGATCGCCGATTGCCACGGTTCCCACGTCTCTTCTTTCGTCATACCGATCGTCATGTCGATCGGAGTATCCTGCGGCTACCAGGTTGTTGTCGTCATAGTTGCGGTTCTTCCTCCTCTTGTGTCGATCCCTTCGGCTACCCGAGTCGTGCTTCGGCTGGTCGTCGTCTTCATCATCGTTGCGCGCGGTCTTCGCACGTTGTCCTCACCATCAGCCCAGCTGTTGGCGATTTCCATTAGCTTGGTAATGGTTTTTGGCTTTTTGCGTCCGAGTTCTTCTATGTAGCTTTCACGTCGGACGCCATCGCTGAAAGCGTCGATTGCTCTGTCGACAGATACATCTTCGACAGATACATCTTCGACTCCCTCTGCTTCTGCTGGCAGTTGCGTAACTCTTCAATCCCGACGGGTCTCTTGTATGTGGCCTGGAAATTAGCAACAAAGGCATCCACTAGGTCGTCCCATGATTTAATGGAACCCTTCGGCAGCCCCCTTAACCAGGCTCGCGCTGAATCCTTCAAGTAAAGCTGCAAGCACTGCATTGCTGCTATCTGGTTCTCCTTATGCAGAATCACAGTCTGCAGGTAATCGTCTATCCAAGATCTTGGTTCCTGCTGCCCATCATACTTGGCAGCGTCGGTGGGAGTAGGCTTGAACTTCTTGGGCGGCATCGTCTCGCGGATTTGTAACTCAAGCAATCGTCTCCCCTAAGTTCGCCATCATACTCCTAATCCTCATCCGAGGAATCACTGTCGTCTTCCTTCCTGGCGGCGCGTCGTCGCCTTGCTTTATCCATCCGGCTCTGGGTGATTTCATCCCGAGCATCTCTCGCATGATATTTTGAACCACTAGCCTGCGCCGTGGTCTTCTCTTTTTGCGGGACTAGATTTTTTCCCAATATCGCGAGACTTTCCAGGGCCTCGGTGAGCTTGAGCCATGGATCCTTCAGAGCGCTGGTTGATGAGGTACGCAGCGAGATTAGCGTTGCTCCCGCAACGTTTTTCGGCCGTGGCATGCCCGCGGTGTCCGTGGTCATAAAGGACTTGGTTAGGTTCGACGTTATTTCCCTAGCGTCGTCTTCGAGAGCCTAGACAGCCTTGACCGGTGCTTGCCTGCCCCATGAGTACTTCGGGAGGCGCTTCCTTGCGAAGCTCTCCGTCGCTCATTGGATTGGTCTGCTGCAGATAGACGTCTCTCGAGGGTGGCCTGTTCTTTCGACAGGTGCTCCCGGTTTTTTTTAGTATAGAGCGGTAAGCATTTAAGGTTCCGACCGAGGTTCCTGCGGGGAGCGGGGTGTTGTTAAGCACGGCTGCTCTAGCTGCTGCCCACTCTTCGTCTGCGATGGTGTAATCGCTGTCGCGGTTCTTGGCGCTGTTCTCGAAGCTTGCTCGCCTACTAGAACGAGGCGTGCGGTCTCCGTCTCCTCCGTGCCTTGTGTTTCTGTGTTGTTGGCGGCATAAACCTGATGATGCGCCGATCTTTGGGTGGCTCCTCGGGCGATGCTGTCGACACTGTCTTCTCCCGATGAATATTGGGCATTGCAGATGAACGGTGTATCGCTCGACCCCAAGCCATGCCTGGCGTCGCAGTTCGAGCAGTAGTACGAGGTTAACTCTGAGTATGTGGGATCATCGGATCCTACTGACATGGAGGACACCGATCGGGGAGTCGAGGGCGCGGGCAAACTCATTGATTCTGTCAGACCAGCCAACAGGTCGAGTGATGATGATGCACTCGGACTCGTTGAACCAGAGGTGGGTGATTCCAGCAGCTGAAGAATCCCTTCTGCGTTGACGTTGTAGTGGACGCTGCCGATGGTCATCTCCATGTTCCCTTGTAGATCCGAGAAGTTTGAGCGAGAAGAATCGCTGTGCGGGGTGAATCCATAGGAGCCGAATCGAATCGAACTTCCCAGGTTTGGTGATGATGGTGTCGATGAAGACGTCGATGACATGATCGGATCTGCCGATGACCGATCTTGCGCCACAGGTTTCCCACAGACGGCGCCAATTGTCGAGGGCTCCTCGGCAATGCCCTCCGATAGGGGCTTAGGGTTGATGAAATCCTGCATTCGACACGAGACATCGGTTCACGGACAAAGGGGGAGCGATTTACCCAGGTTCGGGGCCCTCGATGAGGTAAAACCCTTACGTCCTGCTTGTATGTTCTTGATTATGATGAAAAATAGGTTACAATGGGGTGCCGAATAGTTCGGCTGAGATCTCGTCGAGATGCTAAGCTTAATGATGACCTAGCTCTAAGATTTTGGTGGCTAAGACTGCTTAGATCGATTGTGTGTCCCTTGGCAGCCCCTCTCCTGGCCCTTATAAAGGAGGCCAGGTCCCAAGAGATCTGCACGAATACGACCAGGTTTACAAGAGTCCTAGTTCTGAACTTTCCTTGTTCGGTTCCTCCCCGTCTTGTTCTTCAAGGAATCTTCTTTGGCACCGACCTAATGGCCCACCTTGCCATCGGCTGTCTTCATGGGCCTCCAGTTGGGCCGTACAGGATAGCAATGCTTACCCGAAGGGTAATGCCTCACCCGATGAAAAAATGACCCTCCAAAAATTGTAGCTCAATTTGACTCCATATAGGTCTCTGAAAGTGAAAAATACATAAAACATGGAATTCATGTTCTGCAGAGTTATAAACCAAATAAAGGGGATCATTGGTAAATCCCCATAAATCAATGTAAAACATGGTATCATCAACATATATGTTGCAAATATGTGGGAATTCATTCTAATAAAGGACAAAGTTCATGTATGTATTTTACATGCATCAACGTGATGGCCATATGAATGTGTATCTTACACATATTGAAGTTATATTCTTATTATCTCATTGATAAATTGTTATTATCCACTACAACTTCAAATAGAAAATAAACAAGTGAACCCATGCATCCCGGTCCAATTTTAATCATAAGAAACAACTTTCCATTGCATTTATCTTACTTTCTATTTGCAACACCATTTTAATCCTAAAATAAAAATATTTAGTTATCTTATTTCTACTCAAAACCCAAAAACAATCAATCCTTTACTATTTTACTTAGTTTACTTTACTTGTCTAGTTTATCTTACTTTTGTTACTACTTTATTTTACTATTACTCATACGAAATCTTGTGCTTGACAACCACACGGTGGTGTTGGGGACACAAGGCTTGATTTTATTTTGCAGGATTTCTAGAAGAAGAGAGGGAGAGACAAATCTTTACCCATTCCCCGATTGTTTGATATAAACCCTGGAGTCACCCTTGTGGGGAAAATACTTCGCTGACACAACACTCTGCACTTGGAGTCCCAATGTGGCGCTGTTGCAGGGGAATTGGAAGAGCATCTCACAATTGCATCTTCATTGAACTAGGAGCACCATCATCACCTTCATCTTCATCTTCATCTTCAACCTAGTGCAAACACACAAGCTTGGGGAGGTTGCACCATTGTGAGTCTCTTTTCTCTTTTTGATTTTGCAAAGTATTTTACTTGTCCTGATTTTAGTCTTTATAACTTTCTAGTTTTTTCTTTTAAAACACAAAAACAAATAAAAATTAGTATCCGTTTTCTTATAGCAATTATGAATAGACAACATAAAAAGTTAAAAATGGCAACACGTGATTGCAGCCATGTTACCAACAAAAGAGGTTTTAGATACCACATTGATCCCAAAATAATGATCACAATTTATAATACAAGATTTGCTAATGGAAATGCAACAACCGTTGAATGGCATGTTGTAAATTTTGACAAACTTTGTGATAAAATAATGACTCCTAATATAGATCCTGGGGTATTAAGAGTTAAGTTATTCCGACACTCCTTGCTTGGATTAGCTAGAGTATGGTATGAAAGTGCACCTGCGGTTTAATTTGAAGGATCATCGGGGAGTGCACTCTTGAGCATCAAAAGCTTATGCTCAACTTTAAATAATTAGAAAGGAAAAAATGTCATTCAAGGTTGGAGATGATTTAAAAAATTCACATGCAACTTATAACATGGGCTAAGAGATTGGATGCTATTAAATAGTTTTTACTTTGGCTTAAACGAGCACACTAAGCGTCTCTTAGACAAATAATCCAACATTCCCTTTATACACAATAAGCCTTATGATCCGTTTATGATACTAGATGGAATGGTAGTAGAAAATAATATTTATAAGAGTATAAAGAATACTGGAATCATGGATATCTGGGACAAGTTGATATGCACATATGTGTTAGATAGCCTGTATTTGTGACCAGATATGTGCATATTCAATGAAAATTATTATCAAATATGTATGTTAGACCATGTGTTTGAAGTTGTTTATGTGGTAGAATGTATACCGGATCTATGCACATGTGGAACAAGTTGATTATTTCTTCACAATTAACATTGTACTATTTTGTATAATAGGAATACTATTTTTGTGACACTATATAAGGAGGTATGGTTACTGATCTTTAGTCATGTTATAAGCATATGGTAATAACATATAGACAAAGACGTAACCAAAAGCGATGGCTTGTGAGGCTTTCCTCTCCCTTCGATCCAAATTAATTGTCAAAGATTCAATGAATCTAGATAGATTTTAGGGAACATTTAGCCTAAATCTTTCATGGCAAGTTGCCTCCCAACATTTTGCCTTGCTAGTCCGCATCCTGATGTAACTAGCTATCTCTGCTTCATGCAGTTGCATGCATATTTATGGGTAAGTCCACTAATCATTTGAGATGTGCTCATTTGTTTATAGATTTTCTGTGTTTCTATATTTTTTACATGGATGATATTGTTGTTCAATAGCCCCTTAATGATGAGGAATTGTACTTCACTTGAGAAAGTTCACCACTGCGCCTCATTTGACATTGTTCACCGCTGCGCTTCACTTGAGGAAATCAACAACTCTGAATGGGCACTTGAGGAAATCAACAACTCTGAATGGGCAAAGACGCAACCAAGAAGACTACTAATTATCTACTTCGTATGTCTGGTTTATAGCTAGCAGTGCTACCATGTTCAAATGCTTGTATATGTGGTGGATGAACTATGCAATCAATATAATTGATATCATATTGTGTGTTGTTGGTGCATCTGGTCATATATAGGTTTGAATGCAATGTTGTGTTATGTCATACTAGGAACATCTGACTACTGCTTGTTGCATAGATAAACCGTCTGCGATGCATGCTGAAATCATACGGTTGGCTTACACAAGCGTGTGCCATCTCTGTTGAACGTATACGCCTAAATTAAAAACAACGTCTGTGATCTTCATGTCTGCTAACGGGTAAACTTAAGGCACCGTGTGTACTATCGCACACGGTTCCTTGCACTCAACCGTTTGCGACAGGACAACCCGTCACACACTATTGAGTAAACCTTGTGCGTTGTTGAGGCAGATCGCCCGCTCTTTTGCAGTGATGGTTAGGTTTATCGTGTGCGATAGGCCATTTCAACCATGTGTGACCGCCCGATCTGTACTAGTGGTAGGAGTCAAGGCCGCACCCGTCGTCTTTGGCACCGCCGGCTCCCACCATCTTTGGCCGAGCCCATTTCTTTTTTGGTGCCAGTGTTGAATCTACCATCATCAGATCTTTGGGCGGAGTTCCTGAGGGCATAGAGGTAGAAGAACCGCCTCCCTGGACGACGTGGCTTCCCAACCGCTTGTATTTCACGCTGGCGGAGGATGTGACTGACACAAGCGCTAGTGGGCCACCGACAGGGAGATCCCGGCGCCAGTGCTAAAATGTCCCTCATGTCAAATGAATCGCGTGTATACACGACAAAGCCGGTTTAGCCGTGAAACCCTCCTATCTATGAACTGGGCATTGATTTTTCCGGCCCCCTTAATTTTTTGAAAGGAAACGTGATTTTACCGAAATCTCTAGAAAAAGACCGACATTCGCGAAGGAAAGACAAATCGCTCCGAACGCGACAAGTGCCACGCCGTGGTGCCAGGAAATTCCTGGGAAGTGGTCTCTCAGCTCGCCACGTGTTGCAAGGAGAAGCAAGGTGGGGATGAGGGAGGAGAGAGAAGGATAGAGGAGGGTGGATTGTCTCAACTTTTTTCCTTTATTTTTTAGATCCGTTTTTTGAAAATGAAATATCTTGACAACAGCAAGTTCAAATTACAAATTGATTTCACTTTTAAGATCCTCGCGTTGAGATCTTCAAAACTAGATCTCATGTTGATAAGTTTTGGGATACTTTTTCTGTACTTCCAATACTAGTATGATTGTATTTATGGTGTGTACCTAATTGTACTCATGCTTCAACTAATAAGTACTTTTGTTTTTGGTGTATTTGATGCAGTTTTTCGCTTTACTCAGTATTTATACTTTCTCATATGCGCTACTGTACCTCTACTTCTGTACTTGTACTTTCTCATGTGGACGACTGTACTTTTGTACAAGTATTTGCTCGTGTGCGCCATTGTAATTCTGTACGTGTACTTGCTCGTGTGCGCGACTGTACTTCTGTATCTGTACTTGCTCGTGTGCGCAACTGTATCTGTACTTGCTCGTGTGTGTGTGATTGTACTTCTATACCAGTACTTGCTCGTGTGTGCGACTATACTTCTATACCTGTACTTGCTCGTGTGCGTGAGTGTACTTCTTTGCTTGTACTTACTCGTGTGCGTGACTGTACTTCTGTACATGTATTTGCTCGTGTACGCGATTGTACTTCTGTACATGTACCTGCTCGTTGGCGCGACTGTACCTGTATTTTCTCGTGTGCCCGACTGTACTTCTGTACCTGTACTTACTCGTCCGCGCGGCCGGACATACGTGGCTGTACGTGCGTGACCGGATGTACGCGGCTGTACGCGCGTGGACGTAAGTACTAGAGTTTCTCTCGTTCCTACTCACGAGGATGAGCGTGTCATGCGGGATTCACTCCTCTCAACCGTATGCACCTTGTGCGGAACGAACTTTTTCTTTGCAAAGGTTGGTCTCTAGCTAGTAGTACCCTGATTTTACGGTACCTATGGTCTGCACCTTTTTCTCGTCCCAAACCTTAAACCTGCATTTTTATTCTAAAGGCCGAGTGTATATAAAGGCCTGCTAGAGACCCTCTCAGGGCTTGTTGTGTTTGATCTGAAGGCGTATATTAGGATTTTTTACCGTTGGAGCCTAGTCTTGCCGTATGCCATATGATGTAGACAAACGTATAGGGACTTCACATAGTTACACCAAATGTGGTCGCGAATTTCTCGCGCTAGTACAGATCAGGCCTTTTAAGGACACTCGTGACACACTGAGCGATTTTTATGTGGTGAGAACCAGCACTGACGCCCGAAAACATGAAGCATGTGCGTGGGCTCCAGACAGTCCCATGGGTGGACACAACAGACACGGAAAAAGTGCGCGCGATGATACAAAAAGTTAGCACACGGAAGGATTTGAAAAAAAATCGTCAGTGTACACTAGTTTTTCGCAAACGGGTCATGAAAGGAGAATAGTGTGCGGCTACTTTGCGACGAGTCTTTATTCCGGCTCTTCTCTTTTCTTCTCCCTATCACAAACGGTTGGTCGTGACAGAGTCGTGTCTAGATCTTTCGCGAGGTTGCCTCCTCCCATTCCGGCAAAGACCCCAGCTTCCTCGGCCGTCGTACATAAAGGAACCCGCCGCTGTAGTGGCGGCACACACTAGCATTACAGTAGACAAGCACTTCAATGTGTCATGGTTCGCACCAAGAAGACCTCTCAGCTTTCCTGCGTCGAGCAGTACCCGCATGCGAAGCGCCACCGTGTAGAGAAGGAGGCTCCGATGGCGGATCAGGCGCCTCCGGTGGTGGAGGAGGAGCACTTCGGCTGGTCCTCGATGATGAAGGTGAAAGAAATCTAGAGGACGACGAAGACGCAGCGACTGCGAGTGACGAAGATGAGTCGCTGCAGCTACTATGGCAGAAGGTGTTAGAGCCGTAGTCCGAGGAGGAGGAGCATGAGTTTCTCGAGGAGCTGGAGGTTCTCCTAGTGTCCTTCGCGAAGAAACACGAGGAAGACAGAGACCGCGCGGAGATAGCCATCGCTGCCGATATCATCATCATCCCCAACGGCGACGAGTAGATTTAGGATCTAAATATATATGTAAATGTATGAAATGTCCTTTTGGTGTTTTATAGTTTATAAATTTATATATATATAGAAGAACATCCCAATTGTATGCGTACATTTCTCACGGGGTTTTCCTGGTATTTACCGTTTGCAAAGATTATCACACCGCACACGCTTTCCACTAATCAGAATATGTGCGAAAGTGTTGCAAACAGTTTCTTTGGTACCGGTCGTTTGTGAATGTTGCACACGTTTTTCTCCCATATTCCCGTTTGCGATGTTTAGGGCCGTTAGAGTCCATTTAGTGGAAACGTACCTAATAAAAGGGGACCAGCCATCTTTAGACCACACAACACTCCCACAACAGTGGCCACATCATCTTTTGTGCTTGCTAGCTATGCCAAAAGGCGCATCTGGTCAGACCTAATGCCGGCGAGGTGTTGCATCGCTGGTGTGATGTACATTCACGTTGGCGATGCGCTGCATCTGCATCTAACGTCTTGTTCATTGATGCGAGTGGAAATGCATGACCTCTCGACCCAGTAGGTACTGGCGCCACCGCTGCTCTGTCGCAAAGAAGATTTGATAACTTGTTATTTAGTTAGCTTGTTAGATCTATCTATGCACCGTTAATTTGATATTTAGTTAACGTGTTAGATCTATGTATGCACGATTTATTTGTTATTTAGTTAACTTGTTAGATCTATCTATGCACGGTTGATTTGTTAGTTAGTTTGCTATTATGATAGTTTTATATTTTAGATCGGGCTATCCAATATATGTACTAAATATTGTATTTTTAATTACTTCACATCTATAGATTATTTGTTAACTGAACTTGTATAATAGTGAACTTGTATAATCTTGTATGGTTGTGTTAGATCTACATATGCATTAGGTCGACTGTGTATTCCATCTATAATAATGTCTTTTTATTCTATACTTGTATAATACTAGAGATCTTATTTCGGTAACACTGCACAAGAACAAGGCAAGGGGATGCACGCTACATCGTATCGTTGCTCCCTTTTCTTTTTACAGCTCCGTGTATGCCAATATGTTCCCTAACCATATGACTGCATATTACAAGACAAAAAATATAGGATAGCTTTCTTGCATTCATGATAATTATGTACAGGAACATGCACGGCTTAGTCATACCGTCTTGGCAAACACCTTGGCTGTAAGAAAAATAGAGAGTCTGAAGCTCATAGCCTTTTTGCTGCCTCGTACCATGCCATCTGCAGTTGCACGTAAGTGACTAGTTGTTTCAATTGGCATATGTGATAATCATTTCTATTTGTGTATAACATTCTCACATTGAACAACATTTTCAATTGTATTTCAAATCGTTTGAGCAACATTTTCAGCTTGCAGCTTCTACCTTTGGGAGAGGCAGTATCTTGAATGAATTGGGCCCTTCAATGTGCTCCAAGTCGATGGTGATGCTACAAATATCCTTGCAAGTTACATCAGATATCCTTGCAAGGTAAATCTTCATCATGGAGGTGAAGACATAACCAAGAAAAGCCACATATTCTCTTCTTTTTTGTATCTATCTCTACTATTTGTAATGTTATATGTATACATGATGTATCAGGCTTGTACTGGAATATAATTGAGATTTGGTACCATACTTCAATGAGTATTAAACTGAGCACACATCTGCTGCGCGTACTACTAGTTCGTGTGCGAAATAAGATGAACACATACGACTAGAAACACAAGACATTTGCGACTAGAAGAAACACACACGCTTAAAAGAGAAAGGTCGTTTGCGAAGGCCATCATATTCACACACGGTTGGATAAAAACAAGCGTATGGGAAAGGACGGTCCATCGCTCACAGTTAAATAAACCATGTGTGCTCTTTCGGCATGTCGTCTACCCTTGTATAGTGATGGGTAGGTTTATTGTGTGCGACATGCCATTTTAGTAGTGTGTGACGGCCCAATCTGTACTAGTGTCGGTGATGAAAGTACTATAGTATTGCGTTGCTTCGTCTACCATGCCAGGCCTGCATGGACGTTTTTTTGCATGTCGTGTATTACGTCCCACGACATCTAGCATCTACTGTGTTGGCCACTTGTCGGCAAGCCATGCCAGGTGCCGCAGCGTGGAGTTGGGTGCCGATCGCCGGCATTTGGGAAATCTAGAACGTGATTGGTAGGTTGAACTATCTTAGAATAGGCTATGAGGAGTATAACTCCTCAGGCGTAGTGGCTGGCATACACTTCAAAGTAGCGTTGTGCTAGGTCTGGTAGGTACGCTCAAATAGACTGTTTCTTTGGATGCAGGTTGACTGGTTGCAATTGAGTCGCTCGCCAGATACAACCTTTCACGTGCTCTTGCTTCCTTTCACCCTCCTTAATCTTCCTCACCTGTACTCACTTCTAATCAACACAAATACATGTCAAATTAAAATAAGTTATACACGAGGTGATTCCATTCCAACTATCATTTTTGAGTTTTGTTTGTTGTAAATCTCCAATTCTGTGTTCTTGTTTGAAGCGTTTTCTTTACCAAATTTCATCAAGTTTATCACACACAGTTCACCGTTTCAAATTCCTTTGACGAGTAGCTTCATATCACCATTTCACACACTTCTCGTGTTGTAAATTTTTCGTTTCGATGGATATAGATGAATATATCTACAACTTGCTAGTATAATATAACTTGTGCATATGTGAGCAGCGGTGGCATGGTGGTCTTTATGCGCGCCGTCGTGGTAGGCCTTGTGCTCGGCTTCGTAGACAACGGCGTGATTCTAGTAGTGGTTGTGAGAGGTGTCTTACATGTAGGTGGCATAACTGCCTTGGCCACCATCAGCGAACGACATGGTGGTCTTTTCGCGCGCCGGGGTGGTGTTGGTTATGGTAGTGAGTTGTCTTGCACGTAGTCAGAGTACCGTGCTCTCGGAGCTGTAGAAGGTGGTGGAGGTGCTCGTGGATGTGTCCATCTTCGTAGTGATCCACTCGCTGCGCCTGCGGCGCTCGCTGGGCCTCCTGTCGTGGCAAGTGGTCACCATGCTTCCTTACAACCCGCACCGCATGCTCACCACCGGCCTGCACAAACCTTAAGCACCTTTTCAATACCGAGTACGCCGCCATCGACGAGTTGGGGTAGAGGTAGAAGACAACTCTCCATGATGCGTGTTCAAGTGTGCATCATTTATAGTTGAAATTATGCATATGCCTAATGCACTTGGCTTAGTCTAAACTGATGCATTAATATTGGCCTTATAAAGCTCACATGTACCACTAAAATAGTATTTTGACCCTGATGCATGTGCATCAGTGATGTTGTGCAGAGTAATGCAGTTGGGAAACCCCAAGAGGAAGGTATGATGAGCACATCAGCAAATTTTCCCTCAGAAAAAACCAAGGTTTAATCGACCAGTAGGAGAAAGAAATAACTTCTGAAGGTTGTTGCTGGCTGACTTTGGCAGGGCGCACTACCGGTGTCAGCAACAATGTGGAACCTGCACACAACACAACCAAAATATTTTTCCCAACTTACAGTGAGGTTGTCAATCTCACCGATTTTGCTGAAAACAAAGGATTAACCGTATAGTGTGGAAATAGATGTTTGTTTGCACTGGAATTAAATAGAACAGTGTTTGCAATAAGTAAATAGAACATGTGTTTGTAGTATAAAACAAAGGACCGGGGTCCACAATTCACTAGAGGTGTCTCTCCATAAAGATAAATAACATGCTGGGTGAACAAATTACAGCTGGACAATTGACAGAATAAAGACCATACATGACAAGATGGTTACTATGAGATTCATTTGGGCATTACAACATAATACATAGACCGTAATCCAACAGCGTCTATGACTAATAATCCAGCCTTAGGATATCATCCGAACAAATTTGGGTATTAAGTCGCAAGCAACAGATTATTGCATTAAGTAAAGTGTGTAAAATAAACAATAAAATTATCCTTGGACAAAACATTGTTGTTTTGTCCCTAGTAGCAACATCACATCTACAACCTTAGAAGTTATTGTCACTCTCCCAGATTTCTAGAGGCATGTACCCACTATCGAGCATAAATACTCCCTCTTGGAGTTAGAAGCACATACTTGGCCAGAGCATCTACTAGCAACATAGAGCATGCAAGATCACAAATAACATATAAAACATATCTATAATCAACTCAATCATAGTAGTAAATATTCATTGGATCTTAGCAAACACAACATGTAGCATTACATAAAGATGATCTTGATCATGTTAGGCAGCTCATGAGATCTAAACATGAAGCACCAGCGGCTGCGGGCCGGTGTGCAGCACCAGCGGCTGCGGGCCGGAAGCCGTTGCCTTTCCCTTAAAAGGGTCCAGCGTGCGGAGTTTGGCGCCTTCCGGAGGTGGCGCGGGTTTATCTTTGGCCGCAATGGGCTCTTGGCTCGGCGGCGGCATTGGGGCCTTGGCGGTACCAGAACCTCCGGCTGAACCTGCCGGAGGAGGCATGGAGGCGGCCTTGGGCGCGCCCGGTGCAGTGATAGTCTTTGCCGGCGCGGTAGTTTCCGGCAAAGACCTCGAGGAGGAGGAAGCAGCGATCTTCTTCTTTTTCTTGGGCGCGGTAGGAACCAAAGTTCCCACCGGCCCGGTATCTTCGGATTCGGCGCCGGTGTTGCTGGCGCCGATGTCTTCATTTACAGGAGGGGAGACAAGGTCCTCCTCCGCGCGGTGATCTGGAGAATTAGGGGCCGCGCGCCCCGCACTTGCAGTGCCCCCCAGAGGGGAGGCAGAAGAGTTGCCGGCACCAGATGGTACCGGACTTTGACGAGGAGGAGGTGAGGATCTCGCGGGATCTTCAGAGCTTTCCGGAGGCATTCCGGAAGCGCTCTTCGAGACCTTGAGCGCCGGGCTGAAAAAGATAGAAAAGAGAAGATTGGAAAAAGAATCCGGAAGGCAAGTTGAAACAATAAAACAGCAAAGGAAAAAAGAAGTCTTACCCGTCGGACGTGGGCATCTCCCGCCTCGCGTAGTGCCTCCTAGCGGGTTTTTTGGGGCGCTTGGCGGGGGGAGCTGCGCTCGGGCCGGAGCCAGGCTCCGGGTCCTTCCTCTTCTTGTCCTGGGAGGTGAGTTTCTCCAGGAACTCATGGCCGACCTCGGCCTGCAGCGGCACCGCATGCTCGTGGACCTGCGGGTCGGTGCTGGCTGAGGGAGCTTCTACAAAAAGATAACCGGTAAGGAAGCGAAAAGGCCAAATACCTCAAGTACCACAACATCATCATCCGAGCCGGAGTTGTTCTTGGAGAGGTTACCGGGGCGAGAAATGGGAATCCGACCCATCTTAAGGTCAGCCCAGTGGACGTAAGGATCCGGGTCGTCCTTGTCCAGCGCCCGAAACCGGTAGATACCTCGCCTGTCCGCGTCGATGTGGGGAAAGCGTAGCTTGGCCTGCGAAGAAAGAAAAAGAAAGTTAATAACATATTGAAAAGATACCGGAAAACAACCCGGATCGCCTAATCTCTTACATCTTCAGTCGGAGGGTTGAGGGTGCTAAGAGGCAGAAGGCCCCATTCCCAATCCGGCGTCATGGAGGTCTGGCAGATGTGCTTGGCCTTGAGGACAACGTCCTCTTTGCTAAGAGGTAAGCCGGTGATCTTGGTAGGATCGCCGGGGCCATACATCTCGCTCATCTTGTGAGCACGGCGCTGAAGGGGAAGAACGCGGCGCGAGATGAAAGTCCGGAGAATATCATCCTGGCAAAAGGCGGTGTCCTTCATGAGCTGCTTCATGAAGCGTACAATCCGGTTGGTCTCATTGTGAGTGCCCTTGGGGTTGTAGGTCCAATTGGCCCTCGTGGGCACTGCCGGATCAAAAGCCGGTAGGTTGATGAGATCTGCGCGGCCGGTGTTCTTCACGTAGAAGAAAGTCCTTTCCCACGCCCGGCATGAGTAAAGCCCGGTAAACTTGAAGAAAGGGCCCCCTTGGCGGAAGCCAATGATGCAAGACCCGCATTGGACGGGAGGTTTAGGCTTGGGGATGTTCTTGCCCTGAACGGAGTTAATCCGAAGGGAATAGAAGCGAGCGAAGGTCTCGCGAGTGGGGCGGAGACCCATGTAGGCCTCCATGAAGGTGGCGTAACAAGAAAGGTAGAAGATAGCATTGCCAGGAAGATGGTGAGGTTGGAGTTTGTAGAAGTCGAGGAATTGGCGAAAGAAATCAGGGGCGGGAAGGCCGAAGCCGCGCTCGAAATGCGCAAGGAAAACAACGAATTCGTCATCTTCAGGATCCGGCTCGATCTCGTCGCCGGGACGCCGGCAGGATACTCCTTCCGGTATCCTTCTGGACCGGTAGAGCCAGTCGATTTCATGCTGGGTCACTTCGGAACCTTTCCAAGCCCCGCGGGTGACGCCGGAAAGATCAACTCCGGAAGCTTGGCTAGAGCTACCGGCATCTTGGCTTGTTCCGGCATCGGTTTCCATCCAGGGCTCGCCGGAAGCTTGACTCTCGTGGCTATTCGAAGAAGAATCAGAAAGGTACTGCTCGCTAGACATAAGGATGGAAGGGAAACCGGAATCTACTTGAAAACAACTTTCCCAAAGTCTACTCTCGAACGAAGATCTACGAGTAAGAGAAAAAGCGAAAGAAAAGAAGAAGTAAATACCCCACTGACCCAAGATCTGGAAAGCAAAGGAGAAGGAGGTAAAAGTACATCGGACCTAACCTGGAGCGGCGGGAAAGTCGATGAAGAAGGTCGCCGGCGGAGAGGCGAGCTCCTGGCCGTCGACGAGGACTGGCGGCGAAGAACGGCGAAGTCCGGAGAAGAAAGCTTGAGACGGCCGCGGGAGAGAAGCTCCGCAGGAACCTGGCGCGGTGGAAAGATTCACCGCGGCGAGGCAAGCGGCGCAGGTTCGTCGGGAGCGAAGCTCTGGCTACGACCGGCGGCGACGAGGAGACGGACGGCGAAGGGCTCGACGTGCTCTGAAGATGGGGATGAGTGCGAAGAAGGGGAAGAGGAGGAACCGCTCCGCCCTTAAATAGAGAGAGAAGGAAGCGGGCCGGAAACCGCCGGGCCGCGGCGGTTTGTTCCGTGGGCCGCCACGTGGCACCCCGATACACGCGTGAAAATAAAGAAGCCACACGGTCGCCGCACGGATCCGGAACGGTCAGTGGGATCCAGAGTGGCACATTAAATGTTGGCGCGGGAGTCGAAGGGAAGTGACCACTGACACTGACACGGCAGAAACAGTGCGCATGTCTCTGACAGGCACCGTACCCGAGAAATCCTCGACCTCACCGAGGAGAGTTTAATGACAAAGACGCCGGAGGAAAAGATACCGGAGTCACCTCACAAAGAAAGGAAAACGTGAATATAACAGGTGATACCGGAGAAATCCGGAAGATAACAAAAAGAGGCTAAGGCGAAGAGGCTGGCAACTTCAAGCAAGTGCTGGAAAGATTAAACCGGTACCCTGTGAGATAGGAAAATGGCATGGTTCGTCGGATGAAATCCACCGGACTATACCAGCTTCGGGGACTAATGTTGGGGGGATGACCCCCGGTATGCCAAAGGCATGCCAAACCGGATGGTTTGAGCCATCAAGATACTGGTTTGATAATCATTCCGGATTTAGGCTTTTGGCTAAATAAACTGATACCGGTATGGCCAAAGAGGGGCATGTCGGAAGGAGCTAACAAGATACCGGAATACCGGTATGAGCAAGCTGGTCAAAGATTCCTTCAGGAGCTTGAAGACAAAGATGAGCTAAGCAAAGTGGCTTTAAACGAAGCCGTGACGTAAAAGACGAAGGTGACGCCCAAAGAAGCCGGAGGACATCAGCCTCCCTGTTTAAAGAAGATACCGGCGTCACTAGTGATTAAAGTAGCTTTGTAAAGTAGCTTTGTAAAGTAATTTGTCTGTTCAAAGATGCCATTAGAGTTTCTTCCCCTGTAAGCCACCCTCTCCCCTATATAAGGAGAGGGGGCACTTCCCTTCACGGATATGTACGAGACCACCTGTAACCTTGTTCATGGAATAGAGAAGATCTGGAACGGAGTTCGTCCTTGTGTCTCTCTTCTTATACCTCTGGCCTTCGCCAAGTTCTTGAGGAAAGCACCCGGAAGTTCATCCTACTTGATCCAAAACCCTCCCCCGAATCCTCTAGCGTCCAACTCGGCCCCAACTTAAGCCATCCCATGGCATCTGTCTGTTCACCACGACGACAATATTTCTGAAGATTCTTATAATGAGGATGTTGATGTTATTCAAGTGGTGACTCCGGAAGTTTTCATCAAAGACCAAATTGACAGTTCTGCAGAGTTCGACTTTGAATAGGTAACAGTTTTAGTAGTAAAAAGTCCGCGTTTAACTTTCCGAACAATATTTCTGCTATTTTTGGAAAATATGAAAAATTACGAGATCGAAACAGAGTGGAGGAGGTGCACGAGGGCACGTCCCCACGTGGGGCGCAGGCCCCGGCCGCGCCGCCCTATGGGGACGGCACCTCGAGTCCCTTTTCCACTCGTTTCGACTGCACTTTCCTTTGTCGTGAAATTTTTTGCTATATAATCCCGGATCCCTCGTATCATATCATTTCTCTTGTTTTGTTTGCCTGTTTCAGATGTCGCAAGGTTAATACGTCTCCAACGTATCTATAATTTCTTATGTTCCATGCTAGTTTTATGACAATACCTACATGTTTTGTTCATACTTTATGATGTTTTGATGCATTTTCCGGCACTAACATATTAACAAGATGCCCAAGCGCCAGTTCTTGTTTTCTGCTGTTTTTGGTTCCAAAAATCCTACACAAGAAATATTCTCGGAATTGGACGAAACAAAAGCCCAAGACCTTATTTTCCACGGAAGCTTCCAGAGACGAGAGAGACCAGAGGGGAGCCCTGGGGCCCCACCCCACATGGCGGCGCGGCCAGGGGCGCCAGCTATGGGGCACCCCCTGGCTCCTCCGAGGCTGCCCTTCCGCCTATATATTCTCTCCGCTTCGAAAACCTTAAAAAAATAAGCCAGGGGACGAGAAAAGTTACGCAGCCACCGCCATCGCGAGGTCAAGTTCGGGGGACAGCGGTCTCTGTTCCGGCACGCCGCCGGGACGGGGAATTGCCCCCGGAATCCATCTCCATCGACACCACCGCCATCTTCATCGCCGTTGTTGTCTCCCATGATGAGTAGGGAGTAGTTCTCCCTCGAGGTTGAGGGCTCTACCGGTAGCTATGTGGTTAATATCTCTCTCATGTACCTCAATACAATGATCTCATGAGCTGCCTTACATGATTGAGATCCATATGATGAGCTTTGTATCACTATTAATCTATGTGCTACTCTAGTGATGTTATTAAAGTAGTCTATTCCTCCTCCATGATGTAAAGGTGACAGTGTGTGCATCATGTAGTACTTGGCGTAGGTTATGATTGTAATCTCTTGTAGATCATGGAGTTAACTATTACTATGATAGTATTGATGTGATCTATTCCCCTTTCATAGCTTAAAGGTGACAGTGTGTATGCTATGTTAGTACTCGGTCTAAATTGCAACGGTCTATTATGCACTCTAGAGGTTACTTAAATATGAATTCCGAATGATGTGGATCTTGTTTACTCCGGCTTGAGGGAGCTCTTGTAGCCCTACACAATGAATGGTGTTTGTTATCCAACAAGAGAGTGTGAATGTAGCACAAGTGAGGAGAAATTATTTATTTATTATGTGATCAATGTTGAGAGTGTCCACTAGTGAAAGTATGATCCCTAGGCCTTGTTTTTTACTGCAAATATCGCTTGTTTACTGTTTTACTGCATCTTTACTTCCTGCATATTACCACCATCTATACCACCTGTGTTTACTATCTCTTCGCCGAACTAGTGCACCTATACATCGACAAGTGTATTAGGTGTGTTGGGGACACAAGAGACTTCTTGTATCTTAATTGCAGGTTGCTTGAGAGGACTATCTTTGACCTCTACCTCCCGAGTTCGATAAACCTTGGGTGATTCACTTAAGGGAAACTTGCTGCTGTTCTACAAACCTCTGCTCTTGGAGGCCCAACACTGTACAAGAATAGAAGCACACGTAGACATCAAGCTATTTTCTGGCGCCGTTGCCGGGGAGGTAAGGTAAAAGGTATTCACATCCTCCGACTACTAAGCTATTTCCTAGCACTGTTGCTGGTGTGTGAGTGCTCGAAGGTATCTCCTTTAGATTCTGCAATTTTATCTTTTTGTTTCTTGTTTTTATTTTCACTAGTTAGGCTTAATGGAAAACAACAACAAAAATTAGAGATCTTTATGAACTTTATCTTGAGTTAGGACATGAGGTGTTTGAAGAGAAAATTTAAAAACCTATGGAGCTTTATATGCATGCTAATGGCAATGTTATTAGTATGAATGCTTTGAACACCATTGTTGCTAATGCTATGTAAAATTCTAAGCTTGGGGAACCTGGTTTTGAGGAGCATGATATTTTTAGTCCCCCAAGCATGGAGGAGAAAATTTACTTTGATGATACTTTACCTCCTATATATGATGTTTACAATGATGAATATGATATTTTCAGTCCACCTACTATTGAGGAGAAAATTAATTATGATTACAATATGCCTCCTATATATGATGATTATGGTGATGAGAATAATGATAGCAATTTTATTGAATTTGCTCCCACTACAATTAATAGTAATGATTATGCTTATGTGGAGAGTAATAATTTTATGCATGTAGCTCATGACAAGAATGTTGTATGTGATAGTTATATTGTTGAGTTTGTTCATGATGCTACTGAAAGTTATTATGAGAGAGGGAAACATGGTTATATGCATCTTAATAATATTAAGTTTCCCCTCTTTATGTTGAGAATTTTGAAGTTACTCGTGTTTTGTCTTCCTATGCTTGCTACTTTGTTATTCATGAATTTATTTGTGTACAAGATTCCTATGCATAGGAAGTGTGTTAGGCTTAAATGTGTTTTGAATTTGCTTCTTGATGCTCCTTTTGCTTCATTTTCTATTTTCATGTGAGCATCATTAAAATTACTGAGCCCATCTTAACGGCTATAAATAAAGAACTTCTTGGGAGATAACCCATGTTTTTATTTTGCTACTGTTTTGTTGTGTCTTGGAAGTTGTTACTACTGTAGCAACCTCTCCTTATCTTTATTTTCTTGTATTATTGTGCCAAGTAAAGTCTCTAATAGTAAAGTTGATACTAGATTTGGATTGCTGCGTAGAAACAGATTTCTATCTGTCATGAATTTGAGTAGATCTCTCTATAGAAGAATCAAAAAAATCTGCCAATTTTCATGTGTGATCCTCAGATATGTACGCAACTTTCATTACTTTTGAGTTTTTCCATCTGAGCAAGTTAAGTGCCTCATAAAAATTCGTCTTTACGGACTGTTCTGTTTTGACAGATTCTGCCTTTTATTTCGCATTGCCTCTTTTCTGTGTTGAGTGGATTTCTTTGTTCCATTAACTTTCAGTAGCCTTGGGAAATGTCCAGAAGTGTTAAGAATGATTATGTCACCTCTGAATATGTGAATTTTGATTGTGCACTAACCCTCTAATGAGTTTGCTTTAAGTTTGGTGTGGAGGAAGTTTTCAAGGGTCAAGAGAAGAGGATGATACAATATGATCAAGAAGAGTGAAAAGTCTAAGCTTGGGGATGCCCCGTGGTTCATCCCTGCATATTTCAAGAAGACTCAAGCATCTAAGCTCGGGGATGCCCAAGGCATCACCTTCTTCATCGACAACTTATCAGGTCACTTGTAGTTATATTTTTATTCCGTCACATCTTATGTTCTTTACTTGGAGCGTCTGTTTGTTTTTGTTTTTGTTTTTGTTTGAATAAAGTTGGATCCAGCAATCCTTGTATTGGAGATAGACACGCTCCGCTTTTTCATTTGAACACTTGTGTTCTTAGTTTTGATTTAATGTTCATGGCGAAGGCTGAAAACTGCTTCGTTGATTGCTATTTGGTTGGAATCAGAAAATGCTTCATATGGTCTTGAATAATTTGATACTTTACAATTGTTTTGAGCTCTCATAGATCATGTTTAAGCTCTTGCATCATGTAGTTTAAATATATTAGTGGAGAACTACCGTAGAGCTTGTTGAAATTTGGTTTGCATGATTGATCTCTAAGATATTTTATTTAAAAGTGTTTGAACAACAAGGAAGACAGTGTAGAGTCTTATAATGCTTGCAATATGTTCTTGTGTAAGTTTTCGTTGTACCTGTTCATACTTGTGTTTGCTTCAAACAACCTTGCTAGCCAAAGCCTTGTATTGAGAGGAAATGCTTCTCGTGCATCCAAACACCTTGAGCCAAAACCCATGCCATTTGTGTCCACCATAACTACCTATATGTGGTATTTTTCTGCCATTCCAAAGTAAATTGCTTGCGTGCTACCTTTAAAATTTCATTCCTTTGTCTTTACAATACATAGCTCATGGGAAAATAGCTTAAAAACTATTGTGGTGATGAATATGTAGCTATGTATCTTAGTTCTTATAAGTTGCTTGTTGAGCGGTAACCATGTTTCTGGGGACGCCATCAACTTTTTACACCCTTGTTGAATATCATGTGAGTTGATATGCATGTTCGTCTTGTCTGAAGTAAGGGTGATTTATCATGATTAAATGGTTTGAGTATGCATATTGTTAGAGAAGAACTTTGGGCCGCCAACCAAAGCCATGTATCATGGTGGAAGTTTCAGTTTGGACATTAATCCTCAATCTCTTATGAGAATATTATCTGTTGTTGAATGCTTAAGCATTAAAGAGGAGTCCATTATCTATTTTCTATGTTGTCCCGGTATGGATGTCCACAAGTTGAGATTTATCAAAAATGAGAAATCAAATGCGATCTATCTCCTTGGACCTTTGTATAGGTGGCATAGAGGTACCCCTTTGTGACACTTGGTTGAAACATATGTAATGCAATGATAATCCATGGAAATCCGAGCTAATTAGGACAAGGTGCGAACACACTTGGTATTCAATGCATGAGGCTTGCAACTTGTAGGAAGTTTTATGCATAACACATATGAATTATTACTACCGTTGACAAAATTGTTTCTATGTTTTCAAAATAAAATCTCTAGCACAAAAATATTAATCCATGCTTCCCTCTGCGAAGGGTCTTTCTTTTACTTTATGTTGAGTCAGCTTATCTACTTCTTTCTATCTTAGAAGCAAACACTTGTGTCAACTGTGTTCAATGATTCTTACATGTTTACTTATTGCACTTGTTATATTACTTTATGTTGACAATTATCCATGAGATATACATGTTATAAGTTGAAAGCAATTGCTAAAACTTAATCATCCTTTGTGTTGCTTCGAAACCTTCTAGTAAGAATCTATTGCTTTATGAGTTAACTCTCATGCAAGTCTCTTTGATACTTGTCTTGAAAGTACTATTCATGAAAAGTCTTTGCTATATGATTCAGTTGTTTAATCATCATCTTTACCATTGCTTCGAATCACTCCATTCATCTCATATGCTTTACAATAATGTTGATCAAGATTATGTTGGTAGCATGTCACTTCAGAAATTATTGTTTTTATCGTTTACCTACTCGAGGGCGAGTAGGAACTAAGCTTGGGGATGCTTGATACGTCTCCAACGTATCTATAATTTCTTATGTTCCATGCTAGTTTTATGACAATACCTACATGTTTTGTTCGCACTTTATGATGTTTTGATGCATTTTCCGGCACTAACCTATTAACAAGATGCCGAAGCGCTAGTTCCTGTTTCTGCTGGTTTCAGAAATCCTACACAGAAATATTCTCGGAATTGGACGAAAAAATCCCAAGACCTTATTTTCCACGGAAGCTTCCAGATAGCCAGAGAGAGACCAGAGGGGAGCCCCGGGGGCCCCACCCCACATGGCGGCGCGACCAAGGGGGGGGGGGGGCGCCAGCCTATGGGGGCCACCCCTGGCTCCTCCGAGGCTGCCCTTATATATATTCTCTCCGCTTCGAAAACCCTAAAAAATAAGCCACGGGACGAGAAAAGTTACGCAGCCGCCATCGCGAAGTCAAGTTCGGGGGACAGAAGTCTCTGTCCACGCCGACGGGGAATTGCCCCCGGAATCCATCTCCATCGACACCACCGCCATCTTCATCGCCGTTGCTGTCTCCCATGATGAGGAGGGAGTAGTTCTCCCTCGAGGCTGAGGTCTCTACCGGTAGCTATATGTGGTTAATCTCTCTCTCATGTACCTCAATACAATGATCTCATGAGCTGCCTTACATGATTGAGATCCATATGATGAGCTTTGTATCACTATTAATCTATGTGCTACTCTAGTGGTGTTATTAAAGTAGTCCATTCCTCCTCCATGATGTAAAGGTGACAGTGTGTGCATCATGTAGTACTTGGCGTAGGTTATGATTGTAATCTCTTGTAGATTATGGAGTTAACTATTACTAGGATAGTATTGATGTGATCTATTCCCCTTTCATAGCTTAAAGGTGACAGTGTGTATGCTATGTTAGTACTCGGTCTAAATTGCAACGGTCTATTATGCACTCTAGACGTTACTTAAATATGAATTCCGAATGTTGTGGAGCTTGTTTACTCCGGCTTGAGGGAGCTCTTGTAGCCCTACACAATGAATGGTGTTTGTTATCCAACAAGAGAGTGTGAATGTAGCACAAGTGAGGAGAAGTTATTTATTTATTATGTGATCAATGTTGAGAGTGTCCAGTGTGAAAGTATGATCCCTAGGCCTTGTTTCCAAATACCGCAAACATCGCTTGTTTACTGTTTACTGCATCTTTACTTCCTGCAATATTACCACCATCTATACCACCTGTGTTTTACTATCTCTTCGCGAACTAGTGCACCTATACATCTGACAAGTGTATTAGGTGTGTTGGGGACACAAGAGACTTCTTGTATCTTAATTGCAGGGTTGTTTGAGAGGACTATCTTTGACCTCTACCTCCCTGAGTTCGATAAACCTTGGGTGATTCACTTAAGGGAAACTTGCTGCTGTTCTACAAACCTCTGCTCTTGGAGGCCCAACACTGTCTACAAGAATAGAAGCACACGTAGACATCAAAGGTTCATCCTCAGAATATTATGCAACGTGTCGCAAGTGTGAGCTCCTCCAGGATCTAGATCAAGGAACTGTCGTTGGATGGGCGGAAGAGGAAAGGGTCGTGACAAGACGGAAAGAGATGGATGAAGGTGTCAATGAGGAAGTGAAGAAGATGTCATCCGTAAAAAGAGAGCGGGAAGCTGTGGGGAGTAAGCCAATCTTGGTGGGATCGGTTAACACTCGACATTCTTTTTCTCATAACTTGCAGGGACCTTTACCACCTGCTCCTGACCTCCACTCTTTCCCTGCTGCGGAGGAAGCTCTTCGGGTTACCGATGAGTTTTGTGATCAATACCGTGTTCTGAGAAGGGAAGTGGAGATTCTTTAGGATGAGAACGATCGACTTCGCCGAATACTAGAGCGGTTCCAAACTCCCATCAGGGTCGTTCCACCATCACCACCAAAGGAGTAATTCATCATTGGTATTGGCATCCCCTTGGTTTGTTCCAAGCTTGGGGGGAGTGCCGCGGTATCACATCATCACTATCTTTTACCTTTTACTATCAAGTAGTGTCATATCATGAGTAGGGAAGTTATCATATAAGATGGTTTGCAGTGTGGAAGTATCTCTCTTTTAGTTGGTTATCTATGTATCCCTTGGTGTGAGTTATCGTTATGGAATATTAATGAGAAGTCTTATCATTTACTTTTTGCACACCTTATTTTAGTTTGCAATTTCTGTTATATGATTAATCTTGTCATTAGTATTGATATCACTTTGGGAGCATCAAGTAAATCTATTTGGTTTTGGCAAACTTAGCATTGGTCAATAGTAACAATACTTTGAGGCTTAAGTAGAAAAGAGGGAAGTACATGTAGATATATTATTTCATTATCTTTCTTTCTTGTTAGCTAATGAGTTTAGTATTCTGAAGTTAAAATTGCTTGTGCTTACAAGAAAGATGCATGATTCTATCACATGTATATTTGTTTGTTTCCCTCAACTCTTATGCTTGCTAATCAACCTTGCTAGCCAAAGACCTGTACTGAGAGGGAATGCTTCTCGTGCATCCAAAACCTTTAACCAAACCCATGCCATTTGTGTCCACCATAACTACCTACTATGTGGTATTTTGCACCACTCTAAGTAAATATTTCATGTGCTACCTTTAAACAATTCAAAAGTTATTATCTCTTAATTGTGTCAATGTTTTATAGCTCATGAGGAAGTATGTGGTGTTTTATCTTTCAATCCTGTTGGGCAACTTTCACCAATGGACTAGTGGCATATACATCCGCTTATCCAATAATTAAAAAGAGCTGGCAACGGGGTTCCAACCCCAATTAATAACTTTCATTAATAATTCTCTTCACATGTTTTGCCCTGATTTATCAGTAAGCAACTTAATTTTGCAATAGACACTCCTCCATGGTTTGTGAAATGTTGGAAGGCACCCGAGGATTCGGTTAGCCATGGCTTGTGAAAGCAAAGGTTGGGAGGAGTGTCATCCATAAATAAAACTAAAATACATGTTGATACGTCTCCAACGTATCTAGAATTTCTGATGTTCCATGCTTGTTTTATGACAATACTTACATGTTTTGTTCACACTTTATATCGTTTTGATGCATTTTCCGGAACTAACCTATTAACAAGATGCCGAAGTGCAGTTCTGTTTTCTTTTTTGGTTCCAAATCCTACAAAGGAAATATTCTCAATCGGACGAAATCAACGCCCAAGACCTTATTTTCCCCGGAAGCTTCCAGAGCCAGAGAGGCGCCAGAGGGGTGCCCTGGGGGCCCCACCCCACATGGCGGCGCGGCCAGAGGGGGGGGGGGCGCCAGGCTATGGTGTGGCCCCACCAGGGCTCTCCCGAGGCTGCCTCTTCGCCTATATAATATCTCCGCCTCGAAAACCCTAAAAAGATAAGCCACGATACGAGAAAAGTTCCAGAGCCGCCGCCATCGCGAAGCCAAGATTCGGGGGACAGAAGTCTCTGTCCGGCACGCCGCCGGACGGGAATTGCCCGGAAGGCATCTCCATCGACACCACCGCCATCTCCATCATCGCTGCTGCTCCCATGATGAGGAGGGAGTAGTTCTCTCTCGAGGCTAAGGGCTCTACCGGTAGCTATGTGGTTAATCTCTCTCTCATGTACCTCAATACAATGATCTCATGAATTGCCTTGCATGATTGAGATCCATATGATGAGCTTTGTAATCTAGATGTAGTTATGTTATTCAAGTGGATTTTACTTATGTGATCTCCGGAGACTCCTTGTCCCACGTGTGTAAAGGTGAGTGTGTGCACCGTGTGGGTCTCTTAGGCTATATTTCACAGAATACTTGTTCACTGGGTTATGATTTGAGTTGGATGTCTCTATGAAATTGTGGTGTGTTAGTACCTCCTATGAATGCTCAAAGTGACAGCGTGGGGTGTTTATTAGTACTTGGGAATACATCTTTAAGGTTTGCTTTTGCATCCCTACACGGTGAATTAGTGTTCGTTATCCAGCCAGAGAGTAATTCAGAATAGCATGATGAAGTGCTTATATTTATATTCAATTATGATTGCATTGTTGAGAGTGTCCACTAGTGAAAGTATGATCCCTAGGCCTTGTTTCTAAGCATTGAAACACCGTTTCCAACAAGTTCTGCTACATTTGCTTGCTTACTTTTTATTGCATCTTTACTTCCTGCAATATTACCACCATCTATACCACCTGTGTTTTACTATCTCTTCGCCGAACTAGTGCACCTATACATCCGACAAGTGTATTAGGTGTGTTGGGGACACAAGAGACTTCTTGTATCTTAATTGCAGGGTTGCTTGAGAGGACTATCTTTGACCTCTACCTCCCTGAGTTCGATAAACCTTGGGTGATCCACTTAAGGGAAACTTGCTTCTGTTCTACAAACCTCTTCTCTTGGAGGCCCAACACTGTCTATAGGAATAGAAGCGTGAGTAGACATCAAGCTATTTTCGGCGCGTTGCCGGGGAGGTAAGGTAAAAGGTATTCACATCCTCCGACTACTAAGCTATTTCCTAGCACTGTTGCCGGTGTGTGAGTGCTCGAAGGTATCTCCTTTAGATTCTGCAATTAAATATTTTTGTTTCTTGTTTTTATTTTCACTAGTTAGGATTAATGGAAAACAAAAAAAAAATTAGAGATATTTATGAACTTTATCTTGTATTAGGACATGATGTGTTTGAAGAGAAAATTAAAAAACCCATGGAACTTTGTTTGCAAAATAGTTGTAGCAATGTTATTAGCATGAACTTTTTGAACACCATTATTGTTAAAGCTATGGAAGAATTTAAGCTTGGGGAAGCTGGTTTTGAGGAGCATGATATTTTTAGTCCCCCAAGCATGGAGGAGAAAATTTACTTTGATGATACTTTACCTCCTATATATGATGCTTGCAATGATGAATATGATATTTTCAGTCCACCTACTATTGAGGAGAAAATTAATTATGATTACAATATGCCTCCTATATATGATGATTATGGTGATGAGAATAATGATAGCTATTTTATTGAATTTGCTCCCACTACAACTAATAAAATTGATTATGATTATGTGGAGAGTAATAATTTTATGCATGTAGCTCATGACAAGAATGCTTTATGTGATAGTTATATTTTTGAGTTTGTTCATGATGCTATTGAAAGTTATTATGAGAGAGGGAAACATGGTTATATGCATCTTAATAATATTAAGTTTCCCCTCTTTATGTTGAGAATCTTGAAATTGCGCTTGTGTTGCTTTTCTATGCTTGCCACTTTGTTCTTCATGAATTTATTTGTGTACAAGATTCCTTTTCATAGGAAGTGGGTTAGGCTTAAATGTGTTTTGAATTTGCTTCTTGATGTTCTCTTTTGCTTAAACTCTTATTTCTTGCGAGAGCATCATTAAAATTACTGAGCCCATCTTAATGGCTATAAAGAAAGCACTTCTTGGGAGATAACCCATGTCTTTATTTTGCTACTGTTTTGTTGTGTCTTGGAAGTTGTTACTACTGTAGCAACCTCTCCTTATCATGTTTTTTGTGGCAAGTAAAGTCTCTATGGTAAAGTTGATGCTAGATTTGGATTGCTGCGTAGAAACAGAATTGCTGTCTGTCACGAATTTGCGTAGAACTCTTTGTAGAAAAATCAAAAAATCTGCCAATTTACGTGCGTGATCCTCAGATATGTACGCAACTTTCATTAGTTTTGAGTTTTTCCGTTTGAGCAAGTTAAGTGCCTCTGTAAAATTCATCTTTACGGACTGTTCTGTTTTGACAGATTCTGCCTTTTATTTCGCATTGCCGCTTTTGCTATGTTGAATGGGGGGTTTCATTGTTCCATTAACTTTCAGTAGCTTTGTGCAATGTCCAGAAATGTTAAGAATTATTATGTCACCTCTGAATGTATGAATTTTTGATTATGCACTGACCCTCTAATGAGTTTGCTTGAAGTTTGGTGTGGAGGAAGTTTTCAAGGGTCAAGAGAAGAGGATGATACAATATGATCAAGAGTGAAAGGTCTAAGCTTGGGGATGCCCCTGTGGTTCATCCCAGCATATTTTAAGAAGACTCAAGCATCTAAGCTTGGGGATGCCCAAGGCATCCCCTTCTTCATCGACAACTTATCAGGTCACTTCTAGTGAAACTATATTTTTATTTCATCACATGTTATGTTCTTTACTTGGAGCGTCTGTTTGCTTTTATTTTTGTTTTGGTTTGAATAAAGTTTGATCCCACCATCCTTATATTGGAGATATTACACTCCGCTTTTTCATATGGAACACTTGTGTTCTTAGTTGTGCTTTAATGTTCATGGCGAAGGCTGAAATTGCTTCGTTGATTGCTATTTGGTTGGAATCAGAAAATGCTTTATATGGTTTGGAATAACTGGGCAATTGTTTTGAGCTCTCATAGATCATGTTTAAGCTCTTGCATCATGTAGTTTAATCTATTAATGGAGAACTACCGTAGAGCTTGTTAAAATTTGGTTTGCATGATTGGTCTCTCTAAGTCTAGATATTTTCTCGGTGAAGTGTTTGAACAACAAGGAAGACAGTGTAGAGTCTTATAATGCTTGCAATATGTTCTTGTGTAAATTTTGCTGTACCTGTTCATACTTGTGTTTGCTTCAAACAACCTTGCTAGCCCAAACCTTGTACTGAGAGGAAATGCTTCTCGTGCATCCAAACACCTTGAGCCAAAACCCATGCCATTTGTGTCCACCATATCTACCTACTATGTGGTATTTTTCGCCATTCCAAAGTAAATTACTTGAGTGCTACCTTTAAAATTTCATTCCTTTATCTTTGCAATATATAGCTCATGGGACAAATATCTTAAAAACTATTGTAGTGATGAATATGTAGTTATGTGTTTTAGTTCTTATAAGTTGCTTGTTGAGCGGTAACCATGTTTCTGGGGACGCCATCAACTTTTTACCTTTGTTGGATATCATGTGAGATGCTATGCATGTTCGTCTTGTCTGAAGTAAGGGTGATTTTCATGATCAAATGGTTTGAGTATGCACATTGTTAGAGAAGAACATTGGGCCGCTAACCAAAGCCATGTATATTGGTGGAAGTTTTCAGTTTGGACATACAACCTCAATCTCTTATGAGAATATTATCTGTTGTTGAATGCTTATGCATTAAAAGAGGGGTCCATTATCTGTTGTCTATGTTGTCCCGGTATGGATGTCCTAAGTTGAGATCTGTTAAAAATGAGAAATCAAATGCAATTGATCTCCTAGGACCTTTGTACAGGCGGCATAGAGGTACCCCTTTGTGACACTTTGTTGAAACATATGTCATGCAATGATAATCCGTGTTAATCCAAGCTAATTAGGACAAGGTGCGAGCACTATTAGTACTCTATGCATGAGGCTTGCAACTTGTAGGAAGTATTATGCATAGCACATATGAATTATTACTACCGTTGACAAAATTGTTTTTATGTTTTCAAAATAAAAGCTCTAGCACAAAAATAGTAATCCATGCTTCCCTCTGCGAAGGGCCATTCTTTTACTTTATGTTGAGTCAGTTTACCTACTTCTTTCTATCTTAGAAGCCAACACTTATGTTAACTGTGTGCATTGATTCTTACATGTTTACCTATTGCACTTGTTATATTACTCTATGTTGACAATTATCCAAGAGATATACATGTTACAAGTTGAAAGCAATTGCTGAAACTTAATCATCCTTTGTGTTGCTTCAATGCATTTTACTTTGAATTTATTGCTCATGAGTTAGCTCTTATGCAAGTCTTGTTGATACTTGTCTTGAAAGTACTATTCATGAAAAGTTTTGCTATATGATTCATTTGTTTAGTCATTATCTTTTGTTAGCAATTCATTGATTTGAATCACACCATTCACCTCATATGCTTTACAATAATGTTGATCAAGATTATGATGGTAGCATGTCACTTCAGAAATTATTTGTTGTTATCGTTTACCTACTCGAGGGCGAGTAGGAACTAAGCTTGGGGATGCTTGATACGTCTCCAACATATCTATAATTTCTGATGTTCCATGCTTGTTTTATGACAATACTTACATGTTTTGTTCACACTTTATATCGTTTTGATGCATTTTCCGGAACTAACCTATTAACAAGATGCCGAAGTGCCAGTTCCTGTTTTCTGCTGTTTTTGGTTCCAGAAATCCTACAAAGGAAATATTCTCGGAATCGGACGAAGTCAACGCCCAGGACCTTATTTTCCCCGAAGCTTCCAGAGAGCCGAGAGGCGCAGGGGTGCCTGGGGCCCCCCCACATGGCGGCGCGGCCGAGGGGGAGGTATGGTGTGCCCCACCAGGGCTCTCCGGGCCGCCTCTTCGCCTATATAATCTCTCCGCCTCGAAAAACCTAAAAGATAAGCCACGATACGAGAAAAGTTCCGCCGCCATCGCGAAGCCAAGATTCGGGGGACAGAAGTCTGTTCGGCACGCGCCGGACGGGAATTGCCCCCGGAAGGCATCTCCATCGACACCACCGCCATCTCCATCAACGCTGATGCTCCCATGATGAGGAGGGAGTAGTTCTCCCTCGATGCTAAGGGCTCTACCGGTAGCTATGTGGTTAATCTCTCTCTCTCATGTACCTCAATACAATGATCTCATGAATTGCCTTGCATGATTGAGATCCATATGATGAGCTTTGTAATCTAGATGTAGTTATGTTATTCAAGTGGATTTTACTTATGTGATATCCGGAGACTCGTTGTCCCACGTGTGTAAAGGTGACAGTGTGTGCACCGTGTGGATCTCTTAGGCTATATTTCACAGAATACTTGTTCACTGGGTTATGATTTGAGTTGGATGTCTCTATGAAATTGTGGTGTGTTAGTACCTCCTATGAATGCTCAAAGTGACAGCGTGGGGTGTTTATTAGTACTTGGGAATACATCTTTAAGGTTTGCTTTTGCATCCCTACACGGTGAATTAGTGTTCGTTATCCAGCCAGAGAGTAATTCAGAATAGCATGATGAAGTGCTTATATTTATATTCAATTATGATTGCATTGTTGAGAGTGTCCACTAGTGAAAGTATGATCCCTAGGCCTTGTTTCTAAGCATTGAAACACCGTTTCCAACAAATACTGCAAACATCGCTTGTTTACTGTTTTACTGCATCTTTACTTCCTGCAATATTACCACCATCTATACCACCTGTGTTTTACTATCTCTTCGCCGATCTAGTGCACCTATACATCTGACAAGTGTATTAGGTGTGTTGGGGACACAAGAGACTTCTTGTATCTTAATTGCAGGGTTGCTTGAGAGGACTATCTTTGACCTCTACCTCCCTGAGTTCGATAAACCGGTGGAGGCCCAACACTGTCTACAGGAATAGAAGCGTGAGTAGACATCACATGTGTAAACAAAAGAGAAGAGGGATGATCTACCTTGCTGGTAGAGATAACGTCCTTCATGGGAGCCGCTCTTGGAAGGTCTGTTTGACAAGGGGGTTAGAGTGCCCACTACCATTCGTTGACAACAACAAACACCTCTCAAAACCTTACTTTTATGTTCCCGTTATGATTTCAAAACTTGAAAAGCTCTAGCACATGATTTAATCCCGGCTTCCCTCTGCGAAGGGCCTATCTTTTACTTTTATGTTGAGTCAGTAAACCTATTTCCCTCTATCTCAAGCAAGCAATTGAGTTGTTGTGATCCAACCATTTATATTATGATCTATTTAATCATGCCTTTTATTCTTCCTTGTTTAGTACAAATTTTATCTGAATGAACATGACTTTGAAGGCTATCAATGATTATGAGGAGATTGTTATGATTGAGGATGTAAGTTCTGCCATATAAGTTTTATTATAAAGGCTTTGCTCGAAAGATAAGTACAATCTGTTAATAGTTCTTTGACCAAGAACAAAGTTTGCCATAACCAATTATGATTTCTTATGCACCTTTATGTGTGATTTCTCTTTACTTATTTCAAGTCGAGTTATATGAGGAAGTTGTTTACTAGAATGTCTTGTGTGAATTAATAAATGTGATGCTTCTTGTCCGTATTTTATTTATCGACTCTTCACTCCATAAACATGTGGTCTTGTTCGCTGAGTTCAGTTCGCTTGGGGACAAGCGAGGTCTAAGCTTGGGGGGAGTTGATACGTCCATTTTGCATCACTATTTTATATCATAATTTACTGTTATTCATTGATATATTTCATATTTAGGGATGATACTTATGTTATTTCACCTATTTTGCATGTTTCATGATTATTGGAGAATTATTCACCAGAGTCAGAATTCTGCTGGAAAAAGCACCGTCAGGATACAATATTTC
Source organism: Lolium multiflorum (assembly GCA_030979885.1). Taxonomy (NCBI): domain Eukaryota; kingdom Viridiplantae; phylum Streptophyta; class Magnoliopsida; order Poales; family Poaceae; genus Lolium; species Lolium multiflorum. The sequence goes on along the minus strand of CM061753.1, from coordinate 112,276,267 downwards.
TGAAGATCAACAATTGACGGAAAAAACACCGAAGTTCTTATTTTCCCAAGAAGACGGAGCCGACCAAAAGGGAAGGCCGAGGAGGGCCGCCATGGGCCCCCATAGGCCGGTGCGGGCTCCACCCTGGCCGCGCCGCCATGTGGAGAGGGGGCCCACGACCCCCCTCGGCCGTCTCTCCTTCGCGTACTTCATCTCCCGAGAACCCTAAGGTACGGGGAAGCATCGAGAATAGACACAGCCGCCTCTGCGGGCGGAAAAACACCAGAGAGAAAAGAGCTCTCGGCGGGCAGAAATCCGCCGGGGAAATTCCCTCCCGGAGGGGGAAATCGTCGCCATCGTCACCGTCATCGAGCTAGACTTCATTGGGATCATCATCATCCTCATCATCTCCACCGTCGACACCACCATCTCCACCGCTGCACCTCGTCTCCGTTGTAACATCTTGGGTTGAATCTTGATTATTTCATAGGGGAAACTCTCCCGGTGTTGATTACTCCTTGTTATTGATGCTATTGAGTGAAACCATTGGATCAAGGTTTATGTTCATATTGTTATCCATCATCATATCACCTCTGATCATGTTCCATATGATGTCTCGTGAGTAGTTCGTTTAGTTCTTGAGGACATGGGTGAAGTCTAAATGTTAGTAGTGAACTATGTTGAGTAATATTTAATGGTTTGATATTTAAGTTGTGGTGTCATTCTTCTAGTGGTGTCATGTGAACGTCGACTACATGATACTTCACCTTTATGGGCCTAGGGTAATACATCTTGTATTCGTTTGCTAATTATGGGGTTGCCGGAGTGACAGCAACCTGAACCCCCGTTGGTATATCGATGCAGGAGGGATAGCAGGATCTCAGAGTTTAAGGCTGTGGTTAGATTTATCTTAATTACTTTCTTGTATTTGCGGATGCTTGCAAGGGGTTTAATCACAAGTATGTATTAGTCCTAGGAAGGGCGGTGCATTAGCATAGGTTCACCCACACAACACTTATCAAAACAATGAAGATTAATCAACTATATGAAGCGAAAGCACTAGACTAAATTCCCGTGTGTCCTCAAGAATGTTTGGTCATTATAAGTGAACAAACCGGCTTGTCCTTTGTGCTAAAAAGGATTGGGCCACTCGCTGCAATTATTACTCTCGCATTTTACTTACTTGTATTTTATTTATCTGCTATATCACCCCTGAAAACTTGTCTGTGAGCATTTACAGTGAATCCTTCATCGAAACTGCTTGTCAACACCTTCTGCTCCTCGTTGGGTTCGACACTCTTATTTATTGAAAGTACTACGATACACCCCCTATACTTGTGGGTCATCATGCTGCCATGGATGCGGAGTTGGCTGCTCTACACCGAAACGAGACTTGGCGTCTCGTCCCTGCACCCCTGGCATTAATCTCATTGACAGCCGCTGGGTGTTCAAAGTGAAGCACAATCCTGATGGCAGCATTGAGCGCTTCAAGGCTCGTCTCGTTGCCAAGGGTTTCAAGCAGCGCCACGGCATCGACTACGACGACACGTTCAGTCCCGTGGTAAAGCCCACGACCATTCGTGTCCTTGTCTCTCTGGCCGTGGCTCAGGGGTGGCACATGCGGCAACTCGACGTCGACATTGCATTCTTACATGGCTATCTTGAAGAAGAGGTGTATATGGTCCAGCCACCAGGATTCACTGACCCTCGCCATCCTCGTCATGTGTGCAAGCTCGAGAAGTCCTTATATGGTCTAAAGCAGGCGCCCAGAGCATGGTTTGCGCGGCTGAGTGGCAAACTGCAGGAACTCAGTTTTGTTCCTTCAAAAGCTGATGTCTCTCTGTTCATCTATCGCACACCGGCTGTTGCTATGTTCATGCTAGTATATGTCGATGATATAATTATTGTCAGTTCAACACAGGCTGTTGCTGATCAGTTGCTTGCTCGGTTGCGAGAGGAGTTTCCTGTGAAAGATCTTGGCAACCTCAACTTCTTCCTCGGCATTGAAGTCAAGCCCACCTCTGATGGCATTGTGCTGGCTCAGAAGAAGTATATTTCAGATTTACTGACAAAGACGAATATGCTGCAAGCAAAAGGAGTTTCAACTCCTATGGTTACCACCGAGAAACTCTCTCGTTTTGACGGTGAACTTATGTCCCCAGCTGATGCTACAAGGTACAGGAGTGTCGTGGGCGCCTTGCAGTATCTCACCTTAACCCGACCAGATATTTCCTTCAGTGTAAACAAAGTCTGCCAATTCTTGGCAACACCTACAGAGGTACACTGGACAGCTGAGAAGCGAATTCTTCGTTATCTCAAGCAGACACATTCTTTTGGACTACTTCTGCAGAAGTCTTAGTCCTTGCTACTTAGTGGATTTGCTGATGCAGATTGGGCCGGGTGCCCAGACGACCGTCGATCAACAGGTGGGCATGCAGTGTTCCTTGGATCCAATCTTGTGGCATGGAGTTCCAGGAAGCAGCCACAGTATCGCGATCAAGCACGGAAGCCGAATACAAGTCAGTGGCAAACACTGAAATCATGTGGGTACATACATTGTTGAAAGAACTTGGGATTTTCTTGAGGCGAGCTCCCAGTCTATGGTGTGACAACCTGAGTGCAACGTATTTGGCTGTCAATCCAATCTTTCATGCCCGTACTAAGCATATCGAAGTCAACTACCACTTTGTCCGAGAAAGGGTGGCGCGCAAGGCTCTTGATGTGCGGTTTGTTTCAACACATGATCAGCTAGCAGATATATTGACTAAACCTCTTGCTGTACAATCCTTTGTAAAATTCAGAAACAATCTCTGTAAAACCTAACCCTAGAATAGGAAAGGTTGGAGAGAATCAGCACAACGTATCAACCTACGTGGCTGGTGTTGTATATTTATAGATTGAAGAGATTACATCAGATTACAATACAGGGACATATATGTAAATACACTGTCTAACACCCTCCCTCAATCTTAGCCGTATCAAGAAGGCTGAGATTGCGCCGGCAGGCCGAGAACTGTGGCAAAGGCAATGGCTTGGTGAAGATGTCCGCAAGTTGATCTTTAGATGAGATGAACTTGATATGTAGAAGCTTCTGTGCAACTCTCTCTCGTACAAAATGATGATCAACCTCAATATGCTTAGTCCGAGCATGAAACACAGGGTTAGATGACAAGTACGTAGCTCCAATATTGTCACACCATAGAATCGGTGGACGAGCCTGTGGTACTCCTAGCTCCTGAAGCAACGACTGTACCCAAATCAACTCAGCAGTGGCATTAGCAAGAGCCTTGTACTCAGACTCCGTACTAGAACGCGACACTGTAGCTTGTTTCCGTGCACTCCAGGCGATCAAGTTAGGCCCATAGAAGATGGCATGTCCCCCCGTGGATCGCCTGTCATCAGAGTCCCCAGCCCAGTCTGCATCAGAGAATGTAGACAAAAGACTAGAAGAGGAGCGCCGAAGATGAATCCCATGTGAGATGGTAGAGCTGATGTAACGAAGAATACGCTTCACAGCAGACCAGTGAGGTTGACGAGGAGTCTGCATATACTGACACACTTTATTAACTGCAAACGAGATATCAGGCCGTGTGACTAGTAAATACTGCAAACCACCAACAATGCTGCGATAGGTAGTAGCCTCATCAGATGTCAAGAGATCCCCATCAGCAGCAGACAAACAGTCAGTCACAGTCATAGGAGTAGAGGCTGACTTGCACTCAAGCATACCAGCACGGCGAAGAATATCAAGAGCATACTTCTTCTGAGTAAGAGCGAGAACCTGAGAGACATCAGAAACCTCTATCCCCAGAAAATAACGAAGAGAGCCCAAATTCTTCACCGCAAACGCAGACTGTAAACCATGAACAAGACGACCAACCGCAGAAGGCGAAGAGCTCACCACAATGATGTCATCGACATAGACCAAGAGATACATGGTGATATCCGGACGACGAAGCATAAAGAGGGAGGTGTCGGCACTGGAAGGAACAAAGCCATGATCCCGAAGAACAATCCCAAGGCGAGCATGCCAGGCACGGGGCGCCTGTTTAAGCCCATAGAGAGCTTTGACCAAACGACAGAGATGCTGAGGATGAGCTGAATCAACAAACCCAGGCGGCTGACGCATGTAGACCTCCTCCTCAAGAACACCATGGAGGAATGCATTCTGAACATCAAGTTGCCGGAGATGCCAACCACGCGAGACTGCAAGAGAGAGCAGAAGGCGAATAGTGGTGGGCTTAATGACAGGGCTGAAAGTATCTTCATAGTCCAGTCCATACCGCTGTTTGAATCCCTTGGCAACCAGGCGCGCTTTGTAGCGCTCAATGGACCCGTCGGAGTGACGCTTGATCTTGAAGACCCACTTAGAGTCAATGACATTGATACCAGGACGAGGAGGAACCAGTCGCCAGGTCTCATTGCGAAGAAGGGCCTGATATTCAGTCTCCATCGCCTCACGCCAGTGCGGTATACGCATAGCAACGTGATGAGAAGTCGGCTCAGAAGACGGATCGGAGATACCATGAGCAGAACATGCCGTCAGCCAGGCAACGGACCCATCTGTCCAGACCTTAGGCCGAGAGTGGCCGGTGCGGCTGCGAGTGACTGGCCGCGGTGGTACAGACGGCTGCGGAGACTGCAGCGAACGCCCGCTTGTCGTCGCGTCGGCGTCAGGAGGTGCAGCAGGAGACACCTGGGCCGGCCCAGGCGAGGATGGGCCAGACGAGAGTGGCGACGCAGGGGCATCTGCCGCCGGAGGCGAAGCAGACGGACCCGGAGACGAGGCGCGGGCCGGAGTGGCGGGGCTGCCACCAGGCAGATCGGGCGGGGAAGAGCCAGCCCGTGCATGGAGCTGCATGGGGCTGGGGTCCGCACTGTCCACATGATCGACGTGATCATCAGGGGGCGTGGACGGCTGATCCAGAAGCTCCAGCCGAGCTCCTCGAGCGGTTCCTGCACCATGGTTAGGAAGCAAGGAAGGAGAATACGCAATATCTGCAAATTGGTCAATGGAAACTGCTGTAGAAGTGGGGTCAACAGATGTATTGGTGGAAGGCATATGTGCAAAAGGGAAAACATTCTCATCGAATATGACATCGCGAGAAATATAGACTCTATTGGACGGGACATGCAAACATTTGTAGCCTTTATGTAAGGAGCTATAACCAAGAAATACACACTTCTTAGAACGAAATTCAAGTTTGCGGCTGTTGTAAGGTCTGAGATGGGGCCAACATGCACAACCAAAAACCTTGAAAAATGTGTAGTCTAGGGTTTCATGCAAAAGTACTTCCAATGGAGTTTTCATGTCAAGAACACGAGTAGGAAGTCGATTGATAAGAAAACATGCCATATGAAACGCGTCACTCCAGAAGTGAAACGGCAAGGAGGCATGTGCAAGTAGAGTAAGTCCAGTTTCTACAATGTGGCGGTGTTTGCCCTCAGCAGCCCCATTTTGTTGATGAGTATGGGGACATGCAACACGATGATCAATGCCAAGATTATTAAAGAAAGTATTGAGATTACGATATTCGCCTCCCCAATCCGATTGAACATGAATGATTTTGTGGCTAAGTAGACGCTCAACATGTGTTTGAAATTGCAAGAAGACATTAAAAACATCAGACTTGCGCTTAAGCAAATAAAGCCATGTGAATTTACTAAAGGCATCAATAAAGCTCACATAATAAGAATGACCACTAATAGAAGTTTGGGCAGGGCCCCAGACATCTGTGAAGATAAGCTCTAAAGGAGCTTTTATTACACGAGTGGAGGATGAAAAAGGTAACTGGTGACTTTTGCCTTGCTGACAGGCATCACACACTAAGGAGTTTTTATTACTAGACTCAATAGGTAGGGCGTGGCGACGAAGAACATGCTCAACCACTGGAGACGCTGGATGTCCTAGACGACAGTGCCAGTTGGACGAAGACACTCGGATGCTGGTGAAAGCTTGCCTGACCGGGGGCCCTCGGCCACCAACTGGATAGAGGGCACCATGACTCCGACCACTAAGAATGATTTCCCTCGTATCTCGGTCCTTCACAAAAAGATCAAACGGATGAATTTCAACAAAAACGTTATTGTCAAGAGCAAGTTTATGAGCAGATAAAAGGTTCTTAGTGACTTGAGGACAGACTAGAATATCTTTGAGACAAAGCGGGGTGGCAGTGTTGGTGGAAAGAGTAGATTGACCAATATGAGATATGCGCATACCTTGACCATTTGCGGTGTGCACATGGTCCTTCCCGTGATACGGTTCCTTGACGCCAAGCTTGTCCAGCTCGCCAGTGAGATGATCAGTGGCGCCAGTATCCATGTACCAAACTAGATCAACAGGATAGGATGGAGTGTATGCAGCCTGATGGTGATTGCCATGCGTTACCATCGATACTTGGCGCTCCAGATTGGCACCATCATTGCCTACACCGAGGAAGTCCTTGTCAAAGCGCTTCCAGCAACGCGCCGCGATGTGACCAAGCGTGTTGCAAAGCTGGCACAGTCGACGATTCCCATCGGATGTATTCCAGCGGCGCCCGCCTCCACCCCCGCCCCCTCCGTTGTTGGAACCGGAGGAGTTGTTGGAGTAGGGCAGATTAGAGGGCGACGGCGCACCACGGCCACCACCGAAACCAGAGGGCGGCGGCGTCCCACGACCACCACCAAAGTTGCCAGCGGGAGGGTAGTTGGGCTTGGAGTAGCCCCCCCGCTGCCGCCCGTATGTGGGCGAGGTGTACCACGGCCACCGCCACGGTACGCGGCATTCGCCGAGGCGCCACTTTGGAGAGCGGCTGCACGGCGGCTCTCGACACGCTGCTCGGTGGACAGCAGGCGAGCGTGGAGTTCACGTGTGGAGATTGGTGTCTCGCGTCCATTGATGTTCTCGGCCAGATTGTCGTAATCCTCGTCAAGCCCATTGAGAACATAGGCGACGAAGTCCTCCTGAGCTAGAGGCTGGCCCATTGCAGTGAGAGAGTCCGACAGGGCCTTGATCTTGTTGAAGTACGTCGTGATCGACGAGGTTTGCTTCTCCATCTTCTGCAGTTGCCCACGGATATGCACGGATTGCGCACTGAAGTGGGTATCGAAGGAGTCACGGAGAGTCACCCAGGCCTCCTGCGCCGTGGCGGCAAACATCACCAGGCCACCAACGGCAGGAGTCAGGGAGGAGTTGATCCCTGACAGCAGCGCCTGGTCTTGCATCACCCAGGCCCGGTGCTCGGGATTGGGGATCGCTGCGGGGCGCCCCTCGAACTGTACAAGGACACGCTCCGGCGGGCACGGGTACGTCCCATCTACGTACCCCATCAAGAAGTGAGATCGCAGCAGCGGGAGGATGGCAGAACGCCACAGCAGGTAGTTGTCGCTGCCGAGCTTGACCGCCAGGAGGTTGCCGAAGTGGAACGGCGCCGCGACGGCGGTAGTTGACGACGAAGCACCCCCGAAGCCTGCCGAGGAGAACATGCTCCCGGCGGGAAGGGTACCCATGGAGGACAGCGTGGATGCGCTGATAGTCGAGGCAGGGAGAGCCCCAAGGCTGGACGGCGCGGAGATCGCGCCAGTAGTCGACGAGGAGAGAGCGCCGATGGTGGACGGCGGAGACAGAGTCCCGTCGGTGGCCATGGTGAGCGCCCCAGCGGTGCTTTGTTGGAGAACACCGGTGGTGGCGTCAGTGGAGCTAGCGGAAGACATGAACGCGGCGGCGGCGGCTACCAGATTGGATCGGCGGCGGCGCACGCGTGCTCTGATACCATGTAAAACCTAACCCTAGAATAGGAAAGGTTGGAGAGAATCAGCACAACGTATCAACGTACGTGGCTGGTGTTGTATATCTATAGATTGAAGAGATTACATCATATTAAAATACATGGACATATATGTAAATACACTGTCTAACAATCTCAATCTGGTAGTACCACGATGAGATTGCGGGAGGTGTTGAAGTATCTGTTATGATACGGAAGTTCAGTTTAAACCCTGACGGAAGTTCAGATAGAGATAGATAGAAGTTCAGATGTATTTGTGATGATCCGATCGTAACTATAAGATCAGGATCATCCCTTTCTTTTCTCTATTTGTTGTAACCTTCCGTGTACTTATCCTCTGCCGATGTTGGCATATAAATTAACACGCAACCGATGGAAGTCCCCATCGTTAAACCAAAACCCTCTAGCGATCATATGGTATCAGAGCCGACTTCCTAAAACACATCTACAGCCTCGCCGCTTCACCACCGTCGCCATGACGAACCCCTTAGCCGGTCTAGCCGTGAGCGAGAAGCTAACCAGATCCAACTACCTTCTCTGGCAGTCACAGGTTCTTCCGCCGATTCGTGGAGCCCGTCTGACGAGCTTCCTCGACACCAAGACGGATGCTCCGCCAGAAACCATCACCGTCGAAAAAGACGGCAAGCCGTCCCAGGAGGCCAACCCAGCCTACGACGCATGGATGGCGACGGATCAGCAGGTTCTATCGTTCCTGCTAAATACTCTCTCACCTGATATTCTCATCTCTGTTATTGGGATGGAAACAGCGGTAGATGTCTGGAGCGCGATCAAGTCCATGTTCGCCTCACAGTCCCGAACGCGCATCTCCAATCTGCGCGTCGCACTGGCCAAAACAAAAAACGAGAACATGACCACGGCCCAGTTCTTCACCAAGATGAAGGGCTTCGCTGATGAGCTCGCCGCAGCGGGCCGGCCAATCGATGAAGAAGAGCTCGTCGAGTATCTTCTTGCCGGCCTCGACGAATCCTACAACCCCCTCTTCGCCGCCATTCGGGTCAATGGAGCAGAAGACCTCACCGTGGGCGACCTGTACGCCCAGGTCTGCGCCTACGACAGCCGCATCGAGCTGCTTGGTGGTGACATCGGCGGAGGTTCCTCCGCCAACTCGGCGCAGCGCGGACGTGGCGGACCACATGGACGTGGCGGACGCAGAGGAGGCCGGGGCTATAGCAGCCGTGGCCATGGCCGTCAGCAGCGCGGCGGCAATGGTGGCCATCGTGGAGGAGGCAGGAGCGGCCACAAGGACCGTGACCTTGTCACCTGCCAAATCTGTGGCAAGCCGGGCCATGAGGCCTGGAAGTGCTGGCACCGCTACTCCGAGGATGAAGAAGAAGAGGAGAAGGGTGCCAACGTTGCATCATACGGCGTGGACACCAACTGGTATGGTGACACGGGCGCCACCGACCACATCACCGGTGAGCTCAACAAGCTCACCATGAAGGAGAAATACACCGGCCGTGAGCAGATTCATGCGGCCAATGGACAAGGTATGAACATTAGTCATGTTGGTCATGCAATTGTTAAAACCCCCTCTAAATCCTTGCATCTAAAAAATGTTCTTCATGTTCCACATACCACCAAAAACCTTGTCCCAGTTCATCGCTTTACTAGAGATAATCAAGTGTTTATTGAATTTCACCCGTGGTATTTTTATGTCAAGGATCAGGCAACGAAGAAAATTCTTCTTAAAGGGCGATGTGTGCGTGGCCTCTACCCGTTGATATCTTCACCATCCATCAAGAATAAATATGCCTTTAGCATCTCCAAGCCTTCAGCTGTCAGATGGCATAGTCGTTTAGGACATCCTTCCTTTCGCATTGTTCAACAAGTTCTTAGCAATTATGAACTTCCCTATTCAAATAAACCTAGCATTGAGTCGGTTTGTGACTCTTGCCAAAGAGCCAAAAGCCATCAACTTGCTTATGAGAGGTCTACTAGTGCATCTACATATCCCTTGCAACTTGTGTTCTCCGATGTATGGGGACCAGCACCTATGTCTGTAGGGAAATATGAGTACTATGTAAGCTTCATCGATGATTTTAGTAAATTTTCATGGATTTATCTTCTCAAGAAAAAATCTGATGTCTTCCAAGTGTTTCATAATTTTCAGCAACTTGTTGAACGCCAATTTGACAGAAAAATTCTAGCTATCCAATCTGATTGGGGTGGTGAATATGAGAAATTAAATTCTTTTTTTCGCAAGATAGGCATTGAACATCATGTGTCTTGTCCCCATGCCCATCAGCAAAATGGCTCTGCTGAGAGAAAGCATCGCCACATTGTTGAAGTTGGCCTTGCTCTCCTTGCAAACGCATCCATGCCACTCAAGTTTTGGGATGAAGCCTTCCTAACCGCCACACATCTTATTAACATGTTGCCTAGTAAGGTCATAAATCATGAGACACCCATGGAACGACTACTACACAAAACACAAGATTATGCTTCTCTTCGTGTTTTTGGTTGTGCATGCTGGCCTAATCTTCGTCCCTTCAATCAAAGAAAATTAGCTTTTTGTTCCAAACAATGTGTCTTCCTTGGCTATAGTCATATGCACAAAGGTGTTAAATGTCTAGACATTGCTTCTGGTCGTGTTTATATTTCACGAGATGTCGTTTTTGATGAAACAGTGTTTCCCTTTGCTAATCTTCACTCCAATGCTGGTAGTCGCCTTCGTCAAGAAATTCTTCTTCTACCCGAATCTCTCCAAAATTCACCCATGTTAGCTCAAGAGGGGGCACAACATTGCACTGAACTAACATCTAATGTTTCAGTAATTCCTGGTGTTGCAAGTACTCTGCAGGAACAGCAAAATGCAGGTGAAAATTCCAGGCAAAACAGACCAGAAATGCGGCCAAACGGAGCAGATTTGGGAGCCAGCCAAAATCGCACAAGACACGAGGCTGATTCGCCTCGGATCACGGAAACCTCGGACAGCAGAGAAGAATCTGCGTCGGGATCCGGGGAGGCGTCAGCGGAGGTGTCAGCGGGATCCTTTTCGTCTGCGGCAGCACGCCATTCCGCGCGCGACACGTCGCGTGGTCCCGTCTCGGAGCCCCACAGGCGGTCGCCGTCAGCCGCGTCTCCACACGCTGGCGACCACCAGAACGACGCCGCGTGGCATGCGGCCAGCCCATCGCGCGGGAATGCATCTCCGACAGGATCAAGCACTGCTGCAGCCTCGGATCAAGCGCCTGTGACCGGATCTTCTGTGCATGATGGATCTGCAGCACAGTCAGCAGCACCTCCAGCTCGGATAACAAGGTCAAAAACTGGTAATGCCAAACCAAAAGTTTACACTGATGGAACTGTGAGGTATGGCTTATCTTGTTCTACAAATGAACCTGAAACTTTGCAACTAGCACTAGCTGATAAAAAATGGAGAGAAGCTATGAATGATGAGTATAAGGCTTTAATAGAAAATAAAACATGGCATTTAGTACCATATAAGAAGGGAACAAATTTGATAGATTGTAAATGGGTTTATAGGATAAAAAGGAAAGCTGATGGTACTATTGATAGATATAAGGCTAGATTGGTAGCAAAAGGTTTTAAACAACGATATGGCATAGACTATGAAGATACATTTAGTCCTGTTGTTAAAGCTGCTACTATCAGACTTGTTCTAGCTGTTTCAGTATCAAGAGGATGGAGCTTGAGGCAATTAGATGTGAAGAATGCGTTTCTTCATGGTGTTCTGGAAGAAGAGGTATATATGAAGCAGCCACCTGGTTATGAAAATCCCAATGCACCCTATCATGTGTGTAAACTTGATAAGTCACTTTATGGGTTGAAACAAGCACCAAGAGCATGGTTCTCAAAGTTAAGTTCAAAACTGCAAGAACTTGGTTTTCTAGCATCAAAGGCAGATACATCACTTTTTATATATAATAAGTCAGGCATTATTATGTTTGTGCTAGTATATGTTGATGATATTATTGTTACTAGCTCTTCCAATAAAGCAGTCAATGCACTCCTTCAAGATCTTAGCTCGGCATTTGCATTAAAGGATCTTGGTGACTTACACTTCTTCTTGGGTATTGAGGTAAAGAAAATTAATCAGGGTATTATGTTAACCCAAGAGAAATATGCTTCTGATTTGCTCAACAGAGTTGGATTAAAAGAGTGCAAGACACTACCTACTCCATTGTCAGCATCAGAGAAGCTTTCTGTCACTGAAGGAGAACTTCTAGGTCCAGAAGATAGCACAAGGTATAGAAGTATTGTTGGAGCATTACAATATTTGACTCTTACCAGGCCAGACATAGCTTTTTCTGTCAACAAGGTATGCCAATTTCTTCATGCTCCCACTACTGTACATTGGACAGCAGTAAAGAGAATATTGAGATATGTCAGTGGTACAGTGAGCCTTGGCCTAACCTTTAAAAGATCTTCTTCTACACTAGTCAGTGCCTTCTCAGATGCAGATTGGGCAGGGTGTGTGGATGATAGAAGGTCTACAGGAGGCTTTGCTGTATACTTTGGACCTAACCTAATTTCTTGGAGTGCTAGAAAACAAGCAACAGTGTCAAGATCAAGTACAGAAGCTGAATACAAATCCCTGGCAAATGCTACAGCAGAAGTTATTTGGATTGAGTCTCTACTGAAAGAACTGGGAATTCAAAGAAATGAAGTCTCATGCTTATGGTGTGATAATATGGGTGCCACATATCTTTCAGCTAATCCTATCTTTCATGCTAGGACTAAACATATTGAAATTGATTTTCATTTTGTAAGAGAAAGAGTAGCAAAGAAGCAACTTGAGATTAGATTCATTCCATCAAAGGATCAGGTGGCAGATGGCTTCACAAAAGCTTTACCAGCTCGGCAGTTTGAAGAATTTAAGTACAACCTCAACCTTAAGAAGGCTGTGATTGAGGAGGGGTGTTGAAGTATCTGTTATGATACGGAAGTTCAGTTTAAACCCTGACGGAAGTTCAGATAGAGATAGATAGAAGTTCAGATGTATTTGTGATGATCCGATCGTAACTATAAGATCAGGATCATCCCTTTCTTTTCTCTGTTTGTTGTAACCTTCCGTGTACTTATCCTCTGCCGATGTTGGCATATAAATTAACACGCAACCGATGGAAGTCCCCATCGTTAAACCAAAACCCTCTAGCGATCATAGGAGGCTGTTAACACGTTAGAATTATTAGACTAGATAACTACAGGTTGTTAGTATCTAGGGTTTGTTATGAGATTGTTGAGCTCGGTTTTTGTAAACCCTAGCCGGCCAAGGCTTCATATATAAAGTGCACGGCATGGACCTATTGGCCATCGCCTCATCGCATCTCTCTCTCCCTTTGATCCTATCAATTTTACACTCCATGCCTGGTCGCGCATGGACGCCATACGCGAGTCGCCGCGCGCGTGTGACTGGCCCCTCAACATCCGACTCCCATTGCTGGTGCACGGGTCCTGCACCTGAGCACCTCCAGCGGCAGGCCTCTCCTGCGTGCTGCTGGCAGGCGCATCCAACGTTTTAGTATTCTCCTTTTCCTTGCCTTGTAGGAGCAGCACTTGTGTAGTGCTCGATAGAATAGTAGAACAAGTGCTGCGACGATGGTGAATTTGTGCGTACTAATGCAGGTGAGTGGCATGGTTTCGAGTTTCAGTTTCAGAAAAAATTCAGCCCTTACTGAAATCACTGATATTCAATGAATTTCACTAATTTTGGTTTTCAATTCGGCCAAAGGGCTGAAATTTTGTGTAAAAAATCATTAAATTATTTTAAAAAATGAAAATTATTTTGAATACTTTTTGGTTCCATGTGTATTACCGAAATGACTGAAATATTTTAACCGAAAGGTAATCATTTCGGTGTCCACCGAAATCACTGAAATTTAGTGCATTTCATTGAAATCTCACTGAAAATTAATGACTGAACCTGCACACAAGCTTGTCCCAGGAAGCGCAAGGTACAGCCTTGGACTAGGAGTAGGAAGAGATCTTTCCTTGAGATATGATTACATGTTGTTTTCCTTGAGCAAAATGTATAGGAAAAAAAAAGAACATAACCTCAGATTCTTTTTTTTTGAAACGGAGGCAAAAGCTTTGCCTCATCTATTAATTAAGAAGAAGATGCTCAGTTTTTAGGAGAAAACCAAGCGAAAACCTACAACAATAGGGCCAAACCCACACCAAGAACACACCCACAAGAGAACAACACCAAAAGAAATCAACCTCTAAATCAACTATGACCGACAACCCACTTCTCAAACTTCTCTTGTTACGGCTCTCCTCCTTATCCTTCTGATAGATACCTTCTTAAGAGACTTCTCCACCTTCTTGATCATGTCCTCTGAGGCTTTACCTGCCAAGACGCAGGCAATTTCCTTGCCATATCCAGGGCTAGCCGCCTCCAAACTAGCGAGCAAACCACAAAGCTCCTTTGCAAAAAGAGCATCTGAGTTAGGGACAACCACTGCTCCATGGTCCAAAGAGACGAGGGATTGAGGAGGCTCCGACTGCGGTGGAGAGGGTGTCGTGGCCACCTCCATGGTCTTAAAAGAGCATAACGCTGACGGAAACACCACAGGAGAATCTCCACCCAACTCATGTAGCTCTTCCGTGATTTGCAATGCCGGAGCCAAGAACTCGTCTATGTCCTCGCACATAGAGTCGGCCAACACAACAGGCTGCGGCAACTGGCAAGGATGCAGGCACATGTGTCAACACTCCTGACTTAGCAACCACCTGTTCGTCGGACTCGTGAGAGAGAGAGACAGGTGTGTCGACAACATCACTCAACTCAAGGTCAAGCGACTGAGCCGCGATCATGTCCATGCCCACGCACTCAGAGGCAGCCGACTCATTAGGGAGCGATGATGGGCCACGAGGAGAGAAACAACCGTGGAGGTGCTCTTCCTCAACCACCGAGGACTTCTGCTCAGAGGAGTCAAGCGCGACCGAAGCCTGCGCTTTGGCGAGCCCCAAACCAACAGAAGGACATGCCTCAGTCGGCTCCACAGAAACACCAGCACATGCCAACAACAGCTTGAGAGCTGCCACCTCTTCATGAAGTGTACGGGACGCCTCCTCGACACGAACATCAACCAGCTGAAGGAGCTCCATGCGCATCAAGGCAACATGGGACTGAAAGAGAGAGTCCAGAGTGGCATTGATCTTGAACTGCTCGCAACTTGTAGGAGAGGGTCTTGGCGCCACCGCTGAGTGGTCCACGACCTCAACCCAACTCCGAGGTGATGAAGGACGATGAGGCTGAGCAGACGGAGAGTGGCTCCGCTGGCAAGGAGAAGAAGCGACCGGAGATCAAACACAAGTGACCCCCTCTTCACCAATAGTGGCAGGAAATCGAGCACGACAGAAACGCTCCCGGTGACCAGGACGACGACAACGGATGCATCTAAAGGGCCCACGACATGTGTTGACCTGGTGATCACGCTCGAGGCACCTGAAACATCTTCCACGAGCCCAACGCTTGAAGGCGAGACTACACTCAAGACCTTCCCCTCGAAGCAAAGGTGTTGGCTCACGGCCAGGGCGGCCGCCCCGACCCACTTGCACCCAACCTTCATCATCTTCAACAGCAACAGGTGTAGCGCAGGTCTTCATCGCATTACCCTCGACCTCGTCGATAACAGCAACACTGCAGGACATAGCAGCCACCGGCTCCATGCGCTCCTCCACTGTCCTGCCACCAGCTGGGGGCGAGCCAACAATGTTGGAAACCCGAACGGCGCCAGAATCAGGGCCAGGGGCAACAACCAACGGAGTCCGCGGCGCCAGCTCCTCGTCAACATCATCGTCTGAGCTCAAAAAGCCAACCCACAACGGGTCGGCATCACGCAGCCGGCGAGAAGGAGCACAACCAACAGCAGACGGGGGGCAGCAGCCCGTCGGAGCCGGAGAAGACCCTGCAGGCATCAATACCGACTGCGGCGGCAGGCCGGAGATGGCACCCGCGAGCGCTGTAGGGGCGCCAAGCATCGGGCCAGAGGCGGTCGCTGTCGCAGGCATGGGGTCAGCCAGGGGCGTGACCATCGCGCCGGCGTTTTCCTTCCGAAACCTCCCTGCCGGGGGCAGCCTCGACGATCGTGGAGGGGCCATCGGAGGAAGATGAGCTGGTGGAGTCCCGCAGGTCTGCGGTAGAACAACCGCCGCGGATGGTGCTTGGGGACGAGCGGAAGTGCCCCTGCTGCTAGGAGCGCACATCGGAGCTGTAGAGGGCGGAGATGAAGGAGCTTCTGGCCTTCTGCACCCGGCTGAGCGCGCGGAGGTGCTGAGGAGGCAGCAGCCAGGACCAGGGCCGGCGCGCAGAGTAGCCGGCGAGACTGCACCACGGAGTAGGGGTGTCCACTGCGAGCCTGCGACAGCTGCGGCGGACCTCGGGATGGAGGGAGAGAGGGCGCCGAGAGGATACCGGATCTTGTCGCGGCGGAGGCGGAGCTGGCCGGAGGTGGGAGATCAAGGCGGCGGCGGCGGCGAGCTATCCCCCGTCGCGGACATGGTCGCGCGTCTTTTTCTAACCTCAGATTCTTGTATATTAGAAATTTCTACACTGAAATTGTTGCATAAATAAACATCATTATTATCTATCTAAATTTATAATGTAATTTAGAAAAAAGTCATGCTAAATTTCTAATATCCACAGAGACATACATAATTGGTTTCTGCATTTTATCATTCTGAAACAATCTATGATTTGATTTATTTACAAACAACCTTTTCTGATTCACACAACAACCCATCACAAATTTAAAAAAGCGCATGGATATTCAAATTTATAAAAGCACGTGGATTTCTCGAAGATGATATGTACGATGCCAAGCATGAAGTAGATCTCTCGTTCTGTCAAAAAAAATCAAGGGGCATATTTTCACGGGTCTATTTTAATTATACTAAGGTCATGTGATTCACTAAAATTATCTTCAAAGGAGGTGTTTTAATCCTTGCCCATGTTTGATACAATGACAACATTTAAACAATGTGTCTCCCGTTGCAAGTTGCAACGCAAAGGCAATTTTCCTAGTTTATCAAAAAAAAAAAAAACCATCACCATCTTGTCCCAAAAGTTATCTTCTTTGACTTTCCTCTTTTACTCTCTGTGTTGCTCCATACTCACCACGGTGAATTGGTTTGTCCTTCAGAAACTCTATGAAGCAGAACTCATGTCTGACCTCTGGCCACAACAATGCCATCTTGCAGCTATTTTCTTGTCATCCCTACGAGTCTCTGTCCCTATCGATTAGTTCAGAAGAGTGTGTGGATTTCGAAATCCAATTAAATTCTTGAAATCCAAGTAAATCTATTAAAGCTGGCAGAAAGGATGGAGGTTCCTGACGGAGAATCTGAGCTTGCGCAGACGCTGCGCTTGAGCGAGAAGAAAAGACGACGGTACTATGGTAAACCGGTTTAAAAAAATATTAGAAGTAAAATTTGGTAAAAATATTAGCTCTTTTATTATTTGGTATGCACTAGCACAAAGCCTGTACGTTGCTACGGTTCAAACAAGCTTTTTATGTTCAAATCAGCTCGTCAATTAAATCCAAATGACATGGAAGTTCTTTATTAGCCTTTGTTTCCTACCGTGCAATAGTGATAATCGTAAAACATCGATTTAACACCTATTAAGCCCATTGAGTTCTTGGCACCGTGGAAAACTTCGTTCCCATTACAATTTTTTGATGAAATATTATGGATCCATGATTACTATATTCTTACATGCATAACACAGATAAAATATATGTGCATGTATAATTATACAAAATCATAGTATTCTATTCCATGTTTTTGGCCATCATCCGGCCATGGAGATAGGCTCTGCATGGCTAGCGGAGCTCGCCTATCGATGAAGCGCCCCGGCGCCTCGAGGCTCATACCGTCAGAGAAGAGGAAGTGGACCTTTGCGCATCTGTTCGGTTAGATTAGGAACCTGACTCTACCGTGAAGCGGACCAAGCGAGAAAAAATTAGGAAGTTATGTTTGTTCAATCTCTACTAATCTTCTCTACTAATAAGTTACGGATCGGTAGTGTTGGTAGGTCAAAAAAACCAGAATAAATTTTCGTCCGTCAAAAAACCAGTCTATCGTCCGTGAAAAAACCTGAATCGTAGAGGACTTTGTATGTCCTATACTTTGGAAAAAAACCAGCCTGATCGGCAAGAAAAACCGGACGTCCCATAACTTCCCGTGCACATACCGGTTACAGATTACCTATCGAGAGCCGAAGGAGTTCCTACTGAACTCGATTCCTGTCGAATCTGGAATTAAATCCTAAAGATTGCCGAAGGAGTTCCTACTGAACTCGATTCCTGTCGAATCTGGAATTAAATCCTATCGAGCGAGCGAGGCCATGGAAGAAGCCGAGCACCTGGCGGTCGGGACTAGCTTTTCCTGCAGGCAGAGGGCGCATGCTTGATGGCACCCTTCGCCCGCCTCGCTGATCGAGGGCTTCCGCGGTCACTTCGTGCCTCCGCGTATGGACAAGATTACAAGAACGCCGTCGTGAGCTAGGTCATGCAGCGCGACGAGTTCGTGGCTTGCAGCGCGACGAGTTCGTGCCCTAGCGCCGTGTGCCAGCTCGCCGAACACCAGGCGATCGGACCAGCGACATGCTGAGTGTGTCACTGCGTGTGTTCCTGACGAAAACGGCCATGGTACCAAAACGTCACCGGTGGCGGACAACAAGTTCCAGTTTAGGACGCCCAGCTCCACCCCACCGCCGCTGACTCTCCTCCGTGGAACATTCAGACCGAACAGTTTCAGAAAATATCACAAATGGTCTACCATGTCATACTAGAATACTACATCTGAAGGTTCAGGGGTTAGCTGCTTTGTTGTTTATGGATCGGTGATTGTACGCATTCCATGCTGGTTCTCATGCATGTTTTCTCAGGGCATCTCCAGCGGCGCGACGCATTTCGGACGTCGAAACGGACGCGTCGTGTCCGTTTGCGTCGGTCGAAATGGTCGAAATCGTCCGGGCGCCGGTTTGCGTCGGGGGTGGCTCCAGCGGCGCGACGCATAAATTTTTTTTTATTCATGCAACCATAATTTACATAAAAAAGCCTAAAAGTTGCTGCTGCCTACTGGTCGTCGTCGCTGACGAGGTTAATGAACTCCGGCGTCGGCCATGGAAGCTCGTACGCCGGCGGTGGAGGAGGTACCGCCGCATGGGCAGGAGGCTGTGGCCAGGGATCCCACGCCGGAGCAGCAGGCGGAGCGCGGTCGTTGGACGCGTCGGCGTAGCCGGAGGAGTCGCCGGCCTCCCCTGCGCGAGCGCTGACTCCCGCAGCTGGATTGCGAGCCCGTCCCACAAAGCGAGCTCGTTGAGCTCGTCCTGCGCGCTGTTGGCCAGTGCCATGGCAATGGCCTCATCCTCGGAAAGGTCCGGCGGCTGGGTCTCCGGATCCCACGCCGCCCGCCGTCGTCGTGGTCGAGTCCACGTCCGTCCGCTCCTCGTCGTCCGCGTCCTCCTGGTCGTTCTCTTCTTCTGCGGCGATCTCTCGTTCGAAGAAGTCGACGTCGCCGAGGTAGCCAGCGCGGCGGCGCGCGTCGAACTCCCACGCCCCGAATGAAATCCAGTTGTAGGAGTTCAGCGTGTACGCCTCATCCTCCCGCAGATCCGGCGGCAAGATCGCTCGGCGGCCTCGCACCTCGTCCCGCCGCTCTCGGCCCTCGCGCGGCACGGGGAGGACCGGCACGCGCTGCGAGTTCAGGTACCAGCCCCCTCCTGGCAAGTTCGCGTCCGGCCATGGCACAGGCCGGTTTTCCTCCCATAGCTGCGCGAGCTCAACTCGGACGTACCGGCCGACCCTTGCCTTCTTGCCGGAACGCGAGCCGCTTGCCTCCTGGTCGTTCTTCGTCTTGCGGAACGGCCAGCATTTCTTTCCCATGGCGTCGGTGGGGTGAATACTGTGGGATTTGGCAATGGTTTGGTCGTCGAAATGGAATAGACGCCGGCAGCGTCCATTTAAAAGGCTCCGACGCCATATCGCCTTCAATGGCCTGCCAGTGCAACGTCTACTAGCTGCGCACGCTCGCGGAAGCCGAGGCACGCCATTAACGCGGCCCTGCGAAGGCTGCAGCGCGCCGCCCGGAAGTAATGGCCGAAGACGAAGCAGTTGTGCCGCTGCCAGGCGGGCCCGTGCGAGGACCGAGCGGACACTTTGCGCGTCGCAGCTCGCCGAGACACAAACATGCCGCATATTTGGGCCAGGTTTGCGTCTCTGACGGCCCAGTCACTTTGCGTCGCGCCGCTGGAGATGGTGCACGACGCATTTTCGGTCACGGCGGACACAAACGGTCGCTCAGCGTCCGTTTGCGTCGCGCCGCTGGAGATGCCCTCAGTTTTCTACAAGAGTACTGGCGACACATCTGCTTTGATGCACGTACTGCCTTAAATTTGTTGAAGATCATACGTATTTAAAAGCAGACTGCTATACACTTTGATCTAAACATGAGACTTAAAATACTTTCTATATAGTCTTTATCTTTGTTGTTCTAATTATGCTTTATTCTGATTAGCATCATTGTGATTTTCACTATTACAAGATTTAAATTCATGTTCTATAACTTTTACTATTACATGTTTAAAATTTGTGTTCTATAATTTTACTATTGCACATTACACAAGATAGAATAATAAATACATGCCATTTGGTTTTGATTGATCTATGAATGCATACAAGTATAAAATATTGTTCTTTTTATTTAATTAATGTGGCACCGTAGCAACGCATGGGCTTTGTGCTAGTCATATTAAAGAGGCTTGCTCCGGTACAACCCCTCCCAAAACTCACTTTGGGTACCAGGGTCATTACCAATCAATTAGAGTTGGCCCTCATGAGCCCATGTCCAAACCCAGTACGTATACCCACGCATGCGTATACCGTATACCAAATAGAACTTCTCCCCAAGCCCACATCTCGCGGTCTTTGCCGCCATGATCCTCTCCCCGTCGTCGGTAGTAGCGTCAAGGCTAACCGCTCCACATCACTCCTCGTCACCGGCATCGGTGAAGGCGAACGCCCAAACCACTGTCACTCACTGCTGTTAACATCATCTCCTCTAGATACAGTTTCTGTTTTGCACCTCACCGGCTATGGTAGGAGCAGGGCCGGACATGTTTTTTTGTTGCCGCCGGAGATGTCTTTCATTGCCGCCGGACTTGTTTTCCGTTGCCACCGGACTGTCTTGTGCGGAAAAAACAGGGCTACATGTACAGATCCGTATACTTGCGGCTGGGCCGTACAGGTTTTTACTGGGCTAACATATTAATTTTTTATTCGTTAATTAGTCATAAAAGACAATCATGCCCTTAATCGTAAAGAGGTATCGGAAGATCTCATCCATCCTTGTGTTTGAGTTTGAATGAGTTTGAGAAGAGGGGGTTGTACTAGAGCAAACGTCTCATCTTAAATAGCACTATGCCAAGGAAGCCACCATACTACTACATCATCCTGCTGATGCATCCCAACAAACCATGAGGTGATTTATCTCATTTTTCACTCCGACGTCTAAGGCGTGCGGGATGATACAAGTTAAGAAGAACGTGTGAACTTGTGTAATTTTATGATCAAAACGCTGGTCGGTGGAGCACCTGCAAACCGCAGTTTAACAGTTTCTGCACGCATCCGTGTGAGAAGCCTTGTCGCTGATGAAGCACAGAGGCCTGGCGATGTCTATGGTTTCTTGGTTATGCACCTTGTCCTGCAGGCTATTAGAGGCAATTAATAATAATTCACATTGCGGATTGACAAGGAGTGTCCTGAAATCACTGTGTCTGGATCAGCGGCAACCCACTGCTTGAATTGTGCGTCGTCAATGCATCCATGCCGTCCAACAACGAGACACACCTCGATGCTCTCAATCATGTCCATGGCCGCGTCCGGGGCCGGATCGTGACCCGACCGCAGGCTGGGGTTTAGGGCATCTCCAGCGGCGCGACGCATTTCGGACACTTAAAATGTCCGCGGGCGTCCGTTTGCGTCGCGAGGCGGACGCGGAAATGGTCGCGTGTTCGTTTGCGTCTGGGGCTGGCTCCAGCGGGGCGACGCATTTTGGGCGCAGGCCAGAATTCAAAAAATAGAAGCACGCATAAACTTTTGCACCAAATTTACAGCCGCATTTTGAGGGCTGAAACAAGTTCACCCCACTTTGCATATCGGACTGCGCAAAGTGGAGACCAAAAGGGGCACAACAAGGCCTGTGCAGCAATAAAAATGTCCAAAAGGAAGCCAAGGTGCAGGCGCATGGCGCCGGCGATCAGGCGTCTCGCGCGCGGATTTCGGCGCGCCTCTTCATGAACCAGGCCCTGGTGTCGTCGTCGACGCTGGTCAAGTCGGCTAGCATGATCCTAGTGTCCTCCGCAAGGATCTTGGCCTTGGCGTCCATCCTCCTAGCCTCGGCGTCAAGCAATTTGGCCTCGGCGTCTGCCTTTTGGGCCTCAATTACCTCTTTGGCGAGGTTGTGGTAGATGGCAGCTGCGGCCTCTTTTTCCAGACGCCTCTTCTCGTCCCTAGCAGCCATGGCGGCATGATTGTCGGCCATCATCTTCTCCATGCTCATGGTGAACGCAAGGGCCTGCGCCTCCCGCTGTAGATCGGCCTTGGTAGCTTTGTGGCCTCGTGGACGAGGTGGAAGGGCTGGACGGCCTTGATCGTCGTCCTCGCCGTCGAGGTTGATCGCTGTCCCATACCTCACAGCTTCGTTGTAGGCCGCATAGCTTGTCATCCACTTGTTGGCGTTCTTCAGCACGTCCCAGCAATGGACCATATGGAAGCCCTTCTTATGCGTGGCCCTGAACTTCTCCAAGGCGCGGGATACCTGCATTCATAGCCGCCAATGATGTACATACAATGATGCACATACTGTTGAATGATGATGGTTCTATCGTGTTTACCACTGTCATGACGCCAGCGCCGCTTACGGGGTTGTTAACAGCATGTTCGACCGCCGAGCAAAACTTGGCTGTCTCTTGTTTGATGTAGTTCCATCTTTTTCGGAGGGACTCTAACGTCCGAGGGCTTGTGATATTGTAGGGGGGTGCCGCCTGGTCTCGTTGTACTGCTGCGAGACCTTGGCCCAATAGACCTTGCCCTTTTGCTGCGCGCCATTAATGCAATCATTGCTCGATGCAAGCCATGCCTCGCACAAGCACTTGTCCTCCTCGTCGACGAAGCCTTGTGTCCTGTGGCTCTCCCCCTTCTTCTTCGCAGGCTTTGTTGGCGCGTCGTCGAAGTCGTCCACCGACACGGGTGTTGGCTGCGTCTGCTGGGTGGCGAACATGCGTGCGGTTTCGATGTCCTCCGCGCGTTCATCTGCCGTTGGCTCCCAGTCATCCAGCGGGGTCCCGGCCGGATCACCGCGAACGAAGCCGCCGCCGAAGATAATTTCCTGGATGTCAGCCTCACGGCGGTCCTTCCAATACTCCTAGGAATCACCGGACGTCAGACGTATGAAACAAGACGAACGCACACATCGACAGAGCTGACGTACCGGGTCGTCCATCGTCGGGGCAGCCGGCGCCATTTCGTCGAACAAGATGCGGGGTTGTGGCATGCTCTCCTCCGGCACCTGGCGTGTCTTCTGTGTCGCGCCCGAGCTAGAGTCACCGCTTCTAGGAGTCCGGTTGAGGTCGGGAACAGCCGCCCCGTTGAACTGCTCCGCCGCCCCGGTCAACTCCACCGGCGGCAGGCCGGACGCGAACCGCGACGCTGGGTGGCCCTGCAAGGGAGCGGGAGTTCCAGGACGCAGCTGGGAACTTACCGAGCTGACCGACGAGGACGGAGGAGCGACGCCGGCGATCCCCTCTCTCTTGACGAGCATGTAGCCCTCCGCCAAGGTCGGATGGAGGGCTACTTGCGCGACGCCGGCTTTGATCTGCATCTGCCACGCCTGCTGGTTGGCGACCGCGGAAATCTTCAACTTCTGGTTCCTGCGCCGGCAGCGACGTTTCGCGGCCTCGATCACTTTCTCCTCCGGGGAGAGCACCTTCTTTGCATCCTTCGCCTTTGCCTCCCGGCCGCCGCTGGTGCCGGCCCGCTTTTCTTCCGGCGGACCCTCCATTGTGGCTACGGTCGTGGCTACGTGGGAGTGTGGGGCGGCGGCGGGTGCGGCGGCGAGGGTTTGATCCGCATCCATGGCGGTGGCTGCGGCTGCGAGGACGTCCATCGCTTCTGGAATGTTTCGCGCCGGTCTAGTTTGCTTTTTCGCGCGGGGAATGGCCAGTGGCGGGAATTATATCGGCCTCGCTGCCACTGACACGCGGGTCCTACGTTTTTTTCGGCGGTCACTCGGCGCGACCGCGCAGCGTCCACCGAGACGCAAACCTGCCGCATATTTGGGCCAGGTTTGCGTCTCCGCGGACGGACCGGTCACTTTGCGTCGCCCCGCTGGAGCAGGGCCCAGACGCATTTCCGGTCACGGCGGACGAAAACGGTCGCTCTGCGGCCATTTGCGTCGCGCCGCTGGAGATGCCCTTACGAGCCGGCGACAGCATGCAGTTCCTCTCTGACACTCTGGGTAATTCGTGTTCTTGAAGAATTGAATTCTGAAATCAAGGTGAGGGAGTGGGAAAGCGCGGAAATCGACACTACAAGAAATTGGAGTTTCAATGAAGAAAACGGGGCTGATGATAGTTTTACATTTTCGCCTCACAGATGGAATTTTGGGTCGCTCTGGCTCGAGAAACTGTGACGGATGGGCTATAAACGTCAATGATCGTCCACAAACTTCCGTCGCCGCGCATGGGTGGCCCCAACTGCGGACTCGGAGGGGAAGGGGTAGATGCGTCACAAGATTTGGGTTTCGGGCGGCTCCACACATATGAGCCACAACCTGCGTGCTTCTGTTCACGTACTTTCCTATCTGCGACCTACTTCTCCGACCTGGACGTACACTTGCCCTGGACGTACACTTGCCCGCAAAAAAGTCCAAGCCCTAGACCTATAGCACTTGGACCATATCTCTAGGGGACACAACCAATTTGTACGCACATGTACCCGACCTGCAGCACTCGGACTCGTGTGTCAGGTCCCGACAAGAGCTTTCTGCGTGGAGCCGACCATTCCAACAGCCTGCGTGCCAACAATGTGGACCGGTCTGTCAGTATGCCTAACCTAGGCTCCACATGTTAGTTTCCATGCTAAAAAAATTTGCGCATGTACGATTACACTTGTTGCCAATTCTGGAAGCATGGCCCCGCATGTCAGGCGAAGGATCACCAGAAGTGAAACGTGGGTCATACTGTCACATTGCCAAGGTGAGTTCCATAAGTCAGTTTACACGTGTCGAACAGTTGTCGCAACTTGCACGTCCGGACCCACAGTCCGGGCTCCTCATGTCAGTTTTGACGCCAGTTTTTTTTACGCACGTGCGATTACACTTGTCTGCCTGCTGCCAATTCTGGAAGCGTGACCCCGCATGTTAGGCGCATGATCACTAGTTGTCCCGCATGTTAGAGATGGACCACCTGTCAGGAAGCTTGGTGGGCATATATCATCTATCGGACCTACATGGGTCCATATATCATGCTAGTCAGGCGGGAGGTTTGGAACCCATTAGATTCACAAGGTGTTCTATTTATCAGTTACACATTGAGATGTCTGTGATATATGAGAGAGTAAAGGCCAAGGCCAATTTATTCAGTTTGAAATAAAATCTATGGAGGAGCCTAACTTATTTTCAAAGCTGGACTAGGGGCATGGCCTATTCCTGGAAAATTATATCCCACCCCCTAGATTGCCAATAGCTTCCCTGCGACAGTTCACTGCTCACGTTGGTGTAAGACTAGAAGGACCTGGCGCGTCTTGCCGCGCTGTTTTTCTTTCTCATCGCAAAATATATATATTTTCTCTCTTGCTGTGTGCTGTTGGTGGCTGACTACACGTTTCACTTTTCTAATTTCAAAAACCTACTGATGCAAGCCTCTCATGTACGAATAATAGGTTCTTATGTCAAAATGTGGAGTGCAAGTGCCACTTAATATAATTTTATGAATATTCTTACATACATTAGGGGAAGAAGTAATCAGTCATATTAAATGAGCATTGCCCCAATGTTATGTTTACAATTTCTCTCTTTGGGAAGTAGAAAGTGTCACACAACATTATATGGAGCCAAAAAAAAGGTAGGCCGGGCTAAAATGACACAAGCTCTGAGACATTATATTACACAAAAATTTACAAAGCAACAGGAAGGAAGGAGTCCTAAAGATGAGTGCATTTACAACAAGATTCTTTGTCTACCCTTCTTTCTGAGCTGCAATAACTTCAGCAACATCTCTAATGGTCACCCCCAGCCTACCAATTTTCCAACTTGATCATTTCTAACTTGATCACAGGGAAGATTAACACAGGAATACACCACCTCTTTAAATCTGGCATGACCTGGACAACGCTCTTAGTCTTTAAAATCTGCATAGGCAGACCGAAGAGACCTCACAACAACTACTATGTTTTCGTGTCAGCAGTTGATCTTAACCTTGACATTATATTGTACCTCTTCTACTGCCCACTAAGTACTGAGCAGCCATTTCTAAGCTGATCTTTTACAGATATTGTCAGGTTAAGTGCAAAGGGCATAAAGTAGCAGTGGTGAGGTATAATTACACTAATGGAATCACTAGTAGGAAAACCATTATAGGTGGAAACCACCTCTGTGGCGCACCAAATGGCCCATGCGCCACAAAAATATTTCTGTGGCGCACCACTAAAATGCGCCATAAAAGATTTAATGTTTCTGTGGCGCACGTGCAAGCATATGCGCCACAGAAGATGGAGATTCTGTGGCGCACAGTGGGTAGTGCGCCACAGAAAGTTCGTGGGACCCACGCTGGGTCCACCACTGCACATGGCCGAAGGATATTCTGTGGCGCATGGTCCAGCGTGCGCGTGGTGCACGTTGATCCATGCGCCACAGAATTTCCTGCGGGGACCACCCCCCGGCTCACTGATTCTGTGGCGCATGAGCTCATATGCGCCACAGAAGTTCATGTTTCGTGGCGCATATCAGCATATGCGCCACAGAAAGTGCATAGTAGATCTCACTTTTGGAGACAGCTTTCCCCCTCTTTTCTTCCACCCACCACCCTTTCCATTCTTGTCTCCTCCAACCAGCTCGTGTTGCTCCTCTCTCCCACTCCATTTTGGTCATACTTTTCTCCATTGTTGATAGCTCTAAGCCTATTTTGTGGGCATATTTGTGAGGGGAAGCCACTCCAACTTGTAGAGGGGTACTAAAAACCACAATTCTCTTTCCCTCCTCCTCCACTTTCCCTCTTGCATGGTCCATTGTTTTGTCTCCACCACCCCATCCTCTTGCTCCACCATGATTTTGGTAGATTTGTGAGAGGTTGAGTACTATTGGATGCATGTTTTGTGTGTATGGATGTTTTGTAGGTGAAGATTATTATCGCGCTCCCGGACGGTTTGCGGTGGCGAGACGATGATGTTTATATGTGTTGAGCTTTGTGTTGTGGTTGAATGTTTGCTTGCGAAGAAGCTTATTTGTGTTGTTGGTTTGTGCCGGCGTGTGGTGCATGGATGTTTGCCGAAATGTTGATTCATTTCCATTTCGGCAAATTCTTGCACTAGCCATATGTCCCACTTTTAGGATAGGTCATGTCGAAATTTTCCGGCGATCATGCATGCATGTGTGTTTGTGCATGGTGTGTGTGGTTCTAATTAACTCTCTTTTGCTCTATATATGTATGATGCAGTCAACCATGGTCGTCCATATGAGGGAAGGACAAGTGGTTAGATACAAGGTGAACGCGAAGGCCGACATGGTTAGGAACAACATGACCCTGATAAGATGTCCGTGTCGAAAATGCGGACTCCGGCAGTGGATCGACCCTGATTCTGGACAACTGGAGGAACACCTGCTCAGGCGCGGTTTCATGCTCGGCTTCAACGAGGAGCCGGCGGCAAATGTTGGTCATGAAGAAGAGGCCGACATCGGGCGAGAAGACGAAGAGTCTCCCGAACATGGTGTTCATCATGAGGAAGGAGAGGCCGATGAAGGAGATGATGATGCCGGAGGAGATGGTGGTGGAGATGCCGAGAGCAAGCAGACGCCGCTAACGTCGGCCCTGCGGGACCCTCATGTTCAAGAGCTTCTCCTGAAGGACACGGGCAACGCCAAACCTGAAGCCAAGCTGGCGCAAATGGAGGTAGACGGGATGACTCCATTGTATCCAGGGTGCCGGCCCAAGGATACACGCTTGAGTGTAACGCTCGAGTGTCTGGAGATGAAGGCGGAACACAAATGGACCGACAGCAGCTTCAGCGATAACATGAAATCCTGGCATGCTCGTCTTCCCAAGGACAACACATTGCCGACAAGTATCGACGAGGCCAAGAAAGTAGTTTGCCCACTCGACCTACCGCACGTAAAGTACCACGCATGCATCAATGATTGTGCACTTTTTCGGAATGAGTACAAGGATAGAACCACATGTCCGGTGTGCGGCCAAGGACGATACAAGAGAGGGAACAAGAAAGTTCCTCTGAAAGTTGTCTGGTACTTTCCTATCACTCCCCGTCTGTAGCGGTATTTCGTAGATCCTAAGGAAGCAAAGCTCATGCAATGGCACGCGGAAAGGGAGAAGCCCGCAGATGATCCGGAGAAGGGCAAGATCCTGACACACCCTGACGCTAGCCGTGGAATGCGTTGGACATTGAGTTCGCAGATGAGTTCGGGAGCGAACCGAGGAACATTCGTCTGGCATGAGCACCGACGGACTCAATCCCTTTGGAAACCAGAGTAGCACGCATAGCACCTGGCCCGTGTTTGTATGGCCATACAACCTCCCCTGTGCACAAAGCAGCGGTACGTACACATGAGTATTCTTATTCAGGGGCCAAAACAACCGGGCGTGGACATGCATCTGTATCTCGGTCTGTTGAAAGAGGAGTTAGCCACGTGGCAGACGCCGGCCCGTACTTGGGACGCGTACAAAAGAGATTATTTCCCTCTCAGAGCCGCATTGCTAACGATGGTGCAGGACTATCCTGGTTACGCATATGTATCGTGCCAGGTGAACCACGGATTCAAGGCATGTGTCAAGTGCATGGATAAGACCCCGCATCTGCAGCTGCCGAAGCCTCCCGGGTCTTGTAAAACTGTGTTCCAAGGGACTCGAATGTGGCTTCGCTTCGATCACCCGTGGAGAAAACGCAAGGATCTGTTCAACGGCGAAGAGGAGCTCGGAAGAGCCCCACGACCGAGGAGCGGCGAAGAAATATCCGAGCTTTTGGAAAATTGGGAAGAGTGCCCCGCGCCGGGAAAGAAGCGACCACGGGAATCGCCGCTGCTGGGAGTATGGAAAGCGAGGTCTGTTTTCTGGGACCTGCCATACTGGAAGGTCCTCCACACGCCCCATAGCCTCGATGTCATGCACATCACGAAAAACGTTACCGAGAGCCTACTTGGCACTCTGATGAACATGCCGGAGAGGACCAAGGATGGCCCGAAAGCAAGAACCGACCTGAAATTGCTTGGCCTCAAGAAAGAACTTCAGTACCCCACCGATAGTGATGATGATGATGATGAACAGACGGAAACGACTCAGGGTCACCACAAAAGGGCTAAGAAGAATGAGGTGGTGGTGCTTAAACCTGCCTGCTTCACTCTGAGCGAGGAGGAGCTCAAGAGGTTTTTCGAGTGCCTCCTAGGAGTAAAAGTTCCTCACGGTTACTTGGGGAAGATAAGCAGATATCTGGACGTAGCGAAGAAGAGGTTTAGCGAGATGAAGTCTCACGACTGTCACGTGCTGATGACATAGATACTTCCCGTTGCGATGCGAGGGATAATGGACGACCACGTCCGCGAGACGCTGTTTGGCCTCTGCAACTTCTTCGACGTCATCTCTAGGAAGTCCATCGGCGTTAAGCAGCTCAACAGGCTACAAGAAGAGATCGTCGAGATACTATGTGAGCTCGAGATTTACTTCCCGCCAGCATTCTTCGACATCATGGTGCATCTGCTTGTCCATGTAGTGGATGACATTATCCACCTCGGGCCGACATTCCTGCACAACATGATGCCATTCGAAAGGTTGAATGGTGTCATCAAAGGATTCGTTCGCAACAGGGCCCGTCCAGATGGAAGCATAGCCAAGGGCTTTCTCACCTACGAGTGCATCTCCTTCTGCCAGAACTACCTAAGCACCGAGAACGAGGATGTCGGTCGCCCACCAGGAAGCACGTCGGCAGGCTAGCAGGGGGTCGCTCCACCGGCGCCTCCTCGATCATCCGGCAGCCGATCGTCCGGCCGCCTGCTCGGAGGGCAGCTCCTCCCGTCGTCACCGCCACAACAAGCCGCCACAAGAAACTGCTGGGAGAGTCTCTGCCTCAACCGCCACCGGCGGAGCCTAAAGGCAAGGCCGCTGCACCGCTATCGCCCATCCCATCACCCAACGAAGATGACATCGATGATGATGGGCCGGTAGACGTCGATGCCTACCTCAACACCGGCGCCGACATAGATGATTTGTACATGGCGGGCGCGGATGAAGAAGCATACCGCGCTCGCGACGAACCAGCTGGCCCACCCAAGGCAACCAAACAGCGCCTGGTGTTCCGCGGCTTCTCTCAAGAGACGCCTCCGGCAGCCGATACACAAGAGCCAACCGCCGCAAACATCTTTAGCCCCAATACGCTGATCAAGAAGGTCAACGAGCAGTTTGAAGCGTCAGGGGCCGTTGCTCCGAAGAAGCCCCGTAAAAGACCTAGTAAGAACAAGGAGAAGTCTGCGAGCCAGCCACCTCCGACGATCCGTCATCGGGACTCCATGGTACCTCCCAACAAGGATGGCTTGACCAGAATGCATGAAGCTGGCAAACCAATACTGGGTCCGGAGCTGCAACACCTTGCTTCCGGAGATATGCTGCCTCTGCAGGACAGTATCCTGGTCCTAGAGAGTATCCTTCTTAAGGACAAAGATCCAAATTACCCGGTCTTCACGGTCAAGGTGCCAAGAGATGTGGGCTTCGTCACTGATGCCCCCGCGGATATATTCTTTATAGCATACGAGGACATCTTCAAGCTATTCCACTCGAGAAGGCTGGACTATAACTTGGTCCGCCTATTCGCGCTCAATCTGGCGATGAAGATCAAGAGAGAGAGTACCCCGGACGTCGCGATAGCGGATCCCTACTACATGCGTGAAAGCCAGTTGGCCTTATCAGCGGTGCGGGTACGGGCTTCGTTGTACCTACAGAAGTGCTTCTTGGACAACAAGAGGAAGGACAACATCCTCTTGGCTTACTTTCCCGAGTAAGTACACATCCGCTAGCCCTGTAATAAATTTCTTTTCCATTGCTCATTTCCAACCTCGATCTTGTTCCAAATTTGTGTTGCGCTGAGACACGTGCGTGCTCATCTCCATTTCCCCGAAGTATTCTCTTGCCACCTATTTCGACTCGGGGAGTGCGAAAAAGAAGAACTACGCCAGAATAAGGGGTGTGCTAGATGATGCTCTCGAGGGCTACTTCAAAAGGGAGGCGCCTTCAAAGAAAAGGCGGAATGTTTCAGGGATGATGGTAAACACAAGTTCAAGCACGTGTTCGAGTTCCCCTGTGTCAAGCAGCCGGAAAACAGCACTCTGGACGCCTTCTATGTCATGCATCACCTAAAAGGGTTTGTCCGGGATAGCCAGAACTTGTTGCTGCCATCTGCTCTCCGAGGATGGGCCGAAAAGTTGGCGCGGATCAACGATGATGACCTCGGAGAAGACTTCCAGGATACCAGGGTCAAGTTATCACATATCATCATTCAAGACGTCACCACAGGGGGAGGGCCCTTGCACCAGGGTAGAGCGTTATGCAAGAGGGACATCGAACACCGCCTCAAAGCGCAGGGTGACACGAGGACGTGGATTACAAAAGATCTGTACAAGCTGTTCCCGGAGCCCGACACGATTCTTTTTTTTTTTTTGAAAGTGGTTGTATATTAATTAAGACATAATATCTGGATTACAATCATTGCAAGCCGCTCTCGACACGCAGGTCGGGACCGCACTTAGCAAAACACCACTACTCAACTCTCTACGACTAAATTGACATAATTCATGTGCGACCTTGTTACAGGTTCTATTAATCTTTAAAAATTTCACTTGTCTATCTGGTGGCTTCTTCCTTCTAAACTCCTTTGCGATGATACTGATTTCGGATCTATCCCTGCTCCCTTCCCGGAAAGCCTCAATGGTCAAAGAGCTATCTGATTCGATAATCATGTCAGCTTCAGAGTTGTTTAGAGCAACTTGCAAGCCATTTAGACACGCAATTGCTTCAGCCACATAGGCCGATTGACAGTGGGGTATTAAGCCCCAAGCTGAGCAGATGATTTTTCCGAAATTGTCTCTGACTACTGCGCCCCAGGAGCCCGTTTTACCTTCTGACAGAAAGCTTGCATCAACATTGCACTTTATCCACCCTTCCTCAGGTTTCATCCAGGTGTTATTTTCATTATTTTCCTTCAAGCTTGGCCCCTGTCTATGAACATTTCCTTGTGAAATTGTACCTTTTCCTTTCCGATCAGCAACAATATGACCTGCAGCTATACCTTGAAACGTGGTGAGATAGTTTTGTAAAAACCGGATCGAATTATCCACTGAAGCCTGGCCATTATCAAAGATGATATTGTTTCTATGGTGCCAAGCCCTCCACCATAGGAACATCATTTTACTTCTTTGGTCATGAGTTAGGCTGTCCAGAAGAACCAAAACCCAGTCAGGACCAGTGTGAATTAACTTTGATTCTGGTGGAAGATTCCAGGGTTTTTCCAGGCCTTGTCTCAAGGCAATAGCTTTTGTACAAACCATTGTAGCATGGTATCCCGTCTCCTCCTCCATCCCACAGATAGTACACATAGGCAGGATATTTGGAAGTCTACGAGCTCTATTAACCTGTACAGCAATATTATTAGTAGCAAGCTTCCAAGTAAAGATTTTTACCTTTGGAGGCACATTTGTACTCCAAATGACTTTCCAAAGATTCCTATCACCATTTTGGCAGCTGCTTGAATTAGGCGGTGTTCCGTTTTTCAGGTCGAGCGCAAGGTTGTACGCACTCCTGACAGTGAACATGCCATGATTTTCAAGTGTCCAGGAGATAAAGTCCTCCTCATCATAGGATGGCAGTCTAATACGTAAGACAACATCAGCATCATGAGGCATAAAGATATCACGGATAACATCTTCCTTCCAGGTGTGGTCCTGTTTGTTTATCAATTGAGAGACTCTTCTTAACCGTGAGTTGTTTACATTAGCAGATATTTTCATATTTCCCCTTGGTACCCAGTTGTCTCTCCAAATACGTACTTTGGCCCCATTACCAATTCTCCATATAGCCCCTTTCTTCAAGAGCTCTAGGCCATGCATTATTCCCTGCGAGCCTTGACTTAGTGTGTGATAAACTAGCTATCTTCATCGGTTAGTTTGTATATATATCGATGGACGTGGTCTTTTGTGTGGGTCGTAATTAAACTCTAAGTACTATGTTCATCGGTTTATGTGTATCGGTGGACGTCGTCTTGTGTGTGCGTGTCGCAAACTTATTGTTGCCGTGCTCAACTTTACTATATACTTTGCTCTAATATTTATCAACATATATATATATGCATGATGTACTAATATGATATACTAATATGCCCTTGTCAATAGAGATGCCGACGTACGTTGTGTACAAGGGTCGGGTTCCAGGTGTCTACGAGGAGTGGCAGGACTGTCTCGAACAGGTGCACAAGTTCAGCGGGAACAGCTACAAGGGATACGCGACTAGAGAGGAGGCGGTAGCACAGTGGAGGGCACACGTGGGCAAGAAGAAGAACCGGCTGAAGTTCTTGGTCCCCCTCTTACTCACCGCCACCGCGGTTGTACTCTACTTTACTTTAGTCTAGGTGGCCGGTGACGATGCATGTGCATATGAGACGAGATGAACACATGTATGTGTATGCGACGATCAAACACATTTCTACTTGTGTAATTTGGATCTAAATGATGTAATGATGAAGACTTGTGTGTATCATGTCATTTGTGTGTCATTTCTGACTATTTCTGTTATTTCTGGAATGTGCTATGTATTTGCTGTATATATACCTGTATATTTCCTGTCAAATACCTGTATGTACTGCAGAAATGAAAAAAAATCGAAAATCCAAAAATTAACATTCTGTGGCGCATGCGTTGGCAGTGCGCCATAAAAAATTGTAAAAAATTGTAAGTATCACCGGTGCGCCATAAAAACATTCTGTGGCGCATGTGGGCTAATGCGCCACAGAATTCCAAACTTCTGTGGCGCACTGGTGCGCATGCGCCACAGAATTCCAAACTTCTATGGCGCACCCACTGCTGCGCCACAGAATTTAAATACTAGTCGCGTGGCATCTGTGGCGACGGCCATATGCGCCACAGAATCTTCATTTGGTGCGCCACAGTTAGCCTTTTTTCCACTAGTGAATGTTGAAAAAAAATGAATATGACAGTAGAAAATCGCATGATACACAGAACCAGCAGCAAGTTCACTTCCTAAGATTTAAGCACACACAAATAAATTTGTTATATCCCCCGGCAAAAAAAAAATGTGTTCTATCATAGGCAGCCATCAATGTTTTGGCAGAAAACAAAGTGCGGGGACACCAATAATGTTATCAGGAAACCTACTAAGAAGATCAGAATAAGCAAATTAAAGAGTTAAAATAACCTGCATCCTCTTGCATCGCCATCCTTGCAAAAAACATTCAACTTTCCTGAAAAGTAATGCAAAGATAATTTCATGGCTTACATCCAAATCTAGGGCACAAGATACTAAAAATAAAATAATTAGCATTCATGTTTGAAGCAAGGGCACAAAATTCCACGTTTAAAACAAACAAATGGCGTACCGAACATAAGCATAACTGTACCTGCGTACAACTTTACATACATATCTGAGTCGCACCTTTCATCAAGAAGGCCTCTTCATTGCTGCCTAGATCCTATCTCGCCTAAGTGATTGCCTAGCAGCGCTTAAGGCTAGCCTTTCTTTTGCACCTGTATTTATTGATTATCATACATAGGTATGATACTACTCTCTTAAGCCGACTTAGTAGCATAAATTCCAAAGGAAGTGAAATATCAATAGTACAACTATGAAACTGAAAGCTAAGTAAGGGAAACACAAAAGTAAACCGAGCTCTGCGTGCTTCTTGTTAAGTCGATGATAATTGGATATACATGTGTATACGCCGATAAGAAATAACAACTATAATGCAGTTGGATAAAAATAAATCAAACTCCCTTAACAATCAGTGGAGCTACCACGCGATCTAATACGTGTACGGTCAAGTTGCGACTCCATGGGTGGATTATATATCCTCTTCTTTACCTCAAACCAAAATGTAGTTGATAAACGTACATATAATCAGAATCTCAATAGACAAAATATGTTCCTAAGTTGTATAAATTTGTTCAACTGTGTCACATTCATTGGCCTGCCTATGTTCCAAATATCTATTTTCACAACAACTAATGAGATCCCTAAACTGCTGAATCGGATAAATCAAGAATTGGTTTTATTCCCTAATTGATGAAGAACAGTACTACGCGCTCGTGGCTATCCTGAAAAAAATCATATTGTCTTAGATGAATATCTCCACAACAATTAATACTATTCCTAGCGTTTATATGGACATATAATTACTTCCTTCCCTCAAGTAGCGTTGGACTTGGCCATAGAGTGTAGTAGAAGAACATGCCTCACATCCATGGTTTTTGAGTCGCCAAGTCAAGTCAAGTCGCCGAGGCTGCGGCTCGTGACTTGGTGACTTGACTCAGCGACTAGGGCTTGATTAGTCGCCCCAAGTCGCCATGGCCCAGGCCTGCATAGTTGGCAATCAAAAATCAGTATTCGGCCTGTCATCTATCACACCCAGGCCTGCCAGGCCCAGCCCAGCCC
The DNA here is from genome assembly GCA_030979885.1 of Lolium multiflorum. Lineage (NCBI taxonomy): Eukaryota > Viridiplantae > Streptophyta > Magnoliopsida > Poales > Poaceae > Lolium > Lolium multiflorum. The sequence goes on along the minus strand of CM061753.1, from coordinate 112,240,597 downwards.
AACTAACAGCTCCCAATCCCAGCCTACCCCCTCATCAGCCTCCTCTTAGCGCCAGCCGCCAGCCAGTCTCGAGCCTCCTCCTAGCGCCGCCAACCTCCTCCTAGCGCCGCCCGCCTCCTAGCGCCGCCAGTCTCTGCGCCGCCGGTGAGGAGCAGCGGCGACCGGCGGCGGACGGAGGCAGCCAGCCTCGCAGCCTCGCCGCGCGACCCTCTCCCTTCCTCCTAGCGTCGCCGGCCTCGCAACCTCCGGTGGCGGCTCGAGCCTCTCCTCCTAAGCCGCTGTATAGTCGGAGGAAGTCGCCCTTGAGCCAGTGACGTGGCGCGACTTGCTCCATGAGTCAAGTCGCCTGCGCGACCCAGCCACGCCGCGACGACTCGGCGACTAGTCACCGACTAATCGGCGATTAGTCGGCGACTCAAAAACCATGCTCACATCGACCTCGATCTTGCCTGTGGAGGGTTTCAGAAAGAGAGAGTGGGAAGAGGAGGAGGATCCACATATTCATAAATCATGTTGGATACACAACTGTAACACAATTATCAATGGCTCTGTTATGATTTTTTTAAAGGATACATGTTAAAGTATCATGTATATACATAAATAAATTAAAACCTGCTGCAGTGAAAAAATTCATTGTATTATATTGGCTGCACATACACCTGAAGTAAAAAAAACTATTTGAATATTGAAATTATATTAACAAAAAACGAAAAGCAAGTGGCATGAGATGGTTCTCATTGTACTTATAGATTACTGTTGTTTCACAAAAATAGAGGAAATACAAAAGCTAGTCCTACTGAGCTAGACAAACACAACTTGTACATTATACCATGGTATCCAGCAAAATCTGGGAAAGTATCAAATAATTGAGGGAACATTAGCATCCAGGAAAAGTATTCTGGCATAGAAAAGCTTCTAAAAACACAACACGAACAACTTTCACAAGTTTAAATCATCTGCTAGTATGAGAAGATTATGAAAACAAACCACCATAGTTGGCCCTAATAGCCTCCACAAAGAAAGTGATAAAAAACTGCTTGGGTTTCAAGGACTTGTAGGACCCACAAAATATTCTATTTTCTTACTAAAATAAAATAATTAAACTTGTAAATAACCTGTTGTTTGCTGCCATTCCCTATGACAGAGTAATAAAACAGAACATATTTAATCATCAGGCGGAAACATCAAACATGACAGTAGTAACATGTGAGCTCATGAAAATTATGTAGTAACAAATGGCAAAGAGTATATCTGCTATTGTTGCTAATCAGATAGAAGGAGTGCAGAGTAATGTGCATGCTTACTGAGCTGATGAATAAACTAACTTGTTCCCAGGGAGCAAACCTGACCCTTTATGAACACTTCTCCTTTGCAGAAAACACACAGTAAATGAACAAAAAAATTAAAGAAATAAAAGGAAAAACTATGCAAATGTAACAAAACAAATGCATCATATTTAGCAGCCATGATTCATTAATAGAGATGGAAGCTTGTGTATAGTAATCTACTGACTCAAGTAGTGTCCTGCTTGTACATGGCTGTGGGAAAATGTAATGGACTGGATTAGGATACAATATGGGAGCTTAAGTTGTTGGCACCAAACAAATGTTGACCTACTATGATCTTTTCCTTCTTATTCATATTATAAATATATTTTATCTACACAAACCATGCATTTTATAAATATATGTTATTTACACAAAACATGCATAGTAGATCTTCTCAACGGATACATGACATACACAAGCATGTGTGCAAAGATAGGATATGCAGCAAAGAGTTTCATTAGGGCTGGCCCTCATAGACTCTGTGGAGAATCATATGGCAAACTGAAGCGCAAATGCATTCAGGTTGTGTGTCCGACCTAGAGGAACTCTTTGCTCCCCTCTCAGAGTCTCAGTTACCTAATGGCAGATAACTAATGCAGTGCAAAGTTACAACTTTGTTGAAACCACTGGACATACATACTTACAATCAAATCAGATAAATTAATTATTCGAGTGATGCTTCAGTGGCACAAATATGAACTCAAACCCTGGACAAAAGAAATCATGCCAGTTTCCATCCAAAATAATTGTTCAGATCCATCTATCAACCATTGGTACCTTCTTCAGGAAAGACAGGGAAGGAGAGAAAATAGTGGAGGCCATACCTCCGGCCAGCGCAACCCAGAGTTGGACCAAAACAGATCGGGCAGGCAACCAGCAGCAGCTCGATCGGGGCGGTCGTTCAGGAGATCAGGTCGAGGACGGCTTGGAGGGACAGGATGTGGCGCCCACGACACCCATGGCCACGCTGCCGAGTTCGCCGACTGGGGGTTGAGGGAGGAGCGGGCGATCTCAGCTCTCAGGGTGCGGGGGCGTACGTTTTTTTTGGCTAGGTCGGGGAGGGGAGGAGTGAGGACGGGCGAGATGGAGGACAGGAGGAGGTAGGCGGTGGAGGCGAATCGGTGCCGGGCCGACCTCCAACCTCGTGCGTAGGATTTTTTTTTCGGGGTAGGACCCAACCAAAAGCTATCTCAAGTGGGACCAGTGAAAATGACCTGCCGATGCACCAGAGGCGCTCCCAACCTTGGGAGCTTAGAGCTCTTAGGGACTAGTTAAATGTTCTACGGCGAATGAAGGTCGACTTCTATTTGGGCCTTCTTGGGTTTATTACTACTATGAATAAATAAAACAGCACAACGAGGGCGCATAAGGTAGAGCAAACAGGTCTATTTCGCGACAATTATGTCACAGCCCACCCATGATTGCGTATAACTCATCTGCTTTACTTCAATGCCGAAATATAAGTCTAGACCCAAGTTATATATTCCTACGACAATTAAAAGGCCGATTTGTATTTGGGTCTTTCTGCGCTTGTTATCCAAACAAAACGAGTATCCCAGATCGTGAGAGCTTTCTGCTTCACAATGAAGCGGTCTTCCTAGGACTATAGCTTCTCGTAGTATTTGATGCATGTAAAACGCATACATGAACTTTGTAATTTATTGAAACATATTCCCACATAATTGCATCTTATATTTATTGAAACATATTCCCACATAATTGCATCTTATATTAATGTTATAATCATGTTTTATATTGATTCATGGAAACTTACGACTGACGCCCCTTATTTTTTTCATAACTTCGCAGATCGGGAAAACACGGTTTTGTGTATTTTATCTTTCAGGGATTTAAACAAAGTCAAATTGACCTGGATTTTTTGAGGCTTAATATTTCGCGAAAATGATAACCTAGAGCACTAGAACCTCGCGAGAGGGCCCCTGAGGCCCCAAAGATACCAGGTGGCGCGACCTAGGAGGGGGCACCACATTACCCTACCTCTTTCCCCCTCGTGCATCGCCAGCAGTCTGTCTTTATCTCCAAATCATTGTTTTGACCTAAAAACTCCTATAAAAAGTGTCGTCTGCGCATCTCGGGAGGAGAGCAGCACAGAAACACCAACCAAAACAAAGACATAACCAGCAAAGAGTTGAGGGGGAAACTCCGCCGGAGCCGCCGCTAGAGGGATCTCCTTGTCTAACATCTCCACCATCATGACCATGATGAAGAGGGAGTAGTACACCTCTGACTATGGGTTTGTGGCAGTAGCTTGATCTATAGATCTTTTGTTCTATCAATGATCTAGTTCCATATGAGTTACCCAACATGATTATGGTCATATATGTAATTCCTACGTGGTAGAATTTTATACTATGAGTTGATATTTGAGATTGGAATCCAATTATGTGCAAGAGATGTATGAGTAAATGCATATCATATACCATGTTCTTAAGTGATTGTTTTGATTCAACTTGTATAAGAGAACATGTATGGATGAATGTGTGTATTAGTTGGGTAACATGGTGGTAATAATTGAATAGGGACACCAAATTCAAGATCTAATATGGTTTTTTTTACCTATCTTTTGTTACTTCACTAGGGATTAAGTGAATTCATGTGCTATAATTATCTAGTGAGAACTTTGATAATCTTGTTTGTTCAAGGTTCAAACATCATTTTAAAGTACCTAAGGCTATGCTGTGTTGATTCTTAATTTTTGATTTCTTGGAGTTTTCCTTTCTAGAGGAGTATAAGAGATATGTGTTGCATCATCTCTATGATAGGATCTGATACCCATATAAATGCTAGTCATACATATAATGAAGTTTCATTAATATTATATTTCTTGTGAAATCATGTGCACTACACCGTATTAGAGTATAGAAGTGAACCCATGAACCCCGGCCAAATTTTCATCATAAGAAACAACTTTCCAACAGCATTGCTATCATTCGTATTTGTTGCATTAATTAAATCTGAAAATACAAAAAATACTTTTACTACTAGCAAACACAAACCAAAACCCAAAAAGTCCTTCTTAATATTGGTTTTACCTTGCTTGCCTAGTCATAGATTGTTTTACTTTATTTTATTTACAAGTTATTTATGTTTTATTAACAAGAAGTCTTGTGCTTGACAACCACACGGTGGAGTTTGGGACAAAAGGCAATTACTTTGTTTTGTTGATTGCTTGAAGAGGAGAAGCAAAAGATAGTTCTAAGTCAATTCCCCTAGAGTTCGATATAAACCCTCGAGTCACCCTTGTGGGGAAAAGCCGCTTGCTACAACACTCTGCACTTGGAGTCCCAATGAGTTGGTACACACAGAGTTGTTGCCATCGAGAACATTTCCTTGCGCCATTGTCGGGGAATTACAAGAGCTACATCACAACTACTTCATCGTCAAACTAGGAGCACATCTTTGAATCACCACAACAACTGCTAGAACATTTTTTGGCGCCATCATCACCAACTTTGTGCGAACACATAAGCTTGTCGAGGTTGCACCACTAGATTTTTTTCCTTTAGATTTACAAAGCAATTTTAGCTGTATTGTTTTTGTCTTGTTTTTGCATACAAATTAGTGTAACCTTTATTTTTCCAACATGAGTAATATAATCAAAAATGAAGAAATTCCTCTCGTGATGTTTTTCCGAGGCTTTTCTCATTCTCTTTAAACAAAGATATCTCTGTTAAGGACTATTTTCCCTGGACAGCCTGGAAAATCTTTTTCTCTTGCCACTGTCAATTGAAGCCTACAACGAATTTCAGTCTTTGTCAAATCTCATCGCCGGCTTGCACCTAGATGAGGCCGAACATGACGAGCGCTCGTTTGTTTGGGAGAGTCCGCAGTATGATGCTGCAAAGTTTTACCGATTTATCTTCAAACCCCTCCCTCAAGACCTCACCATCAAAAGCATATGGAAGTCACGTGCTCTCCCAAAATTAAAGGTGTTTGACTGGATCCTATTCATGTACCGTTTGAACAATAAAGATGTGATGACCCGGCGTCATTGGCATGTTGAAGGAGGTAAAAATTGTGTTATGTGTTCATCGGCACATCTGGAATCAATAGACCACCTTTTTTTCGAGTGCTCATTTGCAAAAGCTTGATGGGACCTTCTCAATATTCAGTGGATATGAATGTCTCCATCTCTAAGCGGATTATGATAGCCGCTGGTGCCTTTTCTGGGCCTTGCTTTATTGAAGTAATATCATGTGCTGCTTGGAATGTGTGGAAGGAGAGAAATGATCTCATTTTCAAAGGGGTACCCCCTTCTATTGCTAGATGGCATGTGAGATTTCAAAGTGATCTTGCAGTGCATCAATATAGAGTCAAAGCTGCTGCTGTTCAACCCCTCCTTGATTGGCTTCAAGCTTGCTTCGTTTAGTTTGGTCTCTTTCTTGTGAGACCTTGATACGTCTCCAACGTATCGATAATTTCTTATGTTCCATGCTACTTTATTGATGATACCTACATGTTTTATGCACATTATATGTCGTATTTACGCATTTTCTGGAACTAACCTATTAACAAGATGCCGAAGAGCCAGTTGCTGTTTTCTGTTGTTTTTGGTTTCAGAATTCCTAGTAAGGAAATATTCTCGGAATTGGACGAAATCACCGCCCAAGTTCCTATTTTTGCACGAAGCTTCCAGAAGACCGAAGGGGAGTCAAAGTGGGGCCACGAGGTGGCAGTGACAGGGCGGCGCGGCCAGCCCGGCCGCGCGGCCCTGTCCCCTGGGCCCCTCGTGCCGCCTCTTGACCTGCCCTTTCGCCTACTTATAGCCTCCGTCGCGAAACCCCGACCGGGAGCCACGATACGGAAAACCTTCCGAGACGCCGCCGCCGCGAATCCCATCTCGGGGATTCAGGAGATCGCCTCCGGCACCCTGCCGGAGAGGGGATTCATCTCCCGGAGGACTCTTCATCGCCATGATCGCCTCCGGAGTGATGAGTGAGTAGTTCACCCCTGGATTATGGGTCCATAGCAGTAGCTAGATGGTCGTCTTCTCCTAATTGTGCTTCATTGTTGGATCTTGTGAGCTGCCTAACATGATCAAGATCATCTATCCGTAATACTATATGTTGTGTTTGTCGGGATCCGATGGATAGAGAATACTATGTTATGGTGATTATCAATCTATTGTTTATGTGTTGTTTATGATCTTGCATGCTCTCCGTTATTAGTAGAGGCTCTGGCCAAGTTTTTACTCTTAACTCCAAGAGGGAGTATTTATGCTCGATAGTGGGTTCATGCCTTCATTGACACCTGGGACAGTGACAGCAAGTTCTAAGGTTGTGATGTGCTGTTGCCACTAGGGATAAAACATTGATTCTATGTCTAAGGATGTAGTTGTCGATTACATTACGCACCATACTTAATGCAATTGTCTGTTGCTTTGCAACTTAATACGAATGGGGTTCGGATGATAACCGAAGGTGGACTTTTTAGGCATAGATGCATGGATGGCGGTCTATGTACTTTGTCGTAATGCCCGATTAAATCTCACTATATTTATCATATCATGTATATGCATTGTTATGCCCTTTTCTATTTGTCAATTGCCCGACTGTAATTTGTTCACCCAACATGCTTTTATCTTATGGGAGAGACACCTCTAGTGAACTGTGGACCCCGGTCCTATTCTTTACATCGCATACAATCTACTGCAATACTTGTTTTACTATTTCTTGCAAACAATCATCTTCCACACAATACGGTTAATCCTTTGTTACAGCAAGCCGGTGAGATTGACAACCTCACTGTTTCGTTGGGGCAAAGTACTTGGGTTGTGTTGTGCAGGTTCCACGTTGGCGCCGGAATCCCTGTTGTTGCGCCGCATCACATTTTGCAACCATCAACCTTCAACGTGCTTCTTGGCTCCTCCTGGTTCGATAAACCTTGGTTTCTTTCTGAGGGAAAACTTGTTGCTGTGCGCATCATACCTTCCTCTTGTGGTTCCCAACGAACGTGTGAGTTACACGCCATCAAGCTCTTTTTCTGGCGCCGTTGCCGGGGAGATCAAGACACGCTGCAAGGGGAGTCTCCACTTCTCAATCTCTTTACTTTGTTTTTGTCTTGCTTTAGTTTATTTACTACTTTGTTTGCTGCACCTAAACAAAACACAAAAAAATTAGTTGCTAGTTTTACTTTATTTACTGTCTTGCTCACTATATCAAAAACACAAAAAAATTAGTTACTTGCATTTACTTTATCTAGTTTGCTTTATTTACTGTTGCTAAAATGAATACCCCTGAAAATACTAAGTTGTGTGACTTCACAAATGCAAATAATAATGATTTCCTATGCACACCTATTGCTCCACCTGCTACTACAGCAGAATTCTTTGAAATTAAACCTGCTTTACTGAACCTGGTTATGAGAGATCAATTTTCTGGTGTTAGTTCTGATGATGCTGCTTCCCATCTCAATAATTTTGTTGAACTTTGTGAAATGCAAAAGTATAAGGATGTAGATGGTGATATTATTAAATTGAAAGTGTTTCCTTTCTCATTAAGAGGAAGAGCTAAAGATTGGTTGCTATCTTTGCCTAAGAATAGTATTGATTCATGGACTAAATGTAAGGATGCTTTTATTGGTAGATATTATCCTCCCGCTAAAATTATATCTTTGAGAAGTAGCATAATGAATTTTAAGCAATTAGATACTGAACATGTTGCTCAAGCATGGGAGAGAATGAAAACTTTGGTAAAGAATTGCCCAACCCATGGACGACTACTTGGATGATCATCCAAACCTTCTATGCAGGACTAAATTTTTCTTCGAATTTATTGGATTCAGCTGCTGAGGTACCTTTATGTCCATCACTTTGGGGGCGGCTACAAAACTTCTTGATGATATGATGATAAATTACTCTGAATGGCACACGGAAAGAGCTCCACAAGGTAAGAAGGTAAATTCTGTTGAAGAAACCTCTTCCTTGAGTGATAAGATTGATGTCATTATGTCTATGCTTGTGAATGGTAGATCTAATGTAGATCCAAATAATGTTCCTTTAGCTTCATTGGTTGCTCAAGAAGAAAATGTTAATGTGAATTTCATTAAAAATAATAATTTCAACAACAATGCTTATAGGAACAACTCTGGTAATAACTATAGGCCATATCCTTCTGCTAATGGTAATGGTTATGGTAATTCTTATGGGAATTCTTACAACAATAATAGGAGTGTACCCTCTGGTCTTGAAGCTATGCTTAAATAATTTATTAGTACACAAAATGCTTTTAACAAATCTGTTGAGGAAAAGCTTGATAAAACTGATATTATTGCTTCTAGAGTTGATAGACTTGCCTCTGACGTTAATCTTTTAAAATTGAAAGTTATGCCTAATAATGATATTGATAATAAGATTACTACAGCAAATGCCATCCAAGTTAGAATTAATGAGAATATAAGATTAATGGCTGAATTGCGTGCTAGGTGGGATAGAGAAGAAAATGAAAAACTAGCTAAAGAGAATAATGTAGCTAAAGTTTGGACTATTACCACCACTAGTAATGTTAATTCTTCACATGTTGCTGCACCTCCTACTATCAATGGTAAAATAATTGGTGTTGGCAATGTTTCTACTCCTAGTGCAAAGCGTACAAAACTGCCTGAAATTGCTAAAACTGCTGAAACTGCTTGTGATAAAACTGCTGAAATTTTTTCCAACCTTGGGAACAATGATCCCATTGCTGTAGCTCATAATGATTTAGATTTTGATGATTGCCACATCTCTGAAGTTATAAAGTTCTTACAAAAACTTGCTAAAAGTCCTAATGCTAGTGCTATAAATTTAGCCTTTACAAAACATATTACAAATGCTCTCATAAAAGCTAGAGAAGAGAAACTAAAACTTGAAACTTCTATTCCTAGAAAGTTAGAAGATGGTTGGGAGCCCATCATTAAAATGAAATTCAATGACTTTGAATGTAATGCTTTATGTGATCTTGGTGCAAGTATTTCTGTAATGCCTAAAAAGATTTATGATATGCTTGACTTGCCACCATTGAAGAATTGCTATTTGGATGTTAATCTTGCCGATAATGTTAAAAAGAAACCTTTGGGGAGGATTGATATGTGCGCATTACGGTTAACAATAACCTTGTCCCCGTTGATTTTGTTGTCTTGGATATCGAATGCAATGCATCTTGTCCTATTGTGTTGGGAAGACCTTTTCTTCGAACTGTTGGTGCTGTTATTGATATGAGGGAAGGTAATATTAAATATCAATTTCCTCTCAAGAAAGGTATGGAACACTTCCCTAGAAAGAGAATGAAGTTGCCTTTTGATTCTATTATTAGAACAAGTTATGATGTTGATGCTTCTACTCTTGATGTTACTTGATTTGCACTTTCTGCGCCTAGCTGAAAGGCGTTAAAGAAAAGCGCTTATGGGAGACAACCCATGTTTTTACTACAGTACTTTGTTTTATATTTGAGTCTTGGAAGTTGTTTACTACTGTAGCAACCTCTCCTTATCATGTTTTTGTGCCAAGTAAAGTTTCTATGTCAAAGTTGATGTTATATTTGGGATCGCTGCGCAGAAATAGCATTGCTGTCTGTCACGAATCTGGGCACAAGTCTCTGTAGAGAATTCTAAAAAATCTGCCAATTTACGAGCGTGATCCTCAGATATGTACGCAACTTTCATTAGTTTTGAGTTTTCGCATTTGAGCAAGTCTGGTGCCACTTTAAAATTCGTCTTTACGAACTGTTCTGTTTTTGACAGATTCTGCCTTTTATTTCGCATTGCCTCTTTTGGTATGTTGGATGAATTTCTTTGATCCATTAATGTCCAGTAGCTTTATGCAATGTCCAGAAGTGAAAATAATGATTGTGTCACCTCTGAATGTGTGAATTATTAATTGTGCACTAACCCTCTAATGAGTTTGCTTGAAGTTTGGTGTGAAGGAAGTTTTCAAGGGTCAAGAGAGGAGAATGATATACTATGATCAAGAGGAGTGAAAGCTCTAAGCTTGGGGATGCCCCCGTGGTTCACCCCTGCATATTTTAAGAAGACTCAAGCGTCTAAGCTTGGGGATGCCCAATGCATCCCCTTCTTCATCGACAACATCATCAGGTTCCTCCCCTGAAACTATATTTTTATTCAGTCACATCTTGTGTTCTTTGCTTGGAGCGTCGGTTTGTTTTTGTTTTTGTTTTTGTTTGAATAAAATGGATCCTAGCATTCACTTTGTGGGAGAGAGACACGCTCCGCTGTTGCATATGGACAAATATGTCCTTAGGCTTTACTCATAATGTTCAAGGCGAAGTTTCTTCTTCGTTAAATTGTTATATGGTTGGATTTGGAAAATGCTACATGTAGTAATTCTAAAATGTCTTGGATAATGTGATACTTGGCAATTGTTGTGCTCATGTTTAAGCTCTTGCATCATATGCTTTGCACCCATTAATGAAGAAATACATAGAGCTTGCTAAAATTTGATTTGCATATTTGGTCTCTCTAAGGTCTAGATAATATCTAGTATTGAGTTTTGAACAACAAGGAAGACGGTGTAGAGTCTTATAATGTTTACAATATGTCTTTTATGTGAGTTTTGCTGCACCGGTTCATCCTTGAGTTTGCTTCAAATAACCTTGCTAGCCTAAACCTTGTATCGAGAGGGAATACTTCTCATGCATCCAAAATCCTTGAGCCAACTACTATGCCATTTGTGTCCACCATACCTACCTACTACATGGTATTTCTCCGCCATTCCAAAGTAAATTGCTTGAGTGCTACCTTTAAAATTCCATCATTCACCTTTGCAATATATAGCTCATGGGACAAAATAGCCTTAAAAACTATCGTAGTATCGAATATGTACTTAAGCACTTTATCTTTTATTAAGTTGCTTGTTGTGCGATAACCATGCTTCTGGGGAACGCCATCAACTATTCTTTGTTGAATATCATGTGAGTTGCTATGCATGTCCGTCTTGTCTGAAGGATCTATCACCTTAATGATTGGAGCATGCAAATTGTTAGAGAAGAACATTGGGCCGCTAACTAAAGCCATGAATCATGGTTGAAGTTTCAGTTTGGACATATATCCTCAATCTCATATGAGAATAATAATTGTTGCTACATGCTTATGCATTAAAGAGGAGTCCATTATCTGTTGTCCATGTTGTCCCGGTATGGATGTCTAAGTTGAGAATAATCAAAAGCGAGAAATCCAAAATGCGAGCTTTCTCCTTAGACCTTTGTACATGCGGCATGGAGGTACCCCTTTGTGACACTTGGTTGAAACATGGCATTGCAAAGATCCGGTAGTCCAAGCTAAGTAGGACAAGGTGCGGGCACTATTAGTATACTATGCATGAGGCTTGCAACTTGTAAGATATAATTTACATAACTCATATGCTTTATTACTACCGTTGACAAAATTGTTTCATGTTTTCAAAATAAAAGCTCTAGCACAAATACAACAATCGATGCTTTCCTCTTTGAAGGACCATTCTTTTACTTTTATTGTTGAGTCAGTTTACCTATCTCCCTCCACCTTAAGAAGCAAACACTTGTGTGAACTATGCATTGATTCCTACATACTTGCATATTGCACTTGTTATATTACTTTATGTTGACAATATCCATGAGATATACATGTTATAAGTTGAAAGCAACCGCTGAAACTTAATCTTCCTTTGTGTTGCTTCAATACCTCTACTTTGATTTATTGCTTTATGAGTTAACTCTTATGCAAGACTTATTGATGCTTGTCTTGAAGTACTATTCATGAAAAGTCTTTGCTTTATGATTCAGTTGTTTACTCATGTCATTACCATTGTTTTGATCGCTGCATTCATTACATATGTTACAAATAGTATGATCAAGATTATGATGGCATGTCACTTCAGAATTATCTTTGTTATCGTTTTACCTGCTCGGGACGAGCAGAACTAAGCTTGGGGATGCTTGATACGTCTCCAACGTATCGATAATTTCTTATGTTCCATGCTACTTTATTGATGATACCTACATGTTTTATGCACATTATATGTCGTATTTACGCATTTTCTGAACTAACCTATTAACAAGATGCCGAAGAGCCAGTTGCTGTTTGGTTTCAGAAATCCTAGTAAGGAAATATTCTCAATTGGACGAAATCACCGCCCGGTCCTATTTTTGCACGAAGCTTCCAGAAGACCGAAGGGGAGTCGAAGTGGGGCCACGAGGTGGCCAGTGACGGCGCAGCCAGCCCGGCCGCGCGGCCCTGTCCCCTGGCCCTCGTGCCGCCTCTTGACCTGCCCTTTCGCCTACTTATAGCCTCCGTCGCGAAACCCCCAACCGGGAGCCACGATACGGAAAACCTTCCAGAGCGCGCCGCCGCAATCCCATCTCGGGGGATTCAGGAGATCGCCTCCGACACCCGCGGGAGAGGGATTCATCTCCCGGAGGACTCTTCATCGCCATGATCGCCTCCGGAGTGATGAGTGAGTAGTTCACCCCTGGACTATGGGTCCATAGCAGTAGCTAGATGGTCGTCTTCTCCTAATTGTGCTTCATTGTTGGATCTTGTGAGCTGCCTAACATGATCAAGATCATCTATCTGTAATACTATATGTTGTGTTTGTCGGGATCCGATGGATAGAGAATACTATGTTATGGTGATTATCAATCTATTGTTTATGTGTTGTTTATGATCTTGCATGCTCTCCGTTATTAGTAGAGGCTCTGGCCAAGTTTTTACTCTTAACTCCAAGAGGGAGTATTTATGCTCGATAGTGGGTTCATGCCTTCATTGACACCTGGGACAGTGACAGAAAGTTCTAAGGTTGTGATGTGTTGCCACTAGGGATAAAACATTGATTCTATGTCTAAGGATGTAGTTGTCGATTACATTACGCACCATACTTAATGCAATTGTCTGTTGCTTTGCAACTTAATACTGAATGGGGTTCGGATGATAACCTGAAGGTGGACTTTTTAGGCATAGATGCAGTTGGATGGCGGTCTATGTACTTTGTCGTAATGCCCTGATTAAATCTCACTATATTTATCATATCATGTATATGCATTGTTATGCCCTTCTCTATTTGTCAATTGCCCGACTGTAATTTGTTCACCCAACATGCTTTTATCTTATGGGAGAGACACCTCTAGTGAACTGTGGACCCCGGTCCTATTCTTTACATCGCATACAATCTACTGCAATACTTGTTTTACTGTTTCTTGCAAACAATCATCTTCCACACAATACGGTTAATCCTTTGTTACAGCAAGCCGGTGAGATTGACAACCTCACTGTTTCGTTGGGGCAAAGTACTTGGTTGTGTTGTGCAGGTTCCACGTTGGCGGAATCCCTGTTGTTGCGCCGCATCACATTTCGCCACCATCAACCTTCAACGTGCTTCTTGGCTCCTCCTGGTTCGATAAATCTTGGTTTCTTTCTGAGGGAAAACTTGCTGCTGTGCGCATCATACCTTCCTCTTGGGGTTCCCAACGAACGTGTGAGTTACACGCCATCAGACCTCTTATGTTTCCTTTTTCTCTCTTCTTTGTAATTATGTGAACTCTTTGTGCCCGGGTCTTTTGGCCACTTCAATAGAAAATTTACACCGTAGGGGTTTCCCCTACGGTCATGCCCTTCAAAAAAAATTCCTCTCCGATCTTAGGTAACATCATCAATTTTAGGCAACGGATTGGAGATACTCTTAAAGATGCTTGGGAAAGGATAAACAAAATACATGAAGAACCTAATCCATGCGCAAGAGAAATTATGAACCTTTACTTCTATTACGGATTGAATCCATGGTATAAAAATGCTTTAGATAGAGCAACGGGGGGAGCTTTGTCTTATCATCACCAGTAGGTTCAGCCATGTACTTAAGAATATTTTTGGTACTCATAGGGGACAAATGAGGGAACTAGAAAATATTACAACATTACTTACTTCTGACAGGGAAATAATTGCTAAATGTGTTAAAGAACTACCTGGTAAAGAAGATTTTGAACATTTTGAACACTTCTCCAAATACACTATGCCAGAACTAGAATATAAGATGGCCACTATATTATCCATAAACTTGATATTTGTGAAGAAGATTTTACAAAGGATGATAAAGCAACTCTAGATTCTGAAAAGAAGGTGTCTAGTTAAGTATCAGTAAAACTCAACCTGCTACAACTTACCACAGCGGTTAGACGATTTAGGCCGTTCGATCGTTTCTACTGCGCTACTCCCGTCTCTCGTCAGCCCAACAACCTACAAGGGCAGCTACTTTGGAGAACTACCTCGAAACCTTCCGGTTAATCGGGCCAAAATGCAGTGGGCCGTATGGCCTCGAGGGACACCTTCTGTTGCAGGGGTCACCCTTTAGCTTCCGTCTTTGCTGCGTCCTCAGCCGGCGGCGGCGAAATAATGGTGACGACGCTTGGCTTTCTTTCTCCCGAAACCGCTGCTGGTAGGAAAAGTGGAGCTGCGTTACACTCTCGTCGCCTTTATGGCTTTATATATGGCGACACCTCCCTTCCTGTCGAATCCAAATCTTGACCATGCACCACCTCGCTATTTGGGGGCAACGACCTTACACGCTGCCACGATGACTGATGACCCACAAGTATAGGGGGTGTATTGTAGTACTTTCGATAAATAAGAGTGTCGAACCCAACGAGGAGCAGAAGGTGTTGACAAGCAGTTTCGATGAAGGATTCACTGTAAATGCTCACAGACAAGTTTTCAGGGGGTTTTGATATAGCAGATAAATAAAGTACAAGTAAGTAAAATGCGAGAGTAATAATTGCAGCGAGTGGCCCAATCCTTTTTAGCACAAAGGACAAGCCGGTTTGTTTACTTATAATGACCAAACGTTCTTGAGGACACACGGGGATTTAGTCTAGTGCTTTCGCTTCAAATAGTTGATTAATCTTCATTGTTTTGATAAGTGTTGTGTGGATGAACCTATGCTAATGTACCGCCCTTCCTAGGACTTATACATACTTGTAATTATACCCCTTGCAAGCATCCGCAAATACAAAAAAGTAATTAAAATAAATCTAACCACAGCCTTAAACTCTGAGATCCTGCTATCCCTCCCGCATCGATATACCAACGGGGGTTCAGGTTGCTGTCACTCCGGCAACCCCACAATTAGCAAACGAATACAAGATGTACTCCCCTAGGCCCATAAAGGTAAAGTATCATGTAGTCGACGTTCACATGACACCACTAGAAGAATAACACCACAACTTAAATATCAAACCATTAAATATTACTCAACATAGTTCACTACTAACATTTAGACTTCACCCATGTCCTCAAGAACTAAACGAACTACTCACGAGACATCATATGGAACATAATCAGAGGTGATATGATGATGGATAACAATCTGAACATAAACCTTGATCCAATGGTTTCACTCAATAGCATCAATAACAAGTAGTAATCAATACCGGGAGAGTTTCCCCTATGAAATACTCAAGATTCAACCCTAGATGTTACAGCGGAGACGAGGTGCAGCGGTGGAGATGGCGGTGTCGATGGTGGAGATGATGATCCCAATGAAGTCCAGCTCGATGACGGTGACGATGGCGACGATTTCCCCCTCCGGGAGGGAATTTCCGGCGGATTCCTGCCCGCCGGAGAGCTCTTTTCTCTCTGGGTTTCTCCGCCCGCGGAGGCGGCTGTGTCTATTCTCGCTTATCCCCCCGTGCCTTAGGTTTTCGGGGTGATGAAGTACGCGAAGGAGAGGAGGCCGAAGGGGGCTGTGGGCCCCCTCCCCACAAGGCGGCGCGGCCAGGCCTGGGCCCGCGCCGACCTATGGGGGGGCCATGGCGGCCCTCCTTTTGGTTGGCTTCGTCTTCTGAAAAATAAGATGTTCGTGTAATTTCCAATTGTTGATCTTCTGAAATATGGTGTCCTGACGGTGCTTTTTCCAGCAGAATCCTGACTTCGGTGAATAATTCTCCAATAATCATGAAACATGCAAAATAGGTGAAATAACATAAGTATCATCTCTAAATATGAAATATATCAATGAATAACAGCAAATTATGTTATAAAATAGTGATGCAAAATGGACGTATCAACTCCCCCCAAGCTTAGACTTCGCTTGTCCCCAAGCGAAACTGAGCTCGATAAACAAGACCACATGTTTATGGAGTGAAGAGTCGATAAATAAAATACGGACAAGAAGCATCACACTTATTAATTCACACAAGACATTCTAGTAAACATTTTCCTCATATAACTCAACTTGAAATAAGTAAAGAGGAATCACAAATATAGGTGCATAGGAAATAATAATTGGTTATGGCAAACTTTGTTCTTGGTCAAAGAACTATTAACAGATTGTACTTATCTTCTAAGCAAAGCCTTTATATTAGAACTTATATGGCAGGGCTTTCATCCTTAATCATAACAATCTCCTCATAATCATTGATAGCCTTCAAAGTCATATTCATTCAGATAAAATTTGTACTAAACAAGGAAGAATAAAAGGCATGATTAACTAGATCATAGCATAAATGGTTGGATCACAACAACTCAATTGCTTGCTTAAGATAGAGGGAAATAGGTTTACTGACTCAACATAAAAGTAAAAGAAAGGCCCTTCGCAGAGGGAACCACGGATTAAATCATGTGCTAGAGCTTTTAAGCTTTGAAATCATATAAATAGCATAAAAGTAAGATTTTGAGTGGTGTTTGCTGTTGTCAACGAATGGTAGTGGGCACTCTAACTCCCTTGCCAAACAAACCTTCCAAGAGCGGCTCCCATGAAGGACGTTATCTCTACCAGCAAGTTAGATCATCCCCCTTCTCTTTTGTTTACACATGTATTTTAGTTTTATTTATGGATGACACTCCCCCCAACCACTACTAGGAAAAGGCCTAGCCGTAAGACAGCCAGCAGTGGCGCACCATGACAGCCGTGCGCCACTACTACTTAGCAGTGGCGCACCACAAAACGGTGGGCCACTGTTACAAAAGTAGTAGTGGCGCACCTCGATTGTGGTGCGCCATAAGTAAGTGGTGACAGGAGGCCAGCTCCTCCCCCAACCTAGTAGTGGCGCACGTCTACGGGGTGCGCCACTGCTACATCACTTACCTATGGCGCACGTTAAAGTGGTGCGCCACTGCTAGGAGGTGGCCAGAGCCCGTTTAGAGATGATAGGCTTAGCAATGGCGCACATCAGTGGTGCGCCACTGCTACATAGGTTACCTATGGCGCATGTCTTTAGGTGCGCCACTGCTAGGGGGTGGCCAGAGCCCCTTTAGAGATAAGAGGCTTAGCAGTGGCGCACCACCTGGCAGTGCGCCATTGCTATGTCACCCTAGCAGTGGCGCACGGCTAGGTGGTGCGCCACTGCTAACCTGGGACCATTTCCTGCTTTTCACCCTCCACTCACATGTGCCACCCACTTTCCCCAAACACTCTTCCACCACCACCTCCCACCAAATCTGGATCTGGTCGTGTTGCCCCTCCTTCCCACCTCATTTTCACCTCTTCATTCACCAAAATTAAGTTGGTAAACTTAATTTTCTTCATAGGTAAGTAATGGTGAAGCTTTCTTAGCTCAATACCCTACTCAATCTCAACTTTTTACCTCATCCAACACTCTAGGTCTCGCCGTATCGGTAACTTTGTTGGTTTTATGCTTTGTGTGTGACCGGTTCCCGATCGATCGTCTTGCACACACACGTGTGTGTGCACATATGTTATGCGAAGCTCATGTGTGTGTTGTGTGCGCATGCGCGAAAAGCGTCTCACGTGCATGTGTGTTGTATGCGAAGCCGTGTTGTATATGCAAAGCCTCCGATCCACACATGTGTTGCATGTGTTTGTTTGCAGGGATTTGAAATGCGATGGAGTTGCCAATATTTTGCCGAAACGTTGATTCATTTCCGTTTCGGCGAATAGTGTGGGCATACTACGCATATACATATGTCCTATTTTTAGGGAAGGTCATGCCAAAATTTTCTTTTGGTATGCTAAGATATCCATTTTCTCTATACCCGCAGGCGACCATGGTCCGCATGATGAGCGAAGGCGTTGTGGCTAGGTTTTTGAAAGCCGCGACAGCCGAGATGATTAGAAATAACCAAAAGGAGATAAGATGTCCGTGTCGAAGATGCAAGCTGACGAGCCTTATGGACCCTAAAGACGATATGGTGCGGGACCACCTTCTCATGCGTGGTTTCATGGATGGCTATCGGTGGGAAGGCGACGAAGATGATTATGAATTTGTCCATGGGATTTCAACAAGAAATAAGGAAGGAGGTGATCAGGATGTAGAAGATCTCGGGCATGATCAGGATGTAGAAGATCCCGGAGATGATCATGATCATAATGTAGGAGATCCTGGACCTGATGATGGGGAAGATCAAGATGGAGGTCATCATGAAGATGAAGACGATGGACCATCGTCGATGGACTGGGTGCAGGACCCTTATCTTCAAGAGCTGCTTCTCAAGCAGACGAGTAACGCAAGAGCTGCCGCCCGAGAGAAAGCCAAGATGGATCAACTGGAGGTAGACGCGGTTACTCCATTGTATGAAGGATGCAGGCCGGAGGATACCCGCCTGAAAGTAACGCTCATGGCTCTGGAGATGAAGGTAAAGCACAAAATGACCGACACATCCTTCAACGACAACATGTCATTCTGGCAGGAACGTCTTCCCAAAGGTAACACGTGTCCGACTAGTATCGAGGAGGCCAAGAAAATCGTGTGTCCTCTGGATTTACCGCATGTGAAATATCATGTGTGCTTGAACGATTGCATCATTTATCGGAACGAGCACGCGGAGTGTACCATATGTCCGGTGTGCGGCGTCAGTCGGTACAAGAAGGGGAAGAAAGCTCCTCGGAAGGTGGTGTGGTACTTTCCGATCACTCCTCGTCTGCAGCGGTATTTCGCGGATCCTAAGCAAGCAAAGCTAATGCGCTGGCACACGGAGATGAGGAAGGGAGAAGATGACGCTGATGATCCGAAGAAAAAGAAAAAGGACAGGATGTTGAGACACCCTTCGGATGCTAGCCAGTGGAATGCGTTGAACCTCGAGTACCCAGAATTTGGGGACGATCCTAGGAACATAAGGCTGGGCGCGAGCACCGATGGAGTCAATCCGTTTGGCAGCCAGAGCAGCACGCATAGCACCTGGCCCGTGTTTGTGTGGATGTACAACCTCCCCCTGGTTGTGCATGAAGAGGAAGTACATTCAAATGAGTATGCTAATCGAAGGGCCGAAACAACCAGGGAACGACATCAATCTGTATATGGGGCTTCTGAAAGAGGAGCTAGCCACGCTATGGGACACGCCTGCCAATACGTGGGACGCCGCCGCGGAAGAATATTTCCCTATGAGAGCCGCACTGCTCACGACGGTGCACGACTTTCTCGGTTACGGATATGTCGCGGGGCAGGTGGTCCACGGATTCAATGCATGCGTCAGGTGCATGGACGACACAACGTACCGCCAGCTAGATAGAGATCCCGGGTCCTCGAAAACGGTGTTCATGGGACATCGAAGGTGGCTTCGCGACGAAGACCCATGGAGGAAACACAAGGATCTGTTCGATGGTGAAGACGAACCCCGAAGACGGCCACGTACGAGAAGCGGCGAGCAAATAGACGAGCTATTGAAAAATTGGAAAGAGTGCCCACCGCCGGGAAAGAAGCGAAAGGCGCCGGAGCCGCTGCTTAAGGTATGGAAGACGAGGTCTGTTTTCTGGGACTTGCCGTACTGGAAGATCCTCCGTGTGCCTCACAGCCTTGATGTCATGCACATCACGAAGAACGTGTGCGAGAGTCTGCTTGGTACCCTCCTCAACATGCCAGAGAAGACCAAAGATGGGCCGAAAGCAAGGTACGACTTGCAATCAATTGGGATCAGGGAGGAGCTTCACGCGGGACGCCCTAATGATGATGATGATGATGACGATGACGATGATGAGGCGGAGGACACGCAAAGTCGTCGCAAGGGCAAAAATGCCAAAAAGATTGAATATTACTGCCCCCCGCGTGCTTCACTCTAAGTCAGAAGGAGATCGAGCAGTTTTTCGACTGTCTCCTAGGAGTAAAACTTCCCTACGGGTACGCGGGGAAGATAAGCAGGTACCTAGACAAAGCGAAGCAGAGGTTCAGCGGGATGAAGTCTCACGACTGTCACGTGCTGATGACGCAGATACTTCCGGTTGCAATCCGTGGGATCATGGACGCGCACGTCCGTGAAACGCTTTTTGGCCTATGCAACTTTTTCGACGTCATCTCTCGGAAGTCTGTTGGCGTGAGGCAACTTAGAAGGCTACAGGAAGAGATCGTGGTGATACTGTGCGAGCTTGAGATGTACTTCCCGCCCGCTTTCTTCGACGTTATGGTGCATCTGCTGGTACATATCGTGGAGGATATCATCCAACTGGGGCCGACGTTCCTGCACAGCATGATGCCGTTCGAAAGGATGAATGGTGTCATCAAAGGGTACGTTCGCAACAGGGCACGTCCAGACGGAAGCATAGCCAAGGGCTTTCTGACCGAAGAGTGCATCTCCTTCTGCACGAGTTATCTAGAAATCGAGAACCCCGTTGGCCTGCCCGTAAACAGGCATCTCGGGAAGCTCGCTGGATGGGGTCACCGCGACGGTAGCCGCGAAATGCATGTCGACTTCAAGGGTCGAATCGCCGACTTTGAAAGAGCAAACCTAGTCGCGCTACAACACATAGACGTGGTCGATCCTTGGGTGGTAGAGCACAAAACCTTCATCGCAAAGACGTACAGTGATCAGGGCCAACAGAGGACGGACGGAGATATAATCAAAGAGCACAACTCAACCTTCACGCGGTGGTTCAAGGACAAGATGCTGACGTACCCTATAGACGAGGATTCTTCTGCGGAAGAAAAACTCATCTTCGCCTTGTCACAGGGCGCCGAACACAACCTGATGACATTTCAGGCGTACGATATCAACGGCTACACATTCTACACCGAGGAAAAGGACATGAAGAGCGATTATCAGAACTCCGGGGTAACGATGGAGTCCTACACCGGTGACGTCAAGCAGAGATACTACGGAAAGATCGAGGAGATCTGGGAGCTGAGCTACGCCGGAGAGAATGTGCCGATGTTCCGTGTCAGGTGGGCCAAGAACGTCATAAAAGAAGACCGGCATTTCACCACCATGGTTATACCCGAAGCCAAATCCAAGACAGCGGGCGCAAAGGTCACCGCGAAATATGAGCCATGGGTACTAGCTTCCCAAGTGGACCAATGCTTCTTCATTACCGACCCGCAAAAGCCCAGCCGTGTTGTCGTGAGGAGAGGCAAAAGGAGCATCATCGGAATGGATGGAGCAGCCAACGAGCTAGACTTTGACCAGTACGGCGATCCGAAGATGGAAGATGACGACGACGATGATGAAGAACCATACACAACAAGAAGAAGCAGGACCACCCTACCTAAAGGCCGTCCATTCAAGAGAAGAAGTCTAGGAGTTCCGGGGCTAAATTATTCAACCGCGAGAAAGAAGGGCAAGAAGATTGTGAAAAGATAATTATGTATCATTTTCTTGTATGAATAATGGATGTCATATTGTTAATCTACACATTGTACCGATCAAAATAGACATATAATTTATATTTTTGGATATTTTCTAGATTCTATAGTATTTTAAATATTCTACATAATTATAATTATTTATGCCTTTATTTTGGTGTATTATGCTACTTATTATAGTGTTAAATCAATTTAATAAAAAGGTGAAAAAATTTGGGGCCGCCAGGGTTCGAACCTGGCCGGCCAGGGTAAACCGAACAGAGAGGGGGAGCAAGCCACTGCGGTACAATTCGGATCTTGTCAAATGTAGGTGTCGCGAGCCTTTTGACCTAAACCTAAAGAGGCAGTGGCGCACCCCGAGAGGTGCGCTATTGCTAAGCCTCGTAGTGGCGCACCCCTAGAGGTGCGCTATTGCTAAGGGGAGTCGGGGACTTAGCCAAATCCCGACCATCTTCTTCTCCCCATCCCCATTCACCATTCCCCAATCCCCGCCGGCGCTCCCTCTCGATCTCGATCTCGATCTCGCCCCCACCGACGCCTCTCTCCTCAAGCCGGCAATTCGACCCATGGGTACATCTGCCCATGGGCACCCGACCCGAATGGGTAGGGTATGGATCCCGATGTTCGCCCATGAAGACGATCCATGGGCAACCCGATTAGTAGTGGGTTGGGCATGGGTATCAATCTATGCCCACGGGTTGCCCGATGGATCACCCGATTAATATTACTAATTAAAATAATTACATTATTTTTTATGGTGCGTGGGCTATGATAAACATACATTATACATGTAAACAGTATACATCGTTTACACACATAGCTCTTGTATCCAGGCACCAAACATGTGCAGGTTAGTGCTACTTGCACTCACAAAGTCACGAACAGGAACATCGCTCTTTATCCTGGCAGCCCAACAATATGCCGATGTGTTCTAAAGAATAAAGGCCCCATAGTGTAGCCAACGGCCCATAGAAAAATAGCATGGCTGCTCATCAAGCATCAGTCACTAGCGCATGAACACGGAAACTTTAGTACCACCTCGATCATGTTGAGAGATGGATACATTCACAAGTCAATTAAAATACAGGAGATGACCTTCACTTAGTTAGAACGAAGCTCTTGCTACCTCATCAGGATACTACACGCATCTTAAATTTTTATATGGAGAATGCGTAAGCTAGCTGCTAGCATGATAAATTATTTATACTATTAAGCTTAAATATTATCAAACTCTCCATATTTTCTACCCGATAGGGTTGGGTTGCCCGATGAGTTTGGGCAAGGGTCTCATTCCTTACCCATGGATAGGATCATGGGTCACAGGTGTGCCCGATAAAGGTGATGGGCATGGGTCTAGTTTAGGTCGACCCGACCAAACCCGACCCATTGCCAGCCTTACTCTCTCCACCGGACCCTCTCCCCCTCGAATCCCCGCCGGCGACCACCTCTCCCACCGCCGGCGCCCCATCCTCTGCCTCGTCGCTCCCCAAGCTGTACACCGTGGAGCAGGAGTAGGAGAAGCGCACGCCGCCTGCGACCTCGTCCTCGATCTCACCGCCGAGGAGCCGCACGTCCTCGACCTCTGAGGCCGCCTGCGACCTCGTCCTCGACCTCCATCGGCGCCTCCTCTCCGTCGGCGCCTCTCTCCATCGGCGCCTCCTCTCCGTCGGCGCCTCTCTCCATCGGCGCCTCCTCTCCGCTGAAGCCACAAGGCCCTCGATTTACCGCCTGCCGCCGTCGCGTCGCCGCAGGTCAGGGCCGCGCCCCGCCCCCATTTCCGCTTCGTCTCGACGTTTCCTCGAATTCGAGCGACAGCCGCGGGAGCTTGCGGTTTCTGATTTTGGGCTGCTGCTTGCTGCTGGTGGTGGTGGTGGGTGCAGGTGAGCAGGCAGGCGGCTCAGAGGGCGCACGACAACATCGACAGGGCGATCAGGGCCGCCAACGACATCCTCGCCCAGGTCGTCACCGCCCGCGAGGTGCGTGCATCTGCCCTGCTCGCCCCCCTTCGTTTATGCGTTGGATGCTCTCGGCATGCACTGAGATTACCGAAAAAAAATGCGAGGTTCGGTTAGGTGGTGAAATTGATGATTCAGTGGCTGTAACTGGTTCGATCTCCAGTTATCTAGTAGAATGCATGGTGATAAAATTTTGGCTGGTTTAGCATTCGGAGAATGCGCTTGACTAGTTTTGGACCTTGGTTAACAAGGGTGACTACATTCAGATTAAAATTTTGGATGGACTAAAGGTGAGATGGCATGGCTACCATGCTGCTCTAGTTTTAAAGTGTTATCTTCTGATGGTAAGGTTGCATAGTGATCAGTCAAGTGCATCTGGTTTTATCTGCTGATGACAAGGTTGCATAATGATTGGCTTATTTTAGTTTTGTGTTCATTAGAATTTCATCAGTATTTCTAGAGGACGCAACAATAACTTGTATAGCACTAGTGTAAGTCTGACAATTTGATGATTACAGCATTTCCTGTGCCGACATTGCTCTTTCTAGATGGGCTTGCACTGTTTTCGGTGGCCAATTAGAAAAAGACATCTGCACAAACCTAGCTAATGATAGAATGAGTAAAAACTGACTGTTTTTCTTTTAGTAAACAGACACATTTTGGCATTTACGTCTCAGTCCATCGTTTCTTTCACATTCAGTACTCACTTCACAACAAGGTTTTTGACTGTGAGTGATTGGTTTAAAGCCTGGCACTATTAAAAAAAGTTGCACAGGCTTAAAATGGGCACCACTATCAGTCTGTGTGTGTTAGGCTAGAGTGGGTTAATCAGCGGTTTTTTCTTTCTAGCTCTGTCAGCATTACTGTCAGCATTTGTAAGACAACTAGTTTTCCTTGCACATAATCTGTTTGGGACTCCTTCCCAAGGAATTATTTCGATCAGAGGTTACAATATTCCGTGTTTATAATTCTACTCCAGTGCTCTGTCCTAATATTATCCAGTGCTACACCATTTTACCCATATTCATGACTGCAGTACTACTAGAAAGTATATTTGGTATCTGTAAACAAGGTGAATCATGTCATGGTGTCTATCATAGTTTAAATCTTCTGAAAGTCATTTTCTGTTGTTTTGCAGCTGGTCAGGAGAGGTTTAGGACAATCACTAGTTCTTACTACAGAGGTGCTCAAGGAATTATTCTAGGTAATAATAATATTTAAGTTGTTTTGACTTCTTACATATTCTGTTGTCCAATTTCTCACCTGGATATCAGACATTCGAGATATGCAATAGAACTATGTAGATTGATATGAACCTCTCTTCAGTAAAACCAATTGATATTTAAGTTAAACATACATGGATGTTTCTGTTCCTCAAAAAGATAGGCATGATGGTATTTTCATATGACAACAATTTGATTTTTTAACAATTGTGTCATATGACTAGCCTGACTTTGTGTTGACATTTAAATATACCTTGTAGTAACCTGCATAGCTTCTTTTTTAGGTGCTCCAGTGGCTGCAACCTCGTCAGCATCCTTCATCGACTTGGAGCCGGACCTGCTTGAGCGTCATCGTCTTCTTCCCGGAGCGTCGTCGTTTGTTATTGCTGCTGGTGGTAAGTGCTGTTGTGCTAGCTTGGTGTTGCTAGCTATTGCATGCTTGTTGCTGTGCCAGCTTGGTGCTGCTAGCTGCTGGTATGTTGTTGTGCTAGCATGTTGGCTGATGCTGCTGGCTGATGTTGCTACTGCTGGCTGATGTTGATGCTGCTGCTGGCTGTTGCTGGTGCTGCTAGCTGCTGCTGTGATGTGATTCCCCTGTCATGCACCTATGGTGTATTTTTGTGTCATATTCTTGTGCAGGGATCGACAGAGTTGCCCATTATCGCCGAAATGTTGATTCATTTCCGTTTCGGCGAAAATGGGGCACTCATATGTCCATAAATTAGCATAGGTCATGCCCAATTTTTTCGTGAAATCTTGCGCTAATTTTATGCATTTTTTCCTACTTAGTTCGAACATGGCCAACAACGAAGAGGCCGGCGGCAGCGGCAGCAAGCCGTTCTGGATGCTAACCGATGAAATGGAGGTGATGGAGTCACAACCTCGCCGCGACGACGGCGAGGATGATGGCACCGATCCAGAGTACCGAGCGGACGATGCCGCCGAGGATGACACCACTGATGGTGCCGCCGAGGATGACACCACGGATGGTGCCGCCGAGGATGACACCGGCGCACCGAAGAAGCTACGGAGGGAGCGTCGCCCGAATGTGCTCAGCACCGTGAAGCAGGCATTCACCGAAGTGAACGCCAGTGGGCATCCAACGGCGCCCCCTGATTTAGTCAAAGGGTACTCTGCCCAACTCGGGTGCATCCTCCGGAGCACGGTCTCGATCAACACCGAGAACCTCAGGCATCCTGACCGAGCGAATTTGCGCACCCTCCTCTTCAAGAAGCTGCACGAACGATACGAGTTCCCGGTGGACTGCTCAGAAAAGCGTCTCATGCGGAACAAAGTGCACAATGCCGCCCTCACGAAGATGAGCACCGCCCTCGCTAGTTGGAGGAACCGAGTGAAGAAAATGATTAATAGTGGTGCGAGTTACGACAAGATCAAGGAGTCAAATCCCTCGATCACCGAGCAAGACTACGCTGATTTCAAGATCAAGTGCGAGAGCGAGTCAACGTCGGATTCTAGTCAGTGGGGGAAGGACATGCGAAAACTGAACTTAGGCACCCACAAACTTGGTCCTGGCGGTTTTAGGGCGGCGCAACCGAAATGGGATGCCGCGGATGAGGAGCGTGTGAAGAACGGCCTCGAGCCCCTCTTCCCGCAATACAAAAACAAGCAAACCAGGAACTTTCTCCTGGCCCGGTACCGTATTGACCCGAAAACAAAGGAGCTCACCACCACTCCGGATGTGAAGCAGTTTGAGGCTCTTCTGGTAAGGAATGCACCCGCTTAATTAGCTCCTTTATGGTTGCATTCTTATTGATGAATCCAAATTTCTAAATGGTTCATGCATGTTCCTCCCGTAGGCTAAGGAGATCGCTGCGGAAAGTGAAAAGGAAGCTAGTAGCGGCGCGGGGTCCACGAGCTCCTCGCAGTGTGCCCCTTGGGACAACCCTTTAAATAGGGCGTTGAATGCCCACAAGAAGAGGGATCCATTGAGTAAGCCGACGTCGGCTGGTCGTGTGGCCGGCGAAGGATGCTCTATGAAATGGTCAGACTACTATAAGTCGGGGAAAAAGGAGAGAAAGGCCCCCATCGATGAGAAGGAGGTCGCACAGCTCAAGGCACAAGTTGCGCAGATCCCGACATTGGTCGAGGAGCAAGTGCGGCAACAAGTGCAACAAATCGTGGAGACCCAACAGAGGACGCAACGACAGCAAGTGGAGGACCAAGTGGGCACGACGCTTAGCTCCATCATCCCTACCTTGGTTGCCGGTCTTGACGAGTGGTATAGGGGAGGAAAAAAGGGGCCTCCCCCGGTTCCCAGTTTCACGGGCAGCAACTCCCACAACGTGGAGCCATCGGTGAGTCCGCAGGCGGCAACAATGGTGTCTCCGGCGGCGCCAACATTGGTGGCTCCGGCGGCGCCAACCTTGGTGGCTCCGGCGGCGCCAACCTTGGTGTCTCCCGCGGCGCCAACCTTGGTGTCTCCCGCGGCGCCATTACTTCAGCTCAATGCACCCGTCGCTGCGGATAATACGCCGCCCGGCACCGCGCCAACAAGCGGCCACTCCATCAGTTGCACGCCCGCCGCCGGCGGTGCCTCGACCTTAGCCGAGCTGGACGCCATCACGGTAACCAACCCTCGGCCAATGACTTCCATATCCTTGCCTTTGACTAGCTAGCCATCCCTAACGCCCTACATGTTTTCCGCAGAGCTCCGCCGTCGACGTCCCATGCACTCTCCTGCACTTTGTGAACGGCGAGTTGATCGATGTTGCCAAGGCCAAAATCGTTCAACCGAGCAACCGCCAGTTACACGGTAGACCCATGCAACCCGACGTGTATAGGATTCAACTGGTTCGGGTGCTTAGCGGCTACGACGACGTGGTACCTCCCTTTCAACCCCATGGTGCCGACGAAGATGAGGTCCTTACCCTCCAGCATTGCTTCAATTGGTCCATGGTTTGGCCAAAGAGCCAGATTCGTTTGGGGGCGAGGGGCACCACCCCACAGACAACACCCCCAGCCCTGCCGGCGCCAAGCCATGGCAAGACCACCCCAACGGTGCCGCCATCAGCTGATGAGGACATGCAGATGGCACAGGATGAGGACATGCAGATGGCACAGGATCCGAACGATGGTCCGTACGAGGACAGTACGTTTGCCAACCTTGACTGCAACTTCGATTTTGGGGTGGACTACGATCTCAGTAGCCAACCCTCTCAAGCTGCCGCCGAGGGGAAAACCTATTGCAACAAGCGGCGCCTATTCAGTTCTCAGGAGACGCCTCCAGCTGCCGACTTCACCGAGACTCAGCCGAAAGCCGGGGTGAGAAGTGTTATCAGTCCTAACACACTGAAGAAGGCTTGCGCAGAGGAGAATGCAGTCCCAGTAAATACGAAGCCGAAGGGACGGAAAAGAAAGAAGAAGGACGACAAGTCTGCCAGCCAGCCGACACCTATCCGTGCTCAGGACGGGCCACCAGTGCCCAAGAATATCGAGGCGAGGGTGCATGTGTCGGGTGAGCGGATGCTAATTAAAATATTGTACGATGCTGCACCCGGTCCTATGCGATCTCTGGTTGACGGTATTCAGTTTATGGAGGAGCGGCGTATCAGGGAGAAAGATCATGGATACCCGGTGTATATTGCCAAGGTGCCCTCGGGACATGGCTTTGTCGATAGTGACTTCGCGGCGAAGATCTTCCTGCGGTATGATGACATCTTCGCCATGTTGAACAGTTATCCGCTGCACTACACCTTCATTCGCCTATACTCGCTCAGCAAGGCGATGCGGATCATTAGAGACAACACCCCGGGCATCGCGATAGCCGACCCCTTCTACATGCGTGCCGTCCACTTGGCCACCGCCGGAGACCGGGCAGTCGCGAGTGAATACCTCAAGGGCTTCTTTCTAGCGAACCAGAAGAAGTATAACCTCCTCCTGCCTGTATTTCCCGAGTAAGTCACCCCCTCACCGTACCGGTCTTAACTCGTGATTATTCTAGATTTCAATCGTCCTGTTCTTAAACATTATGTGTTCTACGCAGAGACAATACCTGCACACTCATCTCCGTAACCCCGAGACATTCCATGGCCACATACTTAGATGCGGACGGTAAGTCAAGCACGGACTACACGAATGTCAAGGCCGTACTTGATGATGCTCTCAATGGCTACGTCAAAGCGAAAGGCCACATGGAGAGGCCAAATGTTAGGTACGGGAAGCATGTGTTCAAGCACCAAACAAAGTTCCCCTGCGTCAAGAAGCCGCCTTCTAGTACGAAGGATGCCTACTACGCCCTCTATCACATGAATAAGTTCATACGGGACCAGCAGCAGCTTACGCTACCTGAGCATCTCAGAGACTGGGCCAACAAATTGGCGCGGGTCCCTGACGACGGCATCAAGCAAGACTTCTTCCGCATCCAAACAGAGTTTTGTGAAATCATCCATCAAGATGTCATTAGAAGCGCGGGGGAGTTCTACGCCGGCTATCAGCCGTCAAACAGTGATATAGACACGATGCTCCAAATGCAGGGTGACGACTACCGCTCATGGATGTGCTTGAAGAAAGGCGGCGGTTTTATCCACGCTCCGAGTGGAAAGTCTTGATGTGCGAGCCTAGTTATGTAGTTGTGTGAACTAAAGACGTGATTGTGTTGTAATAAACTTTATCCAGCACTTTACTTGCTATTAATTACTAGTTCGGCTATGTTTGTGAACTTATATATATGGCTCTGTCGTTTTCCGCACTTGATTTGGTCGTTAATTTTGTTTGCATATGCCGATGATTAGAATGGTTGGTCATCCGTACACTTGGGGATGGCGTGAGCGAGCCTGGTGTGATGGCACAAATATCCATGTCTTGTGCATCCTACCTGGTCTCGCTCACTCCATCCCTAAATGTTAATATTTTTTTTGACCGACAAAGTATGAGGCATTCCATTTAGTTCATACTAGCTACTTATCTTCTTATTTGAGTTGGCACTTCTTAATTGCATTGGCCGATGATTAGAATGGTTGGTCACTTGTACACTCCGGGGTGTCGCTAGTGAGCCTGGTGTGATGGCACAAATATCAATCTCTTGTGCATCCTACCTGGCCTCGCTAACGCCATCCCGGGATGTTCATATTTGTTTCGACCGACAAAGTATGAGGCCCTTGTCATTCTTCCATTTGCTTTCGTATTTTAAAATGCCGATGATTAGAATGTTCGGTCAACTGTACACTCCGGGGTGTCGCTAGTGAGCCTGGTGTGATGGCACAAATATCAATCTCTTGTGCATCCTACCTGGCCTCACTAACTCCATCCCGGGATGTTCATATTTGTTTCGACCGACAAAGTATGAGGCCCTTGTCATTCTTCCATTTGCTTTGGTATCTCAAAATGCCGATGATTAGAATGTTTGGTCAACTGTACACTCCGGGGAAGCGAGCCTGGTGTGATGGCACAAATAACAATCTCTTGTCCATCCTACCTGGCCTCGCTTACGCCATCACGGAATGTTAATATTTGTTCCGACCAGCAAAATATGAGGCATTCCATTTAGTTCATACTAGCTACTTGTCTCTTATTTGAATTGGTACTTCTTAATTGCATTGGCCGATGATTATAATGGTTGGTCAACTCTCTGGGGAGGGGCAAGTGAACCTGGTGCGATGACACAAGTATCAATCTCTTGTGCATCCTACTTGGTTTCACTTACCCCTTCGCGGAATGTTAATATTTGTTCCGACCAACAATGTATGAGGCATATGCTATTTAGTTGATACCACTTGGCTCTTTCTTCCATTTTAGTGCCGATGATTAGAATGTTCGGTCAACTGTACACTCCGGGGTGTCGCTAGTGAGCCTGGTGTGATGGCACAAATATCAATCTCTTGTGCATCCTACCTGGCCTCACTAACGCCATCCCGGGATGTTCATATTTGTTTCGACCGACAAAGTATGAGGCCCTTGTCATTCTTCCATTTGCTTTGGTATCTCAAAATGCCGATGATTAGAATGTTTGGTCACCTATACACTTGGGGGAGGGGTCAGTGAACCTGGTGCAATGACACAAGTATCAATCTCTTGTGCATCCTACTTGGTTTCACTGACCCCTTCCCTAAATGTTGATATTTGTTCCGACCAACAATGTATGAGGCATGCCTTTTAGTTCATACTACTTGGATCGTTTTTGAGTTTGCTCTTATTCGTTGCAAACATCTATGAGCGTGCACTAATGTTTCTTTGGCTTGTTCATATATGTGCAGATATGACGTGGTATGTCGTGTACAAGGGCAAGGTTCCCGGAGTCTACAACGACTGGGAGGAGTGTCGGAGACAGGTTCACCGTTTTAGCGGTAACAGCTACAAAGGGTACACCACTAGAGCGGAGGCCGAAGATAGATACGCACGCTATTTGGCGGGAGAGAGGAGGGAGCGGAGGAGGAACCGGATGAAGACCACTTTCATCGGGACGGTGCTAGTAGTGACTCTAGCTCTCTTCTATGTGATGCTAGTTTAGATGATCGACCTTGTGTAACCACTAGCTCATTTGACTTGTAACACCGTAACACTTGTCTAATATTCGAAATCTTGTGAATCATGGAGGCTAATGTGAAGGACTATGTATTGGTATACTGTGCTGTTGTATATATGTGTTATATATTCTGTATCTGTGCTGTTATACTGTGCTATACAACCTGTACAAATACATGCCAGAAATACAAAAAATGAAAATGAACTACTAGTAGTGGCGCACTACTGGATCTTGAGTGGCGCACGACCACCAAGTAACAGTGGCGCACCAGCCTGGACCCAGTGGCGCACAACCCTCTGATCACCTTCGAAACTACCAGTGGCGCACCAAAGCTGCCAGCAGTGGCGCACGTCTGAGATGCAACAGTGGCGCACCTAAACAGGCAGCAATGGCGCACCAGCTCGCCGTAACAGTGGCGCACCCAAGGAGGCAGCAGTGGCGCACCGACAGCAGACAGTAGTGGCGCACTGCTGCTGAACAACAGTGGCGCACCCCTTTGGAGTAGTAGTGGCGCACCACTGTACCTATCAATGGCGCACAGGGTAGTGCGCCACTATTACATAGGATAGTTGTGGCGCACCAGAGCTGCGCCACTACTAAAACTTAGCAGTGGCGTGATAGTAGTGGCGCACCAGCAGTGCGCCACTGATGGGGAATAGTGGTGCGCCACTGAATAGCTTTTTCCTAGTAGTGAACCTTTGCTTTCACAAGCCATGGCTAACCGAATCCTCGGGTGCCTTCCAACATTTCTCATACCTTGGAGGAGTGTTGATACGTCCCAAACGTATCTATAATTTCTTATGTTCCATGCTACTTTTATGACAATACTTGAATGTTTTATGCATACTTTACAACATTATTATACATTTTCCGGCACTAACCTATTAACAAGATGCCGAAGTGTCAGTTCTTGTTTCTGCTGTTTTTGGTTTCAGAAATCCTAGTAAGGAAATATTCTCGTAATTGGACGAAATCAACGCCCATGGTCCTATTTTTCCACGAAGCTTCCAGAAGACCGAAGAGGAAAGGAAGTGGGGCCACGGGGCGCCGCCACACTAGGGCGGCGCGGCCTGAGGGGGCCCCGTGCGGCCCTAGTGTGTGGGGCCCCCGTGACCCCTCCGACTCGCCCTTCCGCCTACTTAAAGCCTTCGTCGCAAACCCCTCGTGAGAGCCACGATACGGAAAACCTTTGAGACGCCGCCGCGGCCAATCCCATCTCGGGATTCAGGAGATCGCCTCCGGCACTGCCAGAGGACTCATCACCGGAGGGGCTCTACATCATCATGCCCGCCTCCGGATTGATGCGTGAGTAGTTCATCCTTGGACTATGGGTCCATAGCAGTAGCTAGATGGTTGTCTTCTCCGCTTGTGCTATCATTGTTTATATCTTGTGAGCTGCCTAACATGATCAAGATCATCTATTTGTAATGCTACATGTTGTGTTTGATGGGATCCGATGAATCTAGAATACTATGTCAAGTTGATTATCAATCTATCATATATGTGTTGTTTATGTTCTTGCATGCTCTGTTGCTAGTAGAGGCTCTAGCCAAGTTGATACTTGTAACTCCAAGAGGGAATATTTATGCTCGATAGTGGGTTCATGCCTCCATTTAATCTGGGACAGTGACATAAAGTTCTAAGGTTGTGGATGTGCAGTTGCTACTAGGGATAAAACATCGATGCTTTGTCTAAGGATATTTGTGTTGATTACATTACGCACCATACTTAATGCAATTATCTGTTGTTTACAACTTAATACTGGAGGGTGCGGATGCTAACCCGAAGGTGGATTATTTAGGCATAGATGCATGCTGGATAGCGGTCTATGTACTTTGTCGTAATGCCTGATTAAATCTCATAGTAATCATCATTGATATGTATTGAATCTTGATTTGTCAATTGCCCATCTGTAATTTGTTCACCCAGCATGTTAGTTATCTTATTGGAGAGACACCACTAGTGAACTGTGGACCCCGGTCCATTCTTTTACATCTGACTACATTCTACTGCAATTATTGTTCTTACTGTTCTTTGCAAACAAACACCATCTTCCACTCGATACGTTTAATCCTTTGTTTTCAGCAAGCCGGTGAGATTGACAACCTCACTGTTACGTTGGGGCAAAGTATCTTGATTGTGTTGTGCAGGTTCCACGTTGGCGCCGGTTTCACTGGTGTTGCGCCGCACTACACTCCTCCACCAACAACCTACACGTGCTTCTTGGCTCCTACTGGTTCGATAACCTTGGTTTCATACTGAGGGAAACTTGCTTCTATACGCATCATACCTTCCACTTGGGGTTCCCAACGGACGTGTGCTTCGCGCGTATCAAGCTAAATTTCTGGCGCCGTTGCCGGGAGATCAAGACACGCTGCAAGGGGAGTCTCCACATCCAATCTCTTTACTTTGTTTTTGTCTTGCTTTACTTTATTTTATTTACTGTCTTGTTTGCTTCATATTAAAAAACACAAAAAAAATAGTTACTTTACTTTCTATCTTATTTACTAGCTCTATATCAAAAACACAAAAAAATTAGTTGCTTGTCTTTACTTTATTCTATTTGCTTAGTTTACTTTATTACTGCTATAATGGGTACTCCTGAAAATACTAAGTTGTGTGATTTCACTAGCACAAATAATAATGATTTTATATGTACTCCTATTGCTCCACCTGCTACTACAGCAGAATTCTATGAAATTAAACCTGCTTTACTGAATCTTGTTATGAGAGAGCAATTTTCTGGTGTTAGTACTGATGATGTTGCTGCCCATCTTAATAATTTTGTTGAACTTTGTGAAATGCAAAAGTATAAGGATATACATGGTGATATTATAAAAATGAAATTTTTTCCTTTCTCATTAAGAGGAAGAGCTAAAGATTGGTTGCTTTCTTTGCCTAAAAATAGTATTGATTCATGGACTAAATGTAAAGATGCTTTTATTGGTAAATATTATCCTCCTGCTAAGATTATATCTTTGAGAAGTAGCATTATGAATTTTAAACAATTTGATAATGAACATGTTGCTCAAGCATGGGAGAGAATGAAATATTTGGTAAAGAATTGCCCAACCCATGGACTGACTACTTGGATGATCATCCAAACCTTTTATGCAGGATTGAATTTTTCCTCGAGGAACCTATTGGATTCAGCTGCTGGAGGTACTTTTATGTCCATCACCTGGGCGCCGCAACTAAACTTCTTGATGATATGATGATCAATTACTCTGAATGGCACACTGAAAGAACTCCTCAAGGTAAGAAGGTAAATTCTGTTGAAGAAACCTCTTCTTTGGGTGATAAGATTGATGCTATTATGTCTATGCTTGCAAATGGTAGATCTCATATTGATACTAATAATGTTCCGTTAGCTTCATTGGTTGCTCAAGAAGAAAATGTTGATGTGAATTTCATTAAGAGTAATAATTTCAACAACAATGCTTATAGGAATAATTATGGTAACAACAACTATAGGCCATATCCTTCTAATAATGGTAGTGGTTATGGTAATTCTTATGGTAATTCTTACAACAATAATAAGAGTGTACCCTCTGGTCTTGAATTGATGCTTAAAGAATTTATTAGCACACAAACTGCTTTTAATAAAACTGTTGAAGAAAAGCTTGGTAAAATTGATGTTCTTGCTTCTAAGGTTGATAGTCTAGCTCTTGATGTTGATCTTTTAAAACTTGAAGTTATGCCTGAGGAAGTTAAAGATGCTAGGTTTGCTAAAACAAATGCCATCCAAGTTCGAATTAATGATAATATTAGAATGTTGGCTGAATTGCATGCTAGGTGGGATAGAGAAGAAAAAGAAAAACTTGCTAAAGAAAATAATATAGCTAAAGTATGGACTATTACCACCACTAGTAATGTTGATTCTTCACATGTTGCTACACCTCCTACTATCAATGGTAAAATAATTGGTGTTGGCAATGTTTCCACTCCTAGTACAAAGCTTGCAAAATTGCCTGAAACTGCTGAAACTGCTTGTGATAAAACTGCTGAAATTTTTCAAAATATTGGTGACAATGATTCTATTGCTGTAGAACATAATGGTTTAGATTTTGATGATTGTCATATTACTGAAGTTATAAAGTTCTTACAAAAACTTGCTAGAAGTCCTAATGCTAGTGCTATAAATTTAGCCTTTACAAAACATATTAGAAATGCTCTCATTAAAGCTAGGGAAGAGAAATTAAAACTTGAAGCTTCTATTACTACGAAGTTAGAAGATGGTTGGGAGCCCATCATTAAGATGAAATTCAATGATTTTGAATGTAATGCTTTATGTGATCTTGGTGCAAGTATTTCCGTTATGCCTAAGAAAATTTATGATATGCTTGACTTGCCACCATTGAAGAATTGTTATTTAGATGTTAATCTTGCTGATAATGTTAAAAAGAAACCTTTGGGGAGGATTGATAATGTTCGTATTACGTTTAACAATAACCTTGTCCCCGTTGATTTTGTTGTCTTGGATATTTAATGCAATGCATCTTGTCCTATTGTGTTGGGAAGACCTTTTCTTCGAACTGTTGGTGCTGTTATTGATATGAAGGAAGGTAATATTAAGTATCAATTTCCTCTCAACAAAGGTATGGAACACTTCCCTAGAAAGAGAATGAACTTGCCTTTTGATTCTATTATTAGAACAAATTATGATGTTGATGCTTCATCTCTTGATGTTACTTGAGTTGCACTTTCTGCGCCTAGCTGAAAGGCGTTAAAGAAAAGCACTTCTTGGGAGATAACCCATGTTTCATTTTATTTACTGTATTGTTGAGTCTTGGAAGTTGTTTACTACTGCAGCAACCTCTCCTTATCATGTTTTTGTGCCAAGTAAAGTCTCTATGGTAAAGTTGATGCAAGATTTGGATTGCTGCGCAGAAACAGCATTGCTGTCTGTTACGAATTCGCGCAGAACTCTCTGTAAAAAAATCAAAAAAATCTGAAAATTTACGTGCGTGATCCTCAGATATGTACGCAACTTTCATTAGTTTTGAGTTTTTCCGTTTGAGCAAGTTAAATGCCCCTGCAAAATTCGTCTTTACGGACTGTTCTGTTTTGACAGATTATGCCTTTTATTTCGCATTGCCGCTTTTGCTATGTTGAATGAGTTTCTTTGTTCCATTAACTTTTAGAAGCTTTGTGCAATGTCCAGAAGTGTTAAGAATGATTGTGTCACCTCTGAATATGTGAATTTTTGATTATGCACTAACCCTCTAATAAGTTTGCTTGAAGTTTGGTGTGGAGGAAGTTTTCAAGGGTCAAGAGAAGAGGATGATATACTATGATCAAGAAGAGTGAAAGGTCTAAGCTTGGGGATGCCCCGGTGGTTCATCCCTGCATATTTTAAGAAGACTCAAGCATCTAAGCTTGGGGATGCCCAAGGCATCCCCTTCTTCATCGACAACTTATCAGGTCACTTCTAGTGAAACTATATTTTTATTCCATCACATCTTATGTTCTTTACTTGGAGTCGGTTTGATTTTATTTTTGTTTTGGTTTGAATAAAGTTGGATCCCACCATCCTTATATTGGAGATATTACACTCCGCTTTTTCATATGGAACACTTGTGTTCTTAATTGTGCTTTAATGTTCATGGCGAAGGCTGAAATTGCTTCGTTAGATTGCTATTTGGTTGGAATCAGAAAATGCTTCATATGGTTTGGAATAACTTGGCAATTGTTTTGAGCTCTCATAGATCATGTTTAAGCTCTTGCATCATGTAGTTTAATCTATTAATGAATAACTATCGTAGAGCTTGTTAAAATTTGGTTTGCATGATTGGTCTCTCTAAGTCTAGATATTTTCTGTAAAGTGTTTGAACAACAAGGAAGACAGTAGAGTCTTATAATGCTTGCAATATGTTCTTGTGTAAGTTTTGCTGTACCTGTTCATACTTGTGTTTGCTTCAAACAACCTTGCTAGCCCAAAACCTTGTACTGAGAGGAAATGCTTCTCGTGCATCCAAACACCTTGAGCCAGAACCCATGCCATTTGTGTCCACCATATCTACCTACTACATGGTATTTTTATGCCATTCCAAAGTAAATTACTTGAGTGCTACCTTTAAAAATTCATTCCTTTATCTTTGCAATATATAGCTCATGGGAAAATATCTTAAAAACTAGTGTGGTGATGAATATGTAGTTATGTGTCTTAATTCTTATAAGTTGCTTGTTGAGCGGTAACCATGTTTCTGGGGACGCCATCAACTTTTTACCTTTGTTGGATATCATGTGAGATGCTATGCATGTTCGTCTTGTCTGAAGTAAGTGCGATTTCATGATCAAATGGTTTGAGTATGCATGTGTTAGAGAAGAACATTGGGCCGCTAAGTAAAGCCATGCATCATGGTGGAAATTTCAGTTTGGACATACAACCTCAATCTCTTATGAGAATATTATTTGTTGTTGAATGCTTAAGCATTAAAAGAGGAGTCCATTATGTGTTGTCTATGTTGTCCCGGTATGGATGTCTAAGTTGAGAATAATCAAAAGCGAGAAATCCAATGCGTGCGTTCTCCTTAGACCTTTGTACAGGCGGCATAGAGGTACCCCTTTGTGACACTTGGTTGAAACATATGTCATGCAATGATAATCCGTGTTATTCGAGCTGATTAGGACAAGGTGCGAGCACTATTAGTACTCTATGCATGAGACTTGCAACTTGTAGGAAGTATTATGCATAGCACATATGAATTATTACTACCGTTGACAAAAAAATTTCTATGTTTTCAAAATAAAAGCTCTAGCACAAAAATAGTAATCCATGCTTCCCTCTGCGAAGGGCCATTCTTTTACTTTATGTTGAGTCAGTTTACCCACTTCTTTCTATCTTAGAAGCAAACACTTGTGTTAACTGTGTGCATTGATTCTTACATGTTTACTTATTGCACCTGTTATATTACTCTATGTTGACAAATATCCATGAGATATACATGTTACAAGTTGAAAGCAATTGCTGAAACTTAATCATCCTTTGTGTTGCTTCAATGCATTTTACTTTGAATTTATTGCTTATGAGTTAGCTCTTATGCAAGTCTTGTTGATACTTGTCTTGAAAGTACTATTCATGAAAGTTTTGCTATATGATTTATTTGTTTAGTCATTATCTTTTGTTAGCAATATTTTGCTTCAAATCGCTCCATCCATCTCATATGCTTTACAATAATGTTGATCAAGGTTATGTTGGTAGCATGTCACTCCAAAAATTATTTGTGTTATCGTTTACCTACTCGAGGGCGAGTAGGAACTAAGCTTGGGGATGCTTGATACGTCCCAAATGTATCTATAATTTCTTATGTTCCATGCTACTTTTATGACAATACTTGAATGTTTTATGCATACTTTACAGCATTATTATACATTTTCCGGCACTAACCTATTAACAAGATGCCGAAGAGCCACTTGTTGTTTTCTGCTGTTTTTGGTTTCAGAAATCCTAGTAAGGAAAGATTCTCGGAATTGGACGAAATCAACGCCAGGTCCTATTTTTCCACGAAGCTTCCAAGACCGAAGAGGAAAGGAAGTGGGGCCACGGGCGCCGCCACACTAGGCGGCGCGGCCGAGGGGGCCCGCACGGCCCTAGCGTGTGGGGCCCCCGTGACCCTCCGACTCCGCCCTTCCGCCTACTTAAAGCCTTCATCGCGAACCCCTGTACCGAGAGCCACGATACGGAAAACCTTCCAGAGACGCCGCCGCCGCCAATCCCATCTCGGGGATTAAGGAGATCGCCTCCGGCACCCTGCCGGAGAGGGGAATCATCACCGGAGGGGCTCTACATCATCATGCCCGCCTCCGGATTGATGCGTGAGTAGATCATCCTTGGACTATGGGTCCATAGCAGTAGCTAGATGGTTGTCTTCTCCGCTTGTGCTATCATTGTTTAGATCTTGTGAGCTGCCTAACATGATCAAGATCATCTATTTGTAATGCTACATGTTGTGTTTGATGGGATCCGATGAATCTAGAATACTATGTCAAGTTGATTATCAATTTATCATATATGTGTTGTTTATGTTCTTGCATGCTCTCCGTTGCTAGTAGAGGCTCTGCCAAGTTGATACTTGTAACTCCAAGAGGGAGTATTTATGCTCGATAGTGGGTTCATGCCTCCATTTAATTTGGGACAGTGACAGAAAGTTCTAAGGTTGTGGATGTGCTGTTGCTACTAGGGATAAAACATCGATGCTTTGTCTAAGGATATTTGTGTTGATTACATTACGCACCATACTTAATGCAATTATCTGTTGTTTACAACTTAATACTGGAGGGGTGCGGATGCTAACCCGAAGGTGGATTATTTAGGCATAGATGCATGCTGGATAGCGGTCTATGTACTTTGTCGTAATGCCCTGATTAAATCTCGTAGCAATCATCATTGATATGTATTGAATCTTGATTTGTCAATTGCCTATCTGTAATTTGTTCACCCAACATGTTAGTTATCTTATTGGAGAGACACCACTAGTGAACTGTGGACCCCGGTCCATTCTTTTACATCTGAATACATTCTACTGCAATTATTGTTCTTACTGTTTTTGCAAACAAACACCATCTTCCACTCGATACGTTTAATCCTTTGTTTTCAGCAAGCCGGTGAGATTGACAACCTCACCCACGTTGGGGCAAAGTATCTTGATTGTGTTGTGGTTCCACGTTGGCGCCGGTTTCAGGTGTTGCGCCGCACTACACTCCTCCACCAACAACCTTCACGTGCTTCTTGGCTCCTACTGGTTCGATAACCTTGGTTTCATACTGAGGGAAACTTGCTTCTATACGCATCATACCTTCCACTTGGGGTTCCCAACGGACGTGTCCTTCGCGCGTATCAAGTGTGTATTGCAAAATTAAGTTGCTTACTGATAAATCAGGGCAAAACATGTGAAGAGAATTATTAATGAAAGTTATTAATTGGGGCTGGGAACCCCGTTGCCAGCTCTTATTGCAAAATTATTGGATAAGCGGATGTGCCGCTAGTCCATTGGTGAAAATCCGCCCAACAAGATTGAAAGATAAAACACCACATACTTCCTCATGAGCTATAAAACATTGACACAATTAAGGAGTAATATAGTTTGAATTGTTTAAAGGTAGCACATGAAGTATTTACTTGGAGTGGCGCAAAATACCACATAGTAGGTAGTTATGGTGGACACAAATGGCATGGGTTTGGTTTAAGGTTCTGGATGTATGAGAAGTATTCCCTCTCACAGGTCTTTGGCTAGCAAGGTTGATTAGCAAGCATAAGAGTTGAGGGAAACAAACAAATATACATGTGATAGAAACAATCATGCATCTTCCTTGTAAGCACAAGCAATTTTAACTTCAGAATACTAAACTCATTAGCAGAAAGATAATAAAGTAATATATCTACATGTATTTCCTCTTTTATTTAAACTCAAAGTGTTGTTGCTATTGACCAATGCTAAGTTTGCCAAAACCAAATAGATTTGCTTGATGCTCCCAAGGTGATATCAATACTAATGTCAAGAGTAATCATATAACAGAAATTGCAAACCAAAATATACATGTGATAGAATCATGCATCTTTCTTGTAAGCACAAGCAATTTTAACTTCAGAATACTAAACTCATTAGCTAAGAAGAAAGAAAGATAATGAAATAATATATCTACATGTACTTCCCTCTTTTCTACTTAAGCCTCAAAGTATTGTTACTATTGACCAATGCTAAGTTTGCCAAAACCAAATATATTTACTTGATGCTCCCAAAGTGATATCAATACTAATGACAAGATTAATCATATAACAGAAATTGCAAACTAAAATAAGGTGTGCAAAAAGTAAATGATAAGACTTCTCATTAATATTCCATAACGATAACTCACACCAACGGATACATAGATAACTAACTAAGAGAGAGATACTTCCACACTGCAAAAGCATCTTATATGATAACTTCCCTACTCATGATATGACACTACTTGATAGAAAAAGATAAAGATAGTGATGATGTGATACCGCGGCACTCCCCCAAGCTTGGAACAAACCAAGGGGATGCCAATACCAATGATGAATTACTCCTTCGGTGGTGATGGTGAACTCTTCTCGACAAGCTTCTTAACGAGCTCCTTTAGCTCATCAATCTCATAGGTGAGGTTGCGGATCAGCTCCGAGTTGTGCTCGACGCGGTTAATGAGTATATCAGATGGCGAATCCCAACTCTTAGAGTTATTTCCCCACTCCTCAGCTTCAGGCTTCATCTTTCCTGCAGTGTTAGAACGATCCATATCCCAACCACTAGGCAATACTGCCTTGGGAGTCCTTTCAATTTGACGACTATAGATTAGAGTGCGGAAAGGGTTGTCAATGCCTGGAGGAGATGTCCTTGGAGCTAGGAAGCGACGTGGGACTCCTCCTCCGGTGCTGATCCGTGCGCTTTTCTTGGTGTTGAATGGATTTACTACCACGCCAATGCTTGCGACGGTGGCGCGCGGGTATACTCGCGGAATTTCCTCCACTTCTCCTTCATCCTCGCTCTCGACTTCTTCCTTCAGATCGGGGTCTTGAATATCTTCCTCCAAAGGCCCCTTGTCTTTGTTGTTGGAGGCCATGGTGCTTCTAGATCAAAACAGATGCTGGCAGAAAACAGCTCGAAACAAAACACGACGAGAAAACGATATACGGACCTCTGGGGATCCGGGGGATTATATAGCCAATATTTTTACGACAAAAGGAAAGTACCAGGCCGAAAACGAGTGGAAACGAGACGCCGAGGGCTGTCCCCAGGGCGGCACGGCCAGGCTGGGGCCCGCGCCGGCCATGGGGGCACGCCTCGTGCGTCTCCTCCACTCCGTTTCGATCTCGTAATTTTTCATATTTTCCAAAAACAGCAGAAATATTGTTCGGAAAGTTAAACGCGGACTTTTTATTACTAAAACTGTTACCTATTTAAAGTCGAACTCTGCAGAACTGTCAATTTGATTTTTGATGAAAGCTTCCAGAGTCACTACTTGAATAACATCAATATCTTCATTATAAGAATCTCTAGAAATATAATGCTTGAGTCTTTGTCCATTCACCACTTGTGTAGCATCATCTTTCAGCGAGGCAATTTTTATTGCTCCTGAACGATACACCTCCTCAATGACATACGGTCCTTCCCATTTTGAGAGTAATTTCCCTGCAAAAAATCTGAGACGAGACCGATACAATAGGACTTTATCTCCAACATTAAATTCTCTTTTAATAATTCTTCTATCATGCCATTTCTTAACTTTCTCTTTAAAAAGTTTAGCATTTTCATAAGCTTCACTTCTCCATTCATCTAAAGAACTCAATTGTAGCAACCTCTTCTTACCGGCAAGTTTAAAGTCTTTATTAAGTTCTCTTACAGCCCAATAAGCTTTGTGCTCTAGTTCTAAAGGTAAATGACAAGCTTTTCCATAAACCATTTTATAAGGAGACATTCCCATAGGATTTTTATAAGCAGTTCTATAAGCCCACAATGCTTCCTTTAACTTACTAGTCCAATTTTTTCTAGATTTATTAACAGTCTTTTGCAAGATAGATTTAATTTCTGTATTTGATAATTCTACTTGCCCACTAGTTTGAGGATGATTAGCTGAAGCAATCCTATGATTAATACCATATCTAGCAAGAGTTTTTCTAAAACCACCATGAATAAAGTGAGAACATCCATCAGTCATAATATATCTAGGTACTCCAAATATAGGAAAAATAACATCTAAAAGCATTTTTAAAGAGGTCTCACCATCAGCACTTTTTGTAGGTATGGCTTTGTTGTCCCACCAAAACCCACCGGCGAGCAGCGACGGGCAACACGGAGAGACGGGAGGCTCCAGGACTGCTGGTGGGCCCTGGTCCCTCGGGACGAACGTAATGCTCCGGACACGTCCTGCTATTGCAGCGTGCCACCTGACCTATACCTGGTCAGAAGGTGTTGGATTGCTTCAATTGGTTTCCTGCATGGCGACATGTAAACATTGAATGAGCCTCGATCGGTCTCTAAGTTACTCGTGAATCGGCTCAAAGAGCCGATTAACCCATGGCTCATAATGGATCTACAATGACATGGGGATCCTGCTTTATCAATACTAAGTTAAATCAATCTATGACAGTTTAGGGCTTTCACCGCATAACCGGAACATCCTACGCGTAGTTGAGCCTAGATACGAAAGATAACAGAAAACTAGTCCTAGAAGAGGCCTAAAAACCAACAGAGTTGATTCCTGGAACATCCCTTCTGGATCGGCAAACCGTACCTTACGCACTACTGGATCATTCAACCCGTTTGCAAGGCCTAACCATGCGGATATCAAACTAATCCTTGAATAACAAGGAACAACCATAACAGATCAGATCTACTAAATAAAGACGAAGCAAGATGCTGCCCTTTCACCTAAGATAGGTGAAAGGGCAGCTAGATATTGAGGGGCAGCATAACTAAGCAAACATATCAGAAAAGTATCAACGTAAGCCCCAAAACATCTATGATAACAGTGTTACTCGCCATCAACAAGGCTTCAGTACGAGCAAGACAAAACAACGAATAAACGATATCGCCTAGATCGCAAGATGCGATCTAGGCAACAGACGCTTACCCGGAAGAAACCTCGAAACAAGGGGTGGCGATGCGCCTAGATTGTGTTTGTTGTGAACGTGATCGTCCTCCTTTCTCAATAACCCTAGATACATATTTATAGTCCGTGGACTTTCTATCTTTGGAATAAACCTAACTGTGTACGAACCAAACTCTATCTCTTAATTCTAAACTAACATGCGATCTACCATAATGTACAAATACACGGGCAATCTAGC
This sequence comes from Lolium multiflorum, assembly GCA_030979885.1. Lineage (NCBI taxonomy): Eukaryota > Viridiplantae > Streptophyta > Magnoliopsida > Poales > Poaceae > Lolium > Lolium multiflorum. Next base: position 112,196,298 of record CM061753.1, on the reverse strand, counting down.
CCAAATTCTAGTACGAGGCCGATTCAGAAACACTTTATGTGCATATCCTTCAAGCCCATCTCAATCACGGCCCACCTTCCGATTTGGCTAAAATCTGGTGATAACACATGCCCCCTGGTTTTGGCAATAATAATTCCAAACCACTCGTTTTCCTTCATCGTGATTTGACATAGCAGAGCAGAACCGCTGCGAGCCGAACCGCTACGTGCCCTTTCATCGTGATACCTTGCCTTCTTAACTTCCCCGTACTGCACGATCCGACGGATTTTTTCACCACATCCTCGAAACTGCCACAGCATTGAATTATCTTCCACTATATCCCCTTTATTTACCTTCATCCGAGCAGTTCGCCTCCTCATTCTCCTGTTCCGCATTAGCAATCGGAAAAAACCCTCCTCTGCAACCATGGACTCCTCCTCTACCTCTTCGGGTCTCTCCTTCCAATCCTCCTCCTCCAGCGACCCGGAGCCGGAGTTCGACCTGACGGCGGCGTACGAGGCCCTCGCCCCACTGTGGTGGGACGCGAGGGATTGGGACTTCTCCGTCGGGTCGGAGGACGACGAGTCCTTGACCGACGGGGAGGACAACCTCCAATTCCTCGTCGACGGGGAGTTGGAGGAGGAGTGATGACGACGCCTTCTCTTGGGGCGCGGACATCTCCTCCGACGAGGAGGAGGAAGAAGTGGAGGAGGACACCTCCTCCGACGAGTACCCGCCGGTGAAGCGCTTCCGCGCCGGGTCGGAGGACGACGACGAGGAGGAAGAAGCCCCTACCGGCGGCTTCCAGCCGACGAAGACGTGCCGGAGCAACCGACGGCAGCCACGAGACGACGAGGGCAGCGACGCGGCGCCGGCCTTAGATTAGGGACTACTAGTATAGGGCTAGTAGTAGCAATTTAGGTAGTAGTTCATCCTTTTGAGAGCAATCGGCTCTTACTTGTAAAAAACCCTCTTATCAATGAAGAATGCTTCCCAATTTGATTTTTCCGATTGTCCAATTCGAATTTTCCGATTGTCAAAGTAGGTCAACGCACAAAGAGCCGATGGCAACGCATCGGTCTTTATCATAAAACGCTAGCAAGACCTCCGTTAGACAGGTCCAAACGGACATTCCCCAAATTCAAACGGCAACCTGTGACCCTCATCCAAAGGACCAAACTCAGATCCCCAATTTCCCAACGAAATTCACCTCGCGGCAACGCGAATCCCAGATCCCCAACCGCGCAGATTCATCCCCGCCAGCGCATCAGATGGCGGAATCGTCCAACGCCAACGCAACAGTCTCTGGCCTGAAGGTAATCTTTAACTGCCCCTCACCATCCGAGCATAATGTTAGAATTGGTAGCAAACATCTGAATTAATGCCTTATTTCACCATTAATTTTAGGTTTCAGACATTCTGTTGCCGCATCCTTCTCTTCCAGACTCTCTTTGCCTTGGCCCCCGTACTGTCGAGGGTCCTGCCCGTTTGATTTCTTGCGAGGCTCGTAGAATCCCTTTCGTGAACCAGGATTTAGATCTAACTTCTTGGGCCGACTGCTTACGAGCCTGGCCTAACCCTCCTGAAGATTGGGTTTCCTGGTACAGTAGAGTATCCAAAACTTATCAATCCACATGGGAAACCACAGGAATAGCCGATGCTCTGTCCTTATCATTGTCTCCCCTCGAGAAGCATGAAAACCTTCTAAAAACCATCGGCTACTTCTGGTCTGATGCTCTGAACTGCTTCATGTTTGGCCACGGCCCCATGACACCAACCCTGCTAGATGTGGTAATGATCACTGGCTTGGACATTACATCCCCCAGCCCCTCTGCTTTTATGCTGCCAAGGGTCCCTTTCAAGCTCTCTTCCAAAACAGAGTGCACAAACTGGGGTGCTTACCTTCGTCGCCACATGAAAAATAAAGGCCCTGTAACAGAGAAAGAACACACGGCCTTCCTAAATTTCTGGTTGGAACACTTCATATTCTATGGCCCTTCACTTGCTCCGACCAAGAATTATCTCCCCTTGGCCTATGAACTTGCCAGAGGCACCCAGCTTGGCATCGGCAAACTGTTCCTTGGAGAGGTCTATCGATACCTCCAACTAATGTCTGTCAAACTATATTCCCAAAGAACAGTCAAAACAGGAGGTCCCTGGTGGTTTATTCAGCTATGGGCTCAGCTGTATTTCCAGAACCATATCCCAAACTTCCCACTTTTGGCTACTCGCACCTTTCCAGATGCTAACGGGAAGCAGATCCGATGCACTAGCTACGGCCAAGCCCTGTATAGCCTTCCAGGTAGCAAACTGACCCCAAAGAAGCACTAGTAGGAAAAGCCTCATCAGTGGCGCACTAAAATTCGATTCTGTGGCGCACTGCGGGTGCGCCACAGAAACGTCGCCACAAAAATAAGGTTTCTGTGGCGCACCAGGCCGTGCGCCACAGAATTAAGGTTTCTGTGGCGCACTAGGCCCAGTGCGCCACAGAAATAAGTAGTTCTGTGGCGCATGTGATGTGTCTGCGCCACAGAAGAAGGTGCGCCACAGAATTTAGTTTTGGTGCGCCACAGAACAATCTACAGGTATACTCGATTTTGTGCTCCCTGGTGAATTATACAGGTTTTATACTGGTTTTATACACCGTATACAGGTTATGTACTGATATAATATAGACAGATATAATATGGACATATATAATCATCACATCATCATCACATTACTTAGAGCTCGATCGAGTTATACATATAGCTCCATACAACTCATAATCCATGCAAATTAATTAAGTTCTCATCATCTCTAGATACAAACGAAGTGACACCGGCCGCCGCCTACACTAGGATGAAATAGAGTACCGCCGCGACGATGGTGAGCAAGAGCGAGAGCACAAGGAAGGTCTTCATCTTGCTCTTGTTCGCTTGGTGCGCCCTCCACTTGGCAACCGCCTCGTGTCTAGTCGGGTACCCTTTGTAGCAGTTGCCGCTGAACTTGTGCACCTGTTTCTTGCACTCCTCCCACTCCTCGTACACTCCTGGAACCCGCCCCTCGAACACGACGTAGTATGTCATCTCTATGGACACAAGGCATATTAGTATATAACAATGGAAAGAGTTAGAGGGTTCACATGCATACATATTCAGAAGAATTAAAGCAAGGAAATAATAATAAACCTAAAAGACATATAGCATCGGTATCACATAAGTAATCAAGTTCAACGACAACGACTACAATAGTAATTGAAGTCCAACAACGACGATCACCGTCTCGAGCAAATTAAGCAAGTTTAGTTTACAACACAGTACAAATTGTCCATCGATTCAAAGTAATGCTAAGCACACCGGTCTCGGTCAACGAGACTTCTTCTTGAGCGGCTCCGGGAACGGCTTGTACAAGCCCTTCGTCGTCCACGTCCTTCCATCACCCTGCCTATGTAGGCGTTCTTCGATATCCCTCTTCGTCATCACTCTGGCTGCGTGTAAGAGCCCCGATGCGTTGGATACATCTTGTAAGATAATTTCCGAGAGCTTTACTTGGATGCGATGGAAGTCTTCTCTAAGATCATCATCATTGATTTCCCCCGACATTTTAATGGGGTCTCGCTTACTAGGTGGCAGAGACATCATCTCTGCATCCTCGACAAACCCTTTAAGGTGATGGAGGACATAGAAGGCCTCCTTAATGCTGCTAGCTGGCTGCTTGATACAAGGGAAGTCGATCACGTGCTTGAACCCGAGCTTTTTAGTGTCCGGCCTGATATATTGCCCATTCTTGTCGAAGGTGCCTCCATTTTTGGCGTAGCCAAGGATAGCCTCATCGAGAACTCCCCTTATTCTCTTGTAGTCTTTCTTCGTCGTCGTACTCGACGAGTCGAAATACTGGGCTAGTGACCACTTCGGATCTAGGATGATGAGTGTGCAGTATTTGTCCCTGCTCAACACATGCAATTGAAATGGAATGTTGGAAATGATCGGCAATGGAAGAAATATATAAGAAAGCATAAGTTACGACGGCCGTGAGCGGATGTGTACTTACTCGGGAAAGACAGGCAGAAGAATGGTGTTGCTCTCTTTGTACATGAGCATGAAGTTCTGGAGGTACCGCACCGCCTTGGTCCGTGTCTTTGAGCCGTCCTGGAGCTGGCTATCGCGCATGTAGTAGGGATCCGCTACCGCGATGTGGCGGGGTCTCTCTCTGTTGATCTTCATCTGAAGATTGATCGCGTATAGGCGGACCAAGTTATAGTCGAGCCGTTTCGAGTGAAATAGATTGAAGACGTCCTCGAACGCTATGAAGAAGATATCCGCGGGGTCTTCATTGACGAAGTTCTGGTCGGACGGCACCTTGACCGAGAACACCGGGTAATTTGGATCCTTCTCTTTAAGAAGGGTGCCCTCTAGATAATGAATAGTGTGCTGCAAAGGGAGCATTGGTCCACTTGCGAGGTGTTCCATGTCCTTAGATAGTATCGGTTTACCAGCTTCATGACACCGGGGCAAGCCATCCGATGTAGGTGGTACCATGTCGTCGGCCCGGATCCTCTTAGGAGCAGGCTGGCTCGAAGATGCGCCCTTCTTGGCTACTCTCTTCCTTGCCTTCTTCACCTGACCTACTGGGGGTGCTGGTGGTGCTTCGGGTGCTGGTGGTGCTTCGGGTGCTGGTGGTGCTTCTGAGGTTGCTGGGGTTGATTTGGGTGGCTCCCCGATGATCGTCTTACGCAGCGTGTTAGGGCTGAAAACGGTAGCAGGCTTGACTTGAGCTGGATTGCCAGCCTCCGGAGGAGTGTCTTGAGAAAGACCCGTGAAGACCAGGCGCTGCTTCGTCACTGTAGGGGGACGACCAAGTTGATCGCCGTGTGTGCGGAAGGCTTGTTCATCCATAGGAGGCATGTACATATCTTGGCTGCAGGCGCCAGTGTTGATGTAGGCATCGATGTCATCATCATCATCCACATCGTTGCCATCAAGTGGCGCCATGTCCTGGACCTTAGATGGTGGCGGTTGCGATGCCGCCGCTTGGCGTACCGTGCGTCTAGTTGACGGTCGTTGCGGTAGCGCTCCCAACAACTGTTTGTGGCGTGTGGTGGTGGCGGCGATCGTCGGTTCCTTCCGGGTGGCGGCGGCGACCGCCGGTTCCTTCAGGGTAGTGGGGGCGGCGACCGCCGTTTCCTTAAGGGTGTCGTCGGCGCTCGCGATCTTGGGCCGGATGATAGGGGAGGTGGCGCCGGTGCTTTTCTTAGCACTCGGAAGACCCCCCCCCCAGACGAATCTGGTTCTTCGGCCATTTCATAAGCCATGAGGTGCAATCCCCAAGGGGCAAAACGTCGCCTTCGTCTGTGCCCGGAGGTTGAAAGGGGGGATGGCGTAGCGGTACTCCGGCACTACCACTACCAACTTGACCTTCGCCACGTCTTCCGCCAATCTAGCGCCGTGCATAACGCGGGAAGCCATGACAAGGCCGCTAGCAACTTCCACCAACTTGCCGCCGGGCTCCACCGTTTGCAGAAGTATGCATTGTTCATCCTGAGTCAGGGGCGCCATGTTGGGCATCGTGAGATGGCAGTCACGAAAGGCATATATAGTTAAAGAAGATGACGCGAAGGAGTAACTAATGAGTTTACCTCCTTGATGGCGTCGATCTCGGCTACTGTCGATACAAGGGCGGCGGTTGGGGGCGTCGATGCGACCAGTTGGAGCTGCGGCGGCGGTTGGAGCGGCGGCGTCTGGTGGAGCCCCGACGCCGGCGTCGGGTGGAGCGGCACCGTCGGCGACACGTGGAAGCTTGAGTTGCTGCCGCTGATGCTGGGCACATGTATCGGCCCCACTTGACCTCCCGCATTCCAAGCAGCTAACCCCTCCATCAACCCAGGGGGATGATCTGCCGGATCTTCTCGTCCAATAACTTGTTCATCATCTCCGTGTTCTCCACAGGCTTTTCGGCCACCAGCTTCTCTAGTGACTCCACCTTCTTCTTCAGCTCCTGAACCTCGGATTTATCCTTAGCGGACGACCTCCTCTCCAGCTTTCTCGTCTTGGCATCCGATCCGTAGTACTCGGATAGCTTCATACTTGTGCCAAAGCCGGACACACGGCCACCCGACGTCGGTGGCTTGTCCAGCTCCCTCTCCTTGTATCTGTTCGTCGCCCTGTTGAAAGGCGTGTCCCACGGTTCCGTCGACCCCTGGGACGACGGGCCAACCATATCCTTCATCAACTCTTCATCCTTCAGACAAAGGAACTTAAGGTTAGCCCATTTGGCTTCATTACCTAATAAGATGAGCGAAATAATATAGAACTATCCTTACCAGGTACTGCTCGAAATCCCTCACGTCTTGGTAATCCGTAATAAATTCCCCCGTCTTCCAGTCTAAGTAGTAGCGGGACCGGACAAAGTTCCTAGCCTGTACATCCTGGATTTTGTGCCAGGGGTTTTCTTTCCCCAGACGTACCATCTCGGCATCCTCCTTGTCCCAAGTGGGCTGTTTTCCTCGGTAACCGCCACTTCCGCAATGGTGGGTCCCTAAGTTCAAGTCCCGCATTTTCTTCCCCCAGGCGGTCCATTTTTTAACACTGTCACTCTGTAAGTAAGACTTGAATGCATTAAAGTCTTCTAAGGAGATCGACGGGTCTTTGCTACTTATCCTCTCCCAGCTTTCACCGGCCTCGATCTTTCTCTTCAGCCGGTTCTTCCAGCTGCTCAAGGCGGTGCTCATCTTCGTGAGAGCTAAAGAGTCCACCTTCTTATTGAACGGCTCCGGGAACGTGTATCGTTGGTGAAGCTTCTGGAGGAGGGATTGGGCGATAGCCTCGTTCTCCTTGCTTCTGAGGTCCTGAGTTAGGATCGGCACGGTTTCACGGACGATGCACCCTAGTTGCATGCCGTACCCTTTGGCAACCCACGAAGGCTCCATCGGTAGGCCACTTTCGGAGACTACCGTGACAGCATCGGTGACGTTGGCGAGCACTTGCGGCCTCCGATCCCTCCTTGGCCTCCTCGCCGTCCTCTTCTTCTTACCCTCCTGAGGGTTGCCGCCGCTATCACCTTCCGTGCGGTTGGCCGCGTTCTCTTCACCGGTCGTCTCTTCAGCAGGCTCGGCGGCGTCGTCCCAGGTATCGTCATCGTCGCCGGTGTCGGCGGCGCCCCCCCGGCCCTCTCCCTCGGAGGCGGTGTCCCGGCCCTCGTCGGTGTCGTCGGCGGCCCCCCGGCCCTCTCCATCGGAGGCGGCGTCCCGGCCCTCTTCCTCATCGCCGGGCGACTCGGCGGCGGCCTTCCGGGGCCGCTCGTAGCCCTCCCAGAAGTCCTTGTTGGCCTCTCTCGCTTCTTCGTTCTGGCTCATGGGCTTAGAAGTGCTGCCCGACATGTTTATTTGCACTTCATTAAAAAGAGGCAAAAAGTTAGTACAAAAGTCAACCAAAAAATTCGGCATGACCTTTGCTATTTTTTCTACGTAGGAGTGCCATTTCTCAACCGAAACGGAAATTAATCAACGCTTCGGGAGAAATGGGCAACTCAATGAAATCCCTGCAAAAATATTCATCATATACACCATATATCCAACATATCCACCATATATCCACCATACAAAGTTGCCCACCATCTACAATACATCAAACAAAAGCCAACATAAACCTGGAGCATCTATCAGCATATTTTTTTAACCTGGAGCAGTACAACAACAATGACCTTCTTAACACTACAAAAGCCAACATAAACCTGGAGCATCTATTTCAGCTTATATTCACCATATATCCAACATATCCACTACAACCTGGAGCACTTCAAGTTTTTAACTAGTAGCTACTGCCAACATGTGACCATGAGCATCATTTATTTCCTAGCATCTGCATGGAAGCATTACATAAACCCTACTGCATTGTATTGAAAAACCTACTGCATTGTTCATTTTATTGAACCATGTACATCAACAGAGTAGTAGCAGCTTCATTTTAATTTTCATTTAAACAAACTTCATTCTTTTTCAGAGAGAACTTCAAGAACTTTAACCTATAAAATTCCAGAGGTAATTAAACAAACCTGTAGCTAGCAATAAAGAACATCAACATATAAAATTCCAGAGGTAATTAAATAGCAGAAGCTTGAGCATCATATGGTAATGCTAGTGACTTACAGTAGCATTTCATGTACTAGTAGCATAATTATCTTGAAACCCCAAGTAGTAATTCAAAATCAACAAATCCTAGGCAGTAGCATTTCATTTTATTAACCCAAGCATTTTCATTTTCTAAACCTAAATTTTATACTGCCAACAAATCCTAGCATCAATTCAAAATCAACTAGGCAGTAGCATTTCATTTTATTAGAAAACCTACTGCATTGTATTGAAAAACCTACTGCATTGTTCATTTTATTAAACCATTAGCTCTAGTGCAAGCAATGAATTTAAAAAAACAGCAAGCAATGAATTAAAAAAATAGCAAGAACTTTATTAGCTCTAGTGCAAGCAATGAATTAAAAAAACAGCAACCAATGAATTAAAAAAATAGCAAGCAATAAATTAAATAGCATTTGACTGCATCATTTGCATTTACATTTAAACCAGTAGCATCATTTGCATGAACAAGAGAACCTAAATCAATTTCTAGCTTGTACATTTCATCATTTCATCATAGCATCATTTCATCATTTCCATTTAAACCAGTAGCATCATTAGCTTTAACCAATAATTGCTAACAAATCCTAGCAATAACATATACATACTACACTACAGCATGCCACCAAAGTAGCTAGATATAGGTCATTTGTTTCTACATTTATTTTGCTACAACATTATTCTTGATAGCAAGTAGCTTTTTATCTGGTAAGTTTCTACTGCATTCATTTGCTACAACATTAGCTTGTTCATTTTTATTTGCTACTGCATTCATACTAACCCTCTTTGTTAATTCATATCAAAATTCATACTGACTCTCTGTTAACCCTCTTTTAAACATTGTCAAAATTCTTATCATCTGTCTAAATCAAAATTCATACTGACCATCAAATTTCTATTTGACTAACACATCAAAATTCATAAATTGAATGTCCACATAAGCTACACCAGCACTACATCAAAATTCATACTGACCATCAAAATTCTATTTGACTATATGTATATGCAACATTGTCAATTGCTCAATCAAAATTAAGTACATCACCAGCAAGAAGTTAAGCAAATTGAGAACCAAATTGAGAGGCATAGGGGAGAGGGAGGGAGGCACAGGGGAGAGGGAGGGATGCATAGGGGAGAGGGAGGGGGCACAGGGGAGAGGGAGGGAGGCACAGGGGAGAGGGAGGGATCTCACTGATGGCGGCGCTAGGCGGTGATGGCGAGCGCAGGCGGTGGCAGGATTGGGGATGGGCACAGGGCAGTGGGGAGGGGGACAAGTGAGTGGGGACGGGGGAGAGGGCCTCTCACCGAATGGCGGCGGCGCAAGGTTGCGATGGTGGCGGCGTTGTCCTCCTCGTCCTCCTCCTCTGCGGCGGCGTGGCGGTCCTCCTCCTCCTCGATCTGCGGCGGCGGCTCGGGCTCGGGCGTCCTGCTCGGCGGCGGCGGCGTGGCGGTCCTCCTCCTCCTCGGCGGCGCTAGGCGGTGGCGGTCCTCCTCCTCCTCGGCGCTAGGCGGTGGTTGCGAGAGCACAGTGGGCGCGCGCTAGGTTTTGGCTCGTCGGGGAAGAAACTGCTGTTGTGAGGGGGAAGAAAGGTTCGAGTCGATTATTTCACCAAGTGTCTAAATTCTGTGGCGCACCCCTCCATGTGCGCCACAGAATTAAGCATTCTGTGGCGCATCAACTATGACATGCGCCACAGAATTCCTTAATTCTGTGGCGCACCTAAAGGGGCGTGCGCCACAGAATTTAGACACTTAGCAAAACAAAATGGTTTACTGCTGTGTACTGACAGTTACTTAGCACTAGCCCAGTGGTTAAGGTCAATGTTAGCCCATTAGTAGCCAGGTTCGAACCTTGGCTGCTACACAATTTTTCTTCTTTTTTTCATATTTTAGTTACATTTCAATAAATAACACAACATTATTTAGTAATTAGTAGAGTATTATAAATTACTTGTCTCATACAAACATGTACGTTCTTGTTTCTCTCGCACACACATGCATGTACTTGTCTAACACACACTCACACACATGTGATAGACCAAAAAAAGATCTTCTTCGTCCCGGCTCCGAGCTCTAGCTAGCGTCTCTTCGCAATCTTCTTGCCCTTTCGGTTGTTGGCGGTTGAATACTTTATACCGGCCACCTTGAGATTTCTTCGCGTGAACGGACAACCTTTAGAGGGTAGGGAGGTCTTCCTTCTTACTTTACTAGTAGTAGGCATGTCGAAGTGCCTGTCGAATTCCTCCTCAATCTTCGGGTCACCGTTCTTGTCCAAGTCTTCCTCGTTGGCGTCTCCTTGCATTCCTATGATGCTCCTCTTGCCCCTCCTCACGACAACACGGCTAGGCCTCGACGGATCGGTGATGAAGAAGCATTGGTCAACTTGGCTACCGAGTACCCATGGCTCATTTTTCGCGGATGCGTTCTTCGATTTTGCATCGGGTATAACCATGGTTGTGAAATATCGGCCTTCTTTTTCGACCTTCTTGGCCCATCTCACACGAAACATTGGCACCGTCTCTCCACAGTAATTGAGCTCCCATATCTCCTCGATCCTTCCAAAAAATCTTTCCTTGACATTAGTCTCGTCATCGGCGTATGACAGCATAGTTACTCCTGAGTTTTGATTTTCACTATTTCTGTCCTTTTCCTCGGTGTAGAATCTGTAACCGTTGATGTCGTACCCCTGATAGGTCCTTACGTTATGCCCGGGTCCCTGTGATAAGGTGTATATGAGTTTTTCATCTTCGGTAGAAGGCCTTTTTCTCTGTGCTTCAACCAGTTGAGTTTGCTTGAACCAACGCGTGAAGCTGGAGTTGTGCTTTTTGGTTACGTCTCCCATCTTCCTCGGCCGGCCCATATCGATGTAATTCTGCTCGACCATGCTTTTGTGCTCTTGCACGAAAGGTTCGATCAGTTTTAAGTGTTGTAGCGCGACCCGGTGAGCCCTGTCAAAGTCGTCGCGTCGATTGTCAATGCCGACATGGACTGAGCGGTAGCCCTCGCGGTGACCGACTCCAGCGAGCCTCCCGAGGTGCGTCCTGGGGGTAGACCAACATGATCCTCGTCGTCCTCGGTGCTTAGATAATTCTGGCAGAAGGAGATGCACTCGTAGGTTAGAAACCCCTTGGCCATGCTTGCGTCTGGACGGGCCCTATTGTGAACGTATCCTTTCATGACACCGTTCTGCCTTTCGAAAGGCATCATGTTGTGGAGGAACGTTGGGCCGAGCTGCTTGATGTCTTCAACGACATGGAGAAGGAGATGGATGCATATATCACAGAATGCAGGCGGGAAGTAAATCTCGAGCTCACATAGTATCACCACGATCTCATCCTGTAACATCTTGAGCTGCCTCACGCCGATCGACTTCCTGGTGATAACGTCAAAAAAGTTGCAAAGGCCAAACAGCGTATCACGGACGTGCTCGTCCATTATGCCTCGGATCGCAACGGGAAGTATCTGCGTCATTAGCACGTGGCAATCGTGAGACTTCATCCCGGTGAACCTCTTCTTCGCTACATCCAGATATCTGCTTATATTCCCCGAGTAACCGTGAGGAACTTTCACTCCTACGAGGCACCTGAAAAACTGCTCGAGCTCCTCCGGACTCGTTGTGAAGCAGGCAGCGGGAAGCAGCACCGCGTTCTTCTTAGCCCTTTTGCGGAGACGTTGAGTCCCTTCCGTCTGATCATCATCATCATCGTCATCGTCAGTATCGGGGGCTTGAAGATCTTTCCTGATGCCAAAATGTTTAAGATCGTATCTTGCTTTCGGTCCATCCTTGGACTTTTCTGAGTTGCAAAGAGTGCCAAGCAGACTCTCGGTAACGTTCTTCGTAATGTGCATGACATCGAGGCTGTGGGGCGTGTGGAGGACCTTCCAGTACTCCAAGTCGTGGAAAACAGACCTCGCTTTCCATACACCGAGCAGCGGCTCTGGCTTCGGTCGCTTCTTTCCCGGCGCTGGGCACTCCTTCCAATTTTTCAGAAGATCATCGATTTCTGCGCCGCTCCTCGGGCGTGGGGGTCCATCGGGCTCATCTTTACCATTGAACAGATCACCGCGTTTTCTCCACGGGTGATCCAAGCGAAGCCACCTTCGAGCACCTGGGTACACGGTTTTCGAGGACCCGGGATCCCTTGGTAGTTGTAGATGCGGGGTCTCGTCCATGCACTTCACACAGCCGTTGAATCCGTGGCCGACCTGGGCAGATACATATGCGTAACCAGGATAGTCCGTGACCGTCGTGATCAACGCGGCTCTCATATCGAAATAAGTTCTAGTGTAGGCGTCCCACGTACGGGGTGGCATCTTCCACAACGTGTCTAACTCCTCTTTCAGCAGCCCGAGATACAAATGCATGTCGACACCTGGTTGTTTCGGCCCCTGAATGAGAATACTCAGGTGTATGTACCTTTGCTTGGTGCACAGCCACGGGGGTAGGTTGTAAGGCCATACAAACACAGGCCAGGTGCTATGCGTGCTACTCTGGTTGCCGAACGGATTGAGTCCATCGGTGCTCATACCCAGCCTGATGTTCCTTGCGTCGCCCCCGAACCTAGGGAAGGCGATGTCCAATGCTTGCCACTGTCCAGCGTCTGAAGGGTGTGTCAGCATATAGCCCATCTCCGGATCTTCTTCGGGCTTCTGCCTTTCCGCGTGCCATTTCATGAGCTTTGCTTCCTTAGGGTCCACGAAATACCGCTGCAGACGGGGAGTGATAGGAAAGTACCATACCACTTTTCGAGGTACCTTCTTGTTCCCAACCTTGTACCGTCCGTGGCCGCACACCGGACATGTGGTTCTGTCCTTGTACTCGCACCTATAAATCACACAATCATTAATGCAGGCGTGGTATTTTTCGTGCGGTAGGTCAAGGGGACACACGACTTTCTTGGCCTCCTCGATACTACTTGGCAATGTGTTCCCCTCCGGGAGACGATCGTGCCAGAATTTTAAGTTCTTGCTGAAGCTGGAATCGGTCCACTTGTTCTGCGTCTTCATCTGCAGGTAATCAAGCGTTACATGCAAGCGCGTATCCTGCGGACGACACCCAGGAAAGATCGGAGTCATCCCGTCTTTCTCCATTTGCGACAGCTTGGCTCTCTCTCTAGCTGCAACTCTATCGTTGCTCGTCTCCTGCAGGAGAAGATCTTGAACATGAGAGTCCCGCAAGGCTGAAATTAGCGTGGTCGCGCCGGAATCTTCTTCTTCATCATGATGATCTTCTCCGCCGGCATCTTCTTCTTCATGATGATCTTCTCCGCCGACTTCTTCTTCATGATGATAGTCTTCTTCATGATGATAGTCTTCTTCATGATGATAGTCATCTCGCTCGACATGGTCTTCATGCGCACCATTTGATGGGGCCGGCCGCGCCTGGTTGTCTTGCATGAAACCGCGCCTCAGCAGGTGCTCCTCCAGTTGTCCGGAATCAGGGTTGATCCAGCGCTCGAGTTTGCATGATCGACACGGACATCTTATCTGGCGCCTATTGTTCCGAATCATGTCCTCCTTCGCGTCTATCTTGTATCTAGAGATTCGAGCGGAACTCATCGAGAGGACCATGCTTGCCTGCAAATGGTATACATAGAACAGGAAATTAGAACCGCAATAAATGCACACACATGCATGGGCCGTACCTCTCCTCAAGGTATTACATGGAGCGGAAAAATTCGGCATGACCTCTCCTCAAGGTAGGACATATGGGTAGTGCAAAATTTGCCGAAACGGAAATGAATCAACATTTCGGCAAACATCCATGCACCACACCGGCACACACACAAGCGCTTCACCTGCAACAAGCATCCATACACACGACCGCCACACAAGATCTACAAGCATATGCATGTCTCCTCCAAGCATATGTATGTCTCCTCCAACTACTCACCTTGTAGATTCGATACCGAGACGAGACCGCGATCGGTTAGTTCGAGAGGAGGAGAGAGTATGGAGAGCCTTCTCGTCAACTCCAATTAAGTATCAACCAAAGTAAGTGCAATAAATACCCAAGCAAGTGAAAAGTAGAGCCAAAATGGTATGAGAGAGAAGGGGGGACGAGCTAGATGGAGGAAGAAGAATGGCTTGTGTAGTGTGGTAGGTGGGAGGTTGGCTCACTTTTGTAGATCTGGTTCGCTAATTCTGTGGCGCACCGAACACAGTGCGCCACAGAATACCTTATTTCTGTGGCGCATTAACGCAACTGCGCCACAGAACAGCTTATTTTTGTGGCGCACTTTTGCCATGCGCCACAGAATAAGTTATTTCTGTGGCGCACTGAGGTACGTGCGCCATAGAAATAGTAAAACCAATGATTGGGGGTGACAGGTTGTGGGGCCCGCCAAGTTTTTGTGGCGCATGGTTGGCTGCTGCGCCACAAAATTAAGCTGTTTCTGTGGCGCACCGTGCCTGGTGCGCCACAAAATAAATTTCCGTGGCGCATATTTTCTGGTGCGCCACAGAACTAAGGTCCGCCTATAAGGGTTTTCCTACTAGTGAAGCATCAAAGTGGTTCAGCATTTTCTTCCATGGCCTGGATAATCCTCTCTTCTTTCCGTACACGGAATCTGAGAATTTTGAGAACCCAGTCTCCTTCAGGCTAGACAGCTTTGCCGATGACACCAGCACCCGGCAATTGTATTCCACCATGATCTGTCCCTGCTTCCTTCCAGTTGGCATGAGCACATCAAACAAGATCATCAAACCTGGTTATGAATCCTACCAGCCGGTCGTAGCAGCCCGGCAGTTTGGTCTTGGGCAGGTGTCTCCTCATTTCTTCCTCCACCACTTAACAGAGAGCAGAGCTGACTTGCCCGATATCCTCACCGGTCAGAGGTGTTACTCCTTCTTTGACGCTCTAGCCATCCCAATCCCTAACAACCTCTCTTTTACCTCGACAACCGACGGTTTTGAGACTTGGTGGTCAATGTGGAAAACTCATGCCTTCAGGAGAGCTCTGGGACCGTTGCTGAAACAACTCGATGCTGAATACATCATCCCCGCAGAACAGGTACTACCACTCGTAAATTTTCTTGAAGTGGCTTACAATGATTATTATAACCTTGCTCTGCCTCCTTGCAGCAACAAGATGGTCCAGAACCTACACATGCCGACGGCTCCCCCTTTGAGTTCTTCCCACCGGCTCCTATGGTCCTCTTCTGCAAAAACTCGCCACCCTTGAAAAAGGTCGTGATGCAGAGCCAGCCGATTTCACCAAAATCGGCTTCCAAGAGCAAAGTATCTTCCGGGCCAGCTGCCCCCCGAGCCTCAACCAAGGCGAGAACGTCGGTAAGGAAAGTAGCCGCCAGGAAAACTTTGAAGCGCCGGAGCCCTTCTCCAAGCCAAGAGAGCTTGCACGTACGTTGATCCATGCCTTGACTGATTTCATCTATCCTCATGGGCTTCTGCCAACATGCTTGTGCTTACTAACTCTTTTTTTGTATAGGCCTCCACCGAAGACAACTCGAGCGAGGAAACACCATCCAATCGAGGGGATTCGAGCTCAGACACCTCTGGGAAAATCACCACACAGAGCCAGCCAGATTTGCCACCATCGGCTTCCAGGAAAAGGCCGGTTCCTGAACCTGTTGCCCCCAAGCTCCAATCAAAGCGGGGCAGGGTGAGAGCCTCAAGAGGGCTCGAAAGGAACCGCAAGCCCCTTCATCAAACCAAGAGGCTTCAACTGTAATTATCCTCCATACTCTCCCCGGCTCATCTTTCGTGCTAATCCATTTCTGCTCACGTCGGCTAACCATTTCCTTTGCAGCCTGATAACACTTCCAGTGAGGGAGTCGAGGAAGTGCAGATACCCTCCGCGAACCTGGATCCAGTAGTCTCTGTCGTTGACAAGGTCGCCGATTTGGCCAAGCCCCCAGCAGAAACACAAGAGCCGATCACCTCATCATCGGCTGTCCCCTGGTCTCGGGAGAGGTATACTCTTTTCGTTTGGCTTACCCTTCCCTTTTACTGCCTACTGACGCTGTTTCTATTTTTCAGGGTTGTGACCTTGCGGGCTTGCTGACGTTCGACCCTGAATCCATCGAACCAACTCCTTTGACGGCATGCAATGAGCCACAATCCAACACTGTCCTATGCCAATTCCAGCGTCTCAGAGCCTTGCTTTCTTCCCCGATCGAGACGTTGGTCGAAGACCCCGAGGAGGTGAAGAGTGTCCTTGAAGAAATCAAGCACCACCTCCCGGTAACGTTGCAGGTGAAACTTTGGCCAGTTGTGACTCTGTCTGTTTACGGGTCCAGGGTGAAGTTAGCTCGTCAGAGAATCAATCTATGCCACGCCCAACTCCCGTTGAAAGTCGACATCGCAGACAAATGTCGGCGGCTTAATGAGAAAAAGGCGGTCTTAGATGCCAAAACTGACACCTCTGTCAGCACCGCCGAACTTGAGACCTTGCAAAAGGAATTGGCGGACCTTGAAGAGAGGGTTCGGGCAACCAAACAGCTTATTTATGATAAGGAAACTCTTATTGCCCGCTCCCAAGAGGAAGCAGAAGGCCTCAAAGCTCAACTGAAAACTGATCTGGCAGAAATACGTGCCCTGAACAAACAGCTGGTGACGCGTGAGGATGAAGATGACGAGGCCGAGATCGCCGAGGTGGACCGTGTCCATACTGACGCCCTCTGTGCCTTCGAGGCATTCCTTCGGTAGAGCCTACCCATGTAACTTGATACCAGTTTGTACCTCTGCTCGCAACAGTTTGTACCTCTGTTCGTAACAGTTTGTACCTCTATTCGTAATAACTTGTACCTCTAGAGTCGATGGCTGTGCATCGGCTTTTTTAAGTCTAAAGTCGATGTCTGTGCATCGGCTGTGCCTTGCATCCTGTTGCTTTGTATTTTTTTTGGCCGATTTCACGCATCGGCCCCATATTTCACGTCCATCATCCCACATCGTTGGGAAATATTTCTTGAGATGCTGGCCATTGACAGCCACTGGGAACTTCACACCCTTGTATCTTATCCGTTTAGGTGCCCCCCGAGCCGAATCTTTCAAGTAATTGAAGATATCGGCTCTCCAGTCATCTGATTCCAGGGACTGTACCTGAACATTGCTTTTTATTGTTTGGGGCCGATCGCAGGGATCGGCCTCGCCACATACGTCCATTGACTTTGGTCTTGATACTCTGTCAGGCCGGTGGATAAGACCAGCCTCACCCCATTTTTTGTAGCCTCGATGCGCTCGCAGCCGTCCAAACTGACTCCAGAGATTGGCTCTTGATCATCTACGTCCCAAATATTCATGCCAGCTATTGAGATCTCGATCGAGTCATCTGCATGAACGACCTCCACTTCTTCTCCATCCCACTGTATCAGGTATTGGTGCATTGTGGATGGAATGCAAAGGCGTGAATCCAATCCCTCCCAGCAGACAGCGTAGGTGCTTTTGCTGTCGACAATGAAGAATGACGTAGGGATGGTTTTTCGGCCCACGGTTAGGTCCACGTTAACACCTTGCGCTTCTGATGCTTGGCCGTTGAAGTTGCTTAGTGTGACGTTGGTTTTGATCAGGTCTTCGTTAGAGTGTCCCAAACGCCGTAGCATGGAGTATGGCATTATATTGACTGCCGCTCCCGTGTCAACCAACATCTTGCCGACAGGCTGCCCGTTGATATAACCTCTTAGGTACATGGCCTTCAAATGTTTGTAGCTCCTCTCTTGTGGCTTTTCAAAGATAATCGGCGTGGGCCAAACTGAGCTACTGGCACCTCTTCGGTTCTTGGAGCACAAAACTCCGACGGAAGTATGAACACCATGTTTGTGCCGCCGATGCCTTCGCATCGGCTTTTGTTTGTTTGGGGCGCCATTCTTTCTTCTGTGGACGCATCTCCGTCTCCAACGTTTGCTGAATTTTCACGGCCAGATCGGGCCGAGCTTTCCTCAACGTGTACAGGTACTGCGCCTCGGCTTCCTCCAAGTTACGTAGCCGCTGAACCCTACGCTTTTGGGAGTGACTGAGTCCATCGGGCACCACCTTGGCCGGTGGTATCTATCTTATTCTTCATCTTCTGAATCCTCGAAATCTTCCCCTTGAGATGACTCAGCTTGTCTGTTCTGAGATGGGAGAGGCCCTAGACGTTTGAACACTGAAACCTCACTTGTGCCCTTCTTCTGCTGTCTACACTCCGGGCAGTTGTCGACTGTGGGCAATCGGCTCATTCCCGAATCCCATCAGTGCTTAAAGAAAGGACAATCCCAGTGTCTATCCAGGTCTTCCTGCTCTCTTGACTTCCCCTTAGCGCGACGCTCATAACCTTCGTCGTCTCTATCATATCGACGATATTTTCTGTTGTCTGCATCAGACCGACGATATCTTTCGTAATCTATATCGTACCGCCGACGTCGGTCGTACTGATGCTCATATTTGTTAAGAAGGTGCGCAGAGAGTGGTCGTTGATACCGCACGCTTCTCACTTGCTCCTCGGTGACGTACCTCCTATCATCATATCGGGGCCGATCGCATGGGCCGGCCTCCTTCTTTTCCTTGCCACGGGTGTGACCGATTTCTTCTTTGTCGTTGCCATGGTGGTGTACAGGCCCTGCCATGTTAACACCGAATGAGAAACATGGCTGACGCTTCATGGAGTGGTTGAGTTCCACCATGTTGACGCCAGGAACAGTTGCGTGTCCACTTTCATGGCAAACTGACCAAGGATCAAACGGCCTTGTTCTATCGCCGTTTGGATCTGCCGACACAGTTCTTTGCAGTCATTGGTGATATGGGTGAACGAGTGGTGCCACTTGCAGTACGGTCTCCCGTTCACTTCCTGCGCTGTAGGATTTTATGGCCTTCGGGTAACTTCAGCTGTTTCCTTAAGCAATAAATCGAATATCTGCAGCCTTTGCTTATATCGAAGTCAAACCCTTTTGCAGGCCCTTGTTGTTTCACCCATTTGCAGGACACGGGAGCTGCCCCCGAGCCCATTCAGCTACAACTACCTCCTGGTCTTCAGAGTCTTCAACGTCTTCTGTCTCGACCAGGACGATCGGGCGTTTGAACTTATCTTGGTACAATTTGGCGCTGCTCATACAATGTCAATTTCTGGACCAAGTGCGCCGTGAATTGTAGTCCACCTGGAAAGTCAGATCCTTGAACGGCGCGCGAGGCCTACCACCGCCATCGACTTTTTCTTTCTCGTTAAACGAGCCGAATAACATCGGTTCTTGACAGTCCTGAAACGCTGAATGTATTCCGACACCGTTTCTCCGCCTGCCGCACTGCGCTCTGCAATGCCAGCCCGGTAGCTTCGAATGGTATTGCACATGAAATCGCTCTTCCCGTTGCTTCCAGTCCGGACTGAATTGGTGGCAATGAGGTGTACCACCCAAAAGCTGGTCTGTGAGAGCAAAAAACCTTACATGTAACGGGTCTGATGCTGAAATCATGCCCAACTGTGCCAAATATCGGCTCACATGCTCAATTGAGCTAGACCCTTCTGATCCATTGAACTTTGAGAACTCAGGGAGCCGATACTTGGGTGGCAGCAGAATCAAATCATATTCGTTGGGGTACGGCTTAGAATAGCCGATTGTTCTCCTCTTTGGGAGGATGCCGAACTGGTCTCTCAAGATTGTACTGATTTGTTCCACTGTATGAGCTGCAGGGGATGGGCTTTCATGACTCGTTCCGATGGCATATTTGGCTAGCCACGCCTGTTTATCGACGTCTGCTCCAGACATCCCTCCTGCTGCAATCTGGTTCGTGCGCACCAAGTTATTGCAGTCAGGCACGTACGTGCACACGTACCCATGTGGGATTTCTTTGGGTGGCTCATACAGGAATTGGCAATTGCCAGGATCGCCTCCAACCTTGTACACGACGTATGCCGGTGAACCCTGTGGCTCTGGAGCGGCAAGCGTGAATGGCAGCTGTGGTCTGGTCTGGAACGGTATCTCTCCCTGGTGAGTCCCTAGGGTAGGTCCTGTCGGAGAGTACTGATGCTTCATGATTTCATGAACCACGCGAACCGCAATACGCTCAAAAGAGTTCACCAGGCTCTCAGAATGACGGTGTATAGAATGAGCCACCATGTAATTAACTTCCTGTAGAGCCTGTGCGTTCCTCTGAAGGGAGAGACAGTCTACTTCATCGAGAACGCCTTCAGTGAGAATCCCTTCCACTTGATGCCATGCGTACGGGTCCTCTCGAAAGAGCCGATGAGATCGGCTTCGAACAGAGCTTTGACCTCATCATATTTCTTCTTGTGATCATCCGGCAGCACCTCGTAGGTGATTGGTGCATCCGCCATCTTAGCTGCAGATGTTGACGCAGTTGTTCCACCGGGCGTGCCAGAAGAGGCCTAAAAACCAACACAGAGTTGATTCCCGGAACATCCCTTCTGGGATCGGCAAACCGTACCTTACGCACTACTGGATCATTCAACCCGTTTGCAAGGCCTAACCATGCGGATATCAAACTAATCCTTGAATAACAAGGAACAACCATAACAGATCAGATCTACTAAATAAAGACGAAGCAAGATGCTGCCCTTTCACCTAAGATAGGTGCAAGGGCAGCTAGATATTGAGGGGCAGATAACTAAGCAAACATATCAGAAAAGTATCAACGTAAGCCCCAAAACATCTATGATAACAGTGTTACTCGCCATCAACAAGGCTTCAGTACGAGCAACACGAAACAACGAATAAACCGATACTACCTAGATCGCAAGATGCGATCTAGGCAGCATGACGCTTACCCGGAAGAAACCCTCGAAACAAGGGGTGGCGATGCGCCTAGATTGTGTTTGTTGTGAACGTGATCATCCTCCTTTCTCAATAACCCTAGATACATATTTATAGTCCGTGGACTTTCTATCTTTGGAATAAACCTAACTGTGTACGAACCAAACTCTATCTCTTAATTCTAAACTAACATGCGATCTACCATAATGTACAAATACACGGGCAATCTAGCCCAAATTCTAGTACGAGGCCGATTCAAAACACTTTATGTGCATATCCTTCAAGCCCATCTCAATCACGGCCCACCCATTTAGTAACATAATCAACAGCGACAAGTATATGAGTGTTACCTTCTGAAGAAGGGAAAGGACCCATGAAGTCAAATCCCCAACAATCAAATGGTTCAATAACAAGAGTATAATTCATAGGCATTTCATTGCGTCTAGAGATATTACCAACTCTTTGACATTCATCACAAGATAAGATAAACTTCCTTGCATCTTTGAAAAGTGTTGGCCAATAAAAACCTGATTGTAGAACCTTTTGTGCGGTTCTATCTCCGGCGTGATGTCCTCCATAAATACTACCATGACACTTACTCAATATCTCTTGTTGTTCATATTCTGGGACACATCTTCGCATAATACACTACAAGGAAAAGGGCTATAGCTGCAGGGAATAGCCGCCGGCGCACCATCATTTACGTGCGCCGGTGGAAAATATCGCCGGCGCGCCAAATTAGAGCCCGCCGGCAAAGAACAGGTACTGCCGGCGCACAACCAATTTTAGTGCGCCGGGAATAAAATTTCAAGAAATCTGGGCGGAAGGAAAAAATCTGGGCACCTTACCCCCGGCGCACCTCTATGATGGTGCGCCGGTGATAGACAATTTACCACCAGCGCACTACCATAGAGGTGCGCCGGGGGTAAGGTGCCCAGATTTTTCTCTCCACCCCCGGGAACCGCCTTTTCTGTTTTCGAAAAAATAAAAGAAAATGATAAAAAATTCAAAAAATAAAATCCTTTGATATGTCCAATACTTATGTAATCTAGTATTAGAGAAAAATTGAAAAAATGATTTTCGATATATTATGCAAAATGGCGTCATCTTTCGGTAAAACGGGATTTCTGGTTGCATACGACCTCCGATGAAAAACTTTTTTATATCAAAATCTATCTACGCGAACCTTCCTATTCGAATTCAACGGCCTACGGCCGTTTGGACAAAAAATGGATTCGTCAATTGGAAAACAGAAACAGGACTTTTTTGAGATTTAAGATTTGGGTGAAAAAAAAAGAAAAAATACCCCCGGCGCACCACCCTACTTGGTGCGCCGGCGGTAACATCTCCTATATATAATGGAAACCGTCGACCTCCTCCTCACTTTCCTCACTTTCCCCTCTTCCTTCTCTTTTCCTCCTCCTCCACCTCCGACGGACTCCACCAACTGCTGCACCGTCGACCTCCTCCGGCCTCCTCCGCATGGCCTCCTCCGGCCTCCTCCGCATGGCCTCCTCCGCATGGCCTCCTCCGGCCACCTCCAACAGCCTCAACCTCCTCTCCGGCGTCGTCCACCTCCTCCGGCCTCCTCCACCGGCCTCCTCCACCGGCCTCCTCCACCGGCATCAACCTCCTCCGGCCTCCTCCGCATGGCCACCACCACCTCCTCCGGCCTCCTCCACCTCCGGCCTCCCACTCCTCCACCTCCTACACCGGCGCAGCAACAAGAACAACAACCTCGGCCTACTAGACTGACGAAAAAACGGCACCACAACCGCAGCTCACGAGATCGAGATCTAGATCTAGATCTAGATCTAGATTTAAATTTTTTTGTTTTCTGGTATAACTTACCGCCGGCGAACAAGGCAGGTGCGCCGGGGATAAATTGAGTTTCTGCCGGCGAACCAGCAGGTGCGCCGGCGGTAAGCCATTATCACCGGCCTGTTCCCACCGGCGGGCGCTTGTGCGCCGGCAATAAGCAATTTTGGTGCGCCGGCAATAAGCCTTTTCCTAGTAGTGATACCATCCACTCCTTCTTTATATAAGTGTGGGTCATCCCAAAAATAATGCCTCAAATCATAAAATAATTTCCTCCTTTGCTGAGCTGAAAAGGTTGGAGGCAAGTATTTTGAAACAATAAAGTTAGCATAATCGGCATACCAAGGACTATCTCGCGAGCTCACCTTTATTACAGCCAATTGTTCATTTGGAAAACTATCATTAACAGGAACAGGATCATAAGCAATATTTTCCAATCTAGATAAATTATCAGCAACAGGATTATCAGCACCTTTCCTATCTACAATATGCAAATCAAATTCTTGCAAAATAAGCACCCATCTAATAAGCCTTGGCTTAGCATCTTTCTTTTCCATAAGGTACCTAATTGCAGCATGATCAGTATGAATCGTGACTTTTGAATCAACAATATATGATCTAAACTTGTCACATGCAAAAACTACGGCTAATAACTCTTTCTCACTTGTAGCATAATTTCTTTGAGCAGCATCTAGAGTTTTACTAGCATAATGAATAACATTCAATTTTTTATCTACTCACTGTCCAAGGACAGCACCTACAGCAAAATCACTAGCATCACACATAATTTCAAAAGGTAGATTCCAATCAGGAGGTTCAACTACAGGAGCAGTTGTTAAGGCTTTCTTTAGAGTTTCAAAGGCTTCCTTACAATCATCATCAAAAACAAAAGATACATATTTTTGAAGAAGATTAGTAAGAGGCTTTGAAATTTTAGAGAAATCTTTAATAAATCTCCTATAAAAACCAGCATGACCAAGAATACTACGAATACCTTTAACATCCCTTGGATAGGGCATCTTCTCAATTGCTTCAACTTTAGCTCTATCAACTTCAATACCTCTCTCGAAATTTTATGTCCCAATACAATTCCTTCATTAACCATAAAGTGGCATTTCTCCCAATTAAGAACAAGGTTAGTTTCTTCACATCTCTGCAAAACTTTATCAAGGTTTCGCAAACAATTATCAAAAGAATTCACATAGACAGAAAAATCATCCATGAATACCTCAACAATCTTTTCACAAAAGCCATGAAAAATAGCAGACATGCATCTTTGAAAAGTAGCAGGAGCATTACACAAACCAAAAGGCATACGCCTATAAGCATAAGTTCCATAGGGACAAGTGAAAGTGGTTTTCTCTTGATCTTTAGCTCTAACAGCAATTTGTGAAAACCCAGAATAACCATCAAGAAAGCAGAAATGAATATTTTTAGACAACCTTTCTAACATTTGATCAATAAAAGGTAAAGGGTAATGATCTTTCTTAGTAACTTTATTAACTTTTCGATAATCTATGCACATTCTATACCCTACAACTACTCTTTGAGGAATGAGCTCATCATTATCATTAGGTACAATAGTTATTCCTCCTTTCTTAGGAACACAATGCACAGGACTAACCCATCTACTATCAGCAATAGGATATATAATACCTTCTTCAAGAAGTTTTAATACCTCATTCCTTACCACATCCTTCATCTTAGGAATTAGACGACGTTGATGTTCAACAACAGGTTTTGCATCATCTTCCATGTTGATGGCATGTTGGCAAATAGCGGGAGAAATCCCCTTCAAGTCATCAAGAGTGTAGCCAATAGCTCCTCGGTGTTTCTTCAATATTTCCAATAACCTTTCTTCTACAAAATCTGAAAGCTTAACACTAATAATAACAGGATATGTTTTCTTATCATCAATATAAGCATACTTAAGATTATCAGGTAATGGTTTCAAATCGAATACATGATCTTCCTTTGGTGGTGGCGTTACACCTAGATCTTCAAACGGTAAGTCATGTTTAAGAATAGGTTGACGAAGGAAAATTTCATCAAGCTCATCCCTTTCTTCCCTAAAGACTTCACTCTCACTATCCTCCAAATGTTGCTGCAAAGGATTATTAGGAGCAAGAGCAATAGATGCACACTGTTCAACTCTAAAGTCATCATTAGGCAAATCAGCTTTATAAGGAGTTTTGGAAAATTTAGAGAAGTTAAACTCATAAGATTCACCAGCAAATTTAGTAACAATTTTCTCTTTCTTGCAATCTATAACAGCTCCACAAGTATTTAGAAAAGGTCTACCAAAAATAATAGGACAAGACTTACTAGCAGCAGAACCAAGTACCAAAAAGTCAGCAGGATATTTAATCTTACCACATAGAACTTCCACATCTCGAACAATACCAATGGGAGAGATAGTTTCTCTATTAGCTAGCCTAATAACCACATCAATATCTTCAAGTTCACAAGAACCAATTTCATGCATGATTTCCGTGTAAAGCTCATAAGGAATGGCACTAATGCTTGCACCAATGTCGCATAAACCATAATAGCAATGATCACCAATTCTAACAGAGAGCACATGAACACTGGCTTTCCTAGACTTATTAGGATGCGAAACAATATTAGAAACATCTTCACAAAAAATGATATGACCATCTTCTACATTTTCAGTAACAAGATCTTTAACTATTGCAACAGCAGGTTCAACCTTTGCTCCTCGGGTTCTATAGGTTTCTTTGCACTTTTATTAACTACACTAGTTATAACAGAATACTCCTTCATTTTAGCAGGGAAAGGAGTTTTTTCAATATAAGCTTCAGGAAGAATATGATCAACAGTTTTAATTTCAATACATTTACCTATAGGTGAATCAGTTTTATCTTTATAAGGTTCATGATACTTATCAAAATTCTTCCTAGGCAATTCAAAATGAGAGGCAAAAGCTTTATAAATATTTGCAACAACTTGAGAGTCAAGACCATAAGTAGCACTCATATTATGATATTTATCAGTATCCATAAAAGTTTCAATGCATTCATAATCATAATTTATACCTGACACTCTACCTTTGTCATTCTCCCATCCTTCAGTATTTTCTTGGATTTGATCAAGAAGGTCCCATTTAAACTCTTCTTTATTGCGTGTGAATGATCCAGAACAAGTAGTATCCAGCAAGGTTTTATCTTGAAAAGAAACTCTTGCATAGAAATTATCAATGATGATATTACCAGGAAGCTCATGAATGGGGCATTTGAGCATTAAAGACTTCAATCTCCCCCACGCTTGGGCAATACTCTCTCCATCATGAGGCCAGAAATTATATATGCGGGTCTTTGTGAATTTCACTTGGAGGATAGAATTTAGAGTTAAATAGAGGCACAATATCCTTCCAATCAAGAGAATGCCCATCCTTCAGCAGTTTATACCAATGCGCCGCTTTACCAGAAAGCGACATAGCGAATAATTTCTTCCTAACTTCATCCATTGAAATACCTGCACACTTGAATAACCCGCATAATTCATGTAAAAACAGTAAATGATCTCTAGGATGAACAGTTCCATCCCCTTCATAGCGGTTATCCACAACACGTTCAATAATTTTCATAGGTATTTTATACGGTATTACTTCCTCACCTGGCGCCTCATCCACTACCGTTGCAGTAGTAGTAGATTTCCCAAATAGAAATTCAAGAGAGGATCTCCCCATAATGACTTATAGCAGCAGGCAGAAACAAAATGAGCACGTACAGTAAAAATTTTCCTTACCAATTCCACTTACCAATAGCGCTTCACTCCCCGGCAACGGCACCAGAAAATAGTCTTGATGACCCACAAGTATAGGGGTGTATCGTAGTACTTTCGATAAATAAGAGTGTCGAACCCAACGAGGAGCAAAGGTGTTGACAAGCAGTTTCGATGAAGGATTCACTATAAATGCTCATAGACAAGTTTTCAGGGGGTTTTGATATAGCAGATAAATAAAGTACAAGTAAGTAAAATGCGAGAGTAATAATTGCAGCGAGTGACCCAATCCTTTTTAGCACAAAGGACAAGCCGGTTTGTTTACTTATAATGACCAAACGTTCTTGAGTACACACGGGGATTTAGTCTAGTGCTTTCGCTTCATATAGTTGATTAATCTTCATTGTTTTGATAAGTGTTGTGTGGGTGAACCTATGCTAATGCACCGCCCTTCCTAGGACTTATACATACTTGTGATTATACCCCTTGCAAGCATTCGCAAATACAAGAAAGTAATTAAGATAAATCTAACCACAGCCTTAAACTCTGAGATCCTGCTATCCCTCCCGCATCGATATACCAACGGGGGTTCAGGTTGCTGTCACTCCGGCAACCCCACAATTAGCAAACGAATACAAGATGTACTCCCTAGGCCCATAAAGGTGAAGTATCATGTAGTCGACGTTCACATGACACCACTAGAAGAATAACACCACAACTTAAATATCAAACCATTAAATATTACTCAACATAGTTCACTACTAACATTTAGACTTCACCCATGTCCTCAAGAACTAAACGAACTACTCACGAGACATCATATGGAACATAATCAGAGGTGATATGATGATGGATAACAATCTGAACATAAACCTTGATCCAATGGTTTCACTCAATAGCATCAATAACAAGTAGTAATCAATGGAGAGTTTCCCCTATGAAATACTCAAGATTCAACCCTAGATGTTACAGCGGAGACGAGGTGCAGCGGTGGAGATGGCGGTGTCGATGGTGGAGATGATGATGATGATGATGATGATCCCAATGAAGTCCAGCTCGATGACGGTGACGATGGCGACGATTTCCCCCTCCGGGAGGGAATTTCCCCGGTGGATTCCTGCCCGCCGGAGAGCTCTTTTCTCTCTGGTGTTTCTCCACCCCGTAGAGACGGTTGTGTCTATTCTCTATTATCCCCCCGTGCCTTAGGTTTTCGGGGTGATGAAGTACGAGAAGGAGAGGAGGCCGAAGGGGGCTGTGGGCCCCCTCCCCACAAGGTGGCGCGGCCAGGCCCGCGCCGGCCTATGGGGGGCCCATGGCGGCCCTCCTCGGTCCCTCCTTTTGGTTGGCTTCGTCTTCGGAAAAATAAGATGTTCGTGTAATTTTCGTCAATTGTTGATCTTCGA
Source organism: Lolium multiflorum (assembly GCA_030979885.1). Lineage (NCBI taxonomy): Eukaryota > Viridiplantae > Streptophyta > Magnoliopsida > Poales > Poaceae > Lolium > Lolium multiflorum. The sequence continues at coordinate 112,168,546 of CM061753.1, read as the reverse complement.
AATATGGTGTCCTGACGGTGCTTTTTCCAGCAAAATCCCGACTCCGGTGAATAATTCTCCAATAATCATGAAACATGCAAAATAGGTGAAATAACATAAGTATCATCTATAAATATGAAATATATCAATGAATAACAACAAATTATGATATAAAATAGTGATGCAAAATGGACGTATCAATGAAATCGCCATGGCTGTCAGGTGCAGCCCCGGCCCTATGTATTTTGGTGCCCTTGGGCGACGTAAAAAAAAGGGCCCTTTCAAAATGATATGTAGTATAACTAGATATATATAAACTCTCAGTTCGTTCGCATATTACAGTAAAAATAATTATAAAATGACAGCAAAATATAAAATATATTTTGGACTAGTTTCATTACCTCAAATAAAGACCAAATTACCATGTGTACTTCGACAATTATGCTTCAATGCTTCTCCAAAAAGCTTCTCCGCACATTCCTCGATGCAAAATCATTGACAATTGTTTCAAGATCAATGCTTTTCAAGATATCCTTCTCAATACAACATGTAGCCAAGCCATTCAATCTATCTTGTAACATAGTTGACCTCAAACAATTTTTTAGTAGCTTCAGTTTAGAGAAACTTCTTTCAGCTGAGGCTACAGTCACAGGTATAGTCAAGAGGATGCGATATGCAACTGACACATTTGGATAGCAATCAGCAGTTGTAACGAACTGAAGAATCTCAAGCGCTGACAAATCATCTGGCAATGTTACTTGGAGAACCTTTAACTCAGAAACAAAATCATCAAGATCAACATCACACGCCTTATTATGAGTAAAAGTTTGTGCAAAAGTAGTGCAATTATTTTGCAGACTACTATCATCCAAGGACTTCAGATTTTTTGAGTTGAATAAGAAACCAAACACCTTTGCAAATGCGTTCAACTGCTCAAACCGATCCTCCAGTGAAGCAATTGCAGCATCAACAACTACAAGAAAGTAATTAACTCTGAAGGATTCAATAGCTGATAGTTGTAGTTCTTCCTCATCATCATTGATTTCATCAAAATGCCTCTTCCTTTTACTTTGACGTTTTGTACGAAATATTGGTTCTATGCCCATACCTGATGCAATGGCTTTCGCACTCTCAATACTCTTATCAAACCCATTATCTCTGAAGGTTTTGAAGAATGAAATTACCCCTTCAATGTGTTTGATAGTAGCATCAATGCACACAATTTTTTCCTGTAACTTTTTGCTCACCATGTTTACAACAAATAAAATATCATGCCAAATAACCATGCCAACTAAAGTTTCAAATTTCTGAAGTGCACTGACCAAACCTTGAGCATCACTTACTGCGGCCGGATCATCAGTAGAAACCTTCGCCAATTCCTTCAAAGCTGATATTATCTGCGGAGTTTGGCACTTTATAGGCTGCACACTCTTTATCCGACTCTCCCAACGAGTATTAGATAAAGGTTTGACAGTTAGTTGGGGAACATTATCAAGCAAAATCTTCCACCTCTTAGTAGAGCGTGCAAACAATACATATATACGCTGGATAATACCGAAGAATGAAATAGCTTGCTCGCAAGATTTTTCCATATCACAGAGAGTGAGATTCAAACTATGACATGCACATGGCATATATAATGCTTTCGGGTTTACTAAAAGCAAACGATTTTGGACACCTTGATTTTTTCCCTTCATGTTGGAACCATTATCATAACCTTGCCCTCTCACATTAGCAACATCCAAATCAAGAGAATCAAGTGTATCCAGCAGTACATTAAAAAGCCCCAAACCTGATGTGTCATCAACCTTCAAGAACTCTAGGAAAAACTCTTCCACTCTCGGAATGTTACTTGATAGGTTGACACAACGCACAATGAGTGTCATTTGCTCTTCATGGCTAACATCCGGGGTACAGTCCAAGATAACAGAGAAGTACTTTGCATCCTTGATGAGCTTTAAGATAACCTTTTTCACGGCATCGGCGAGGAGTGAGATCAACTCATTCTGAATACGGTGGCCAAGATAATGATGATGAATTTCATTGTTTTGAATGCGCCTAATATGTTCTTGCATCAGAGGATCAAATTCAGCAATCATTTCAATAGTACCTAGAAAATTGCCATTATTATCATGATACAACTTCTCAATTGTTCCTCGAAATGCCAAATTACGTTTTGCAAGAAACTTGACTGCTGAAATTATTCTTTGCAATACCTGTCTCCAACGCTCCTTTTCCTTTGCAATCTCTCGTTGCATATCATCATCAATCGTTTTATTTTTGCTCAATCTCAACCTTAGTTCATTCCATGTATTCATGTTTGTAAAATGCTCGACGCTTCTCTCATGTTCTTTGAGTCTCGGACTAAGACGCTTCCAATCACTCAAACCATCAAATGCTAGCAAAGAGTACTTGGTCTGATTTGATTTGAACAACTTGCAGCAAAAACAATAAACTTTGTCCACCTCTTTTGAGTAAACCAACCATTTTCGGTCAACAAACTCATTGTTAGCTAACTTTCTGGAGTAATAAGCATAAGAAAAATGTCTACCATCGGCATCCTTACGGAATTGTAGATTCGGTTCTCTGAGATGCCCCTTTTCAATCAATATATCCCATTTGGAGTTGTCAAGATTATCCCATGTTCTTGGATCATACATAGATAAAAGAGAATCATCTTGATCATCACCATTAGGATTAGATGAAGGCTGCAAATTTTCTTCCTCCATATTGTCCTCATTAACATTATCATCATCATCTGCAATTACATTCAAAAAAATATAGTTACTTACTTACTTACATTTGGAAAACGTGATGCTAGTTTATTTGAGGACTGGCTAGTTAGTTACTTACTATTATTTGAGGACTGTTCATGGACCTCAATATCTCCATCTGTATTATCCTCATCAGCTTGTCCCGGATCAGATATTGGCCTCTGATTATTGTTGTTGACATCAACATTACTTTTAACTGGAAAATACTTATTTAAATCGCCTCTTTGCGATTCCCTAATTTTTTCATCTTGCTTTCTCTTCCTTTTTTTGCAGCACCAGACTCAGGTGGGTGATGCGATGCGATGGTTCTAAGATTGTCTGTTTGTGCCTAACTTCCCCGTCGGCCTTGCCATGGCAGGGAAGTCGTCAGCCTCCAGGGTAGGCAAGTTTGGCTTCTCTCCCCAGCTCGTCTTTCCTTTATCCTTCCCGGCGGGAGTGCGCCGTCCGCTGGCCTGCTTCTCGTCCTTTGCCTCCTGGACGAGAAGATACAGGCTGCATAGAAGCTGCAATGCTCCCAGACCTGTTGCTCCTCCCCTTCGCTGTCTCATCACCGAAGCATTTCATCTGATTGCTGTCTCCTCAAGTCCTCCGGGTCCGTCCTCTGCAAGGAGACTCAAGAATCCTGGCAGAACTATGCATCACCAGAGTCCAGAGGCCATTTTCGGTGCTAGATTTTGTGGCTCATGTCCCATTGTCGATCAAGCAGCCACTTCTCGTTGCATACTCGAAAGGCAATCGCTGTCATGGTAGGAACTAGGAAACACAAGTCACTACCATCACTCATTTAGTATGGACAACATCATGTTCTGGTTATTAATTTTTGCGGTGAAAGTTGTGAAGTGGTTACTAAGTTTTAGTCTGTTAGTCAAATGAAAATTTGATGTAATAATGTGACTGACCAAATTTCTGCAGGGTGTATATGTTGATAAAATGTTCAAGGAAATGATTATTTGACACCCAATTTAAGGACAGTCCTAGAAGGAAATTTATTCCCATTTATCTCACTCTATTTTTTTTGGATTCCTTATCAACTACATCTCCCGATCATATAAGTACTCTTGCCTTACAGGTGATACAACAGTCAGAGACATTCAAATAAGTTTTGAAGATAGGAGGTTTTCACTAAAGACAGAGATGAGCCTAGACATCACATAACTACTTTTTTCTAAACAAAGTACACAGATATTCATCCATGTATCTTCTGTAATATTTTTTGAATATAACAAGTTCTTCATCTAAGAAAGTAAGCTCTCAATTTATGGGAACCAAATAAATACGTTCTCTTCTCCACCATAGGACCATAACGTTGCCTTTTCTTGCCGAGAACAGCTGTAGTTGTTTTTGCAAGGCTTGGTGAATCTATTATGAAATATAACACTGTGCGATTTGATGGCATGCCAATGAAATATAGGTACTTGGGACTTAATTTGCTATGTTAAATGTTAGGTGGTGTATGGTAGAAGAGTACTTCCACACTTTTCATGCCAATATTTCTAGGAATTTATCTATACCTGCATCATTGAGTTATTTAGTATAATTTCTCGAGTCGGATTTATGTATATTTCTCTAGATCCACTTCCCTTTCAATTTCGTAACTTCTGAATGTTCTCTTCCTTTTCAGGTTTATACTTGTTTTGAAACTCTGAACAAGTTCATACATTTCTGCTCTTCCGAGTTATGGTACTGCGACGACTCTTCCTAGGTGTGCATAGCTCTTGCTATTCCTTATGTTAGTGACAAAATAATACAATTTATTATCCTCAATGCAACACAGCGTGCTACAGTATGTTGTATTGTGATGATTGTTGCGGTAACAGTAGAGAGTCAATTGTGGCCTTGATCAAGTCTTAATGCGTCTATTCTTTGTAAGTAGATTACCTATATGTTGGGGTGCACTGGTTATATATTTAATAGACCTTTCTCCCTTGTGATATTGGCAAAACAGAGTAGGAATTTGAGCAAACGACGAAGCAGGGGCTACTTCTGAAGCTGAGCTTCTCAACGACATGAGACAGAAAGTCAGCACTCAGCACACGTGCAAAACTGCAAAAGTAACATCTATAATCTTCTGTTGTAAAAATTCTCTCTCTCAAACATATACACTATTTCTGAATGAAGAAATTGTAAATTTTATTATTCTCTGCTGATCCTACCACTAGATTTACATATATCAATGATTGTGATCAGGCTTAAACATTGTGCATGCTAACATGAATTTTTAGGAGTTGAGTTATTTACTTCACTGATACAAAAGGACCATGTGTTTAATCATTTACGTCTAGCATGCAATATGGGTTAAATATATCTTTAGTTCATCTTTAGAAAAATCATTATTTTGTTTAAAGGAAGAGTTCCAACTTGTGTTTGAACTCTCCAATTTCCAACCTATGCGTTGGATATAATCTGTTAATCTATATCCGTTACAAGTAAACAATACTAAAATTGTTCATCTATTCATAGGTCAATTTAATCGTATGCCAAGTAACAAGTGGAGATAATTTTTTCATGACTACTACTTACACATCAAATGGTAGATAAAGTGTCCTACTAGAGGTAGTCTCCCAGTTTTCAGGTTGAGAAATTTCATGGAAGGAACATGCTTTATACTTCCCATCTTAATTATGAGCATTATCAAACATAAGCAACAAACGTAGATCATTTGGGATTGCATCTTCATGTCACCATCACTTCAATTCTCTATGAGAAAAGCCAAAATGGACGGGCGTGGCAACGCGCACCATCATGGTCTAATGAATTACTAAAAGGAGTTGCTTCCTCCAAAAATTCACCTAAAATCAAACCTAAAAATCAAGTGGTCCAAACATCTAAAGATAAATGAGAATAAGGAAAAAATGGGTGGTCAAAGAAAAGAAAGAAGTAGAAGAAAAAGAATCACCTAATAGTTATGAATGAAAAACAAGTAGAGGAAGTTAAAATGCTTAGTGAAGCCAAAGAACCTCTACAAGATCTTGATAAATGTAGCTTTCATGAACTCATTAATATATTACAAAAAATTCTAATGATCCTTCTATTAATGTTCATCAGGAGGATTTGGTTCATACATAGAAAATTGTGTCATAAAAAGAAGGGAAAATTAGCTAGCGGACACTGTTATTTTTCGGTCTTTGCCAAAACACACCGTTGAAATGTGTCTTTGTTCAACGAATAGTTTGATTGTTCTTTTTGTTTGCTTAGGATATAACCATCCACGCCTGGTTTAGATTGGTTTTTTTTTTGGTAGTTACAATTTTGGCCCAGCCGTATGTAGGTTGGACAGTTTTTAAAGGTGCAGGCATCAGTGTAATGTTTTTTCGAGCATTTCCTAATACTGAATAATATCAGCGGGTTAACTACAGCCATGAGACGTGAGTTAGCAAATGATTTAGTGCTCAACTAGGTTCAATATACATATCCAAGTGTAATCGTCGAAGATGACGTACGCGTGCTCGCCGCCGGTGAGAAGCAAAACGATGGAGCATGGTGGTTCCCGAATCCCGCTAGGCCTCATCGGTGATCGATGCAGGGTTTGTCCCCTTCATCGCTAATTGTATGGAAGAAAACCAAACCGTTTGATTTTTGTTTAGATGAAAACCGGTTTGATTCACAATTTAGAAATTTCATAATAAAATAAAATAAAAATTCTGTTTTGGGCATCCGGTGTGTTTTGGCAAACATACCACAAAATTATAATGGTACTGAGCAAAGACACGTTTTTACGGTGTGTTTTGACAATGATCGGAAAATAATGGTGTCCTGTAGCAATTTTTTCCTAAAATAAAAGATTAAAAGATACAATAATGAAGCGATGATACCACCTAAGCTTGGGATGCTTGTCTTCCTAAAATATTAATCACTATTATCAAAGAAACTTATCATGCTATATTCAATCTAGGATCTAGTGTCTCAATTTTACCAAAAGAACTATATGAATTGCTTGAACTTAAAAACATGGAAAAATACTTAATAGATCTTTTACTTGCTGATGATTCAACTAAACATACTTTAGGAAAAGTAAATAATATCATGGTTGAGTTGCGTATGAATTTTTTTCATATTGATTTTGATATCATGGACATGGCGAGTAAAACCTCTAGTCCTATAATATTGGGAAGACCCTTTTTGAGAACTACAAGGACCATCATTGATTCAAAGGAAGAGAATGTGAAGTTTTAATTCCCTCATAAGAAGTGTATGTAGAACTTTCCAACGAAGAAGGAGATAGCACCAAGGTACAAGCTACCACATGATCTCTCCCTATCTTCAAAAGAGTAAGTAAGCCTAGCTATATGACTATAAAGAAAGCGCTTTGCGGGAGGCAACTCGGTTGGTTTTTATTTTGGATTTTATTTTTGCACTCTTTCTGTAACAAGAGAGCTTCCGTTTTGGTTATACTCTGGAATTTTCAAATAAAGTACCAAGTCTAACCCAATTGGATGTTCTAAAATTGACAAAACATATGGAGCAGCAAATTCCTGCATGAACACTGTGTAGTGGAAAAAATCTTTGATTTTTTCCGTAGCTCCAATTGCTCTCAAAATCATGTTGAAGTTACAAATTTTAATCCTATATATGCAAAAAAAAATTGGCAAAATATCATGACATGTCTAAGTGGGCGAAAAAAATGAATTTTACAACAGCTATTTTTCTGGACACAATCTGTCTTTTGTGGCAACAGTGGCCTCTTTAAATTTTGAGTTGATTGTTTTTTAGTCTTTCGTATTTTATTTATGTGGGAAACTCAAGCAACTCTCTGCAAATTAAAAACCAAAATTTATTTGGGTCTTTTATCACATAGCATCATATCTTTGTAGCCACTAATGTCCACCCATAGGAACCAAAGGGTGAATAGCTCCTGTACGACGTTTTTCCTCGCAATTGGAAAGAACACGGCGTTGTTCGTAGGAATAGCCGGCATGCGATGTTCCTGACGACGCAAATAGCTAGCATGCGACACTTCTCTTAAACAGCAGTAGAAAGCTTATCAACTCAAATTACATGGGCTGAGTGGGACCCACAACTTATCCACATCAGCACATGACACCTCCGAGCGTGGGACCGACCTCTTGTCCACCTCACCGCGGGACCCACAGATTATCCACCTCACTGCATGGGACCCACAGCTCTCAGGTGGTACAAGACAGAGCCGTCTCGCCCCCGCGCCGGAGCAATCACCGACCGTTGCATCGTCCTCTGCATCCCCTCTTCCCCCTTCTTCTCTGACGACGACGCACGACAACACTGACAGACGATGTCGAGCTCCTCGTCCGCCTCCCGGTGCAAATGGCCACGGTACGGTCTAGTGCCGTTGGGCAGCTGCCCTGATTGCCCACGGACGGCACCCCTGAAGTGGCTGGTCACCACGAGCGACAAGAATGGCAACGTCGGGCGTGAGTTTGTGAAATGCGATAGCAAATCAGAGCCAGGGAAGGTGGGATCTGAGTTTCCCATCTGCCAATTTCGTTTTATTTTCCTCAATTTTGCGTTTTCATCCAATTTGGGAATTAGGGTCAATATTTTTTGTTTTTCAGGATCTGGCGAAATGCAGCCATTTTAAGTGGCTTGATGAGTACATCAGGAGGATTGAGATGGACACTAGTGCAAACATGGCCTTTTGCACCGGTTTTTAAAGGCCATATGCACCGGATGGCCAACCGGTGCAAACCATCCGGTGCAAAAGGCCCCCCCCCCTTTTGCACCGGTTGGATTACGAACCGGTGCTAAAGGGGTCTCCACGTGGCCGGCTGTGGGGCGCTCGGCGGGGAAGCTTTTGCACCGGTTCGTAATACGAACCGGTGCAAAAGGGTTGGGCCGCGGCAGCGTTTTAGTGCAATTCCCTGCCGCGGCAGGGAATTGCACTAAAACGCTGCCGCGGCAGAGACTCTGCCCCATTCGAAACACGGTATAATATTAATAATGCAGACAATTCAAATATATATATATATATAGGAAACCATTATATTACATATATCGATCAAAGTGACACACGTTCATGCATATATATATGTCTACATCAACTTTGATACTGGATGTCGGCCACATAGTGTTCTCCGTCTGGAGCTAAGACTTGCTCAACTAAGAATCCCGCCAGCTCTTCTTGAATTGCTCGTACACGCTCGGTTGCTAGAAGACCGTCCCGCAACCGTTCGATCTAATCATTTGAAAAAGGTACGGTGGTCAATATATATGTGTGTGTATGTGAATGAAACAGAAGGTGATAAAATAAAGCCATGAATGTTGTTTACTTACATCAAGTTGTTCCAAAATGTCCCTCTTATGGTGGGTATTCTGGCGGATGAACTCGCAAACGTAATACCCGCATAAATTATTCCCGTCCTCCTGCCTCAAGCACTTTACGAGAACAAAATTCAATCAAAATAATATATATATATAATCAAGGATGATAATAATGGTATTGAAACTAGAATCATCAAAGAGATGCGCGGCGTAGCCAGTATTACTTACCGGTACTTGTTTTATTCGAAGTTCTTTATTCTTTAAACCCGGAGACTTGTTGGTGAACCGTTTCCAAGCCTTGAGGAGGATATCAGCCATGTCCCCCCACACCTCAAGGGGTTTACTCTTCGAGTCCATGACTTCTACTATCCCGGTGTCGGGTTCAATGACTAGCAGGATATAGTGAAACCTGCGGACACACATATATATGCATAACTCATCAATTACACTTAACACATGGAGTAAGCGAAAAAGATTTAATGTGTGAAGACAGTAACACTCACGAGAAGTTGTAAGGAAATAGTATTGCCCTTTTGTATGAGTTTTTCCTTAAGACATATACCAAGTTATTCTCTGTGTCCTTGGGAGAGTTGTGGACAGTATACCCATTCACGGTATATGGGTCAACGAACCCAAGATCATAGATTTGCCCCTTGCGGCATTCGCGGATCTTCATTCTGCATAATACAATGAGAGTATGGTTATATGCATGCAATGGACGAGCCGCGGTAGAGACTTAATTACATAAATAATACTTACATACAGTAGGCACTCAGCAGAGATTTGTCGAGGGCGTCTTGGTTGAATAACTGAAATAATTCACAAAATTCGATGTTCATCACGTCATTTCGCCCGTAGTGCTCATCTGTGATTGCCACCATGATCCAGTTCTTACCATCCTTACATTTTTCCATGTACCAATTATGCAGTCTTCGCAGTTGCGTTGATAGATTAGGCAACTCCTCAGCTCTGACAAGAGGTTGCCCGTACTTGTACTGGTATGCTATTTGGACATCATCACCCGTACTTGTAAGGAATTCTGCATCGATGCGGATTAAGTACTCAGGAATACTCATACCGACCGCATCTGCCTCATCTTTGTATAGTCTTACCATCTCCGGATCAAAGCACGCTGTGACATCGGGATACACTTGGAGCGGGGGGCACGAGTTTTTCTGGTTTCCAAGCTGGGGAACTGGTTTCCCGTCTACCTTACTTTTTTCCCACCGATCTCTTGCTGACACATTTGACTTGCGAATAGACCGGTCATAGTTCGATGAAAGACTTGGCTCAGGTTGATGAAGGCTCTTCAGCAGTTTCAACTTCTTTTCCAGAGATATAGCTGGCTCCGGCTCAAGCTGGGGCTTTTTCAATTTCAACATTTGTTGCTTGTGTTGTTCAGCTACGATCTTGGCATTTTCCTCAATTGTATAGTCATAAGGTCTCTTGGGAGGAACCTTAGGCACTCTTGGGAGGGGCTCTTGTTTGCGTCTCGGTGATCTGTTACGACTCAGCTGTGTCGTAGCGGACCGCCTAATTTTGCTCTTAGACTTGGGCTGCGGCGGCGGAGAAGGCTCACGCGGCGGCGGAGAAGGCTCACGCGTCGGCGGGGAAGGCTCACGCGCCGGCGGGGAAGGCTCACACACTGGAGACGGCTGCATCGGTGGAGAATGCTGCCTCGGTGGAGACCTTGTTGGCGCCTTCCAACCCGGAATCACAATGAATTCTTTTCGCCATAGAACTGTAGTGTTCTTGGCTTCTCCCAGCTCTAGCAAATCCCCTTCACCGGCTGGGTGGTCAAGCCTCAGCGGCCCATACCCATCCATAACTTGATCCACCCCGGCAACAGCGTAGCCAGGTGGAACCGGCTTGAAGTGGTATCTTTGATCGGGTACTGGCGGTAAGACATAGCCGACCGCCGCCTTGAGCGTTAAGTAGCCCATCGTTTGGAAATGTAGCTCACAAGGTGTAGACTCTGTGATAAAGTCCACAGGGTAGAGATCAAGATCCATCTGCGGTTCCACAGGGGAGGGAGGAGCCATCTGTGCATCATCACCAGGCAGCTCCGTGGAAGCCACGCTGCTTTTCCGCTGAGATCCCTGGCCGGTAGCATCGAATGCAACTTCTTCTATCTGCGGATTAGGTTGAGGTTGGGTGACTGTGACTGAGCCTGACATTATCATCCTCACTTGCTCCTCTAGCTTAGCAACGCGTTCGTGAACCACATCCTTTTGCCTCTGACGGCTTCTATCGGGATATTTCTTCGTTTCTGCAGGAAACCCAATACACCACGGCTTGCCACCTGATGTGGTTCGTGTTCGTCCTGAGTGTTCAGGATTCCCAAGGGCGCGTGTGAGCTGGTCCTTCTCTCTTTCGGGACAGAACTTCCCCTCTTCAACTTCCTTTGCAACATTTCTAAAGGCTTCGATGGGAAGTGGGTTTTCCTTATGTCTTTGTGTATATATGCATAACCCTTGTGCGTCCAACGTGCCCCCATGCGCGTAAAACCAATCCCTTGACCGCTGGTTCCATTTCAGTACCTCTGGCTGGATCCCCTTTTTAATTAGCTCGTTCTCCCATTTCTCCCACTTAGGTCTGCCAGCATTGTAGCCTCCTCGCCCCATGGTATGGAAGTACATCTTATTAGAAGCATTTTTCGTATTGGTGTCAGACCTTTTCTTTGCCTTGTCCGATTTCTTTAACTTCACAAATTCCTCCCAGTGGTCTTTTATCTTCTCATAGGGGCCTTTGAAATCAGGAGTCTTCCCTTTCTTGACAAAGAAGCTGTCCAATTTCTTCTTGTAGTCGTTGAACTGTACTGCCATCTTCTTAAGAGCCCACTTCTTAACTCTTCGCTGTACGCTATTCAGCTCGGGATCCTCAGGGTCTGGCCTGTCATTCTCACTATCAGAGTCAGTTGGCTCCGGAAAGATGAAATTTTTCAGCAGATTCCTAAACATCACACTTTTTAATCTCGTGTCGACATAAGTAACTCCTTCGCCCCCCTTTACAGGTTTCTTCCATTCTTGAGTGGTGATCGGGACGGTGTCCCTAACAACAACTCCACATTGACTTACAAACTTTTTTGCGAACTTCTTGGGAGAAATCGGTTCGCCATCTATCGCGATTTCCGTGATGGTGCACCTTTCATGGTCTTCCATCTTTCTGGCCGCGCCTCGTTTAGTTCTGCCAGTAGAGTTTGTTGATCGGGAGGTCTAAAAGAAGAAACAACGTTAATACATGTATATGCACAAATCTGGAGGCTTGGTTAATTAATATTTATACACCTCGGCGGCGTCGTGAGCTTCTCCCTCGCAGTCGTCACCTTCTCCCTCACCGGAGCCGTCTCCACGGTTGTCTTGCTCATCTTCCTCACCGGAGGCGTCTCCACGGGTTCGCTCGTCTCCCTCGCCGGATTGGTTTAGGTAAAGAGAGGTGATATCCTCATCATCACGGATAATCTCCTCGACCATGTATTCTTTTTCTAGGTCTCGTTCCATAGTTTCTGCAAAGACTTACAAGTTATTCTAACCAAGATAATGATATAAATAAATGATCAAATATTAGAGTTACACATATATATAAGTGCAAATAAAGGATAATGCTGAATACATAATCAAAGATCTGAGTTACACATATAGCTCGATCGGTCCCTAATACATCACACTACAAGCTCTCAACGGCGCCGACCGGGTCCCGAGCCGCGCCGGGTGAACACCCAAAGCCACGGAACAGTAACGGGAGCATAGCTAACATGAGATCCCCGCATAACTGACCATCCGGTCCTATACATGTTGTCTAACGCATACATGTAACGGCGAACATGCTCATCCTCCGCTGCAATGCGCTGAGCTACCACCTCCGGCGGGGCCGGCCCATAAGACCTCCACCAGAGAATATCCGGGTCGACGACGGGACCCGGATTCCGCACCAAGGTGCGCGCCCCGGAAGATAACACCTCCCAGTGCCACCCCGGCGGAGCCCAGTCCCGAACTTCCCCCAACTGCCGCAACTCCTCTAAAATTGTCCTAGCTCCAGGACGCGGCGGGCGCGGCATCGTATGCAAACTAATATTGAATTTGAATAAATTACTTATGAATATATATATATATCTTAGTAACAAATATTACTACTTTTGTCTAACACATACATTTTTATCTAACAAATATTTCTAACATATAAATTTCACTAATATTTTCTAACATATAAATTTCTAACAAATTTTTCTAACTCTAAATTAATTAATATTTTCTAACCCTAAATTATCTAACAAATATTCTAACATATAAATTTCTAACAAATATTATCTAACAAATATTCTAACATATAAATTTCTAACAAATATTATCTAACAAATATTCTAACATATAAATTTCTAACAAAATATTATCTAACAAATATTCTAACATATAAATTTCTAACAAATATTATCTAACAAATATTCTAACATATAAATTTCTAACAAAATATTATCTAACAAATATTCTAACATATAAATTTCTAACAAATATTATCTAACAAATATTATAACATATAAATTTCTAACAAATATTATCTAACAAATATTATAACATATATATTTCTAACAAATATTATCTATCAAATATTCTAACATATAAATTTCTAACAAATTTATCTAACTAATTGAACTACTAAATTTCCTAACTAATTAAAACAAAAAAATGAAAAAAACAAAGGGGAGGCCGGGCCGGGCTCACCTCTTAGCCGCGCGCCGGCCGGGAGAAGGGGGCGGTGGCGCGGGGCGGGCGCGGGCGCGCGGGGCGCGCGCGGCTGGCGGTGGCGGAGGCGGCGCAGAGGAAGCGCGGCTCGGCGCGGTGACGGCGCGGGAGGAGGCGGCGGCGCGAGACGGCGGCGGGTGGCGCGGTCGACGGCGGCGGGGGCCGGCGCGGGAAATTTTGGCAGCACTTCGGTAGGAAAAGCTTCCTCGCGCGAAATGGAGAAGAAGGGGCGCGCGGGGGTTATATCACCCTTTTGCACCGGTTCGTGGCTGGAACCGGTGCAAAGACCCTTTTGCACCGGTTCGAGCCACCAACCGGTGCAAAAGACCCCATTTTTCGCTCCTTTTTGTATTTTGCCGCCATTTTTTTGCGTGTTTCGCGCGGGATAGGTTCCCGCCACGACGCGCGCGTGGTAGGTTCCCGCCACGACGCGCGCGTGGTAGGTTCCCGTCAAACGACGCCGCGCGTGATTTTCCCGCCACGACGCAAGCGGCGCGCGGTATATTTTCCCGCAACGACGCATGCGGCGCGCGGTATATTTTCCCGCCACACGCAAGCGGCGCGCGGTATATTTTCCCGCCACGATGCAAGCGGCGCGCGGTATATTTTCCCGCCACGACGCAAGCGGCGCGCGGTATATTTTCCCGCCACGGCGCGCGCGGGATATTTTCCCTCTATAAATAGTACGTCCCCGTCTCTCCCACTTCGATCATCACCAAACCCTAGCCCATTGCACAATGCCCCCAAAGCCGCAGCTGCCGCCGGTGGAGGTGGACCCGCAGCTCGCGGAGATAGAGGAGTGGGAGGAGCTGCAGCGGCAGGAGGCGGCAGCAAGGAGGGCAGCAGAGGATGAGGTGGACCCGCAGCTTGCAGAGATAGAGGAGTGGGAGGAGGCGGCGCTAGCGGCTACCATAGAAGCATTTGAGAGGCAGAGTCTCCAGGAGCTGCATAAGCGGCCGCGTGTGGCGGATCTGGATAGTGAGGAGATGTATAAGCGTCGTCGTGAGGAGGAGCTGCGGCAGGAGGCGGCAGCCAGGAGGGCAGCAACGGATGCGCGGAAGAACTAGTAGAAGTTGTTATTATTTTAGTTTAAATTTAGTTAATGTTAAATTTCAATAAAGTCGTTGTCGTTGTTTTAGTTTAAGTTTAGTTAATGTATCTTGTTAAATTTCAATAAAGTCGTTGTCTTTAGTTTATATACCCTTTTATCCCGGTTCCTGGCTTGAACCGGTGCTAAAGATGGTGGATTGGTTTATATACCTCTTTTATCCCGGTTCCTGGCTTGAACCGGTGCTAAAGATGGTGGATTAGATTATATACCCCTTTTATCCCGGTTCCTGGCTTGAACCGGTGCTAAAGATGGTGGATTAGTTTATATACCCCTTCGGTTCCTGGCTGGAACCAGTGCTATAAAGATGGGGGCTAAATCTGGGGGAGGCTTATCTGGTGTTTGCCTTATCTGGGGTGGCCTCATCTGGGGGGGGATTATCTGGAGGCACATGTTGCTATATATAGCCCCCTCCGGGGAGAGTAGAGAGAGCAGGCAACGACCAAGAAGGAAAGAGCCTCTCCGGCGAAGCTTCTCGAAGATGTCTTAGATGGCTGGCCGTCTTAGACATCTTCGGAAGCTTTGCCCGAGTAACTCTTCCCGCAAGTCATGCTCGGAAGCTGCTAGTATACACCCAACAACCAGTAGCTCAGGGTAAGGAGGGCTTCCGGGAGCTTTTCGAAGGAAAGAGCCTCTCCGGCGAAGCTTCTCGAAGATGTCTTAGATGGCTGGCCGTCTTAGACATCTTCGGAAGCTTTGCCCGAGTAACTCTTCCCGCAAGTCCCGCTCGGAAGCTGCTAGTATACACCCAACAACCAGTAGCTCAGGGTAAGGAGGGCTTCCGGGAGCTTTTCAAAGGAAGAAAGAGCCTCTCCAGCGAAGCTTCTCGAAGATGTCTTAGATGGCTGGCCGTCTTAGACATCTTCGGAAGCTTTGCCCGAGTAACTCTTCCCGCAAGTCCCGCTCGGAAGCTGCTAGTATATATACACCCAACAACCAGTACCTCAGGGTAATTAAAGAGGGCTTCTGGGAGCTTCTCGAAGGAAAGAGCATTTAGTTCAAACGACCAATATAATGTTACTGATACATATCACAACAAACGCTTCACAATATGAGCTCATCAAGGTACAGGATAATAATTAATACATTATGATCGCTTCGACCGTAACCATGGAGTATCTTCAGCATTTAACGCGATGGTTGGATCAATGTTCACTCTGAAGGGTGGAATTTCAGCAAACTTATTATAATCCTCTGACATGTCTGTCTTGTCCTCGACTCCCACGATGGTTCTTTTCCCTGAAAGAACTATGTGACGCTTTGGCTCATCGGATGAGCTCGTTTCCTTATGTTTTCTTTTCTTCGGTCTGGAGGACATGTCCTTCACATAGAAAACCTGAGACACATCATTGGCTAGGACGAATGGTTCGTCTCTGTAACCAAGATTGTTGAGATCCACTGTTGTTATTCCGTACAGCTGGTCTACCTTTACCCCTTTTCCATCAAGCTTGAACCATTTGCACCGAAACAAAGGGATCTTAAAATAAGGTCCATAGTCAAGTTCCCATATCTCCTCTATGTAACCATAATATGTGTCCTTTTCCCCACTGTTAGTGTTTGTTGCATCAATGCGGACACCACTGTTTTGGTTGGTGCTCTTTTTATCTTGGGCGAACGTGTAGAAGGTATTTCCATTTATCTCGTACCCCTGGAAAGTCAGTATAGTCGAAGATGGTGACCCGGCCAACAAGTACAATTGATCATCAATGGCGTTGTTATTCATGAGATGTGTTCGGAGCCAACCGCCGAATGTTTGCATATGTTTATGTGTAATCCAGTCTTCAGACTGCCCCGGATATTCGGAGCGTACAATATTCTTGTGATCAGTGATATACGGGGCCACCAAGGTGGAACTTTGTAGAACTGTGTAGTGTGCTTGAGTGAAAGAAATGCCGTCCCTACATATCATTGATTTCCTTCCTAGCGTGCCTTTTCCACTTAGTCGCCCCTCATGTCGCGATTCAGGAACACCAATCGACTTAAGGTCAGGAATAAAGTCAACACAGAACTCGATGACCTCCTCTGTTCCATAGCCCTTGGAGATGCTTCCTTCTGGCCTAGCACGGTTATGAACATATTTCTTTAAGACCCCCATGAACCTCTCGAAGGGGAACATATTGTGTAGAAAGACAGGACCGAGGATGGCAATCTCTTCGACAAGGTGAACCAGGAGATGTATCATAATATTGAAGAAAGATGGTGGAAACACCAACTCAAAGCTAACAAGACATTGCACCACATCCTTCTGTAACCTTGGAAGACTAGCTGGATCGATTACCTTCTGAGATATTGCATTAAGGAATGCACATAGCTTCACAATGGGTATTCGAACATTTTCCGGCAGAAGCCCCCTCAATGCAACCGGAAGCAACTGCGTCATAATAATGTGGCAGTCATGCGACTTCAGGTTTTGGAATTTTTTCTCCGCCATATTTATAATTCCCTTTATATTTGATGAGAATCCAGACGGCACCTTGATACTGTAAAGGACTTCAAAAAAGATTTCCTTCTCTGCTTTGGTAAGAGCGTAGCTGCCAGGACTTAAGCGACTCCCTGTATCCGTCTTGTAATCCTGTTCTTGCTTGTTCTTTGGGACTTTCATACGATACTGGTCCTCCCTTGCTTCTGGTGTATCTTTTGTCTGCCCATACACGCCTAAGAAGCCTAGCAGGTTCACGCAAAGATTCTTCGTCACATGCATCACGTCGATTGAAGAGCGGACCTCTAGGACTTTCCAATAGGGTAGATCCCAAAATATAGATTTTTTCTTCCACATGGGTGCGTGTCCGGTAACAACCTCTTTGGGAACAGATTTTTTCTTCGAAGCCTTTTTTTGGGAACAGATTGGCCGCCAGGACCCTTTCCAAATATTACTTTTATGTCCTTGACCATATCAAGTAAAGCATCACCGGTACGGAGTTCAGGCTTCTCCCGGTGATCTGCCTCACCTCCGAAATGATTGCCTTTCTTTCTGACGGGGTGCCTCTTTGGAAGAAATCGACGATGCCCCAGGTACACAACCTTCTTACATTTCTTCAAATAAGCACCTTCGGTCTCATCTAAGCAGTGCGTGCATGCATTGTATCCCTTGTTTGTCTGTCCTGAAAGGTTACTAAGAGCAGGCCAATCATTGATGGTCACGAAAAGCAACGCTCGTAGGTTGAATGACTCCTGTTTGTACTCATCCCATGCAAGAACACCTGGTTTGCTCCACAACTGTAAGAGTTCTTCAAATAATGGCCGTAGGTAAACATCAATGTCGTTGCCGGGTTGCTTTGGGCCTTGGATGAGCACTGGCATCAAAATGAACTTCCGCTTCATGCACAACCAAGGCGGAAGGTTATAGATACATAGAGTTACAGGCCAGGTGCTATGACTGCAGCTCTGCTCCCCAAAAGGATTCATTCCATCTGTACTTAGACCAAACCTTAAGTTCCTCGCGTCATCTGCAAAGTCCGGGAACTCTCTATCGATTTTCCTCCACTGCGACCCATCAGCGGGGTGTCTCAGCTTCTCGTCTTTCTTACGGTCTTCTTTGTGCCATCGCAACAACCTGGCATGCTCTTTATTTCTGAACAGACGTTTCAACCGTGGTATTATAGGAGCATACCACATAACCTTGGCAGGAACCCTCTTCCTAGGGGGCTCGCCCTCAACATCACCAGGGTCATCTCGCCTGATCTTATAGCGTAGTGCATTGCATACCGGACATTTTTCCAAATTTTCGTACTCAAGGCGCGAGGATGCAGTCATTAATGCATGCATGTATCTTCAGCACCTCTAATCCTAGAGGGCAGAGAACCTTCTTTGCTTCGTACGTACTGTCAGGCAATTCGTTATCCTTTGGAAACCTCCTCTTCATTATTTTCAGTAACTTCTCAAATGGCTTGTCACATATACCAGCTTCTGCCTTCCATTGCAGCAACTCCAGTGTGGCACCGAGCTTTGTGTTGCCATCTTCGCAATTTGGGTATAACTTCTTTTTGTGATCATCTAACATGCCCTTTAACTTTCACTTCTCGTTTTCAGTTTCTGCATCTCTGTGTGCATCAGCGATGGCCCGGCGAAGATCATCATCAACGGGCTCATCTGATGCCTCTTCATCTTGATCACCTCCACCTGCCTCCTCATCTTCATCATGCCCTGTTGCAGTATCACCGTAGTTAGGGTACATATCATCATCCTCTTCTTCTTCGTCGTCGTTTTCCATCATAACCCCTCTTTCTCCATGCTTGGTCCAACAATTATAGCTGGGCATGAAACCTTTCCAAAGCAGGTGGGAGTGAATGACTTGCCATTCAGGGTATTGCTTTAAGTTCCGGCAATCAACACATGGACAACATATATAACCATCCGCCTGTGGGTTTTCCTCAGCCACACGGAAAAATTCTTTCAGGCCCGAAGTGAACTCGGGCAGACGTCGGTCAACGTACATCCATTGCCGCCGGTTCATCTACATCAAATAATTAAGTTTATCAAAAAACCATTACAAAACATCATAATATATATATATATATATATAGTGGATATTAGCACCGTACAAATGAAAGGATAAAGTTGTTTAACCTTGATTGAGGAGGGAAAGAAAGAGGAGAAATCTTAAGTGTCGCTCCGGCACCTCATCTCATTTTTGTTTTGTGTAAAATCAAGCGGCATCATTCTCTCAGACATTTCATCGAGCACCTTGTGTGCATGCCAAAGAAATGCAAGGTAGCACTCAACACACACACCTTTCTCCTAGAAAAAGTGAAGTTGTGAATTGGCTAGTTGGAGGTGAGCTGATATAAGGGCTGGGGACCTTTTGCACCGGTTCGTGTTACAAACCGGTGCAAATGAGCTATCTTTTGCACCGGTTTGTAACACGAACCGGTGCAAAAGGTTCCTCGGCTGACACGTGCCTGGCGACAAACCTTTTGCACCGGTTTGTGTTACCAACCGGTGCAAAAGATATCTCATTTGCACCGGTTGGTAACACAAACCGGTGCAAAAGGTCCCTCGGCCGGCTGCTCCCCACGAACCGGTGCTAATGACCCCCTTTAGCACCGGTTCGTGCCAAATCCGGTGCAAAAGCATTCTGGGGCAAAAAACGAAAGCCCTTGTTTCTACTAGTGGGAGGGCGCAACCTTGGGGCTCAATTTGCCGTCGGCGGTGGAGCAATTGAGATCTGCTGATACGGTGGGGAAATCGAAAGGGGTTGCGGAATAGATGGGGTTGAAGGAGTTGAAGAAGATCAACAAGCAGCTAGTGAAACTTGTGAATTTGAAAAAGCAGGACAATTTGATGGTCGGCTATTTTATTTTTGTGTAATTTCTCTCAGCTTTGTTTATCTCTTGATCATTAGGGATTAGACAAAGCAATCAATCAATGTTCTCTTAGCAATTTCCATGCTTTGTAATAATACCGAGATGGATCTTATGCTCACTGTCTTTGCGTTCAATCAAATGCAACAACAATTTAGCAAAACTACCATGTTGTTCAGGTCGCGCGGTGTGTGCAGGGTTTGCAAAGTTCACTTAAATGAAAACAAAAACCAACGACAATTTCTAGGAAAGGTCAGGCGCAATAGCGCGTTTCCAGGCCCAATACGGTCCAAACTAACTAGGATTGAACATTTTTATAAGTGTTTTTAGTGGAAGGGAGTGCATGTTTTCGTTAGATTGAGCATTTTTATACACAAGTGTTTTACCATATTTTTTAGTCAAATAAAATAGATAATAGATAAGAAAACTCATAAAACATGGAAAACACTCATAAAACAAGGAAATAAACTAGATAAAGTGGTGCATATATGCCCCACTAAGCAACATGTCCATCACCCACACACGATACAAACGCACACCATACAAACTCACACAATAAGAAATAGATAATAAAAACAAGGATAATTGACGAATATTATTTAGGAACGATAATATTTTTTGGGAACGATAATATTTTTTGGGAACGATAATATTTTTAGATTATTCACAAACATGTTACCACATAAAATTGAAACAGGCACGGACAAGACACAAACAGATAGGGAACGCATTAGGATAGTAGCATTACGATATTTAGTTCGTGTCGACACGACACGAACACATAGTTGCCTTTCTACATGATTACATAGATAAAAAAAATTAAAAAAAGATAAATACTAGGGAGGCTGGCCCCACCCCAAACCCTAGCCTAGTTTGTCGATCTGGTGGCCAACCTCGCCACCGGGAGGCTGGCCTACTGCCTCGCCGTTGGCCATGGGGCCCACGCCGCAGCCGCTTCCCTCCACTCCGCCGCCGTCGCCGCCATCTGGGCCTCCTGGAACGTGGCCTCACCCTCGACCCGGGCCCGTGTCACCAAGCGCTCCTCCCTCGCCGCCGCCCGCTTCGCCACTGCGCGCTTCTCCCTCACTGCCGCCCACCGCTCCTCACGAGCTTCTTCAGCAGCCTCCTTCCGCTGCTGTTTTTCCCAGTACTTGTCGGAGCGGGCGATCGTGTTGACGTCGTCGGGGTCGGGGTTGTGGACGAAGTCGCCGTCCGACTGCTTGGGGGAGTCGGAGTCGTGGGCGGTGCGTCGCCCGCGTCACCCGTGTCGGACGCGCTTTCTCTCCGGGTCCCGTTCCCACCAATGGTGACGGTTAGGGTGGTTGTCCTCGTCGCTCACCTCGTCGGAGCTGCTGCTGAATGGTGGATGGTACGACATGGTGGATATGGCTTTTGGAAGATGAAGAAGACGAAGTTGATACGCACTATTTATTGACCCGGGGCGAAGAAGTTGAGGCGTAGTGAATTAATTGGGGGAGATGAAGCTGGTCGATGAAGCCATGTGGGAAAGCGTAAGAAGTAATGGTAACGTGTGCTAGGCCATGGCAGCCGCGTGCTCAGCGTTGCGCTGTGCACGATCAATGGTTTGACTGCAAAAATAGCTCTGATGCGACGTCTCCTGCATGCATGCGTGCATTGCATGGCGGGCTGCCCTCCTCTACGTCGACACGTTGCGCTCCTCTGCGTCGACAAGCTATGGAAGCAGGGTTTAGGGTTCCGCCCAACGGACCGATGAGTGTACCTTAGGGGACAACAAATTAATTTTGCATGTGCACCGTCCCTCTTTTTGGGAATTTAGGGCCGGAGAGCTTTTTCAGGTATGTCGAGATTATTATTTTCCTAATTTTTAGGTCGTTAGTTATTGCAGCTCCTAAGCGAAGGAAAAAACGAAATAAAAGGGGAGAAAATTACGGTGCAATTAAGTGGGTAGATTTAATGTCTCTCACCGATTTCTAGCCAACGTGTTGGTACGACGCTGCATGGGGCATGCATGGAAAAGGTTCCGAGCAGGGCATGCGTGCCAGGCCTAGACGGGCCCGTGAGCTATGTTGACGCGGCGATGGGACAATGAGCATTTCCTTGTCTCTCACCAACAGTACTCGAAGCGCTGAGAGAAACAAAAGAAGCCAATCACGTGGAAGAACGGGTGCTACCACGGATCGGGCATGATTCCTTCTAGAAGCCATGATCGGATGGCTGAGGTTGCCTCAATGAACGGTGTACGCTGCAAGCAAAGCTTCCCATGGATCGGGCGCGTTTCCTTCTATAAGACTAGATCGGATGGACAGCGTAGCGCGTTAGGGTTAGATCTACGGCTGACATTCGTCAATAGGGTTAGCTAGTCAAGAAACGGGGTTTTGAGGGGTTTTGGACTTAGTCCACGGTTTGAAGGGTTGCAAAAGTTTTTTTTCAAAGTTTGCAAATTTCAATAGCTTCACCTTTTAGTGAGGAACAAGGATCTGGGCTTGGATTTTCATTTCACTTTGCCGTTTTTGCCCATAAGGTGGTCAAACCTAAGGTTTGAAATTTTTTGAAATGAGGCTACAAAATTCAAAAAAATTATAAAAATGTGAAACCAGCTCACATAGTCTCTTCTTATGTCATATACTAACCATATAAAATGATAAACAAGGTGTAGATAGGATCAAACAAAAAAAATCATGTAAGCAATGTGATATCTCCAACTCTGTCGTATGAAATTTTGGAGTAAGTAAGAAGGATCCAGGCTTAGTTTTCCATTTTCATGTTTTAAACTTGTTCAAATCTTGGTCAAACCTGAGTTTGGCCTAAGTTTGACCAAGTTTGAAATGAGGATATACAATTCACAAAAACTCAGAAAAATGTAAAACCAGCTCACATAGTCTTCTTATGTCATATGCTAATCATATAAAATGATAAATAAGGTGTAGATAGCCTTAAAAAAATCATGTAAGCAATGTGATATCTCCAACTCTGTCGTATGAAGTCTAGGGTTGAAGAGAAGGGTTTGAACTTTGAATCATGAAATGGAACAAAACTTGGGTAATAGATTCATTTTGGAGTAAGTAAGAAGGATCCATGCTTAGTTTTCCATTTTCATGTTTTAAACTTGTTCAAATCTTGGTTAGGGTTAGGGTTAGGTTTAGGATTAGGGTTAGGTTTAGGGTTTTGGGTCAGTGTTAGGGTTAGGGTTTAGTGTTAGGGTTAGGATTTAGGGTTTATGGTTATGGTTTAGGGCTAGGGTTTAGGGTTTGAACTTTGAATCATGAAATGGAACAAAACTTTGGTAATAGCTTCATTTTGGAGTAAGTAAGATGGATCCAGGCATAGTTTTTCATTTTCATGTTTTAAACTTGTTCAAATCTTGGTCAAACCTGAGTTTGGCCTAAGTTTGACCAAATTTGAAATGAGGATATAAAATTCAAAAAAATCAGAAAAATGTAAAACCAACTCACATAGTTTTCTTATGTCATGTACTAACGATTCCTAAAATATAAGTTGATTTAGACAACGTTGAAAAAAGTGCTTAGGAATGGGGTCGTTTACCCCCATGCCGGAGCCGTTTTTTGAACACATCTTAGAGGCCGTTCTTGAAAATGATGAAAATGAGTTTACTCCAGAAAATGAACAAGTTACAAAAAAAGTAGTGATGAAGAACACAATCAAATAGCATTGCAACATCCAAATAGCATGCCAACTTTCAAATTTGATTTTGGTTCAAATTTGAATTTGGTTCAAATTTGAATTTGAAATATTCATAATACAAATTACAAATCACAAAAGTTTTCAAGAATCAAAGTAATTATACAATACATCACTTATTCTTAGCTTTTGATTTCTTCGGCTTCGGCTTGCTTTTGCTTGTTTTTTCTTTTATGCCAAGAAGATCATTCATGCTCCTTTTTTTTCTTTGCATCACTTTCACTAGGCCTTCCCACAACACGACTTGGAGGCGGAATTTCAGGTTGAACAACATGCTCTAAAGCAGCTTCAGTTTGCACTTGGTCCAAAACATCATCAGTTTGCACTTGGTCCAAAGCGGCTCCAGTTTGCACATCCTCGAAAATAGATTCAGTTTGCACATCCTCCAAAACAGCTTCAGTTTGCACATCCTCCAAACCAGCATCAATTTGAACATCCTCCAAACCAACATCAATTTGTACATCCTCCAAAACAGGACCCAGTTCTTCCAAAACTGCTCCAGGTACTGCTCGAGGTTGCACACAGAGCCGAACACAGTCAGCACACTCCTCTTCTTTGTACACCCCCCAATTCTTGCATTTTTGGCTGGACAAAGTGGTTCAGTTACAAGGGGCTGAAACACACGTTTATTCCTGAGAAACAATTCATGCCATATGGTTAGTGAGTGCAAAAACAGAGATTTTGGATGAATTAGAACATACTTACCCCTTTGGCTCGGTGTATCTACACTTGGGTGATCCAGCTCGGTGTCCAAGTTCTTCATAAAGCTTGCATCTATTTTTGTTACATTTTTGGGGCCTTTTTGGCTTGCCGTCTTTCTTTTCATCTTTCTTCCCCTTCTTACCGCTCTCACCTTTTTCAAACCAAGTCTTGTATCTACTCTGTTTAGGCTAGCCAGCCTTCCTTCTCGTCAAAGGAGCGCACAAGGAGAATTCTATGTCCACTTCAGGCCACTGAGACTGATCTGTAAGTGGTAGAATTGGTTGTGCATATGCAGCTCTAAATTTTTCAACTGAGTCATATTCATGCAAATATGGGTGCATATTTAGCTTGGCTTTGGATGCCAAAAAAATGATGGCGTGTTCACAAGGTTTTCCAGTGTGTTGCCACTCAAGGCAGCTGCATTCTTTATTTCCAGTGTCAACAACATGCCTTTTGGTAGTCTTTGTGTCTCTAACTTCACCACCATGCAATGAGGATTTTACAACACACAAGTGTGCAAGCCCTCTGCTCATGTTGACTACCTGCTGCACTACAGCAGGCAGTTTATCCCGCCCTTGCAGCCCATCACCAATCCTTGCTCTCAATTCCCATAACCTCATGATCATGATCCTAATTTGGTCAACCATATCATGGACATGCAAGTCCTTCAAATCCTTTATCCTGTTGTTAAAACTTTCTGCCAAATTGTTGTTGATATGATCACACTTGATGGCAGTGTTAAATCCTGACCTGTACCACAAAAGAGAATGGTAGGTCTCTATCCAAGGGCAACTCAGTGCTTGCTTCTTTTATCTTATTCAGATGATACTCCTGTGTACTAAGCTTGTATGCTCTTGCTGCTGGCCACAGGCGGCCAAATGCATCTCCTCTGAATTTTTTGATCACATTCATCCACATATGACCAAAGCACTCCCTCTGCTCAGCATGGGGAAAAACATTCTTCACTGCATTTTCTAGCCCTTTACATGCGTCAGTGTGGACTGCCAAAGGGGACCTTTTCAACTGTATCATGAACCAATGTCATGAAGCCTCTATCTCAGACTGAAACAAGCCAATATATAGCTACAGGATACATCCAATTGTGTCCATCTAGAGCATTGCAAGCTGCAAGTTGACCATTCCACTTGCCAGTCAAAAATGATGAATCTATACTCAAATATGGACGACAGCCTGCTTTGAAGCCATCAATGCAAGGCTTTAAAGCCATGAAAAATTTGGAGAAGTACACTTTCCCATCTGGTGTCACCTCAGTATCTATCTCAACAACACTGCCAGGACACCTTTTATCCACTTCTGCTTTGAAGCTATAAAGCATTCTAAATGTATTTGCCCAATCACCAAATAATTGTTTCACTACTCTTTGCTTTTCCTTCCAAACTATAATATATTCCAGCTGAACTGGGTAATCCTTTTCCAGGTCTACATTTAGTTTCTTTGCAGTGGTGTTTGATGTCTTGGCTATAATAGGAGTGATTTTTTCTGCCACCCAAAGTTGGGATGTAATTTTTGAAACCATTGTGAAGTTTTAATACAAGTATGTGCTTTTGGAATTTGATTCACCCTTATTGTCCTTCCATCAGGTTGACGTCTAGCTAATATATACCACTTGCATGGCATGGCACCACCATCATAACCTTTGCACTTGGCATAGAATTTCTTTGTATCTGTCCACAAAGTCTTGGTTTCAAACTCATGTTTGACTGCATAAGTCCTGAAACACATCCTAAACTCATCCATGCTTGGAAACAATCTACCTACTTCAATAACTGTATTTTCTTTGTCATAAACATATATAAGCTCATCATCATGTCCATCATCCACTTCAACTGCAGCAGCATGCATCAACTCTGAATCTATATCTGCATCAGCATCTGCATTTGCAGTCCTTGAATGTTTGTCATCATCATCTGCAACTTCATCTTTATCCTTTTCCTTGTCTTTCTCATCTACAGGAATACCAAACATAGTTGCCATTTGAATGTCAGACATTGGAGCAATGACCAAATCTGTTCGGTCACTTATGTCAACTGTATTCCAATCAATAGATATAACCTCCTCAACATGATTAACTGCCTCTTCTGCACCTGCCTCCCCTGATAACACTACCAATTCAGTAACTATAGGAATTATCTGCATTTGTGTAGCCCAATCATCCTCAACAATCTGACAAGCCAACTTCGATGCCACATATCCAACCCTAGATGCAGGGTTCAGATCAATGAGCTCTGCCAAAAACAGAACACTTCTACTTGTCCAGCCATCTCGCCGATCGATTTCATCTACCATTTCTTCCATTGTTTCAATCCTAACATACTCCTGTTTCCAATTATCAAACGTTAACAAAGATACTTCTTGCCGTGGCCCCCAAACCACACTCTCCCAAATTTTGTCCACCACATTCCTCACCGCTTCCTCTTCCATTCTTTCTATTTCTTGTGGATCAATGTCTACAATAGGTACATCCCATTAAACTATCGTGTCTCTCTCAATCTCCCGCATGCTTCCATCAATTAACAATGCCTTGGAGGGAAAGAATTTTATGCAAATTTTAAATGTACCCCTTCCCCTGTTTTTGCCGGGCAATGTGAGCTACGATTCGAGGCAGTAATCAAATAGAATTGAAATTAAGTTTCAAGATGGGATGAATTACCGATTACTTGTCCCTCTCCCGCCTCCCCCATCTCATTCCCCTCGCTCAGCACCGCCGCCGGCCACAATCTAAGCTCAACCCAACCCAGCCCTTAGATATAATGGGGTGAGAATGATGGAAGAGGAATTAGGGTTTCGAATGACACTCACCACGTCCGCCGTAGAACGAAAGCGCCGCCGTCATCGGAGCAAGCTCCGCCACCGTCGCCGTCATCAACAAGGATGGTGAGATCCACCGCCGCCAGAAAATGTCACGTGCGCGCTCGGTCAGAGGGGTGCGGTTGGGTCGGTTGGTTTGACTCGGGCCACCACTAACTTAACCAAACCGTTAACTAGCCTAAATGTCTCCTTAATGGTTGTTCTATGGCACGGGTGGCCCTGAGCTATTTCCTACCTAAACAACGTCACATGACAACTATTTTCATGAAAAACGTCGATTCTCATCCAATTCCATGGAAAAACGTCACACATGAGCTATTCACCCGAAATAGGAGAAAGTTTTGTGTTAAAGTTTTTTGACAGGGAATGGAGGAACACCACAGCATGAGCTATCCAAGAATGGTGAAAAATATAATGTTGGGAATGCCCAAGTCACCCCACTGTACCTAGTAAACTCGCGGTTTGCAAACCTCTAAAGTTTGTTTTTTGAGCAACATAAGATAGCCGCATAAACTTGGAGGGTGTTTGTCTAGTTTTATATTCATCTTGCATGCTACCTTTGGAATAAATAATACCACCATGATGAGATGATTAATATTTTCATGAAAGAACTACTGAAATAAAATGAAAGTCAAAATTGGATGCTATCAAAGAAAAGGGGAAGGGAAATAAAATTTGAAATACAAGTTATGCATAGGATTCTTTGTCTCAGATGCTTTAATGAATGATGATTTGCAAGTGACATATTTAGTGCTATCACTTATTCAAATTCGTAGATGGCTAACTTGAGGTTAATTCGTTTAAAAAGAAATGATTAGCAATATGGACACTTTCGCATGTATAGATGGTCAATTTTCTCCTTTTTTGCTAGCACCAAAAATAAGCAAGCAAGCAAAGACTTGTGCATCCAAATCATTTTAACCAAGTTATTCCAGCAGTGTACACCATATCTAATTATATAGAAAATGCTATTTCAAGTACAATCTATGTGCTAAGCCTTTGAACTCAAAAATTATCTCTTTCTATGTAATTAAAGCTCATAGGAAAGTAAGATGAGGTAACAAACCCATTGTGACTCTAATTATGTAAGCTATGTGTTTGGCAATTTATGAGTTGATTGTTAGTGGAACCATGCTGTTGTGGGGAACACTTTCAATATTGCACTATATTTTTTGATGTCATATATTCTTTTGGCTGTGATACCTATCAGTGTTGAAACAAAATATATGTGTTAGAGGAAGCATTGGGCCGCTAACCTAAGCCACGGTAAGCATCATGGTGTAAGTTTACAACATGGAAATCTAAAGCATTTTTAATAAAAATCTATTAAGTAAATAAAAGGAAATGCTAAGGGGCCCGTCCTTCTTCATCTCCAACTCATTGTTTTGACCTAAAAATGCCTATTAAAGGGCCCACTGCGTATCTCGGGAGAAGAGTGATGTAGAAACACCGAAACACCAAAACATAGATAGAACCAATGAAGATTGGAGGGGAAAACCCGCTAGAGCCACCACCGGAGGGATCTCTACCTTCTCCAACATATCCACCATCATCACCATGATGAAGAGGGAGTTGTCGAGCTCTAGACTATGGGTTCGTGGCAGTAGCCTGATACGTCTCCAACGTATCGATAATTTCTTATGTTCCATGCTACTTTATTGATGATACCTACATGTTTTATGCACATTATATGTCATATTTATGCATTTTCTGGAACTAACCTATTAACAAGATGCCGAAGAGCCAGTTGCTGTTTTCTGCTGTTTTTGGTTTCAGAAATCCTAGTAAAGAAATATTCTCGGAATTGGACGAAACTTTCGCCCAGGGTCCTATTTTTGCACGAAGCTTCCAGAAGACCGAAGACCTAACGAAGTGGGGCCACGAGGCGGCCAGGAGGGAGGCCGGCGCGGCCCAGCCCTGGCCGCGCCGACCTGCCCCCCTGGCCCCTCGTGTGGCCCCCGCGTTGACCTTCCGCCTACTTAAAGCCGTCGCGAAACCCCCCGCACCGAGAGCCACGATACGGAAAACCTTACAGACGGCCGCCGCGAATCCCATCTCGGGGATTCGGAGATCGCCTCTGCCGGAGAGGGGATTCATCTCCGGAGGACTCTTCATCGCCATGATCGCCTCCCGAGTGATGAGTGAGTAGTTCACCCCTGGACCATGGGTCCATAGCAGTAGCTAGATGGTCGTCTTCTCCTTGTTGTGCTTCATTGTTGGATCTTGTGAGCTGCCTAACATGATCAAGATCATCTATATGTAATACTATATGTTGTGTTTGTCGGGATCCGATGGATAGAGAGTACTATGATTATGGTGATTATCAATCTATTGTTTATGTGTTGTTTATGATCTTGCATGCTCTCCGTTATTAGTAGAGGCTCTGGCCAAGTTTTTGCTCTTAACTCCAAGAGGGGGTATTTATGCTCGATAGTGGGTTCATGCCTTCATTGACACCTGGGATCGTGAGGTTCTAAGGTTGTGATGTGCTGTTGCCACTAGGGATAAAACATTGATGCTATGTCTAAGGATGTAGTTGTTGATTACATTACGCACCATACTTAATGCAATTGTCTGTTGCTTTGCAACTTAATACTGGAGGGGGTTCGGACGATAACCTGAAGGTGGACTTTTTAGGCATAGATGCAGTTGGATGGCGGTCTATGTTCTTTGTCGTAATGCCCAATTAAATCTCACTATATTTACCATGTCATGTATATGCATTGTTATGCCTTTCTCTATTTGTCAATTGCCCGACTGTAATTTGTTCACCCAACATGCTTTTATCTTATGGGAGAGACACCTCTAGTGAACTGTGGACCCCGGTCCTATTCTTTACATAGCATACAATCTACTTGTTTTACTGTTTTCTTTGCAAACATCTTCCACTCGATACGTTTAATCCTTTGTTACAGCAAGCCGGTGAGATTGACAACCTCCATCAAGCTGGGGCAAAGTACTTTGGTTGTGTTGTGCAGGTTCCTAGTTGGCGCCGGAATCCCTGTGTTGCGCCGCATCACATTTGCGACCATCAACCTTCAACGTGCTTCTTGGCTCCTACTGGTTCGATTAAACCTTGGTTTCTTTCTGAGGGAAAACTTGCTACTGTGCGCATCATACCTTCCTCTTGGGGTTCCCAACGAACGTGTGAGTTACACGCCATCAAGCTCTTTTTGGCGCCGTTGCCGGGAGATCAAGACACGCTGCAAGGGAGTCTCCACTTCTCAATCTCTTTACTTTGTTTTTGTCTTGCTTTATTTTATTTACTACTTTGTTTGCTGCACTAAATTAAAATACAAAAAAATTAGTTGCTAGTTTTACTTTATTTACGTCTTGCTCTCTATATCGAAAACACAAAAAAATTAGTTACTCGCATTTACTTTATCTAGTTTGCTTTATTTACTTTGCTAAAATGGCCAACCCTGAAAATACTAAGTTGTGTGACTTCACAAATGCAAATAATAATGATTTCCTATGCACACCTATTGCTCCACCTGCTACTACAGCAGAATTCTTTGAAATTAAACCTGCTTTACTAAATCTAGTCATGAGAGAACAATTTTCTGGTGCTAGTTCTGATGATGCTGCTGCCCATCTCAATAATTTTGTTGAACTTTGTGAAATGCAAAAGTATAAAGATGTAGATGGTGATATTATTAAATTGAAAGTGTTTCCTTTCTCATTAAGAGGAAGAGCTAAAGATTGGTTGCTATCTTTGCCTAAGAATAGTATTGATTCATGGACTAAATGCAAGGATGCTTTTATTGGTAGATATTATCCTCCCGCTAAAATTATTTCTTTGAGAAGTAGCATAATGAATTTTAAACAATTTGATACTGAACATGTTGCTCAAGCATGGGAGAGAATGAAAACTTTGGTAAAGAATTGCCCAACCCATGGACGACTACTTGGATGATCATCCAAACCTTCTATGCAGGACTAAATTTTTCTTCGCGGAATTTATTGGATTCAGCTGCTGGAGGTACCTTTATGTCCATCACATTGGGGGCGGCTACAAAACTTCTTGATGATATGATGATAAATTACTCTGAATGGCACACGGAAAGAGCTCCACAAGGTAAGAAGGTAAATTCTGTTGAGGAAACCTCTTCCTTGAGTGATAAGATTGATGTGATTATGTCTATGCTTGTGAATGGTAGATCTAATGTTGATCCAAATAATGTTCCTTTAGCTTCATTGGTTGCTCAAGAAGAAAATGTTGATGTGAATTTCATTAAAAATAATAATTTCAACAACAATGCTTATAGGAACAACTCTGGTAATAACTATAGGCCATATCCTTCTGCTAATGGTAATGGTTATGGTAATTCTTATGGGAATTCTTACAACAATAATAGGAATGTACCCTCTGGTCTTGAAGCCATGCTTAAAGAATTTATTAGTACACAAACGCTTTTAACAAATCTGTTGAGGAAAAGCTTGATAAAATTGATACTATTGCTTCTAGAGTTGATAGGCTTGCCTCTGATGTTAATCTTTTAAAGTTGAAAGTTATGCCTAATAATGATCTTGATAATAAGATTACTACTACAGCAAATGCCATCCAAGTTAGAATTAATGAGAATATAAGATTAATGGCTGAGTTGCGTGCTAGGTGGGATAGAGAAGAAAATGAAAAACTAGCTAAAGAGAATAATGTAGCTAAAGTTTGGACTATTACCACCACTAGTAATGCTAATTCCTCACATGTTGCTACACCTCCTACTATCAATGGTAAAATAATTGGTGTTGGCAATGTTTCTACTCCTAGTGCAAAGCGTACAAAACTGCCTGAAATTGCTAAAACTGCTGACTGTGATAAAACTGCTGAAATTTTTTCCAACCTTGGGAATAATGATCCCATTGCTGAAGCTCATAATGATTTAGATTTTGATGATTGCCACATCTCTGAAGTTATAAAGTTCTTGCAAAAACTTGCTAAAAGTCCTAATGCTAGTGCTATAAATTTAGCCTTTACAAAACATATTACAAATGCTCTCATAAAAGCTAGAGAAGAGAAACTAAAACTTGAAACTTCTATTCCTAGAAAGTTAGAAGATGGTTGGGAGCCCATCATTAAAATGAAATTCAATGACTTTGAATGTAATGCCTTATGTGATCTTGGTGCAAGCATTTCTGTTATGCCTAAAAAGATTTATGATATGCTTGACTTGCTACCATTAAAGAATTGTTATTTGGATGTTAATCTCGCCGATAATGTTAAAAAGAAACCTTTGGGGAGGATTGATAATGTGCATATTACGGTTAACAATAACCTTGTCCCCGTTGATTTTGTTGTTTTGGATATCGAATGCAATGCATCTTGTCCAATTGTGTTGGGAAGACCTTTTCTTCGAACTGTTGGTGCTGTTATTGATATGAGGGTAATATTAAATATCAATTTCCTCTCAAGAAAGGTATGGAACACTTCCTAGAAAGAGAATGAAGTTGCCTTTTGATTCTATTATTAGAACAAGCTATGATGTTGATGCTTCTACTCTCGATGTTACTTGATTTGTACTTTCTGCGCCTAGCTGAAAGGCGTTAAAGAAAGCGCTTATGGGAGACAACCCATGTTTTTACCTACAGCAATTTTTTGTTTTATTGAGTCTTGGAAGTTGTTTACTACTGTAGCAACCTCTCCTTATCATGTTTTTGTGCCAAGTAAAGTTTCTATGTCAAAGTTGATGTTATATTTGGGATCGCTGCACAGAAACAGCATTGCTGTCTGTCACGAATCTGGGCATAATTCTCTGTAGAAAATTCGAAAAAATCTGCTAATTTACGAGCGTGATCCTCAGATATGTACGCAACTTTCATTAGTTTTGAGTTTTTCCATTTGAGCAAGTCTGGTGCCATTTATAAATTCGTCTTTACGGACTGTTCTGTTTTTGACAGATTCTGCCTTTTATTTCGCATTGCCTCTTTTGCTATGTTGGATTTATTTCTTTGATCCATTAATGTCCAGTAGCATTATGCAATGTCCAGAAGTGAAAATAATGATTGTGTCACCTCTGAATGAGTGAATTATTAATGATGCACTAACCCTCTAATGAGTTTGCTTGAAGTTTGGTGTGAAGGAAGTTTTCAAGGGTCAAGAGAGGAGAATGATATACTATGATCAAGAGGAGTGAAAGCTCTAAGCTTGGGGATGCCCCGTGGTTCATCCCTGCATATTTTAAGAAGACTCAAGCGTCTAAGCTTGGGGATGCCCAAGGCATCCTTCTTCATCGACAACATCAGGTTCCTCCCCTGAAACTATATTTTTATTCAGTCACATCTTGTGTTCTTTACTTGGAGCGTCGGTTTGTTTTCGTTTTTGTTTTTGTTTGAATAAAATGGATCCTAGCATTCACTTTGTGGGAGAGAGACACGCTCCGCTGTTGCATATGGACACATGTGTCCTTAGGCTTTACTCATAATGTTCAAGGCGAAGTTTCTTCTTCGTTAATTTGTTATATGGTTGGAATTGGAAAATGCTACATGTAGTAATTCTAAAAATGTCTTGGATAATGTGATACTTGGCAATTGTTGTGCTCATGTTTAAGCTCTTGCATCATATGCTTTGCACCCATTAATGAAGAAATACATAGAGCTTGCTAAAATTTGATTTGCATATTTGGTTTCTCTAAGGTCTAGATAATATCTAGTATTGAGTTTTGAACAACAAGGAAGACAGTGTAGAGTCTTATAATGTTTACAATATGTCTTTTATGTGAGTCTTGCTGCACTTGTTCATCCTTGAGTTTGCTTCAAATAACCTTGCTAGCCTAAACCTTGTATCGAGAGGGAATACTTCTCATGCATCCAAAATCCTTGAGCCAACTACTATGCCATTTGTGTCCACCATACCTACCTACTACATGGTATTTACCCGCCATTCCAAAGTAAATTGCTTGAGTGCTACCTTTAAAATTCCATCATTCACCTTTGCAATATATAGCTCATGGGACAAAATAGCCTTAAAACTATCGTAGTATTGAATATGTACTTATGCACTTTATATTTTATTAAGTTGCCTGTTGTGCGATAACCATGTTTCTGGGAACGCCATCAACTATTGTTGAATATCATGTGAGTTGCTATGCATGTCCGTCTTGTCTGAAGGTCTATCATTTTAGTGGTTGGAGCATGCAAAATTGTTAGAGAAGAACATTGGGCCGCTAACTAAAGCCATGAACCATGGTGGAAGTTTCAGTTTTGGACATATATCCTCAATCTCATATGAGAATAATAACTTTGCTACATGCTTATGCATTTAAGAGGAGTCCATTATCTGTTGTCCATGTTGTCCCGGTATGGATGTCTAAGTTGAGAATAATCAAAAGCGAGAAATCCGAAATGCGAGCATTCTCCTTGGACCTTTGTACAGGCGGCATGGAGGTACCCCTTTGTGACACTTGGTTGAAACATGGCATGCAAAGATCCGGTAGTCCAAGTTAAGTAGGACAAGGTGCGGGCACTATTAGTATACTATGCGTGAGACTTGCAACTTGTAAGATATAATTTACATAACTCATATGCTTTATTACTACCGTTGACAAAATTGTTTCATGTTTTCAAAATAAAAGCTCTAGCACAAATACAACAATCGATGCTTTCCTCTGCGAAGGACCATTCTTTTACTTTTATTGTTGAGTCAGTTTACCTATCTCCTTCCACCTTAAGAAGCAAACACGTGTGTGAACTGTGCATTGATTCCTACATACTTGCATATTGCACTTGTTATATTACTTTATGTTGACAATATCCATGAGATATACATGTTATAAGTTGAAAGCAACCGCTGAAACTTAATCTTCTTATGTGTTGCTTCAACACCTTTACTTTGATTTATTGCTTTATGAGTTAACTCTTATGCAAGACTTATTGATGCTTGTCTTGAAGTACTATTCATGAAAAGTCTTTGCTATATGATTCAGTTGTTTACTCATGTCATTACCTTTGCTTTGATCGCTGCATTCATTACATATGTTTACAAATAGTATGATCAAGATTATGATGGCATGTCACTTCAGAAATTATCTTTGTTATCGTTTTACCTGCTCGGGACGAGCAGAACTAAGCTTGATGCTGTCTCCAACGTATCGATAATTTCTTATGTTCCATGCTACTTTATTGATGATACCTACATGTTTTATGCACATTATATGTCATATTTATGCATTTTCCGGAACTAACCTATTAACAAGATGCCGAAGAGCCAGTTGCTGTTTTTGCTGTTTTTGGTTTCAGAAATCCTAGTAAAGAAATATTCTCGGAATTGGACGAAACTTTCGCCCAGGGTCCTATTTTTGCACGAAGCTTCCGGAAGACCGAAGACCTAACGAAGTGGGGCCACGAGGCGGCCGGGAGGGAGGCCGGCGCGCCCGGCCCGGCCGCGCCGACCTGCCCCCGGGCCCCTCGGGCCCCCGTTGACCTTCCGCCTACTTAAAGCTCCGTCGCGAAACCCCCATCGAGAGCCACGATACGGAAAACCAGAGACGCCGCCGCGAATCCCATCTCGGGGATTCGGAGATCGCCTCCGGCACCCTGCCGAGAGGATTCATCTCCGAGGACTCTTCATCGCCATGATCGCCTCCGGAGTGATGAGTGAGTAGTTCACCGGACCATGGGTCCATAGCGTAGCTAGATGGTCGTCTTCTCCTTGTTGTGCTTCATTGTTGGATCTTGTGAGCTGCCTAACATGATCAAGATCATCTATATGTAATACTATATGTTGTGTTTGTCGGGATCCGATGGATAGAGTACTATGATTATGGTGATTATCAATCTATTGTTTATGTGTTGTTTATGATCTTGCATGCTCTCCGTTATTAGTAGAGGCTCTGCCAAGTTTTTGCTCTTAACTCCAAGAGGGGGTATTTATGCTCGATAGTGGGTTCATGCCTTCATTGACACCTGGGATCGTGACAGAAGGTTCTAAGGTTGTGATGTGCTGTTGCCACTAGGGATAAAACATTGATGCTATGTCTAAGGATGTAGTTGTTGATTACATTACGCACCATACTTAATGCAATTGTCTGTTGCTTTGCAACTTAATACTGGAGGGGGTTCGGACGATAACCTGAAGGTGGACTTTTTAGGCATAGATGCAGTTGGATGGCGGTCTATGTTCTTTGTCGTAATGCCCAATTAAATCTCACTATATTTACCATGTCATGTATATGCATTGTTATGCCTTTCTCTATTTGTCAATTGCCCGACTGTAATTTGTTCACCCAACATGCTTTTATCTTATGGGAGAGACACCTCTAGTGAACTGTGGACCCCGGTCCTATTCTTTACATAGCATACAATCTACTTGTTTTATGTTTTCTTTGCAAACATCTTCCACTCGATACGTTTAATCCTTTGTTACAGCAAGCCGGTGAGATTGACAACCTCACTGTTTCGTTGGGGCAAAGTACTTTGGTTGTGTTGTGCAGGTTCCTAGTTGGCGCCGAATCCCGTGTTGCGCCGCATCACATTTCGCGACCATCAACCTTCAACGTGCTTCTTGGCTCCTACTGGTTCGATTAAACCTTGGTTTCTTTCTGAGGGAAAACTTGCTACTGTGCGCATCATACCTTCCTCTTGGGGTTCCCAACGAACGTGTGAGTTACACGCCATCATAGCCTCATCTCTCTCTCTCTCTCTCTCTCTCTCTCTCTCTCTCTCTCTCTTATTCTATCAATGATCTAGTATCATATGATCTGCCAATATGATTATGGTCGTATATGTAATTCATATATGGTGGATATTTATTCTATGAGTTGATATTTGAGATTGGAATCCAATTATGTGTGAGATGTATGAGTAGATGCATATCATATACCCGTTAAAGTGCTTGTTTTGATCCAACTTGTATAAGCGAACATGTGTGGGAGAAAGTGTGTATTAGTTGGAGTAACATGCTGGTAGTAATTTAATAGTGTCATTAAATTCCAAATATACTATGGTTTTACCTATCTTTTATTACCTCACTAGGGATTAAGTGAATCCATGTGCTACAATTATCTAGTGACAGCTGGGATAATCTTGTCTGTTCAAGGTAGTATATTTGTTATTCAAACATCATTTTAAAGTATCTAAGGCTATGCTCTTTTGATTCATAATTCTATATTGCTTGAAGTTTTCCCTTTCTAGAGAAGTATAAGAGATGTGCTTCATCATATCTATGATATAATGTGATGTCCATATAAATGCTAATCATACACACAATAAAGTTTCATCAGTATTACATTGCTTGTGAATTGTTTCATGTATGCTACACCATATAAGAGTATAGGCAAGTGAATCTAGGAACCTCGGTCCAATTTTAATCATAAGAAACAACTTTCCAACACCATTTCTATCATTAATATTTATTGCATTAATTAAACCCTAATATACAAAATATTTTTACTATTAGCGAATACAAACCAAACCCAAAAAGACCTTTTTATTATTGTTTTTACCTTGTTTTCCTAGTCATACATTGTTATAATTTATTTTATTTACAAGTAATTTTAGTTTCACTAATACAAAATCTTGTGTTTGACAACCACACGGTGGATTTGGGGATGCAAGGTAATTACTTTATTTTGTAGGTTGCATGAAGAGGAGAAGCAAAAGATAGTTCGACATAAACCCTTGTGTCGCCCTTGTGGGGAAAATATGCTTGCTACAATACTCTGCACTTTGAGTCCCAACGAGTTGGTACACACAGAGTTGTTGCCATCAATATATTCCACGAGCCTTCTCGAGGTCCTCTGGGAACTTCTTGGAGACATTCTCTTGCAACTCCTTCTATTTCTTTGCAAGCTTGGTGTTGGCCCTCTCGAGGCGCTCGTCGAAGGTGGCCTTGGCGTGCTCGAGATCCTTCTGGCTCTCGCCCAGCTGGCCATCTAGCGTATCGAGATGTCCGAGTTCCATACTAAGCTCATTATCCTAGTCCACAAGGCCGTTCTCCCGGCGGACCACCTCCTTCTCACGTTGCAAGAGTTCTGGCCGATGGGAACTCACCACCCCCTCGTGGGCGGTGGGCGGTGATGGACTCCTCGCAGGCAGCGAGAGCCTCCTCACGCTCATTCGCTGCCATGATCCGTTCATGCACCTTCGCGGGGATATCCTCTGCCTCGTCCCTAGCGCCATTGCGAATCTCCTTCAGTTCGCAGCGGAGGCGCTGAGGCTCTTCAGCCTGGCGGCCAGCAACCACGATCATGTGGAAGTGGCACCACGCCTCCACGAGGCGGGTATGCTCTGCTGCCTGCCAAGCTTCCTCATTGGACATCTCTGCACCGAGCTTGTCGAGGCCCGCGTGCATGGCTTGGAGGATGGCCTTGAAGAGGCTTGCCCGGCCCACGGGGCCTCCTACTACTTGCAAGGTCCAAGTGGCCTCGTTTGGCTTGCTGAGGCCCGCCATCAAGCCTCGCGAGGGTCCTAGGTCTTGCCCCCCCCCCCCCCACGAGGTCGCCACGCGCTCTCCGAGGACACCTCGACCTCCACGGAGCGCGGGGGAAGGTGTGGGCCCCCTCACCATCACACATGGGTGCCTCGGTCGGCGGTGCCCCCGTGGCACCGGTCTAGCCTGCGGCGCGCTTCTTCTTCGCGGCACGCTTGTCCTATGGGGTGAGCTCCTCCACGGCAAGCTTCTCTGCCGCGGTAAGCATCTCCTCTACGGTGGGCTCCGCCACGGTGCATGACGGTGACAGAGCGTGTGGAGAAACCACCATCGCTTCTTCCTGCCTCTCCTCATCCACGAGAATGGCGGGCGGGAAAGGCCACAGACAGGTTGCGTCGTGTCCTCTGCCGTACGCCCCTCGTCGCGGTCTCCTTCATGGGGGAAGGGAGTTGCATGGACATCATGGCCTTCACGGCCTCCTCCTCCTTCTTCTACTTACTCATTGTGTGCTCTCTTTACTCCGGTCTGGGAGCTAGCCCTGCCAGTGCCGCTGAAGCCACGTCCGCTCATGGCAGTCTCTGTGTGGGGTCCTCCTCTATGTGAGGCCCGATGTGAGCCTCGGCGTCGTCCTCCTCGCCCCCACGGAGGCTTGTTGGGAAGGCGCGACAATGAAGTTCTCGTCGTCCACTTCATCGTTAGACGAAAACACCTGCTGGAGCAGCCTCCGGTGAGGCTACTTGGACCCCGCTTCTCCTGCGGAGGCGCCCTCGGCGTCCCCCTCGACAATGAAGTTCTCGTCGTCCACTAAACTATGCAATAATGAAAGGTCGTGTGCATCGTTTCGATGCAGAGGTTGGGGCATGATTCCATTTCGAAAAAATAGCTCGTTTAGAGGAGGGTTTAAAAACAATATCCATGTTGTTATGTTTCTTCTATATATTTTTTTTGTCGCTACCATTTGCCAGGTTACAGTACCATGATTGCCGTTTTAACATCGATGATAACGGTGTATGGTTAATGGTTATCATGAGTAATTTATACATGCTTTCCGGTATTGCAATAGTAGGCCGAGCTAGATGGTGAGTAGTATTTAAGTGTAAATAATAAGTAAGAGAATAAGAGATACTATCAACCAATAAAATTTTAAACATTTACTATCATATAAATCTTACATTTGTGAAGGCGTGGCATCTAGGAAATCAGGTAAAGTGGTTACAATTTCCCTATAACCTATAGTAAGTGACAATACTCTTACAATTCACTTCTTCCATATTCTTACTCCACCTTCTTACTACTCCTCCCAGTTGTCTAGTACTATCTAATAAAGGTTCACTCTGTTGGATAATTAGGCACAATTTCCATGATTAATTCCAGAATATAAAACATGATGGCAGCAACTACTAACATGTGAAACTCGAACATACTAGATGCATTAATCAACATGAGCAGCAGCAGCGCAAACAGTATAGCATCCATCGCTAAACAGATCGAGATATGTCGCACGTACCGATCTGGTGGAGGTGGCGGTGGAGGTGTAGCAGATGATGTCGCAGCAGTAACGTTGTTAATGACAACGTTGTTGACGACAGGGACGACGGGTCGAAGTAGACGGCGTTGAAGACGACGGTAGGCAGCACCGCCCGACTTGGACGGAAGGCGACCCGTGATGAAGAGCTTGAGCAGTCGCGCAGAGCTTCCCAAAACCTAATTCGCCCTCTCCCGTACAGGATCGCAAGGACGAGCGGTTCCGGAGACCTGCTCTCCCGTTCGCCGATGCACGTCGGCGCGCGGGATGGAGTAGGCTACGATGGCGGCGCAAGCAGAGAGGTGGAAACCCTAACTCGTGTGTTCGGTTTCTGCGGTAGCCGGGCAAGAGATTATATAGGCTCGGGAAACCCTAGGCAACGTGGGCCACGCCCACGTCGCACGAACGTTTCGAGTCGGTTAGATAGCCCACGATCCGGAGCGACCCGAACCGACTAATGTGACGCGTCCGTCTAGAACTCTGCTCGTTTTCGAGCTGCAAAAAGTAAGGAAAGTCTCGGCTCGAGGCTCAATCCACTCACCACGAGCGCGGCGCGCGTCGTGACGTGTCGAGACGAGACGAGGCGAGCGAGAGGAGGAGGAGCGCGCGTGTAGCACTCCTATTCTCACTCACTTACTAGTGGTGAAACAACCCACCTTATAAGGTGGTCTAACTTCCTCCCAACTTTCCATGTGGGACTAAACTTCCCACCTCTTGCCACTCACTAGTGAGCTGCCACCAACTTGGGCTCAAACTCACAAGGCTGCCACTATGTGGGCTTTGAGATTTATAGGAAAACTGAAATCTAATTTGGGCCACTAAAAGTGGGCCCAATATTTCAACAATCCCCCACCAGATCTCAAATCCCCATTTAGAGATTTACCAATACTCGCTGCTTGTTTATATACCAGTGTTTCAGCGGAGACTGTTAAGTTGAACTTCCGCCTAGAACCTTAAGCTACATCCATTCACACTTGAACAATGGACTAAGCCTTGAATTGCAAGTTTTGCGTGAATAGGGTTTCACTCAAAGTCATGACCAGTACATGGCTGCCAGTAGCCTACCCCGCGGGTGAAGCATATGCGTCATACTTCATGGTCTCTTCATGAGTTTACTAGAGATCACCCAAATCTCATAGATTGCGACGTTTAACAATCGGACTCATATAGGTGTGTTATTTCAAGAATGCTCTGTAGGACAGCATCTTTGCTATAATAGCCAACATAAACACATTAAGGCTTGTCGCCAACCTGCCTTACAGCAATTGAGAGTTGTGCATCTTCACATAGAGAGGGTTACATAATACTCTCCTCAATTAAACCACTAGTTTGTTCTTCCCAGGTCCTAATTCACGGGATCTCCGATCACAAAGGTTGGGTTACCACTATGGTGTAACATCAACGGGTCTCAAACCCATCTCCTTCGATGCACTTTCTATCACATTACGTGATAGTCCCTTTGTAAAGGGATCTGCCAGGTTTTTGTCTCTTTGAATATACGTAACAGATATTACTCCGGAGTTCCGCAATTTCCCGACAGACTTCAAACGTCTCCTGACGTGTCTTGATGACTTCGCGTTATCCTTAGAATTGTTCACTTTGACAATTACAGTTTGATTGTCACAATTCAAAAGGATTGCCGGAACAGGTTTTTCAACCACAGGCAAGTCCATCAAGAGCTCACGCAACCATTCTGATTCAACAGTGGTTGTGTCTAAAGCAAAGTTCTGCTTCCATAGTTGACCTCGTCAATATGGTTTGCTTGCAGGATCTCCATGACACTGCGCCACCTCCAAAGGTAAATACATACCCACTTGTGGCGTACAGATCAGCTACATCCGAGATCCAATTCGAATCACTATATCCTTCAAGCACACCTGGGTGCCCTGAATAGTGAATCCCATAACTCATTGTACCACATAGGTAGCGCATGACCCTATCAAGTGCATGCCAATGATCGGTACCCGGGTTTGACATGAACCTACTCAACTTGCTAACAGCAAAAGAGATGTCGGGTCTAGTCGCGCTCGCTAAGTACATGAGTGAGCCAACGATCCGAGAATATCTCAATTGATCTATGGCGATTCTCCGGTTCTTGCGTAATGTCACACTGGGATCATAAGGTGTTGAAGAAGGCTTGCTATCAATATAGCCGAACCGGCTCAAGATCTTCTCAACATAATGGGATTGCGTTAGAGTAATCCCACTCGTTCTTAATAAGCTTGATGTTCAGAATCACATCAGCTTCTCCCAGATCTTTCATATCAAAGCAATTTGACAAGAAAGACTTGACCTCGTATTATTACTTTCATGTTTGTACCAAAGATCAGAATATCATCCACATACAAACATAATATAACACCTTCGCCCCCACCATAGCGATAGTAAACGCACTTGTCAGCCTCATTGACAACAAAGCCTACAGAAGTTAACAAACTTCTCATGCCATTGCTTAGGTGCTTGTTTTAGGCCATATAAAGATTTTAGCAACTTGCACACCTTTCTTTCTTCACCTTTTACTACAAACCCATCAGGCTGATCCATATAGATTTCCTCTTCCAACTCTCCATTAAGAAAAGCTGTTTTACGTCCATTTGATGAACGATAAGACCATAGGAGGCAGCCATGGATAGTAGTCGAATGGTGGTAAGTCTAGCGACAGTGAATAGGTGTCGAAGTAATCTTCGCCTTCTCTCTGTGTGTAGCCTTTCGCTACAAGCCGCGCCTTGTACTTCTCAATAGTACCATCAGGTCTTAGCTTCTTCTTGAACACCCATTTGCAGCCCATAGGCTTGCATCCATGGGGTCGTTCTGATAGCTCCAAGTTCCATTAGAAAGAATCGAGTCCATCTCATTATGGACAGCTTCTTTCCAGTCATCTGCATCTGGAGATGCATATGCCTCTGCAATGGACGTGGGAGTATCATCCACAAGGTACACAATGAAATCATCACCAAAGGATTTTTCAATCCTTCGTCTCTTGCTCCGTTTAGGAGCTTCATTGTCATCCTTCTCAATAACAATCTCATGCGATTGTTCAAAATACTCATTAGATGTACTAGATTCAGGAACTATCTCAGTAGAAATTCTAGCAATGCTATGCATATCTTTCATAGGAAACATATTCTCAAAGAATGTTGCATCACGAGATTCCATAATAGTGTCAACATGCATATCAGGTACTTCAGATTGAACTACTAAAAATCTATAGCCTACACTCCGCGGAGCATAACCTAGAAAGATACAATCCACTGTCTTTGGTCCGAGTTTGCGCTTCTTAGTAATTGGAATATTGACTTTCGCCAAACATCCCCATGTGCGCAAATACGAAAGTGATGGTTTTCTCCCAGACCACTCCTCGTAAGGGGTTTTATCTTTATTCTTGTTAGGAACTCTATTCAGGACATGACATGTAGTCAACAAAGCCTCCCCCACCATGCCTTTGATAAACCAGCAGTGGCTAACATGGAATTCACCAAGTCAGTCAGCGTGCGGTTTTTCCTCTCGGCAACCCCGTTTGATTGGGGCGAATAGGGAGGCGTCCTCTCATGAATAATACCATGTTCCTCACAGAATTCATCAAAGATTTTAGGAAAATACTCACCACCACGATCCGACCTAAGACGCTTGATCTTTCTCTCTAATTGATTTTCAACTTCGGCCTTATAAATTTTAAAGTAGTCTAAAGCTTCATCTTTAGTTCGCAACAAATAAACATAGCAAAATCTAGTCGCATCATCAATCAATGTCATGAAATATCTCTTTCCACCTTTTGTCAACACACCATTCATCTCGCATAGATCAGAATGTATGAGTTCTAGAGGTGCCAAGTTTCTCTCCTCGGCCGCCTTGTGAGGCTTCCGAGGTTGCTTTGATTGCACACAACTATGGCACTTAGAACCTTTGGCAATGGTGAACTTCGGAATTAAACTTAAACTGGATAGCCGAGACATTAAACCAAAATTAATGTGACATAAACGAGAATGCCAAACACCGGTATCATCACTAACATTGCCACAAATATGGTTCACAGACTTATTACTGAAATCAGAAAGCGAAAAGCGGAACAAGCCTCCGCACTCATAGCCTTTACCAATAAATTGTCCAAACTTGGAAACAACTACTTTATTCGACTCTAAGACAACCTTAAACCCATCTCTGCATAGAAGGGAGCCGCTAACGAGATTCTTGTTCATAGTAGGGACATGCTGCACGTTCCTGCACGATCTTCCCGAAGTGAACTTCAGATCTACCGTGCCAACACCACGAACAGAAGCATGTGACCCATTCCCCATCAAGACGGAAGAATCCCGGGCGACCTGGTAAGAAGTGAACATGGATATGTCGCACACACATGAACATTAGCACCCGTATCAATCCACCAACATGGAGATTGAAATACCGAAAGAACAAGAAAGAGATTACCGTACCCATCAGCATTGCT
Source organism: Lolium multiflorum (assembly GCA_030979885.1). Taxonomy (NCBI): domain Eukaryota; kingdom Viridiplantae; phylum Streptophyta; class Magnoliopsida; order Poales; family Poaceae; genus Lolium; species Lolium multiflorum. The sequence continues at coordinate 112,123,866 of CM061753.1, read as the reverse complement.
AGTGGTCACCGTGTTGACTTGCCTCGCCTTTTTCTTGCGGTCTGCCCTCTCTGGACAGTCCTTGGAAAAGTGGCCAGTCTCTCCACAGGTAAAGCAGCTCAGATCTTTGTTTATCATCTTCTTCTTCTTGAAGGTTGTAGTCTTCATAGGCTTATTGAAGGAGGGCTTGTTATTCCCTTTGTTCTTGCTGTAGGGTTTCTTCTGCACCATGTTGGCGCTAGACTGACCCTCTCCTTTCTCTTAGCCGAGCTTTCTCCTCAACATCAAGAGACGCTATCAGGTTCAACTGATATCTCCTGTCTCTTGTGTTTGAGAGTTGTGGCAAAGTTCCTCCACGAAGGGGGCAACTTAGCAATAATGCATCCAGCCACAAACTTGTCGTAAGGCACACTTAAGGAGTTCGAGCTCTTTCGCAATGCATTGTATCTCATGAGCTTGTTCGACACGAACGGTTGTTCACCATCCTGATGTCATGGAAGCTCTCCATGATGTACAGTTCATCATCGGTTGCACCGAATTTAGCATTCGTGCATCCCAGAGCTCTTTACCGTCTACTATGTGCATATACACATCACATAGACGATCAGCAAGAATGCTCAGACGCATCCGACAAAGAGAGTATTGTCTTCCTTGAACTTGTTCTGATCTTGGTCAGATATAGTTCCTTCAGGAAGACCATTACTCACATGGAACACTTTGAGATGAGTAAGCCAGCGTGGCCTTAATCTGCCACCTCTTAAAGTGCACACCGGTAAACTTATCCGGCCTCTGCATCAGCAACCAGCCATTGTTAACTCAGGAAATTGCCTACAATTAGGTTTTGGATTGTTGGATAATTAGGCACAATTTCCATGATTAATTCCAGAATATAAAACATGATGGCAGCAACTACTAACATGTGAAACTCGAACATACTAGATGCATTAATCAACATGAGCAGCAGCAGCGAAAGTATAGCATCCATCGCTAAACAGATCGAGATATGTCGCACGTACCGATCTGGTGGAGGTGGCGTGGAGGTAGATGATGTCGCAGCAGTAACGTTGTTAATGACAACGTTGTTGACGACAGGACGACGGGTCGAAGTAGACGGCGTTGAAGACGACGGTAGGCAGCACCTACGGAAGGCGACCCGTGATGAAGAGCTTGAGCAGTCGCGCAGAGCGCTTCCCAAAACCCAATTCGCCCTCTCCCGTACAGGATCGCAAGGACGAGCGGTTCCGGAGACCTGCTCTCCCGTTCGCCGATGCACGTCGCGCGATGGAGTAGGCTACGATGGCGGCGCAAGCAGAGAGGTGGAAACCCTAACTCGTGTGTTCGGTATGTTTCTGTAGCCGGGCAAGAGATTATATAGGCTCGGGAAACCCTAGGCAACGTGGGCCACGCCCACGTCGCACGAACGTTTCGAGTCGGTTAGGTAGCCCACGATCCGGAGCGACCCGAACCGACTAACTGACGCGTCCGTCTAGAACTCGCTGCAAAAAGTAAGGAAAGTCTCGGCTCGAGGCTCAATCCACTCACCACGAGCGCGCGCGCGTCGACGGTCGAGAGACGAGACGAGGCGAGCGAGGAGGAGGAGGAGCGCGCACTCCTATTCTCACTCACTTACTAGTGAAACAACCCACCTTATAAGGTGGTCTAACTTCCTCCCAACTTTCCATGTGGGACTAAACTTCCCACCTCTTGCCACTCACTAGTGAGCTGCCACCAACTTGGGCTCAAACTCACAAGGCTGCCACTATGTGGGCTTTGAGATTTATAGGGAAAACTGAAATCTAATTTGGGCCACTAAAAATGGGCCCAATATTTCAACACACTCTTAGGACTGGGTACGTAGCAACATATTTTCCCATTGAGAAGCCATTTACCAGTGATACTAAAAGTGTCTGGATACATTCGAATTTAGGTAAACATTCAATATCCTTTTATAAATAAAGGTAGTACTTGAAATCAAAACAAGAATTAACACAGTATGTATGAAGGAGAAGTGCTTGCACACCAATTAAAACAAAGACGAGCCAACACCGTCAGACCAGAATGTACAGCGCACCCTCATACATGAAAATTGAAAGAGAATTGGCCCAACACAATCACGAAAGAATATGTATTTACAATGACGAACATATCCTCATCGCGATCGATCCAGAGCTAGTAAGCAGTATACAATTAACTACACTTGGTAGATGAAATCCGCGGGATGGAGCTCATATTTATGCCGAGGCAAACAGATTTCATTTCACATATGCCAGACAGATATCTAAACATTTATCAGCTGATCTATATCGTCATGCATCTAAGTTGCTTTTGATCTGTATCCTCCGACTAATATCCCCAATATCTTTGCTAATTGGATTTATGGTATTGATCTCAGGTTTAAAACGCGTATTAGGGTGGGAACGTTTGCCGCTATATGGCCGTTATGGCTGTGTAAAAATGACAAAAAAAATTAATGATAAGAATTGTTCTATATGTACCGGTATTCTCCGTTCGTGGCCAGCTCTGCAAAGGATGGAGAACTGCGACCTCTTTACGGAGGTCTGTACACGGTTAGAGACTACGGCGAGGGATATTTTTCCCTACATGGGTGGCAGCATAATCTACGGATTGATTCACCACCCTCTACTTAGGCGATTTACAATTACTCATGATTGTTATGTATTGCTTTTTTTTTCTGCTCCCTCTGATCCCAATTAATTGACTCAATTTTGTTTAAATACGATGTATCTAGACACGTTTGTTGACTAGATACATCTATATATAGACAAAGTTGAGTCAATTAATATAAATCAGAGGGAGTACTTTTTTGTGATGCCTTGAGACTTTTAGACAGTTGTACGTGTGCATCTTAGTTATGCAGAGGCCAGATGTAATTGCTTGATTTTTGAGTAATAAAGCATCCATTAACAAAAAATCTAAACACTTACCCTAGACAAGTGTAGAACAATTAACACAGATACAAACCTGTCATTTATTAGCTCCTGGTGAGAGACATATTTGCTTAATTCTTCGGTAAGTGAACCATATGAATCAAGCTACATAGCACAATCTTTGTATACTGGCCAGAGAGATACATTCTTTATTAATTTATTCAACATAAATAAATAAAATGGATAAAGATCATACATCCAAAAACCTGCCGCCTCCACATAACATCTACAAATCCGACAATGAGTGAAGATCATATCAACATGGCCTTATGCCCGAAAAACAACAAAATCCCTCAATCAGCTAGGAACTGAGAGCTACACACCGAGATGTCCTCCATGCGAAAAGAGGGCGCTCATCCGGTTTAGTAGACTCTTAGCGATCACCTCATGTACACGCTACAAAATATTGTCACCGCCATTGAACCGCCGAGCAATCTTCATGGTTAAGATTTGCATAAACTTCGCCGATCCTGCTGATGACACCACCATGGCGCCAGACGACGCCTCCCTATGTGTGCACCTTAGCACACGTCCTCCATCGAGACTCTGCGGCGCCACGCCACCGAGACCCACCGCTGTCGATGCGGTAAGAAACACGCCACTCCATCTCAGAGATCCTCTAGCCAACGTCTGCTCCAAAAATGATGCCCGGCGGCGCGCATCACCATCATCCGATATGGGAGACCAAGATTTGGGGTTTCACCCAGAGCAGCCTGGGCGATGAGACGAAGGCTGAACAACGATGCCTTCAACAAGGTAGCGACGAGCAGGCGCCACCATTGTTCGCCACAACCAAAGTCGGGCTCAGTTTTCATCGGCAGTTATGCCTCCCCAAACCCGCAACTGGCTAGATCTCCACCAACCGCGAGGTCGGTGTCGCCACCATCACCGGAGTTGTGGCGCCATGATGCCCATCCACACCATGGCCATGGCCACTTAGCTCGTCAACACTGGCACCACCATGGTGCCAGGCAACCTTCGTAGCCAGGACGAACCGCCCCACCGCCTATAGCCATCGATGCCCGCGCTGGCCGTTGCTATAGGGGAGGCATCACCGGGCAGAGAGAGCCCCCCACTGCCTTATGCACCAAGATCGCCTCCAGGGATCCGCAGAACCGCACCACCAAAACCACGCTGCCCACCCGCCGTCTGCTGCGTGGCCTTTGCCTAGCAGCTTCCTCTGGCGGCGGTGAGGAATGAGATGGGGAGGGTGGCGGCTAGGGTTAGGTGGAGGGGTCGGGATATGGGGAGCTTTCTCGATTGGGATGTCTTGTGCATGAATACTACCTATGATACCACCACTAGGCATCTAAACCTAGTCACCAAGTGGTTATAGTTTGCCTATTACCTACAGTAATTAAGTGACAACACTCTTACAATTCCCTTCTTATTTATCCTTATTACTACCCCTTCTTCCTGCTACTCCCGGTAGTCTAGTATCTAAAGGTTCACTCCTAGCACTAGGCAGTAGGGACCCATGTATTTTCCCTTTGAGAAACCATCAACCGGTCAGGTTAATGCATGAAATCAAAACAAGAATTGACACAGTATGCATGAAGGAATGTGCTTGCACACCAATTAAAACAAAGACGATCAGAACACACAGCGCACCCTCATGCATGAAAATTAAGAGAGAATTAGTCCAACACAATCACGAAAAAAATATGTATTTAGAGTGATGAACATATCCTCATTGCGACCGATCCAGAGCTAGTAATTAAGCAGTGTACGATTAACACTTCGTAGATGAAATCTACGGATATGAAGTTCTTATATATGTAGTCGAGGCAAACAGATTTCACATCATATGCTAGAAAAATATCTAAACACTTACCCTAGACAAGTGTAGAACAATTAACACTGATACAAACCTGCCATTTATTAGCTCCTGGTCAGAGAGATATTTGCTTAATTCTTCAGTAAGTGAACCATATGAATCAAGCTACATAGCACAATCTTAATTTGTACCCATCGATCAGTTCGATCAATCCATTCTACATAATTAAGCCAACGGCTTGATCATCGGAATTGCCTAGTACGGCGGCCGTGCATGCTGAGCTTGAGCCCATGCAAGCGCCTCGTGTCCGAGCTGCAGCCCGGCGCCGGCGCCCCCTGGCATCATGTTTGGGGGCAAGCTGCCACCGAACATCGGCATCGCCGACGGATCCACCGGCATTCCCCCCATCAGTGGAGGCATCGGCCCTCCAGGACCTCCACCTCGAGCTTCCTCCTCCTCGGCCTCCTCGTCCAGAGGTAGCCTCTCGTAGGTGGCGTTCGCAAAGGTCGACGCGATCACCATGACCGGCCCGGCCGCGGTGAGCGTACCGACGACGCTGCCGCCTACTACCTGTCCTTGCCCACCCGCCAGGTACACGGTCAGCCCCGTCGATCCCGGCGGCGCGGGGCCCGGCAGGAAGGTGCCGGTGAGGGAGAGTATCTCGAAGCGGCCGCGGAGGGCAACCACGGCTCCGGGCGCCGCCGGCTGGCGCAGGGCGACGTCTGTGACTGTGCCGGCCCCGCTGAGCACGCACACGCCGCGCTGCCTGCGGCGCGCGAAGTGGGCGATGGACTCAGCCACGTCGGCCCCGCCGGCAACCTCCATCACGTGGCTGCGCAGCGCGTTCGGGCTGTCCCGCGTGATGAAGATGGGGGGCTTCGGTTTGTTCTTGGACCCAGCCGGCCGGCCGCGGGGGCGACGGTTGCCGGTCACCACAGCGCCGCCCGTGGGCTCCCCGGTGCCGTTCTCGCCGCGGTCGTCGTCGGCCCCGCCGCTTCCGCCGCTCAGCTCGGTGCCTTCGATTTTGGACGGCGCCGCCATCTCCTGGCCGCCCGGGTGATTGCTCAGGCCGGCCGGCGAGCCGAGGGAGGGCTCGGCGGTCACCGGCAGGCCGAGCCGGCCCTCGTCCCACCACCTGTTCGCCAGCTTCTCCTTCTAGGGTTTCTTGCCACAGTTGCTACTGCTGGCCACTAAATTCTTCCTCAGCAATTTGCTGTAGCTTGGGAAAGACACGGCTGCTAAAACTCTATACTTAGATCTGTGTGTGCCTTTGACCCTTTTCTTGTTTCTTGCTCAGCTCCTTTGCAAACGAAACATGCAAGTTGCAGATGACAGAAATAAGCAAGAGAAATTAAGGATAATAACTAACCAACAAGCAGCTAGCTAGCAAGAGAATTAAGCAAGAGGAACGAAATATTAATTTTGCTCCAATGATCTGGGCATATGAACGAACTCCAAGAACTATAGCGGTCGATCCAGGACACTCTTAATTTGCCACCAGTGTTTGGGTAGTTTCATGGAGAATTCAGCAGATAACAAAGATAAAATCGTACCTTTTGTGCTCCGGAGCTGAGTTTGCTTAGCAGCCGGCCGGCCGATGATAGAAGGGCTAGCTGACCCGACAGAGACGACCTCGACCCCCTCTTGTAACTTTGCTGCCTGCTCTCTTCAGTTTCCTCCTTACTTTGATGTTTGGGTGCTTTATATGGGGGAGAAGACTTAGCCAGCTACTGTGGGATGGTGAGGTTAGATTAGAAAGTAGATTAACTATTATTTGCATTTGTTCTATTCCAAGTTGGTACACACATGGAATATGTGTACAAGCATGAAATATAAAAAGAAAAGGAACAGGAGAAGGGTGCAAAAGGCTATGTTCACCTTTCAGAGGCTACACCTAAATTGTTTATAGTGGTAACATGATGGCTGAACCCACCAAAAATATTTAGTTAATCACCCGCTGTTACATCTATTGTTTTCTTGTCCACGCTGACTCGTTTCCCATGTATATGTGTTCAATATATGGTTATGTAGATGTTATATAGAGGAAGAGATGATGAAGTTTAACCTACTAGCTACCTCAACATCCATATCCAGGATAGTTGTTTCTGCGGAACCTCTCTTTGCATAAGATGTATAGTTTGTGTCCGATTGTCATACCATACTAATTGTGAGCCATGCATGATAAAATGATGATTCAATACATCTGAATTTTTTAGATAAAGGAAATATATTAATATCAAAAGATATCAATTACACCCAGCCTCTTGGAACGTCCGAAACACCAAGCAAGTCCCTCAGCAGCGCGGAGACTTGAACGTCCCTTAGCTAGTCCTTCCATCCGGCCTCCATGATATTCTCTTCTTCTGACTTTCATCTGAATGGCCGGAAAAAAAATCTTATGGGAATAGGCATACACATAGCACTACTCTTTTTTGTCCTTCTGATGTTATGTTTTGGTATGCACATTTACAGACTACCTCACTTAGATACCAAATATACCCATCCATAGTCAATTTTCGTAAAAGCTACGCTTACCAAAAAGAACCATTTACTTAATCTATTTTTACTGTGATCCTTTACGGGGCTGGCCTGACATAAATTAGAGTGGGGACATAACATATGAGAAGGGCACATCTAGTATAAATTTACATAATTTAATGTTTTTCTTGAGATATGAACAAAACATATTGAATTTGAAAAATCAAGTGTTACCCTTAGTTTCACTTGGGTTCGCCCCTGATTCTTTATATGCAAATCTTAGTAAACTCTAAAAACCATCTAATAACTTAAGTATTGTACGTCAGTTGTTTTGTAGCATGAGCTAATTAGGTAGTGCACTAGTGCTCCTACATAGCAGGAATATTTGATTTTTTTTTTTAAAAAAAATGGAGTGCTAGCTCTCCAGGGTCTCCACATTTTTTGTTTTTACCTAAGGTCGTCCTCAATCATTGGTTCTTAGCAAACTCTTAATAGACAAATGGCTGAGGCCGTACTATTAGTAAGGAGAGGAAAAAGATCAACGTTGTATCTTAACTAAGTAACTAACATGCAGCTCTAGCATGAGATCATAGTTAAAAACAAACTCATCCAATCTTGTTCAAGCATGATCACTTAAAACACAATGCATTTTTAGCCGTATCCTAAAATAGACCACAACCTATAATAGGGTACTACTCTCTCTGTTCCATATTAGCATATAAGGCTTAGTCAAAGTCAAACTTTGTCAAGTTTAACCAATTATATATAAAAATATATTATTATTTAGAAAGTAAAAGTAATACCATTAGTACCGTAGTACAATGTACTATCATATTATTTAAATTTAATTATATGTATGTTGATATTTTATCATGGATAGCTGGTAAAAGATTACAGAATTTGACTTTGATCCAATCTTATATGCGGAGTAATATGGAACGGAGGAAGTAAGAATCTCCCCGTAAAGAAAATAGAGTACTAAGAATCAATATATTAGGAACTGCCTAATGATTAATGAGACGCTCACTGCCCATGGATTTGTGCCCTAGCTCGATCAGATAATTGAGGTTAGTGGTGATGCATGTGCCTTTTAGTTTCCTATCAGCTTTAGGTACGTAGGAAGAATGAGGTTTAGTACGCGTTGGAGATCAGGGGTTGGGTTTTCTGCGCATCTGTCGTGTAGTGGGTTGGTGAGTGAACATCCATATGTATGCTAGCTTTCTATAAAAAAGCCTTACATTTCGAAACGGATGCAATACAATTAAACTGATAAGCACTGTGAAATTCATGCACGGCGACTTCGTGTTCCAAATGGGCGGTAGGTCTCAATTGGCGTTATCTCTTCTCCTTCGACGTGCCCGGTCTGGAAGTTTTATTATATTGCCTAAACGAAATTGCATTCTCTTCAGCATTGAAGAAGTGTTGATGAGTGAATTATTTGTCCAATGTTGACCTGTCAACGGAGGGCCGTCTTCTCTTCAGGTTAGCGCTAGAATTAGTGGAGCAGCACTTAATTAATCAGGGACGAATTAAACAAAGGAGGCTTGAACCAACGGTCATTAGGGTCCAATCATCCGTAAATGTCAAACGTACTACCTCATTATATAGTTAGTATATAATGTCTAATCAGATTGGATCACTTATATATAATATGCCGTGCATCCAAGCTCCGGCACATCACTTATAGTCCAATCATTTCCATGAATCTTGATGTTTTTTCAGAGCAGAACATGTTTTTTTAATTAGTTCAATCAATCAAACTACGACGGCTAAACACTGGATTTCTTAAGTTCAACTGGAAAAGGACAACCCTGTTTGCATAACAAGCTCAATTACAGGTAATAGTACAAATTAAGCGGCTTCGAGGACAATATTATCCTCATCAAATCGATAGCTGAGGAACACATGCTCACATGTGAGTCCTTTTCTTTGGAGAGCCCCCAAGCTAAGCTAGCCTAACATGCTAGCTACTAGCAACACCTGTACTGATCGTGTGTAGGCTGCAATGGGCAGAAGAAAACAAACGCCTAGCTACGCAGCTAGAGTGATTAGTTTACTGGTTAGGGCCATACAAAGCTCCTAATGATGCGTGCAAGGGGATCAAAGATGTCTTAATTAGCTTTAATGACAGCTCCCAGTAGCAGATTATAAAAGGGTACAGATTCCTGTGGCTGGCTAATGGTGGTCCTGTCTTGGCTTTGTTTGATTAGGACCTTTGTTTAATTAGCTAATGCAGGTTTCAAGAGAGAGCTCTCCAACTAATGTCATCCACCACTTATTTAAATTAGGTACAGATAAGCTCTGTCAGTGACAGGTGTCGACAGTAGGCAGATTAGAGTACTACCTCTACGAGGGATTATAAGGGCTCCTTTGATTCATAGGATTGATATAGGAATTATGTAGGAATTGGATCCTATAGAAAAATTTCTATACAAGTCATTTGATTCATAGGAACATATCCTATAGGAATTATTCCTATAGAAATCTTGTAGTACAAATCCTATAGGAAAAAAAGCATTAGCTCATACCTCATAAAATTCCTTTGCTACAATCAAAGACACACCATATTCCTATAAGATTCAACTTGGCATGACATTCCAATCCTACACCTTTCCTATTCCTACACTCTTCATATTCCTATGAATCAAAGGAGCCCTAAGAGTACAACGGGAACTCAAAACGGAGAACGAGCTAAATGTAGCCCTTTACTTTTAAATACTCATAATTAATATTTTACTTTTTAAAAAGTGGAATAGATGTAGCCAATAATGTGTACTACATACATGTAAAATCTCAATGCAAACCACTTTGTATTCTAGGCCCAAAAATATAAAAAAAATCTCACAAATATATAGTGAATTTTTTTTGTAGACTAGAATATAAAGTAGTTTCTATTGAGACTTTACGCATTTATATTATAGATCATTGGCTACCTCTACAAAAAAAAAATCAGATTTTTCCAAAACTTTAAAATACAATTTTTGAATGTTTCGAGATAAAGGGTTACATGTAGCTTGGCCTCCGTTTAGCCACTCTCCATATACAATGGTAGAGAAGACATCCTTCTCTTAACCCTCCACATCATTTAGAGAAGACAATATATTTAAGTCACACAATACATTATCCCTTATAGTCATCTCTTACAATTAATGAAAATTAATTAATTAATCAAAAATTGTGTTGTTAAGAAAGACATATGGTTCCCCGCAAAAAAAAAAGACATATGGTACAATGGAGAAAATAACCTTCTCTTATTTTTCAAGAGATCATCCTTTGTTAAGAGAAAACATCCTTCTCTTTCTTCATTCTCTCTGCTTCAACTTAATTAGCAAAAATCTAACATGGCAACTATAAGAAAAGACTGACGTCACCTTATTATACATGCCCTAAGACCCGAAGACCAATTAGCTAGGATTAAGAAAGTAAATTCATTATTACTTATTGTATGCACCAACTTAGTTTTACATGCATGAGAGAAGAAAGAAAACAAAGAGGATGCACCAAAAGAGAAAGGATAATAAATAAGATTGGTCTGATAACACATTACAATTTAGAAAAGAGGGAGTTGTCTTATAATCCCTAACAGAGCAAGTAGAGCGCAGCGACATGTATAATAGTGCGATGCCAACTTTCTCTGCCATGTAGTACAGATCCGCTAGGACTAGATGTGTACTAAGAGGGGAAGATATCAATACGGATAATCGCGCTAATCCTCATGCACCATTGTTGCTATTATTTATTTTCTAGTGTGACATCCATCACTTGCAGTGCTATCGAATCGACTAGCATCACATCATCCAGCAGTGCTTTTGCTGCAAAGCTTCAAGATCAGAGTGATTATTGATAAGTAATCACCTCCCGACACTTCCGAATGGTCAGCAGGAGTTGGAATTGGAGATGAAAAGTAGGAGAGCAGCTAGTGGACTGCTTATATAGGAGCGACTACACCCATCGGATAACCTTAACATGACCGAATTGTACTTAAATTGTGTACGTACGGGATGGAGGACACATTACCAAAGTTGTAATAATCTATTCTACACTGTAGGAGCTACTAATCAAGGAGGAGCACACGGTACAATTTAAGTTGGCCATGGCACCTGTTGATTGCTTGCACCCTAAAAAAAATCATGTCTCTGTTGTCACGTCAGGCCATTTTTTTTTAGTGAGAGGTCAGGTCTGTTTGGGCCAAACATATAACAACAACAAACAGTAAAAAGAGTTGAAGTTGTGGTTCTGTTTGGGGTCGTCGGGTTAGGCACGGACACAGTTTCCCTTGGGACGTCGAGTCGCCATCACAGTAAACCCGACGCAGCAAAACACCACGACCGTTTGACATTTTGCATCCCACTTGCATCAGACAGCACCGAGATAGGACAGAGAGCATCTCTCCTGCATAACAAATCTGATGCCATGCATGGAATTTCCCAGCAAGAACAATGCATAGCCGATGCGAATCCTGACGGATGCTATGCATTCCAGGGATGGAAATAATTCGGTGCAAGTGCGGGTGCAGCCGCACCAACATGGCATAGATCACCCATAGCATACCCTTAAGTTCAAGGCTTCATAACATCTTCAGTTTTGTCTGGGAAAACTGTGTGTGGCATGAGCAGCACTTAGCTTTATGATCGACGGTTCAAGATCTACCAATGTTCAGGTCGTCGAGCATGTAAAATTGGACCACGTACTCATGCAAATATAGTCATATACATTGCATGCCATGCAAGCGACATGACAGAGCAACCGAAATGAAGGAACACGCTATGCATCTATCTGGTCAGGTAGTATATGAGCAAGAAGGCAGCGATGAAGGACGCCACCATGGTAGCCATTCTGCGACTTGATTTTGTCTCGAAAACCTATCAAGTGAAGTTCTGTTGAGGATAACAAATAGTGAAAGGGTAGCTGATCTGCAGAGAGGGACATGGATATACTTACCATCTTGAACTTGTCCACAGTGCCAGAAAGAAATCCCCTGGAGGTGTCCATGTCATTACCCTAAATAGCAAACAATGTATCAGAATGTCCTATTGTTACTGAAAAGGAAAAAATAGTATGTTTCCAGAAGCAAGTACCATCCGGTCCAGCATCCGGTTATGATTCTCCACTTCTTCATGAATATCGCCTGTCAACTGAAAAGACAATAGATTCAGAGAACCCACTGTTAACACCTAACACCAAAGATTGAGACACATTTTGATCTGGTGCATTCATGGAATCTTCACAGCCGAATGATGCACCACAGAATGAAATCAACATCCATATGAGGTGCCAACCAGATAGTGAAATACACCAATAAGTGCAGTCTCTAAGATCTGAATGCAGTATGTATTAATTAATCCTATATCACAGATAGATCATGTATCTTGTGTCCTGGTAGTCCCAGCAAGAAGTGGACTTATAAATGAGATCTGTTCAATTTTGCTTCGGTACAGTTTCTCTTTACTTTGGTCTTCTAATTTATTTTGTTTCGTTTTCGTTTTCAGCTGGATGTACTTGGTTTGCGCCATCTCGGTGACCCCTTTCTAATGAAAATGACGTGCATTTCCATGCATGCTCAAGAGTAAAAAGATCTGTTCAATTTTTTGTAGATACCAGTCCTAGATGCCTAGCCTAACAATATGCGGCGTACTGTTAGTACAGTTATATGAAAGTGCAAACCCTCATTCAAGCTAAGCCTCAAAGTCAATTTAATAGTTGGTACATACACTAGTAATTTTTAGCAATTGTCAAAGCTTTACATCTTTCTATCATCTTGGTCAAAGTTTCCTTCATTGCTGCAAGACATATAATTAAATGATTAAAGTCAATTCTGAGCAAAATTGCAATAAAGCATCTCCATTTATTATTCCTAATGTAGAGTTTGGCCCTTTGTAGTTTCCACTGGGTCTCCTGTTCTTGCTTCAAAGGTTCTAAAATCATGGTGGAATGCTGACTCTATCATGTAGGCACCATAATTAATTCACCGTGTCAAGCAGGCATCACAAGAAATGAAGTACAGCTTACATACTCTTTTGAGAATGCTGACTCTATCATGTAGGCTGTCCACAGCTTGGTCATTCTCATGCTCATTAATTTCACGAGACGAGTATACCGATCCTCTGATACCACCTTCTTCAATGCCATCAAATAAAGCACTTCTGTGGCTGCGGAAATCCCTACCAAAAAAAAAGTAATGAATACCCATTACTTCAAGTGCAGCTACTTCGCAACTCCGCAACTGGTTGTGTCTGCCACCCCATGCTGAGAATTATCTGGAACTTAATTTTTATTAAATCTTCATGGATGTAATGAATGCTATAACATGAAAAATAGTCAAAATTTAATTGTATCTGGCTTGTTTGTGTACAAATTCATTTGATCGACTCGAATGATCAAACAGAAGGAAAATGAATCATATATAATAAATTGGGAAATGGAAGAGCAACCCTGTTAGTCACTAAAGAAAAGGGTCATGCTGGTAGGCATGCTAGTTAGAACTAAGACGAGCTTGCTGGCATAAACTTCTATCTTGGTTTACACACAAAAAACAAACATATTTTTGTGGAAGGCATGAGCCGTGTGGATTTTATTAAGAATAAGAGTTTTTTATACAAAAAAAAACACAGCTAGGTAGCCATGCCAAGGCCACGGTAAGGCCAAAAATGGTAGGCAACTACTCACACCGCAATTTTCATAGGGAGCTATTTGAGTGTGTCAGTTAGTATGAGTATACCTGTGCCATTAGTTGTTTTTCTCGCTGAGAGAAGCCATTAGTTGGTTTTGGCATGGAACCAGAGAAAGAATATGAAAAAATTGGATAGAGTGAGACCGACAACACTCCATGTTCAAGAATATATCCTTGAAACAAAGAAAAAAACATAATCAAAGAATTGTGAATGATTCAAATTGTTCAACAGAGATGTACTTGTTCCCCTTCTAATTTCTGGGCCAACTCCTTGGAGCGGCCCCTCCTTTCTTGTGCGTCATGTACTTGTAACTGGTTGTTTTTATACTCTAGTTCAATGAGGCACAAATCTTTAACGTGACTGTGAAAACGAATTAAGGAAATGTGGTAACAGAAGATGGAAATTCATTAACCAGCGCTACAGAAATCACAAACTCATCGGTTATATTTGGCATACATAAAGGAGGAACAACTATTCAGATAAGTTCTTCAGTTATTGGATGCCCAGTTCCATGTAACCATCTTTCAGCAAATCATACAACATTTCGGTAAAGCATATACCAATCTAACGAGGATGTAAACCACATTGCATCGGATTGGCACATAAATGTTGAGCTGCATCGGATTGGCACAGACATGCCCTAAATGTTGCGCAAACAAAACCTACCACATTCCCAACCGCACAATTGCACAAACATAAATCAACCTCGTAGCAGCATCCAGCAGTGACAATCCGTTCGCTAGCGAACAACGGTGAGGCACAATAACTGTAGATCCTCGGGGTTCAAGATCCTCACCTCCTCGAGTTCATCGAGATGAAGTGCGCGCGGTTCCAACCCGACCGACGAGAAGGATGGAATCAACTAATTAAACCTGGGGAATCGCGCAAACGAAAATTAACCAAGGGAATAAGCGAATCAAACGCGATTTCTAAAAGGAGAAAGCGAGACACGGATTAGGGAATTCTCTCCGCGGAGTCAAACCTTGCGGGGAGAGCTCTGGCGGTGCCGGTGCCGGTGCCGACGAGACGAGGAGGGAGATCTCAGTGGAGGCGGAACAGAACTGGTAGTTTTTTCTTTTTCTTTTGAGAACTGGTAGTGCCTCTCACACACACACCTTCACCGCCCTAGTATATTGTTGGCCCGTTACTCGTTGTTTATCAGTTATCACGGCCCACCCCTGTTCGGCCCGCAGCACGGACGACAGCCATGGCTCCGCCTCCGGTGATCGACGGCGCCGGAGGAGAGGCCTGGCAGCTTGCAGCCACCCCCAACGTCGCCCGACGCCCGATGGAAACTTCTAGGTACGTTAACCAATCTCGTAAATGCGTACACCGTTTGCTTATGACGTATTAGTCCCCAGTCTCCATGCACAACACCTGCTCGACGATAGGCGCAAGGGCTGGATGATGTGCCAAGTGTCACATCACCTGAAGCTTTTAGCATCCTTAAGCTTTACTCACTTCATCGTGATGGATTTTCTTGCTGCATATAGGAATTGCTACTCCATAGCGGCACTTGATGTGCAGTTACCTGCCCAACGCTAGCTTCGTTTTGTGCATACGATCTGTCACCTGTGAAATGAGAAAGCAAATGCGCTCCCCAACTACTGCTTTACATACTGTTATCATTATCTCGGTTCCTTTCATTCGCATTATTGAAGCGTAAACCCCAGAACACCTATGTCCCATCTTCAGTTCTCGGCGAGCTCACGAACATGTGAAGTAGGAATTCCAAATAGAGTGAATTGTGCGACAGGACATAACGTAATGAACGAGAGTAACTTATAAAGCCGAACCCTGCTGATCATATAAGCATTAGCACAGAGATTCGAAGGATATTGCAGTTTAAGTTGAAACGTTTGTTCAGACAAGGGGGCAGAGGAACTTGAAATAAACCTGGTTGATTTAATGACTGCTCAATTGTTACTTACTCAGCAGTGCATGAAAACCTGCCTCCATGTTTCTTGTTTTATCATCTCCACTTTAAGCCGTCAGTTATTTTTGTAACAAGATGTGGATTTGTGGCTGTTTTTTCAGTCTCGGAAATAACAACTTGACACAACCACTGGTTTCTTGTTTTATCATCTCCACTTTGAGGCGTCATTTATTTTTGTAACAAGATGTGGATTTGTGGCTGTTTTTCAGTCTCGGAAATAACAACTTGACACAAGCACCGGTTTATCCTTTAAAATAAGTAAAGAAGTTGCCAAGGATGTTTGCTTCTAACACTGAAGAGCCTTCAATCTACTGAGTTCCACTTGCGGCAGATATACATCTCTTCACCTCTAGTAGGTCGAGCATCCAACTTCCAGATCAAAACCAAAATGTAGTATCACTTAAAAAATGTACTAGTAGGTTTATCTTTTTTTCCATGTTGTATTATTTCACTGTAAAATTATTTTCTGTGGGTCAAAATTCATGTACTGTTTATGCTCCCGTTAAATTTCAGTACTACTGCAGAAACCATATGTCATATTCACTGACTATGAACGTGCAGCTTGAGTTGTAGACATTTTCAAGAGCAAAATTACTACATCATCACTCTGCTTGTTATAGTAATTCAATATCTGTATTATGAAACTGATTCGCACTAAGTTATTGTTACAAAAACTGTTTGAATCCTTCACGTAACTACCAAAACGATTGTCTTGTCATGCCTGGTTGAGATAGGCGAAGGCTACTGACTGAAGGTCCTCCATGTCATGGTATCCTTGCACAGAGCAAGAAGGATTGGTGCTGCTATAGTCAGGCATGCATAAATCTGTCTCATACCCTTGCGCAGATTGGTCTGAGGTATAAGTGAAGTGCTCAGTTGAAGAGTATAACTGATCCTCATTCTTTATTGAAGAATTACTTGGCATTGTTGGATGGAAAAGGAGTTGTTCTTCTTGCTGGTAGTGACTACATATGTTTCCGCAGTTGTTCTTTTGATGCCTTGAGATCGAAGAATCATCTCGATACACCTGTGGTGACTGAGCTTTGAGAGACTCCAGTTGTGCTTGCAGATTGACCACCTGTCAAAATATATCAAGGAATGCGAATTGTCAGTCTTACTTTTTTTTTTGCAGTGTATGCTGTGAGTTATTTTTTACATGAACTATCTAAATGACTATAGGCTATGCATGATAACAGTATGATAGTTCATCTTACAACTTTGCACTCTATTCATTGTTGTGTATCAGGCACAATTTTCACACAACTTGTTCTTATGATCCTTCAAGGTTTAAACTAATTTACAATTAGTAGCTGAATTAACCTTAAATACTAATATAGAACCTGCTTACCTGCTGTTGCAGAGAAAATATATGCGCAACGCAGCCATATATTGGATCACAGAGCCTGGCCTGTGCCTCGTATGACATGGTGACTGCAGCCTCGCAGCGATCACTTGCAGGGAGATGTGTGAGGAGCTTTGAGGCATTGCTCGCCCCAAAGACCTTATGGATGGCAGCAAAGTGTGCAGCTCCTTGCTCATGGGAGAAGTATGGGGCGAAGACGCAACCATTGGCACACTTCCTGCGCAAGAACTTGCAGGCACCGCACGGTGAGCTAAGTCCTGTCATCCCTGGTTTGCTTGTTTTTGCTGGTGTTGGTCTTATTCGTACTCCCTGCTGCTTATGATATATGAATCATCAGTTGATCATTCTCTCCCATTTATATAGACAGCCCAACACTGTGATTGGCCTAGTCTGTCAAATAATTAATTCATCTTGGTTTCCCTAGTGGACTACAAGTTCCATTATTTTAAGTTTGCTCTTTCTAGTCATTACTTGCTTGTTTTTCAACTCTATATACTTACCCTAACGACATAAAATTTAATGGAACATTTGTTTTACTGATCGCTAAATGCATATGTAGTCCGCAGACGGCACTCTTCTTTAAGTGGCATGTTAAGCATGTGTTTCTACAAGTTCAGTCAGAGAAGAACACATATTTCAAAATAGATGGAATAAGAGAGATATTATGTTAGTAGGAGGGTGTCAAACAAAAATATTTGGTATAGAACTGTACTCATATCAAAGTGTGTGTTAGATTGTTTGGGCGTCTTGCCCTTAATGTTTGTCAGAGATATGCCACATGATTAGGTTCAGTAATCAGTTCCATCAATCTTATGTGCCACCTATGTGACTTAACAGGTCGATTCTGCGGATCTCTATTCTACTCTACTATGTTTCCTTGTGCCTAAAGCATACAGAAAAAGTTACTTTTGTGCCCTTGCAGGTGGAATTCTTTGTTCCGTTTCCATGGAATTATAGTAGTAACAGCAGTTACCTTATAGAGTGTTTTTCTCATCAAGGCTCCACTGATTTCTTGAACTGATCAGTCACTTCTCTTCTGGTTCTTAGCATTTATGCATTCCTCCATCAATGCATAGTACTTCAATATTGGCAAATAACAACACTAAAATTAATCTTTAATAAGCAGCATACCCACATTAAGTTTGTACTTTACAGATAATTATAAGTATACAAATTGAAAATAAGTAATCTGTAGTCACTACCTGCCAAACCAATGGTGTGTATTTGCTTTTAGTGTCTTTCTCTTCTTCCCAACTAAGTTTTGCTGTATACCAAGCAAATCACAATTAGTGGTGCTCTGCTCTTCCTAATGTCGATCTTTTCGCTGAGCTGGTTCTATTATTTTTCTTATTCCTAATATGTTGCAGTACTGGTTATTCGAGTTTAATTATGCTTTTAGCTCATATTGATTAGCTTATCAATGAATGTTGAATTAAGTTTATTTTCTACCAAAAAGAGAGCATAATACTTGGTCTTTTTGATTCAATGATCACCAGAGTGAATGAAAACTTCTCTACATACTTGACAGCTTATGTACAGCTCATAAGTCAGTGTACTTTATTGGCAGTTGATTTGACACGTATTGTTGCTGGGTTGGTTGACAGGGTCCATAAGGGAAACGTTATTTTGATTGGTCTGATTAAAGTTGGTCTTTCTAGGTATTTAAATTTTTACTCATTATCCTGTACTCACAGAACGCCCAGAAGTGCAAGACCCAAAAAATATGGCAATCTGCAACATGTACTAAATAAAATTATTATCTGACGATATATTACTCGAAGCTTGGCAAAAAAATGCTCTTAAACTCAATATTTAGCTTACATTGCTGCATAAATTACCTCACAACATGAAAAATCTCATCTGTTCTGTTTATTTTACTGTACCCCTTCTTTCTTTAAAGCACTGTTATGCCTTAAACTCAATACTTAATTTGTTTACTGGAAGATATTTGTCCAAATTTAAGATAGTGCCTCAACACGAAGTTTTTCATTCAAATGAAAAGAGTCAAAAGACCCAAAAATTCAAAATAGATATGCATACATATATGAGAAGAGTCAAAAGACCCACGTGCAACTCTTTTCCCTCAAAGCCCAAACTGTATGTTATTATGTGTGCATGCATCATCATGTTCTCTGGAGTTCAGAGAAGGGCAGGGAACCAAGTGAAGTGGTCAGTGAGTTGGGAACTTAAAAGTGGAACCGTTGGAAATCATTTATTATTTCTGGAGCTTTATGATTACATGCTGATCTGTTAGTACCATATGCGATTAGTTTAATAATTCATGATTACTACCATCATATGCATCATGTTTTCTCATAAGGTGGAGGCATTTGGGTCCTCCATGACTAACCATATGTCCCTGTTGGTGTGTGAATTAGATGGGAGAGAATGCTTATGTGGGACATCATAAGTTCATAACACGTGTTAGCAGTTCGAAACCACCTAATTACATTTACTATATTACGAAAAATTAGTCGATAGAAGGGTAACATACTAGCCTATCCCAACTTGCTTGGGACAAAAGACTGTTGTTGATGTTTGTAAAGGTAACAAGATGGTTGATTATGAGTTGTAATCTTCCACTCCGGCCCTACTATAAGCTGATTGTTAACAGATATGGTTCCTCTTATCACGTTTTTCCATATTGAGAAGAGAAATCGGCTATGCATTATCGAACTCACCAATCCACAATTTCACATTACTTGTTGGCAAGTGCTCCAGTGCTTTCCGTTTCTTTTTTGCACGATTTGTAAAGCAACTTAACGGCTGTGATTAGGGGTGTTAATCCCACCAGGTGTCCAGTTTTGGCACTTTCATAACATGCACGAATCCATCCAAACCCAGGTCCAACCCGCTCGGAAACCCACGAGGCGCACGATCCCTCACCTCCGACGGCCGTTCTCGCGTGAGATCCTCGTATAATGTGACCATGCCGCCGGCGGCGTCACAGACGGTTGGAGGGAGGTATTAGTGCGACAAAGACCCAGTTTTTGTTCGTGCAGCCATGAGGGCTGCATCGGCGCGGCGAGCGGCTCCGCCTGCAGCTGTAGCAGAATTTGCAGCGGCAACGGGAAGCGCAGTGTGACAGGGGAACGGACGGGGGGCGAGCACAACACGCCCAGGGGGAGCTGCAGAAAGAGTCATGGCGATTTAGCTTCGGACGAGGTATGCCCGGTGGCGGCGGAGGAGGAGCACACTACGCTACCGCTACGGCCATGGCGGGGCTGCAAGAGGATGAAGACCTCATGGTGGTGCTCGGAGATAGAGTCCTGGAGGGTCGTGGCCCGATCATGAACGGGACCGAGGCGGGCCGATCTGTACCCAGATCGATTTCTGGGGGATGTAAACTGAAGCACGCGCCCTTTCATGAGACAAACCAGGTACGTTAACACCTTTAATCACAGCCGTTAATGCGCTTTGAGAAGTGTGCAAAAAAAAACTTTGGGAAAGCACCGGAGCACTTGCCTTACTTGTTACTCCATGAGTCCCTGTCCCAAGATGTAAGACGTTTTGGCAAGCAAAAAATTTAGCTTGCCAAAACATCTTAAATTGTGAGACAGAGGGAGTGAAAATTACACATTGCCGCCATTGCTATGTGAAGAGTGAAATTTGCAATACAGATAGTCAGAATAATACCATAATAGAATAACGAGCTAACAATATCATCGAAATTTATTATTCTTGTCTGAATTGAAATGTGAACGTCAGGTGCCGCTCAATGCTCGTTTCACGGAATGTTGTTGGTGGTCAAATTTGTCACCATCCGAAGATGCACTATAGGACAAGAAAAAGAGAGAAATATTGTAAGCTGGAGTTAACTGTACGCACACACGAAATTAACTAGCAGTTGTGTAGCAGATGATTTGTACTTACTTGAAGACCAGTCAAGTGTCAAGATGATAGACAGATCACACCCACAGTGCACGTGTGTCCATGATTGCTATAGTCATTCATTCAGAAAGGACATCCGTTTGTCTTGCACTCTTCATTTGACTAACCACTTCATGACTAAGATGGGAGTAATCTGCAATTAGCCAGCCTAAATTTATGTTTGGCTGTAAGTACGTGCTTATATGAGTATCCCTGGTCTTTGTTAAGACTGATGGCTGGTATGTCATGCTGATCATCTCCTTGTCCAAAATAAATTCCTCAACCTCTGCATGCAGGGCTCCACCTGAGGCACATCTTGCAGAAAACAAGTGTTCGTGCCTCAATCATCCTTGCTGAAAACCAGGAGGCAGTTCTTCTCCGGCTCCTCCATTCCTCTCGCTGGGTTCAAGCTATACGTATGTGCTAGTTGTTTCCAACCGTCCGATCACACATCTTGCTGTCCAGATCGATGTATGCGATCTGCATACTCTTGGCACCGACCTGTTATTACTGCTTCCTGGTCGCACACTCTTTACTCTTTGCTTGTTGCAGGGAACACCTCAGGGCCCCCTTGACTGCCATTGCCGGAGGAATGCAAGCCACAGCAAGGTCAGGTCGTTTTCGTCCCTCTAGCCGGTGCATTGCTGGTTTTTACACGGCTGTCTAATTGGCGCCATTACTGTAAACAGGTGAGCTAGTATTTACATTTTCAGCATAGGATAGAGACATGCTTGCTTGACTTACATGGAGGCGTGGCGGCGGCGGGGGCCCTTCCTCGTCGACGCATGGTGGACGGCGGCCGGATCTCCCTCCCTCGAGCATGGCGGACGCGCGGATGGGATGGGCGGCGGCGGCCTGCGCTGCGCCCCCTTCTCCCGTTGGCTCTCCCCTGGTGGATCGGCCGGCGCGGTTGGGATGGGCGGCGGCGGCCTGCTGCGCTCCTCCTCCCGTCGGCTCTCCGCAGACCCGGCAGGGTGGTGGGCGGCGACCGGCCCATGGCTGCGCCATTTTCCCCGCCTCTCGCCGGTGAGTGGAGGCGATCTCGGGCTTCACCCGTGGCACGAGGTCGCCGGGGCAGCTTGGGTACGACGGTGGAGGTGGCCCTCTTCTTCGCCGGAGGGCCTGCGGTTGGTGGTGGTGGATCTATCGATCTATCACCGCGTTCCGGCGGCGAGATTGAGATGCATGGAAGCCGGCGACGGAGTCGCCGGTGGAGGGTGAGTGGCCCCCAGGATGGTCGCCGACGGGGTCCGACCTGAATAAAGGCGGTGGTCCTAGGGTCTCTCTTGCGTGAAGAGGAAGACCTACCGAGGCCCGGACTCGTGATCTAGCCGAGTGTTGAGTTCCAAGGCTCCGCCGGCGAATGTGCTTTTGCCTGAGTTTGCTGGATCGGTGGTATTGGTCGTGCGCACCCATGCTTTTATTCCGACCGATTGGTTCGGAGGAGCGGCGCGAAGCTCTTTTTCCGTGTTGACATCAAGTGACTATGGATCCATGATGAAAATCGGAAGAAGAGAAGTTCATGAAGGCCGGAGGGGAGGACTAGCTAAGTTCTCCACGCTGTTGAGGGACTTGCTTGGTGTTCCGGCTTCACAAGCGGTATGAAAGTGGGGCGACAACACGTGAAGTTCGAGTCCTACCTTTGGTGAAAACCCAAGGTCACCTTAACTGGTTGTGCCTGGCAATGACCTTGTTGGAGGCATTGTTTTGAGAGCGGGGACTATCTTCGGGGTGAAAACCTAAGATCGTTGATCGGGCGACGACGGTGTTAGAGCACTGTTCCCTTCTTGAGGCGTTTTGGAGAGTCCGTATTTCGGTGTTTTGGCGGTGGATGTATTGCTTGTTAGGCCCGAGATCGTAGCGGGACTTTTGTTTCTTAGTTTTTTCCTTTTTTGTGCATCCGTAGTGCCATTAGGGTGGTGCGTTGTTGCAGAGGCTGGGTGTAATTGGTATCTTTTTGATATTAATATATTCCCTTTATCGAAAAATGAGCTTGAGAGGCTGATTTGATGCCTCCTTCCGAACCCCATGAGCTCGAGAGGCTGATTTGATGCCAAATATTATTCCACATTGGTGATGGCGATGGAGCAACCTAGCTAGGATTCAAGTAGAGCTGAAGACCACGGCACATGCGGCATACAAAGAGCTCAAGTAAGCTACTTGCATTGCATTCCCTGCATTAATCCATGCCGCAAGAGTGGGTAGGTCTCTTTGACTGGCCATACCATGTAAGCATCTTGTGGGCGTTTGCTTAGCGGCTCAAGCAACGCGCACGCATGCAATCTTGACTGGCCATATATGGGCTGTAGACACTAACTGCTTCTTGTCCCGCTGTGGATCAACAGCAGCAGCTCTGACCTCCCTAGCCTAGTCTATGTTGTCCGGTTGCTCGTAGTGTGATTATGTGACACTTGAAAGCTAATATATTTCTTATTTATCATTTGTTAAGTTGTGGGCAGTGTACACGTGGAGCTGGAGAACTGAAAGTGCTGTGCAAGAACCAATGCATGCTTGCTGGAATCCCTGTGAAGTGCAGAACCGGTACCCCTGATGATAATGGACAGCTTGTTTACTTTTTTTTTTAACAGGGACAATAGTTGTTTACTGTCTTCGTTCTTCCTGTTATTTGAGGACGGTGTGCCTGCCTAGAAGAATTGTTAGGCAAGATATGACTGTTGGGTTCGTGTTAATTCTCGCCATTCTCGAATCAGTCAAACTGTTTGCTGAATGATGTTGCTTCCAGGTAACTGCAAACCAGGTTTTGCCGAATAGCTGCGCGCTCTCTCTCTAATGAACTGAGGGTGCGTTTGGTTCTAGCCCCAGTTCACCTTACCAATTTTGGCCTTGCCAATTTTTTGGCGCTGGATTCGGCCGCCCTCGTTTTGCCCACGATTTGGCGGAAAAGTGAACTAGCACCCATAGATCGGAGCTGGCTAGCCAATTTTTTGGAGCCAAACCAAGCAGCAGCCTAGGGTCACGGGCGTGCCAATTATTTGGTCAGGCTAGCTCCGGCTGCAAACCAAACGTACCCTGAATGACAGATGATCTACTGTGTATTACTGCCATTTTGTGTTATCCTCTGAAAAAGGCAGCACAAGCGCACAAAGGGAATAGTTCAAGAATCTATACGTAGATTAATGGGCTAAATTACATGGTCCATTACTTCAGCCCATCAAACATTAGTTTATGTGGGCTCATTAATATATGATCTCAGTTGGCAAATCATGGAGAATGCTCCCTGGTGCGGGCAAACTCTATTTGCCGCCTAATGTGACCTGCGTTGAGCTCGGGTCATACGGCCGCTCGCGCTTGGCCGGCCCATTTAGCGTGGCAGTTGTTTCCGGCTTCTGTTTTTTCGTTGGTTTTTGTTGGTTTTTGGCTTAAAATGTTCATGATTTAAAAATACTCAGATTTTGAAGTATTATATTTTAAAAATATCAGATGGAGAAATTATTCACACTTTAAAAATATTCATAATTTTAAAAATATCTATATTTAAAATAAGGCCCCCCTTGGTTCCCTATATTTTAGTCAAAATCCGGGGTAATTATTATGGACCTGCCGAGTCCACACTAAAACCCTAGAGGGTCCTAAGTTTTCTAAAAGAAGTTCCTTTTATTGTACATCATTTTAAAAAATACGGTAGCAAAAATCCCTAGAGCGATTTAAAAAAATATATAAGAATCCAAATTTGTATCTTTGTGAACTTAAACCTAAGTGCGTGAGTTCATCTACTTACCTAACCAAATAAGCTAGGCTCACATCTTGTTATTGTGCCTCATTGGGAGCAGCCCATGAAGAAAGCACCGCACACAAGACGCTATCCCTCCTGCCTCGAGTGGGGAATAGAAGCCTCCCAGCGTGTGCGATGTTGTGCACAAGTTTCACTTAAGTGTTCAATGTTGTGGGCTTGGCCCTCATCAACAACTTTGTTAGTTTTCGTTGCCGCTGTTGTTTTTTCTTTTGTTTGATGAGGACTACCTGTTTTGACAAAGATTAGTTCTTTCGTCATTTTTTATTTTATTTATTTTTTCCCTTAGTTCTTTTTTTTTTTGCATGTTTCTTTCCCATTTCTTTCTATTTTCTTCAATTTTTTCTCTTTCATATGTTTCGTTCCATTTTTTTGTATTTCCCTTTTCCTTTTCATTTTAAGTCAGATTCATATATTTTTCATGATTTTTATTTTCTTGTTCCATTTTTATCTTAAAGTGTATTCCTCTTATAGTGATGAAATATTTTACGAACGCTAACTTTTTCCACATTTTAGCTGTGATTTGTTCCACAGTTGCTGAAAGTCTTGTTTCTCTTGGTATAACACTATTCCAGTCTAGCGCGGGAGCTATATGGATATGACTTTATTGAGCGTGCAAAGGTGGATGGACAAATTGGAGGGGTTCCCTATCTTGTGGATGGGGGTCTATCTATTATTCAGTACGCCGACGATATAATTATTTTTATGGAACACGACTTAGATAAAGCGAAAAACCTGAAATTAATCTTATCAACTTTCGAACAATTATCTGGGTTAAAGATAAACTTTGATAAGAGTGAACTATTTTGTTCTCGCGAGGCCCAGGACGATGCTGACGTATATGCCGAACTTTTTGGTTGTGGGTTAGGCCAGTTTCCAATTAGCTACCTCGGTATCCCGATTCATTTCCGGAGACTTACTTTAGTCGAATGGAAACACGTCGAGGAGAGATTGCAAAAGCATCTCAGCAGCTGGAAAGGAAAATTACTATCTCTGGAAGGAAGGTTGGTGCTCATAAATTCAGTCTTGACATACATGGTAACGTATATGATCTCCTTCTTTCAGATTCCCAAAAGAGTCTTGCATCATCTTCATCATTTCCGATCAAGATTCTTTTGGCAAGAAGATAGTGAGAAAAAGAACTATCGGCTCACTAAATGGAGTGTGGTTTGTCGTCCCAAGGACCAAGAAGGGCTTGGTGTTCATGACCTAGTTTGAGGTCAAGAATAGAACACTGCTGGGTAAATGGCTGGCAAAGCTTCTTACGGAGGATGGGGTTTGGCAAACTATTCTGCGAAGAAAATATGTTGGCTCAAAAGCGATATCTCAAGTTATTTGGAAACCTGGGGATTCTCAATTCTGGGCTGGCCTTATGGCGAAAAAGAAATACTTCTTCTCATATGGTTGTTTCTCTCTCAGGGATGGATTAGAGATAAGGTTCTTCTGGGAGGATAAATGGTTAGGAAATACCACACTTCGGGAACAATATCTAGCTTTATACAATATTGTGCGTCATAAAGGAGATACCTTAGCTATGGTGATGGGTACCTCTCCACCTAGCGTGACATTCAGACGAGATCTCATTGGGCCGAGGCTTGCATGTTGGGATGCATTGCTCCAGCGCTTGTCTTTTGTCCAGTTGTCGCAAGGCCCTGATGAGTTTCGATGGAATCTAAATGAGTATGGTCTATTTTCTGTGGATTCGATGTATAGAGCCTTGCTTCAACCCATTGTGCCTATAGTCAATAATAATATGATCTGGGAAATGAAGATACCGCTAAAGACAAAAGTATTTGTGTGGTACCTTCGCAAAGGGGTCATTCTTACCAAAGACAACCTTGCTAATTGCAATTGGCACGGTAGTAAGAAGTGTGTTTTTTGTCATCAGGATGAGACAATTAAGCACCTCTTCTTTCATTTTCATTTTGCTAGATCTATATGGGCAATCATCCAAATAGGTTTTACCTTATATCCGTCATGTAGTGTTACCAATATATTCGGTAATTGGCTTAATGGGGTGGATCATAGGTTTAAAATGCTTATTAGGGTGGGAGCGCTTGCCGTTATTTGGTAGCTATGGCCATGTAGAAATGACAATGTGTTTAATGATAAAAATTCTACTCTTTTGCAGGTTATCTAACGATGCACATCTTTGCTTCGTTCATGGTCTTCTCTGCAACGTATGGATAACAGAGACCTATTTATGAAGGTGTCTACACGGTTGAAGTATACGGCGAAGGATTATATTATCAACATGGGTAGCTGCATAGTCTTCGATTGGACCACCTTCCCCTTAGAAATCGATGTAATGAGCCATGTCTTATGTATCGAGTCTTGTTTTATGTGCTCAACTTACAGCCGTGCGGTTGTGTGCATCGTTGTTATGCAGAGTGTAATACTTAATACTTTTAAGTAATGAAATATCCTTTATAAAAAAAAACCATTGCCAGCCTTACCTCCGAGGCCAACACCTCTGACCTTTAAACTGTGAACTCATTTGCCAAATTCTCCTTTTGTTTTGTTTTTCTCATTTTCTTTTGAGCCGGAAAGTGAAAACTGAATTCCCACAGCAGGAACGAAAGCCGGCGTTTGGTTTAGCCAAAGCACTGGAACTCATACGACCTTTGTCCGTTTTCATCTTGTTCTTTGAAAGATGAAGCCTTCATGCTCGTCTATGTGGTTTCCTTGTGCCTTTTGTTGGCGCTTCCTTGACTATTAGCCGATTATCATGTGTTTCCGCGGCCGTACCTCCTCCTACCTTCATACCCAATATTTATTTTTGGATTTCTCCTCAATTTATCGTCTCAATGAGTTACTGAGAAAGTTTGAGATTGGTGTTTTATCTTTAGGAGAGTGCAAAGGCTTTGAGCCATCTGTTTTATCTTTCAGATACAGTTTTTTTCTTTCTTTTCGCGGGGTGTTTCAGATACAGTTAGTCGAGCCGGTACTAGAGTACACATGGACATGGTATGGTATTGCTATCTAGTCAATCGTTAGGAAGACTGATTCCATTTACTTGCTCAGCATCACGAAAACAGAGTAGAGTGGAAAACTGACTAAGCGATCACGAAAACAGAGAAAAAAATCATAGAGGGTATGTAATGTGCCAGCTGATTGAGTATATCATCTAGCCTAGGTTCAACCAGAGTTGATCTAAAAAAAGGTTCAACCAGAGTAATGTACAGTTGGGTACGAGCCACAAATGTCAGATGGGCAAGATCCCGCTTCTGGAGCTCCTGCTGTGGCCAAGGCTGAAGGAGAAGAAGGATCGCCGCAATCTCCCTGATGATTGCCGGCTGGCGGGGGCGCTGCTCTCCCCTTTGCTGCCGTCCTCCGAGAGGGCAGCGGAGTGGTGTGGCTGCCGCAGGGCCTTCTGCAGAGCGAGGTAGAGGTGCTTGTCGTTGCACGAGTCCATGGACATGGACCTTCTCATGGGCTGCTGCTGCACGGCGTCCCTCCTCGGGTCAATGCACTCGTCGCCCATGCTCATCCTGCTGGCTCTGCCGATGCGGCTGCCCCTGCCTGCCGGTGACGGCGAGGCGATATCGATCACCACGGCGTCGGCATTGGCGGTGGACGCGTCTGCCTGGAGGACGGCGACGATGTCGATGTGGTTGATTGTAATGTGGGGCTGCTGGCAGACGGGGTCGGAGACGGCGGCCCTGCAGAGCGGGCAGTTGGCGGCGCCCTGGAGCCAGGCGTCGATGCAGTCGATGTGGAAGGCGTGGAGGCAGGCCGGCAGCCGCCGGAGCCTCTCCCCGTCCTGGAACTCGCTCAGGCACACCGCGCACTCGCTCGCCACCTGCATGGGCTGTGGGCAGGACGGCTGCTGCTGCTTGCGGTACCGGAGCGTGGGAATCCGGCGTATCGCCGCCTCCTCCAGCCCGCGGCGCGGCGCGGGCTCCGGGGCGTAGACGACGTGGTGGTGGTGGTGCGTGGCGACGACGTCGTCGTGGACGTCGCGGCGCCAGGAGGCGAAGCCGCACCTGGTGAGGAAGAGGTAGTAGGCGAGGAGGAGGAGCGAGGTGGCGAGGATGCCGACGACGGAGACGGAGAGGATCACGAAGCTGTTGCCTGGGAACTGAGGTGTGCCCGGGGCGCCCATGGAGTGGAAGCGGATCGATCGAGCTCTCACTCACTCAGGGCGCGGCGTAGTATAATCAGCTGAGCGAGAAGACCCGCTGGTGTGGTGCTTGCAGCTTCAGATCGAGCAATGCGGGTCTTTGACGTACGATCGAGTGCCTGTGAACGGGGTTGAAGACGACTAGAGTAGAAGAGAGAGTCTCTATATATATTCCGCTCCATTGACGAGTGCCTGGGAAGGAATCCGGTGTGGCAACGAGCTCGTGCCAGTCAGCGACAAGGCACTGCGCGGGGCTGGCAGTTTCCGTGTTGCTTTGACCTTTTTTCTGGCGACCAACTGAAGAAGGAGGGAAAGGGAGACTTGCTGGAACACTCCCACACAGAGACTGAGCTACTGAAGGCAGTCACGTCCTCGTCGGTGGCCATTGCCGCATGGGTATTTGGGTGGGAAACGAAACCAGTTGGGATGATGGATTGGTCAAACAATTAAACATGAGAAAAGTTGATAGTACTAGTAGCTAGCACAACGCGCGTCCGAGTCAAGAGAAGGAGCGTGGAAGCGAAGGAACAGACACCGCGCGCGCGCGCCACCAACCGCAGCACGCAGCGATCGCATTTCGCTCGCGGGCCATCATCATCGCCGACCGTTTGGGGTGGAGTCTGGCAGATGGGCCCGTCGGACCATTACATGATACAGCGCGTCTTTGCCGGTGCTCGGCTGGTCAACGGAGCCACACTCAACTATCCCAACCCACCACCAAACCCTAGCGTGGCTTCACGTGGATAAGCTAGGGGTCGGTCGGAACACGGCGGCCATGGTCGGATTTCACGGTCTAATTTGAGGCAGATCCATCGTACTGACACATCCACATGCTGTTGCATACATACACGACGATCACTCGACCGAACACAGCCCAAAGGAATCATAAACGGCCGGCTGAAAGGTCTCTACTAGACTAAGAGCATCTCTAACAGAGTCCGTAAAAATGTAAACCGTAAAACGCGAGTTTAGGTCACTGAACTCGCGTTTAAGGATCGTAAAAAAGCCGGCGCAGATCAGAACCCGTAAACTAAAACTGTAAAAAAGCATATTTCAAAATATGCTATTGGACCCACATGTTAGTCTTTTTTTCCTTTTTCCTTCCTTCCTTCTTCTTCTTCCTGTGCCCCCCGCACGCCCAGCCGCTGCACCCGTGCCGCCCCCTGCCGCCGCCGCGTGGCCGTGCCCCGCCCGCGCCTTGGCGCGCCCGCTCGGCTACCACGGCGCACGGCGCTTTCCGCTCGCCTCGCGCAGCCACGGCGCGCCTCCCGTCCCTCGCGCCCCTCGCGCAGCCCGCTGCGCCGCCCTGCTCCGGCCGATACTTCATGTCGCTCGGCGCCGTGCGCGCTCAGCAGCGCACGGCGCCGCCACCGCCATGCCATGCGCTTCGCGCACTTGGCGCTGCGCGCGTGGACGTGCGCTCGCCTCCGCGCCGCCTCGCCGAACCCGCGCCACGCCACGCCGTCACGGCGGACCGCGCCTCGGGATTTTGGTCCTATTCCGGAACTCCTCCGACGGAACCGCACTATTTGGAGCTCAAGATTCAGCCCGCCAAAACGTCACTAGGAATTCAGTTTAGCTTCAGTTCGACTTTTCGACCCCTACAAATACAGGCCGACGGAGCAAACCGAACGAAAACCGAAAAAAATTCAGTTTTGGCTCGTTTACGGTCATTGATCGGCGCCTTTCCGAAGCCGTAATGGCGGTTATTTTTCGGCGGGCCTTTTACTTGTAGATGCTCTAAGGTTTCTCCCCCGACCATCTGCTCGATGAGTCTTTTCAAGTATGTCACAAGGCATGGCTTCGGCAGTCTACTTCACGGTAATAGCGATGTCTCGTCTACCGAACGGCCGTCACCCACCTTTGTCAATAAAATTAACGATTTTGCTAGGTCTCAGTTAACTGAGAATTATTTAAGTCTTAGACACCCACATTCTTTCAAAAAAGTGCAATTGCACTTTTCTACTAGAAAAGTACAACTGATCCGAGTTGCACATTTTTTTGAACTGTAGTTGCACCTTTTTGAGCTGACTGAGACTTAAGAAAATCTTAGTCAACTGAGACATACGTACACCTGAAATTAATGTCGTTGCGAAGCATGCCGTGTCCCTCGGCTTCCTCCGGCGTATATAAACAGAGGCACGCTCGGGTGCCTCATCATCTCCTCCACACAAACACTAGCCACCGCACAACCTCCATCGTAGCGCCACCCCCACAAACCCGCCAGGAAATCCATGGCCAGTCCAGCTGGCCGGCGAGGCGGTCGAGGGCGCGGTCGCCGCAGCAGTGGCCGTCGTGCTGGAGCAGCATCACCCAGCTGATCGCCGTCTCATGCGTCGTCATCATCTTCACAGGAGGCGAGCTCCTTTGAGTTCATCCACCGCATTGACGAGGAACCCCTCGCCATCAAGCGGTTGTCGGATAAGTTCACCGAATTCGTCGACGGTGCCGAGCCAGCCGAGTTGCAGCTGCGGGAGGCTAGGTGCGGCTTTTGCCGGTGGCCTGTCGAGGTCTTGTTCGACGGGTAGGGCAAGATGTACCTGCACAACGGGTGGGACAGGTTCGCCCGCACCCACAACCTTGAGGTCGGCTTCCTGCTCACTTTCCCCTACAAAGGCGACGGCGAGATGATCGTCAAGGTGTTCAATAAGACATCCTGCCGCACTCACTACCACACGGACGACTCCAGCAAGGACACCGACAACTACTACTGTTAGAGTGTTCTTTCTTTGCAACGAAGATAGCCATCGGCAAATTAAAGTCACTAGTGTAGGTTTCTGTATGTTATTCATGCACATCTAAGCGCATCTAAGAACATAAGGCACACATAACCTAGCTGGATTTTCTAGTTTGGGCGACTGGGTGTCTGAGAGTGTTCTTTCTTCGTAGCGAAATTACGAAACCCGCGAGGCCAACACTAACTAGGTTTTCTTATTTTGTAATTTTTTAACCATGTTTCAAACTATGTAGTAGTTTGTCTAATGTTTCTATCCATGCTTAAATGAAAAAGAATAGGTAAAAATATTATGCGTATTCATTTTTGTGTCCACGGACGTGCGACCACTTTGGAGCATCTCAAATGGGGACAGGGATCCAGTGCCCTGTCTATTGCAAGGCCTAGCGTGCCCCGAGCCTTCTATCCACCGTCCAAAACTATCCAAGGGTCGGGAGCAGCAAGGCACGGGTCATCCCAGTCAACAGCCTAAGATATCCCTTACCTTCGTCTTCGTTCAACAGATAGAGGGAAAAGGGAAAAACTGCGGGCATCCCTGGGCAGAGGTGCGCAGTGCGCTGCTGCCGCCGGCCCGACGAGATCCTCCCCCACCCGCTACAACGGGCTCTTCCGTCCCGTCGACTGCCTCTATATGCTGCGAGGGCGATCTCCGCTCGGGACCGACGGCTTACTCCGTCACGCTGTGACGGCGACCTCAGCCCGGCGCCGCCGACTCCCCTCTGCGACCACTCCTGCAGGTACTCTGAGCGCAAGGCACCGTCTCGCCGTTTTCTCCAGGGCTCTTTCGCGGCCAGAGATTGGCGGAGGGAGCCGGCGCGGGTCACTTACAAATCTCCGTCTTTGCCGAAGGTCGGCGCAGCGGCGTCGGCCGGACCGGCAAGCTCCGTTGCAAGCTACACGAATTTTATCCCAAGGCTGCGCTCGTTTCTGGCCCGTGCGTGAGGGTTGACTGGGCTGACCCATACCTTGCTGCTGCTGGCCGTTGGATTGTTTTGGACGGTGGATGGGAGCGCTCGGGGCACGCTGTGCCTTGCAACAGACAGCGCACTGGATCTCTGTCCGTCAAATGGGGCGCGCAAATCGGACGCTAAAAGTGACATGCTGCATCCTTTTACGTCGGCATCCGGATACAGAAATGATCATTTTTTACCGCGCGGCTGTTTGCATCTGGATATGCCGCACCGCCCGACACATATTATTTTTCTAACAAATTTTTTATTCAACTGAAAAGCATAATTTGAATTGCCTCTTGTTTTACTCATGCTATAGTAGTCACGCGTGAAGTGCATCATGATAGGAAGGGAACTGGAGTTTTTTTGGTTGGCCGACATTATTTGGAGAACGTGGTGGCTTTTGGCGGTATTCCTTGGATGTCGCTAGATATAAGATCAAGTGAGAGAATTCGTTAACATCCTAATGCTGATGCCACACAAATGGATCGTGCTAAGCTTTTGACACAAGCCAAAGTATCTACTCCGGTACAAATAAAGCTACTAAATTTTCATTGTCATCTATTCTGGACGATATTTTCTTACGTGGAGTGGAAAAATTGGGGGTTTCATTAGGGTCAAGTTCGGACCAAGTAATTACCTCAGTTCCTAATATGATGAAGGTGGACTTTTACAGAATTTTAACAGTTCTTTCAAAAAAAATTAGAAGAAAAGGAAAATGAAAAAAACTAATCAAGAGTTCGTATCTTTTGGACACTTAAATGAGCTTTCCTCTTACCTAGCTGAGGAGGCGAACCAGAGTTCCCAAAACACAGAACCTAAACTTGTTAATAAAGCTCTGAAAGTTTATAAAAGAAAACAGAAGTTTGCCCCTAAAGTGGTGCGTTAAAGTGGTGCGTAGAAGTGTTAGTCTGAGCAACAAAAAGTGTTTTCTTTTTATTTTAAAATGAAAGGTAGTTTCTGGAATAGTTACGGCTTTGAAGGTCCAACAAAGCACATTTTTGTTCGCGAAACTTTAAACAAACACGAACTTATTTTTTTGCTATATTAGAAACGGGGAGAGATAATTTTGCAGTACCTTTTTTGTAAGACATTTCTGCTGGACAAGATATCCAATGGTATTGTGTTCCTCCTATTGGGCGATCTGGGGCTATTCTAGTTGGTATTAATGCGGCTTCGTTGACAGTTTAGAGATGGTTACAAGAAGTAGATGTGTTAAGATTTTTGTAACATCTGAATTGGGTAATTTCAAATGGGTTCTAGTGACGGTCTATGGGCTGCTCAAGATGAGCAAAAGCCTGAGTTTCTTGTTGAACTAGTAAGAATTTGTGAGGATGAGATGCTTCCACTACTAGTTGGTGGGGATTTCAACATCACAAGGTGTAAAGAAGAAAAGAATAATGAAAATTTTAATGTCAGATGGCCTTTTGTTTTCATTGCTATTATTGAGAGTTTGAATTTGAGAGAACTTGATCTCTCTCGAAGGCAATATACTTGGGCTAATAGAAGACAAAATCCGACCTATGAGAAATTAGATAGGATTTTGGCTAGCATTGAGTGGGAGCAAAATTTTGCGCTAGTGTCGGTAAGAGCTCTCAGAAGATCCGGGTGAAAGAACATCTCTCACATTATGTTTTGTGTGTTTGATGTCAATATATGTGATACACTAATGTTTGATTAAGTGGTACAGGGATTACATAGATATTAATTCATGTGTGTTGGATTTGATCGTCTGTCAAAAAGTTATCAGAAAAAGATTGGCTGGCCGGATAATCCAGCCGGATATTGTTGAAATATCCGGCCATGTTTTGGCTAAGTCTTCGAGGAAATGCGCTCAGATGGGGGCCGGACATTTGCCCGGATATTGTCCCGGTATTGTACCAGGGCCGGAATATCCGGGCCGGATATTTTGGAAATATCCGGCCCCCCCGATTTTGGCTAAGGACTGGAAGAAAAGCTTCTCTGGCATAGGGCCGGACTTTTGGCCGGATTTTGTCACGGTTTTGTTCCGCAGGCCGGATTATCCGGGGGCGGATTATCCGGCCCTTACTTAGGCCGGATTATCCGGCCCCCGTAGCTGCTCATTTTGAGAGGGGGTATAAATACCCCCCTCTTCTACCTTGGTGGCTTGCTCAATCATTATACAAGAAATCTGCCAAGCCACCTCCATTAGAGCCACCTCAAGAAACACAAGATTTGCAAGATCTCCTTCCTCCCCCAACCAAATCTCTTGATCTTTGGAGATTCGAAGGAGAAGACACCGATCTACATCCTCACCGAAGCGTTCTTCATTTCCCCTCTCTTGTTTGAGGGATCTCATGCTAGTGTTCCTATTTGGTTCCCTAGTTGATTTGTTGTTGATGTGTTGTTGTTGATTGTTGTATTGTTACAGATTTGGGAGCCTCCAATTTGGTTGTGGATGTGTGCCCCAAGAACTTTGTAAAGGCCCGGTTTCCGCCGAGGAAATCCCTTAGTGGAAGTGGGCTAGGCCTTCGGGCGTTGCTCACAGATCCGAGTGAAGCCTTCGTGGCTGTTGGTTTGGCTTGCGTAGCAACCACACTCCTCCAAACGTAGACGTACCTTCTTGCAAAAGGGAACTACAGAATCATCTCCGTGTCATCGCGTGCTCCACTCTCGGTTACCTCTATCCCACTCTATCTCCTATTGCGTAGCTATACCTTGCTTAGTTGATATCCTTGTCATATAGGTAAATTCACTTAGTTGCATATCTAGAGAATTTACCTTTGTGTCAAGCCTAAATTGAAAAAGAACTAAAAATTGGTTAGCACCTATTCACCCCCTCTAGGTGCGGCATACGATCCTTTCAATTGGTATCAGGCCTCGGCTCTTATTTCGGGCTTAACCGCCTAAGAGTATGCCGACGAAGGGGCCGCCAAGTTGGTCTCCGTGGAAGACTTCAATTCATTGAAGTCCTCCATGGAAGCCCAAATGGAAAGCATGAAAAAGATGATTGCCGAGCTTTTGGCTCCGGCCCTTCCCAAGGCTCCTAGTGTAGAGGTAAAAGACACGGGTGCGTTAGATGAGGGAGAGGCTTCGGACTTACCCTCATCTACCAAACCCGTGGAAGGTGATAACTTAAACACTATCAAATCTACCAGTGCATCTCCTAGGGGAACTAGTGGAGGTGAAAGCTACAATCGAGTAGCTCCACCTTTCCTATCTCCCGATATACCGGTTCCCCATCCCCATTTGAACATTCGGGGCGACCCACCTAAGTTTTCCGTTGATAATTTCGATACTTGGCAATTTGAGTTCCGCTCTCATGTTTGTAGTGCCTCCAATGAACTATGGAGAATCATCTTGGAGGGCTTCAAGCCATACAACCCCGACAAGTTGACTAGAAGAGAAGCAATTGATAGTCAACTCAACAACACCGCCCTACACATGATTCAAACTAGTGTGGGGACACCGGAATTGCATCGTGTCCGGAACTACACCACCGCCAAGGAAGCTTGGGACGGCTTGGCCGCTAGTTGCATTGGAAGTGAGAGCACAAGGAGGAACAAGTATAATGCTCTTAAGAATAAAGCCGAAGGGTTCATGAGGCTACCGGATGAAGATCATGAAGTCATGTATGGAAGACTTGTCACGGTTGCCGATGCCTTCCGGCTTATTGGTGCCACCCACATCAATGACTCTTGGATCAAGGAGAAGTACATTGAATGCATGATGCCATTTGCACCCATTGATGTCAAGACTCTTGTGGGAAGGGAATGCTATTCCTCTCTCACCTCTCAACAAGTCGTGCACGAGATGCAAGCTCTCAAGGTGCTTGAGGAAACCTCTCATGATTCTCGCAATCGTGCTCTTGGGATGGCAAAAGGTTCCAACCTTGCCTTGGTGGTCAACTCCGTTGAAGAAGTGATTCCTCAAGAATCTTATAGGGCATCTTGGAGTATGTCCTATCCGGAAGATTTGCAATGCCACTACCATGATCACATGGCCTTCCATGCAAAATCCTTTTGGGTTGATCCCTCCAAGGCCAAGGAAGACAACATCAAGAGGAACAACAAAAGTGGGTTCACTAGCTTTGGTCCAAAGACAAGATCTTGCTACAATTGTGATGACAAGCGCCACTTCATTGCCGAATGCCCCTATGAAAATAGAGAGCTTCATAATGGGAGGCTCATTCCCAAGGACAAGAGCAAGGACACAAAGGGCAAATATTCAAAAGCCCCCAACAAGAAGTTCTACAACAACAAGACCAAGAAGGGCAAGAGGCCCTCAAGAGTTGTGCTAGTAACAAGGGAAGAATATTCATCCGATGAAGTTGAAAGTTCTAGTGGTGATGAAGATGAAGAAAGCTCAAAGGAATTGGCCGCCATCGTCACCACCAACATACCCTCTTCATCTCTCTTTGAATCTCCAAATGAGAACCCTCCTATCAAGAATGCACATTGCTTCATGGCAAGGTCCTCCTTGGACACACCTATTGTGCTATCCACTCAAGAAGAGTATACCTCCGGAGATGATGATGTTGATGATGAAGAAGATGCAACCTCTAATGGATTGGTCGCTCTTGCATCCCTCTCCACTAACTCTTCATCACCAAGTGAATCCCCCAATGAGGTCATTTTTGTGGAGGAAGAAAGTTGCCTCATGGCTAAATCCTCCGAGGTATCATCTCCTAGCCCCTCTATGCCTAACATATCTAGTGATCTAGGGGTTGATGATGCTAGTCTAAAAGTGAAACAAGAAATGCTAGATTTTGATGATTTCATTCTCAACCTACAAGGTAACACTAAAAAGCATGTTTCAAACCTCATGATTCGTTTAGCTCAACCAAAGTGACATGCTTGAGAAAAAGGGTCAAATAGAGAGAGAAGACTCTCTCGAAATTCATGCTCTTAAAAATGCTCTTGAGGAATGTCAAGAAACTATAACTTCTCTTGAGGAGAGGCTAGAAACTCTTGAAGAGCCTCAAGATAAAATTAACAAGCTCACTAAAGCTAGAGATCTTGCTAGGGCTAAGTCTAAAGTGCTTAAAAAGGATAAGGCCCAATTTGAGGTTGATCATGAGAAACTTGTGAAGGATCTAGATGAACTAGACAAAGCTCACAAAGCTTTGAAGAGTGAATTCACTCTCCTATCCAAATCCTATGAGCAACTTCAAATTAGGCTTGCTTCATATGATGTGCCTAGTTCCTCTACTCCTCTATGTGATCATGCAAATATTGTTGAGGAAAATGCTAGGTTGAAGGATGAACTTGCTAAGGCCTCCTCTCCCCAAAGTAAACTTTCTTTGGATGATCTTTTGAGTAAGCAAAGATCAAACAATGGGAAGGAGGGCCTTGGTTTTAATGCCAAGGCAAAGAAGGCAAACAAGCAAAAGGCCAAGCCCGCACAAGAGAAGAAGAAAGACGTCACTAATGGTGAAGCCTCCAAGGGCAAAACCATGAATGATGATGATGCGGGAATTGCTAACCCTCACTATGTTTTATTTAATGATTATTATGGTGATGTTTATGCTAAGTATGTTGGCCCATATGATGGTTATGTTGCTTGGTCTATTTGGGTCCCAAAGACCCTTGTTGCTAACAAAAGAGGACCCATTGCGAAATGGGTACCTAAATCCAAGAATTGATCTCATGTAGGACTATGCCGCCGGAGGTTCAAAATGGGTACTTGATAGTGGATGTACAAGTCATATGACCGGCGGCAAGAACCTCGTCAAGGAGTTGAGGCCTAACATTAATGATATCACCGTCTCCTTTGGCGATAATTCTACATCCGAGGTATTGGGTTTTGGCAAGGTTGTGGTTGCACACAACATTACTCTTGTGGATGTCATGCTTGTCAAAACCCTTGGTTACAATTTGCTTTCCGTTTCCGCCCTTGGCAAGATGGGTTTCGCCGTCTTTATTGATAATGATATTGTGGTCCTCTTGTGGAGCAAGACTCTAAAAGTCGCATTCGTTGGGTATCGCGAACACAACTTGTATGTGGTGGACTTTTCGGGGACCACCACGACAAGTGCGATGTGCCTATTCGGAAAGGCGGACGTGGGTTGGTTGTGGCACGCCGCCTAGCCCATGTCAACATGAGAACTTTGCAAAGTCTTCACAAGGG
Source organism: Lolium multiflorum (assembly GCA_030979885.1). Taxonomy (NCBI): domain Eukaryota; kingdom Viridiplantae; phylum Streptophyta; class Magnoliopsida; order Poales; family Poaceae; genus Lolium; species Lolium multiflorum. The sequence goes on along the minus strand of CM061753.1, from coordinate 112,085,196 downwards.
GAACCATATTGTGGGACTAATGGAAAATGTGTCTTTTGCCAAAGATCGTGTTTGTAGGGCTTGTGTTGAAGGCAAAATGCATGACTCTCCGCATCCAAGCAAGACCATTATCTCTTCCAAGAGGATCTTGGAGCTCCTTCATGTGGATCTCTTTGGTCCCGTTACTCATGCAAGTCTTGGTGCGAAGAAACATTGCTTGGTGATTGTCGATGACTACTCAAGATACACTTGGGTCTACTTTCTCAAGACGAAAGATGAGACTCAACAAATATTCATTGACTTTGCTACCGAGGTGCAACGCCAACACAACCTCCTCATTATGGCAATAAGAAGTGACAACGGCTCCGAGTTCAAGAACTACACACTCAATGATTTTCTTAGTGATGAGGGGATTCGTCATCAATATTCCGCTGCTTACACCCCTCAACAAAATGGTGTTGCGGAGAGGAAGAACCGGACTCTTATGGATATGGCAAGGTCTATGATGGCGGAGTATAAATCCCGCTATAACTTTTGGGCCGAAGCCATCTCCACCGCTTGTCACTCCTCCAACCGGCTCTATCTCCGCAAGGGCTTGAACAAGACTCCATATGAAATACTCACCGGGAACAAGCCTAATATCTCATACTTCAAGGTGTTCGGGTGTAAGTGTTTCTACAAAATCAAAGGAGTTCGTTTATCTAAATTCGCTCCTAAAGCTTTGGAGGGTATATTTGTTGGTTACGGTGCCGAATCTCACACTTATAGAATCTTTGATGTATCCTCCGGGATTATCATTGAATCTTGTAGTGTGAAGTTCGAAGAAAATGATGGCTCCCAAGTGGGGAAAGTTGATGTTTGTGCAGGTGATGAAATACCTCAAGATGCCATAGTAAGAATGGGTGTGGGATTTTTCCGCCCCATTGAGGGACACGGTGTGGCGTCTCGGGAAGAACTATGCTCTACCACGGTGGAGCCCTCATCTTCTCAACATCAACAAACCTTACCTAGTGAAGCAAATGATGCACCAACCCAAGAACAAGAACAAGACTCTCCCTCTTATGTGCAAGATCAAGGACAAGATCAAGGTCAAGATCAACCAATCATTCATAATGGCTCCAATGAGGATCCAATCAACTCTTGCCCTTCTCCGAACATTGTTCAAGATCAAGCACATGAGATTGAGCAACCCCAAGCAATTGAGGAAGCTCAAGTTCAAGGTCAAGACGGGGACCCAAATGATCAAGTTGATCAAGTGACACCTCCAAGGCCTAGAAAGACCAAGGAGGAGATCGAGGCCCGTCGTCTAGCAAGAAGAGAAAGGAACCTCGAGCTTCGTGGACACACTCATGACAAGGTTCTTGGTGATGTAAGGGCAAAGGTTTCCACAAGAAGGCAATTGGCGAACTTTAGCCATCATCATGCTTATATCTCCTTAGTGGAACCCAAGAAAGTATTTGAAGCCCTTGAAGATTCGGATTGGTTGGAAGCTATGCATGAAGAACTCAATAACTTCAAGCGCAACAAAGTGTGGACTTTAGTAAAGAAGCCTAAGGAGTGCCGCAATGTTATAGGCACTAAATGGATTTTCAAGAACAAGCAAGATGAGTTTGGAAATGTTGTGAGGAACAAGGCAAGATTGGTGGCTCAAGGGTTCTCTCAAGTTGAGGGTATTGACTTTGGAGAAACCTATGCTCCCGTGGCTCGCCTTGAGTCCATCCGTATCCTTCTTGCTTATGCTTCGCATCATAACTTTAAGTTACAACAAATGGATGTGAAAAGTGCTTTTCTTAATGGTCCTTTGCATGAAGAGGTTTATGTTAAGCAACCCCCGGGGTTCGAGGATCTCAACTTTCCTAACCATGTCTACAAGCTTGATAAAGCACTTTATGGTCTCAAACAAGCTCCTAGAGCTTGGTACGAGCACCTTAAGGAATTGTTGGTAGACCGTGGGTTTGATGTTGGGCTAATCGACCCCACTCTTTTTACTAAGAGGGTCAATGAGGAGCTTTTCGTTTGCCAATTATATGTTGATGATATTATATTTGGATCTACTAACAAAGCTTTCAATGATGAATTCTCAAAGCTTATGACCGATAGGTTTGAGATGTCTATGATGGGAGAGATGAAGTTCTTCCTTGGTTTTGAGATCAAGCAATTGAGGGAAGGAACCTTCATCAACCAAGCAAAATATCTCCAAGACATGCTCAAGAGGTTCAAGATGACCGAGATGAAGGGTGTGGCCACTCCTATGGTTACCAAATGTCATCTTGCACTAGATCCCAATGGTAAAGAGGTGGATCAAAAGGTATATCGCTCCATGATTGGATCCTTGCTTTACCTTTGTGCATCTAGACCGGACATAGTGTTGAGTGTTGGTGTGTGTGCAAGGTATCAAGCTTCTCCTAAAGAGAGCCACATGATGGCTCTCAAAAGAATCTTTCGATATTTGGTTGATACCCCAAGATATGGTATTTGGTACCCCAAAGGCTCAAGTTTTATTCTCAATGGTTATACCGATGCGGATTGGGCGGGTGACAAGGATGATAGGAAATCAACTTCCGGGGCTTGCCAATTCCTTGGTAGGTCCTTGGTGTGTTGGTCTTCTAAGAAGCAAAATTGTATATCTCTCTCCACCGCCGAAGCCGAATATGTTGCCGCCGCAAGTGGATGCACTCAATTGTTATGGATGAGGCAAACTTTAAAGGAATACGGTGTCATTTGTGACAAAGTGCCTCTATTATGTGACAATGAAAGTGCCATCAAGATTGCCTATAATCCGGTGCAACATTCAAGAACGAAGCATATTGAGATCCGGAATCATTTCATTAGGGATCATGTTGCCCGGGGTGATATTGAGCTTATCTATGTTCCTACCAAAGATCAACTTGCCGATATATTCACGAAGCCTCTTGATGAAGCAAGGTTCTCTTATTTGAGGAATGAGCTAAATATCATTGATTCAAGGAGTATAGCTTGACCATCTTGTAAACACACCTTTCGTCTCAAAACTTTATTTGGTTTAGATGTGGGCATGGAAATAGGGGGAGTGCGGTTTAAATTATTGAGCTATCCCTCCCCCCATAATGCCAACATTAAGAAATCATTCTCTTTATATCATATGTTGATATGTGAGCTTCAATGATGAGTAGTGGCTTGGACCCAAGATATATCTTCGCGGTGCCATGCCACAATACATGGTGGCCTAGGCCACCACACTCTTCTTTGTGAAGAGTTGGAGTTATTTGGATCTTATCGCCTCTTATTTGACAACTCCATGTTCTTATGGGAAATCACTCTAGTTTGGCCTTATTTGCTCATATCTTGCAAACTTGAGTGACCATGTACCATCAACAGTTTGTATCTTCTAAAACCTAAGCCTACTCTCCCCTATAAGCCATTTCCATCTTGCTCATTTGTCATGTTTGGTAAAAAACTTGGAGTTTGAGGTGGTTCGGTCGGATGATCTAGGTTGCTCCATCTTATTGGTAAATTTGCACCTTATATGTGACGTGATACATCATTGCATCACATATGGGTCTTGCAAATAACCAACGAAAGATGGGCCGGATTCCCGGTGTTTCTGGAATTTTCCAGCACCCCGGATAATCCAGCCCCAGGAGACACCGGATAATCCGGCCCGGCCGGATTATCCGCCCTAAGCTAGGGCCGGATTATCCGGCCTGGGCAAATCTTGAAAGGGTTGAGGACGAGGCCACGGGGGGAAACGGTTCACACCTCTCCCCCACGCGCCTCTCTCTCTCTTTCTCCTCTCAAGATCGCCGGACCTCCTCCTCCTCGCCGGAGACGCTCCGTCCGCCCCCTCTCGGAGTTCTTGGGTGGATCGGGTGCATCTCCTCCCTAGCTACCTTCTCCTCCAAGCGGTTTCCACAATGGATGTGGGTATGATTCACAATCTCTAACCCTAGATGTTGTGTTTTATATGTGCTATTTTCTTGGTGGAATTGGTGTCTAGTTGTTCCAAATCGTTTGTAGTGTACTCCTCTTGCATGCTATGAGGCCGATCTAGTCTTAGACAAGCTTTTGATTGGAAAACTGCTTATCTCGCAGGGCCGGATTATCCGCCCCTCGAGCCGGCCGGATTATCCGGCCAGGCCGGATTATCCGCCCCCAGGGGACACCGGATTATCCGGCCTGGAGCTTCATCGCCGCTGCAGTTTTTGCTTCAATCTATCATGTCTAGATTTGTACCGACTTATAGCATGCTTCTCGAGTATATTACCGTATCTTACATGACTTATGAGCATTACCTTTCCTTTGCTACCCGCCTTTGCTTCTCACAGGTGGTGCTTCTCGGGGTGGTCGGAGACGCTCAAGGCATGATCGATCTAGTGACGCGTTTGCACCCAATGCACCTCGCAAGTCCGTCACTTCAAGGCAGAAGAACAAGGAAGTGAGGGAGAACTACAAGGCCATGGACCCAGTCTCTTATTCCGCTATTCGCATGAAGAACTGGTATGAAGATGTCCCAAGGGATGAAGAGATTGAGGGCAGGAGATACTGGTGCATTGAGCAGGAATTCATCTACAAGGACATCTATGAGCCCATGAAGAATCTGAGACCCATGCAAGCTATCGATGTGGACATTCTGGCTGAAAACAATCACTTTGAAGATGCAATCTGGGTAGCTGGAAGGTTGGGTTTGCATGATATCATGAAGATTCAATGTGACTATAGCCCAGATTTGGTGAAGCAATTCTTTGCCACTTTGGCAATCAAGAAAGATGAGGAACGCACTATGGAATGGATGACTGGCTCCACTCACTGCAGTGCCACTCTGCGCCAATTTGCTGGTTTTCTTGGAGTTCCTGTTGATGGGGGTCGTCGCCTTCATGGACCACAACAGACAGATAAGAATGCTCTTGTGCATCTCTATACCTCAGCGGGAAAAATTGGTCAACTAAGGGGCTGCTTCCCATATACAGTCAGTTGCTTCGGTTCTTTCGGGCAACCATTTGCCCAAGTGGTGGTAACAATGATGCTCTCCGGGGAGTCCTTGTGGACCTTATGCACCTCAGCTATAAGTGTGCTCGTGATGGGAATGAGGAACGAACTTCAATCTTGATATCATGGACTTTATCTTCCATGAGATCCATGATGCCATGGTCTCCCGGACCTCCATACCCTATGCTCCCTACATTCAGCTTCTCATCAACAACACTGTGGCTGTGGTTGGTGAAGACTTGAGTGGGTACCCTTTGGTGAAGCACCATGTCAAGAAGGCCTACAAGGTTAAGCCAGTCTCTTCAGCTGTTCCTGCTCCTGACTCTTTCATGGGTGATGCTCGTTCTAGTGGTTTTGCTCCTGCTCGTCATCGTGATGTCCCGGCTATGAGGAAGCAAGTGACCCGGCTTAGTTGGTTTCAGCGTCACATCCTTTGCATGAACATTGAGATCCATAAGGAGAACTATGCAGCTAGCCGAGAGCGTTCTGAGATTAAGCATACTCAGGCGGTTATTCTTCACAAGCTCAGTGGTGATCAAGGACCCCCGCCTCAGCCTCCAGCTCACCAGGGTTACAGTGGATGACACTCAGCACAAGTTCCATGGAGTGATCTTGATGATTGCCTTCAAAGGTCCAACACCTCTCGCCGCTCTCCGGATGCACCTGACACTGATGAGGAAGAAGAGGATGCGGCGTACGAGTCCGATGATGATGATGCCTCCGAGTGATTCCCATGGGACGTGTAGCATCGCGCTTGTCCCCTTTTTGGCGTCTCGATGCCAAAGGGGGAGAAGTGTTCTATTAGGATTCTCGGGGATTTGCATGGTTTGGGCACAAGCATATGCGTTTATCATTCTTATATTGCTTGTGTTCCCTCTTATTTGAACTATTTGGTTTGTTTGTGTGCCGTTCAAAACTATGTGCTATGTGGTGTGAGACATTGTTATGGTTTTCGGATTTCTATTTGTTGAGATCAAGGATATTACATTGTGTGTGATGCTATATCTCCGCATTATATATCTACACATGGGTATGATTTCTTGCATCCTATCTCAACTTCATATGTGTCAATGTCTTTTGTTAGAGCTCATGTTGGATATCTCTTGTGTTGAGGCACCATACTCCTATGTGTTGTGTATTTGTATTCAAATGCAAATTACTTATATGCACACATGTAGGGGGAGTGCCTCTATGTTTTGCCATCATGCTTGTCTCTATAGTGATTCCTTTGCAAATCCGTATATTGTCATCAAACACCAAAAAGGGGGAGATTGAAAGAACATCTCTCACATTATGTTTTGTGTGTTTGATGTCAATATATGTGATACACTAATGTTTGATTAAGTGGTACAGGGATTACATAGATATTAATTCATGTGTGTTGGATTTGATCGTCTGTCAAAAGTTATCAGAAAAAGATTGGCCAGGCCGGATAATCCGGGCCGGATATTGTTGAAATATCCGGCCCCCTGTTTTTGGTTAAGTCTTCGAGGAAATGCTGCTCAGTATGGGGGCCGGACATTTGCCCGGATATTGTCCCGCATTGTACCAGGGCCGGAATCTCCGGGCCGGATATTTTGGAAATATCCGGCCCCCCCGATTTTGGCTAAGGACTGGAAGAAAAGCTTCTCTGGCATAGGGCCGGACTTTTGGCCGGATTTTGTCACGGTTTTGTTCCGCAGGCCGGATTATCCGGGGGGGATTATCCGGCCCTTACTTAGGCCGGATTATCCGGCCCCGAAGTGCAGCTCATTTTTGAGAGGGGGTATAAATACCCCCCTTCTTCTACCTTGGTGGCTTGCTCAATCATTATACAAGAAATCTGCCAAGCCACCTCCATTAGAGCCACCTCAAGAAACACAAGATTTGCAAGATCTCCTTCCTCCCCCAACCAAATCTCTTGATCTTTGGAGATTCGAAGGAGAAGACACCGATCTACATCCTCACCGAAGCGTTCTTCATTTCCCCCTCTCTTGTTTGAGGGATCTCATGCTAGTGTTCCTATTTGGTTCCCTAGTTGATTTGTTGTTGATGTGTTGTTGTTGATTGTTGTATTGTTACAGATTTGGGAGCCTCCAATTTGGTTGTGGATGTGTGCCCCAAGAACTTTGTAAAGGCCCGGTTTCCGCCTCGAGGAAATCCCTTAGTGGAAGTGGGCTAGGCCTTCGTGGCGTTGCTCACAGGAGATCTGAGTGAAGCCTTCGTGGCTGTTGGTTTGGCTTGCGTAGCAACCACACTCCTCCAAACGTAGACGTACCTTCTTGCAAAGGAAGGGAACTACGGGAATCATCTCCGTGTCATCGCGTGCTCCACTCTCGGTTACCTCTATCCCACTCTATCTCCTATTGCGTAGTGATGTCTACGGGAGCTTCTATTCTTGTAGACAGTGTTGGGCCTCCAAGAGCAGAGGTTTGTAGAACAGCAGCAAGTTTCCCTTAAGTGGATCACCCAAGGTTTATCGAACTCAGGAGGAAGAGGTCAAAGATATCCCTCTCATGCAACCCTGCAACCACAAAGCAAGAAGTCTCTTGTGTCCCCAACACACCTAATACACTTGTCGATGTATAGGTGCACTAGTTCGGCGAAGAGATAGTGAAATACAAGTAGTATGGATGTATATGAGTGGTAATAGCAATCTGAATAAAATATGGCAGCGAGTAAACATGCAACAAAACAGTAAACAAACGGAGATTCGATGCTTGGAAGCAAGGCCTAGGGATCCTGCTTTCACTAGTGGACACTCTCAACAATGATCACATAATAGGACTACTCTACACTCTTTTGTTGGATGATGAACACCGCTAACTGTGTAGGGTTACACGAACCCTCAATGCCGGAGTTAAGAAGCTCCACAATATTCAATGTTCATATTTAAATAACCTTAGAGTGTAATCAACACAATTACACCAAGAACTAACATAGCATGCACACTGTCACCATCATACCATGAAGGAGGCATAGATCATATCAATACTATCATAGCAATAGTTAACTTCATAATCCACAAGAGATTACAATCATAGCCTACGCCAAGTACTAACACGGATGCACACACTGTCACCATTACACCGTGCAGGAGAAATAAAACTACTTTAATAACATCACTAGAGTAGCACATAGATGGTATTCAACTAGATCACATAAAGAGAGAGATGAACCACATAGCTACAGCGGAGCCCTCAGCCCCGGGGGTGGATTACTCCCTCCTCATCATGGAGGCAGCGATGGCGGTGAAGATGGCGGTGAAGACGGCGGTGGAGATGGCTCCGGGGCAATTCCCGTCCGGCAGGGTGCCGGAGCAGAGAGTTCTGTCCCCCGAATTGGACTTTCGCGATGGCGGCGGCTATGGATGGTTTTCTCTGTTTCCGTCTTTTCTATCGATGTTTTTAGGTCAGAGACGATCTTATAGGCCGAGAATCGGAGTCGGAGGGGCCACGGGGTGGTGCCACCATAGGGGGGCGCGCCCCCCCTTGGGCCGCGCCGCCCTGTGGGGTGGGGCCCCTTGGCACCCCTCTGACTCTTCTCCGGTGCTCCGGAAGCTTCCGGGAATTATAAGCCCTTCGGTCTTGATTTCGCCCGATTCCAAAAATATTTCTTTACTAGGATTTCTGAAACCAAAAACAGCAGAAAACAACTGCCTTTCGGCATCTCGTCAATAGGTTAGTTCCGAAAAACGCATAAAAATGATATAAAGTGTGAACAAAACATGTTGGTATTGTCATAAAACAAGCATGGAACATTAGAAATTATAGATACGTTGGAGACGTATCGGCATCCCCAAGCTTAGTTCCTACTCGTCCTCGAGTAGGTAAACGATAAAAGATAATTTCTGAGGTGACATGCTACCAACATAATCTTAATCATACTATTGTAAAGCATATGAGATGAATGCAGCGATTCAAAACAATGTTAATGCAATGAGTAAACTATTGAATCATATAGCAAAGACTTTTCATGAATAGTACTTTCAAAACAAGCATCAATAAATCTTGCATAAGAGTTACTCATAAAGCAATAAATTCAAAGTAAAGACATTGAAGCAACACAATGGAAGATAAAGTTTCAGCGGTTGCTTTCAACTTGTAACGTGTATATCTCATGGATAATTGTCAATGCAAAGCAATATAACAAGTATAATATGCAAGTATGTAAGAATCAATGCACAGTTAATCACAAGTGTTTGCTTCTAGGATAGAGAGAAATGGGTAAACTGACTCAACATAAAAGTAAAAGAATGGCCCTTCGCAGAGGAAAGCATTGATTGCCATATTTGTGCTAGAGCTTTGGTTTTGAAAGCAAGAAACAATTTTGTCAACGGTAGTAATAAAGCATATGAGTTATGTAAATTATATCTTACAAGTTGCAAGCCTCATGCATAGTATACTAATAGTGCCCGCACCTTGTCCTAATTAGCTTGGACTACCGGATCATCACAATACACATGTTTTAACCAAGTGTCACAATGGGGTACCTCCATGCCGCCTGTACAAAGGTCTAAGGAGAAAGCTCGCATTTTGGATTTCTCGCTTTTGATTATTCTCAACTTAGACATCCATACCGGGACAACATGGACAACAGATAATGGACTCCTCTTTAATGCATAAGCATGTGGCAACAATTATTATTCTCGTATGAGATTGAGGATATATGTCCAAAACTGAAACTTCCACCATGAATCATGGCTTAAGTTAGCGGCCCAATGTTCTTCTCTAACAATATGTATGCTCCAACCATTAAGGTGGTAGATCTCTCTTACTTCAGACAAGACGGACATGCATAGCAACTCACATGATATTCAACAAAGAGTAGTTGATGGCGTCCCCAGAAACATGGTTATCGCACAACAAGCAACTTAATAAGAGATAAAGTGCATAAGTACATATTCAATACCACAATAGTGTTTAAGCTATTTGTCCCATGAGCTATATATTGCAAAGGTGAATGATGGAATTTTAAAGGTAGCACTCAAGCAATTTACTTTGGAATGGCGGATAAATACCATGTAGTAGGTAGGTATGGTGGACACAAATGGCATAGTGGTTGGCTCAAGGATTTTGGATGCATGAGAAGTATTCCCTCTCGATACAAGGTTTAGGCTAGCAAGGTTATTTGAAGCAAACACAAGCATAAACTAGTACATCAAAACTTTACATAAAAGACATATTACAAGCATTATAAGACTATACATCGTCTTCCCTGTTGTTCAAACACCTCACTAGAAAATATCTAGACTCTAGAGAAACCACTCATGCAAACCAAATTTTAACAAGCTCTATGTATTTCTTCACTAATGGGTGCAAAGTATATGATGCAAGAGCTTAAACAAGAGCACAACAATTGCCAAGTATCAAGTTATTCAAGACATCATACCAGTTACTACATGTAGCATTTTCCGTTTCCAACCATATAACAATTAACGAAGCAGTTTCCTTCGCCATGAAAAGCTAAGAACACATGTGTTCATACGAACCAGCGGAGCGTGTCTCTCTCCCACACAAGCATTTATTCAAACAAAAAAAAAAACAAAAGCACAGACGCTCCAAGTAAGGTACATAAGATGTGCCGAATAAAAATATAGTTTCAAGAGAAGGAACCTGATAATTTGTTGATGAAGAAGGGGATGCCTTGGGCATCCCCAAGCTTAGACGCTTGAGTCTTCTTGAAATATGCAGGGGTGAACTACCGGGGCATCCCCAAGCTTAGAGCTTCCACTCTTCTTGATCATAGTATATCATCCTCCTCTCTTGACCCTTGAAAACTTCCTCCACACCAAACTCAAAACAAACTCATTAGAGGGTTAGTGCATAATCAAAAACTCACATGTTCAGAGGTAACACAATCATTCTTAACACTTCTGTACATTGCCCAAAGCTACTGGAAGTCAATGGAACAAAGATATCCATCCCACATAGCAAAAAGAAGCAATGCGAAATAAAAGGCAGAATCTGTCAAAACAGAACAGTCCGTAAAGACGAATTTTAAAGGGCACCAGACTTGCTCAAATGAAAATTCTCAAATTAAATGAAAGTTGCGTACATATCTGAGGATCACTCACGTAAATTGGCATAATTTTCTTAGTAACCTACAGATAATTAGACCCAGATTCGTGACAGCAAAGAAATCTGTTTCTGCGCAGTAATCCAAATCTAGTATGAACTTTTCTATCAACGACTTTACTTGGCACAACAAAACACTAAACTAAGATAAGGAGAGGTTGCTACAGTAGTAAAAACTTCCAAGACACAAATATAAAACAAAGTACTGTAGCAAAATAACACATGGGTTATCTCCCAAGAAGTTCTTTCTTTATAGCCATTAAGATGGGCTCAGCAGTTTTAATGATGCACTCGCAAGAAATAGTATTTGAAGCAAAAGAGAGCTTCAAAAGGAAAATTCAAAACACATCTAAGCCTAACATGCTTCCTATGCAGAGGAATCTTGTACACAAATGAATTCATGAAGAACAAAGTGACAAGCATAAGAGGATAAAACACGAGTAACTTCAAGATTCTCAACATAAAGAGGGGAAACTTAATATTATTGAAATGCATATAACCATATTTCCCTCTCTCATAATAACTTTCAGTAGCATCATTGATGAAATCCACAATATACCCATCACTTAAAACATTCTTATCATGGTTCATATGCATAGAAGTATCATTAAATTTGGCATAAGAAGAGTTATTCTCATTAATAGTAATTGGAGTAAGATTATTATCAAGAATTTGGACATGGTAAACAAATTGCATATTAAGGGAATTGTTTTTGGTAATCCAATCATGACTATGACAAGTTTCATAAGGATAGTTAGAACCTATATCTTAGCATTCTTTATAATAATCATCAGAGATCGGGGCACAGTGTCATCATAGGAAATAGAATAGTTATCTTTCACAATCGGTTTATCTGTGTCCACACCATCATTGTTATTAGAAGGAGATGTATCAAGAACATAATGACCAGTAGCTAAAGGATTTTCAAACACCTCTTCCCCAAGCTTAGAGCTTTCTATATCATTATGGGAGGAAGCATGGATAGCACTGACACTATGGCAATTATTATCATCATTTTCCATAGTGAAAATAAAAAGCTCACCAATTTTTTTGTTGTTTTCCATTATGCCCAACTAGTGAAAATAAAAACAAGAAACAAAAAGATGCAATTTCAGGATCTAAAGGAAATAGCTTCGAGCACTCACACACCGGCAACAGTAGAAATAGCTTAGTAGTCGGAGGATGTGAATACCTTTTACCTTACCTCCCCGCAACGGCGCCAGAAAAGTGCTTGATGTCTACGGGAGCTTCTATTCTTGTAGACAGTGTTGGGCCTCCAAGAGCAGAGGTTTGTAGAACAGCAGCAAGTTTCCCTTAAGTGGATCACCCAAGGTTTATCGAACTCAGGGAGGAAGAGGTCAAAGATATCCTCTCAAGCAACCCCGCAACCACAAAGCAAGAAGTCTCTTGTGTCCCCAACACACCTAATACACTTGTCAGATGTATAGGTGCACTAGTTCGGCGAAGAGATAGTGAAATACAAGTAGTATGGATGTATATGAGTGGTAATAGCAATCTGAATAAAATATGGCAGCGAGTAAACATGCAACAAAACAGTAAACAAACGGAGATTCGATGCTTGGAAGCAAGGCCTAGGGATCCTGCTTTCACTAGTGGACACTCTCAACAATGATCACATAATAGGACTACTCTACACTCTTGTTGGATGATGAACACCACTAACTGTGTAGGATTACACGAACCCTCAATGCCGGAGTTAACAAGCTCCACAATATTCAATGTTCATATTTAAATAACCTTAGAGTGTAAGATAGATCAACACAATTACACCAAGAACTAACATAGCATGCACACTGTCACCATCATACCATGAAGGAGGCATAGATCATATCAATACTATCATAGCAATAGTTAACTTCATAATCCACAAGAGATTACAATCATAGCCTACGCCAAGTACTAACACGGATGCACACACTGTCACCATTACACCGTGCAGGAGGAATAAAACTACTTTAATAACATCACTAGAGTAGCACATAGATGGTATTCAACTAGATCACATAAAGAGAGAGATGAACCACATAGCTACAGCGGAGCCCTCAGCCCCGGGGGGATTACTCCCTCCTCATCATGGAGGCAGCGATGGCGGTGAAGATGGCGGTGAAGACGGCGGGAGATGGCTCCGGGGCATTCCCCGTCCAGGTGCCGAGAGCAGAGTTCTGTCCCCCGAATTGGACTTTCGCGATGGCGGCGGCTGGATGGTTTTCTGTTTCCGTCTTTTCTATCGATGTTTTTAGGTCAGAGACGATCTTATAGGCCGAGAATCGGAGTCGGAGGGGCCACGGGGTGGTGCCACCATAGGGGGGCGCGCCCCCCCTTGGGCCGCGCCGCCCTGTGGGGTGGGGCCCCCGGGCACCCCCTCCGACTCTTCTCCGTGCTCCGGAAGCTTCCGGAATTATAAGCCCTTCGGTCTTGATTTCGCCCATTCCGAATATATTTCTTTACTAGGATTTCTGAAACCAAAACAGCAGAAAACAAACTGGCCTTTCGGCATCTCGTCAATAGGTTAGTTCCGAAAAACGCATAAAAATGATATAAAGTGTGAACAAAACATGTTGGTATTGTCATAAAACAAGCATGGAACATCAGAAATTATAGATACGTTGGAGACGTATCACGTAGCTATACCTTGCTTAGTTGATATCCTTGTCATATAGGTAAATTCACTTAGTTGCATATCTAGAGAATTTACCTTTTGTGTCAAGCCTAAATTGAAAAAGAACTAAAAATTGGTTAGCACCTATTCACCCCCCCTCTAGGTGCGGCATACGATCCTTTCACCGGGTCTGATCATACTCCTCTTCTAATTGACTCAGGAGAACATGCGTTTTTAGGAAACAAAATCCATTTCTCCGTTGATCTAGCTTGGCTAAAAGAAGATGGGTTTTTTTTGAAATGGTTTCGAGGGAGTGGAATAAGACAACTTTGGTAGATAGTCCAATTGAAATATGGCAACATAAAATTAGACATTTAGGCCAGGGGGCTGGGCTAATAATTTGAGTGATATTTACAAAATTCAGAAAGAACATCTATGTAGTGTTATAGACACACTTGATCTCAAGGCAGAAATCACCCCCCTTGATCACGATGAGAGAAGAACCATCTGTGATGCTCAAGAGGAGCTCACCAGTTTGAGGAGACAATAAGAGTCTAAATGGGCGCAAAGGGCAAAGGTCAAATTTATTTAGGAGGGGGCCATAACACAAAGTTTTTCCACCTCATTGCTAATGGAAAACATGGAAGGATTTTTTTTTCAATTAGAACAAGAAGAAGGAACAATTATTCGTCAGGAGAACCTAAAAAACCTATATTTTCGAGTACTATAAACAATTGGGCCGGTGGTTACGAACTCTTGTGTGATGGAAGAGTCCGTCACGCATGATATTACACAAATTTCTGAGGAAGAAAATGCTATTGTTATTGTGGATTTCACTGAACAAGAATTTTTTGATGCCATCTCACAAATGAAAAAAAAAACAAAGCTCCGGGCCTAGATGTTTTTCCCGCTGAATTTATCAGAAGTTTTGGGAAGAAAGGGGGCCTAATAAAAAATGTTTAAGTCCTTCCAATCTGGTGATTTACCGTTGTTCCATCTCAATTTTGGTACAATCATTCTTCTCCAAAAAAAAAAGACAATGCAATAGAGGTCCAAATCATCCCATTTGTCTTATGAATGTTAACTTCAAAGTGTTCACTAATGTAGGGACAAATAGAGTCACAGATAGCACTGAGAAGCTGATTAAGCCGACTCAGTCGGCTTTTATGCCAGGGAGACATATTCTTGAAGGAGTGGTGATTCTACATGAGACTATACATGAACTTCATAGGAAGAAAATGGATGGGGTCCTTTTTAAAATCGATTTTGAAAAGGCTTATGATAAAGTAAATTGGTCTTCTTACAACATGCTATGTGCATGAAAGGCTTTGATCCTAAATGGTGTGACTGGGTTCAGAAGTATATTGAAAAGGGTAGTGTAGGAATTCAGGTAAATGATGACATAGGACACTACTTTCAGACAAAAAAGGTTTATGACAGGGCGACCATTTATCTCTTATACTTTTTAATATTGTTGTGGATATACTTGTCATACTCATTGCAAGAGCCAAAGAGGATGGCCAGGTTGGTGGTTTGATTCCGCACTTGGTTGATGGGGGATTTCTATATTGCAGTACGCCGATGAAACCATTTTATTCATGGAGCATGGCCTTACTAAAGCCCTTAATATAAAGATGGTTCTCTCAATTTTTGAACAACTCTCTGGTCTTAAAATAAATTTTCACAAACAGTGAGGTTATCTGTTTTGGAAAGGCGGAAGAAGTTGAGGAGGAATATAAGATTCTGTTTGGGTGTGACATAGGCTCCCTAACTTTTAGATATCTCAGAATACCAATCCATTTCTGGAAGCTTAAAAATGGTGAATGAAAACCGGTAGAAGACCATTTTGAAAAAAAAAACTTTGTTGTTGGGCGGGTAAAATATTGTCCTATGGTGATCGTATTATACTCATAAATTCAGTATTCACGAGTATACCAATGTTTATGCTTTCTTTCTTGAAAACACCTGTTGGGGTGAGGAAAGGCTAGAATATTTTAGATCCTATTTTTCGGGCAAAGTGATGGACATAAAAAAGTATATTTTAGCCAAGTGGGACATAATTTTTAGACCTAAGGATCAGGGAGGCTTGGGGTTGGAGGTGTTAGAATTAAAGAACAAGATCCTTCTTAGCAAATGGTTATATAAATTTTTGAATGAAGGCAGAATGTGGCAAGAGCTCGTGTGCAATAAATATTTGAAGAACAAAACTTTGTCACAAATTTCAGCAAGCCCTACAGACTCGCCTTTTTGGAAAGGCTTAATGCATGTCAAAGACGAATTCTTTAGTAGAGGTTCCTCGGTGGTTAGGGATGAGAAAAATACTATATTTTGGGAAGATACTTGGTTAGGCGATAGACCTTTAAAGGATCAATACCCTACTTTATATAATATTGTTAATCATCCAAACGTGACACTAGCACATGTTATGCTTGGACTCCTTTAAATATAAGTTTCAGGCGTGTCTTATCGACGAATAAGTGGGATCGACGGGTACATCTTGTTTTACGCCTTATGAGGGTTCAACTGTCGGATCAATCAATTGTTTTTCCGGTGGGCTCTTACTACTTCGGGTGTTTTTACTGTAAAGTCTATGTACTTAGATTTTCTTGATGACCACACCCCATATCTTAAAAAATGGTTTCAAATGGAGATGCACTTTTGTTTATGGTGAACCGAAAGCACAGGACAGACCTGAAATGTGGAAGCTCTTAAGAAAAATAAAAACTGATGTAAAAGAGCCTTGGCTGATGATGGGGGATTTTAATGAAGCGATGTGGCAGCATGAACACCTATCAACAACAAAAAGAAATGAAAGGCAAATGGAGAATTTCAGAAATGTTCTCTCTGAATGTAATCTTCATGATCTGGGTTTTTCGGGACTGCCATGGACCTACAACAATAAGCAAAAAGGGAGAAAGAATGTGAGAGTCAGACTAGATAGGGCAACTGCTAGTCCTGAATGGTCAAACCATTTTCCTCAAGCTGAAGTTAAGCATCTAATTTCCTCTAGATCAGATCATTGCCCTATTCTCCTAAGTTGCACAAATATCAGTGAACGGGAAAATACGCCCAGACTGGCAAGATACGAAATGATGTGGGAAACGGAGGAATCCTTGGAGCATGAGATAAACATGGCTTGGAATGGACATGCGTCTGCTTCTTGCTTGCAAATGGTACACACGAAACTGAAGGCAACTATGGAATCTCTTAATGATTGGAGTAGAAGTAAGTTTGGTGCTGTGACAAAAGAGATAAATAAATTAAAGAAAGATCTGGAAATTGCACAAAGTAGGCAGTACACTGGTTACTCAAAAGAGGTTGAAGATTTAAATCGAAGACTTGATGAGTTGTTGCTTAGAGAGGAAATAATGTGGAGACAAAGGTCAAGAATTACATGGTTAAAACATGGTGATCAGAATACCAAATTTTTTCATAGAAAAGCCACATGGCGGGCCAAAAAGAACAAAATAAAAATGCTGAAGAATAGTGATGACCAGGAGGTACAAGACCAAGGTGGAATAGAAAAGATGGCAAACGAGTATTTTGATAGCATGTATACAAAGGACAATCAAGTGGTTCCAGAACTCATTGAAGAACTGATTGACCAAAAGGTGACACAAGAAATGAACACAAATCTGATCTATGAATTCTCAGATAGAGAAATTGGAGATGCCCTATTCCAAATAGGCCCTCTAAAAGCACCTGGTGCTGATGGTTTTCCGGCTAGGTTTTTTTAGAGAAATTGGGGGGTTCTCAAAGAGGAAATCATTGCTGCTGTTAGGAAGTTCTTTTCAGAGGGGACTATGCCGCCTGAGATAAATGAAACGGTCATTGTCCTTATCCCAAAAATTAATGATCCAGTATATCTTAAAGATTTCAGACCTATATCTTTGTGCAATGTTATTTACAAGGTAGTGGCTAAATGTATCGCCAACAGACTGAGACCCATGCTTGATAGTCTAATAAGTGAATACCAGAGTGCTTTCATTCCGGGTCGTCTAATAACAGACAATGCTCTTATTGCCTTCAAGTGCTTTCATAGCATTCAAAAAGGCAAGAAAAAAGAAGGAACTTTCTGTGCTTATAAGTTGGATCTCACAAAGGCATATGAGCGAGTTGATTGGAATTATCTTGAGAAAATTCTAACAAAATTTGGCTTTCATCCAAAATTTGTAGGTTGGATTATGGAATGTATCTCCTCGGTTCAGTACAAGGTAAAGGTAAACGGTTTTCTCACAAATGGCTTCAAGCCAACAAGGGGAATCAGACAAGGAGATCCCCTGTCTCCTTATCTATTCCTCTTTGTTGGAGAGGGCTTTTCAAGAGTTTTGCAACGTGCAGTGTACCTGGAGGAGTTACGTGGCCTGAAGATTTGCAGACGTGCCCCATGTATATCACATTTGCTGTTTGCTGATGACAGTTTACTATTTTTTGAAGCAAACACAACACAAGCATGCATAATAAAGGCTGCAATTGGCATTTTTGAGATTGGCTCTGGGCAGCTAGTAAATCCAATTAAATGCTCCATAATGTTTAATGAAAATTGCCCGGAAGAAATACAGGGAAACATCTTGGCGATTTTGGAAGTCGAACAAAGCTCTTTTGAAGAAAAATATTTGGGGCTCCCGACTCCTGATGGTCGTATGAAAGCTTCCAGGTTCCATCCTTTAAAAGAGAGATTTAGGAAAAGACTAACGGACTGGTCAGAGAAATATGCATCAATTGGTGCAAAAGAAGCATTGATAAAATCTGTGGCTCAAGCACTTACAGTCTATGTCATGGGAGTGTTCAAGCTCCCAGATGATTTCCATGAAGATTACACGAAGATGATAAGGAATTTCTGGTGGGAAGAAGAAGATAATAAGCGAAAGGTTCATTGGGCAGCTTGGAATTTGTTGACTGAGCCAAAGTCTATGGGTGGAATGGGATTCAGAGATCCAAAATGTTTTAACCAAGCTTTACTAGCTAGGCAGGCTTGGCGACTCTTGCAAAAACCAAACTCAATATGTGCAAAGCTAATAAAAGCCAGATACTATCCAAATGGAAACATGGTTGATACTGTTTTTCCTAAGGATCACTACAAGAAAAGTTGCCATGGCCGACGAAGTTGAAGTCGCGCCGTGGTTGCTGGTGTACCATGGCCGACGATTTTGGGTCCCTCCGTGGTGCATGTCAAAACTTTTTTTTTCTCGTTTTGAGGCCACCTAGCCCGACGAAAGCGGCCAAAACGTCGCGTATGGTGGCCCGGACGTGGTGCATCGCGAATTCTCGGGTTCGCCGGCCGAGTCAACGCAAATCCGCACCGCCCAGGGATGTAGGGCCCAGATGGAAGCCTCTCTAGCATTATTTTTTTCTCGATCGCGCCATCTCGTTCAACACTCTCCGATCGAGCCGTTTACGATGCAGATCATGGGTCCCGCTTGTCATCCTCTATGAACCAAATTTCTTTCTTTTCTTGGATTTTTTTGACACCCTGATTTCGGCTACTTCCTTTTTTCTTTTGATCCCTGCCGCCTTGAAACGTTGCCGCTAAATGGGACCCGCATGTCATCCTCTATGTGCAATCAACTTTCTTTCTTGGAGTTTTTTTGCACCTCAAATTTGGTCACTTTCCTTTTTCTTTCGATCCCCGCCGCCTCAAACGGTGATACCGCTGCTAAATGGGACCCGATGTCATCCTCTATGTACTATAAAACTTTCTTTCTTGGAGTTTTTTTGGCACCTCAAATTTGGTCACTTGCCTTTTTCTTTCGATCCCCGCGCCTCTCAAACGTGATACCGCTAAATGGGACCCGCATGTCATCCTCTATGTACTATAAAACTTTCTTTTCTTGGAGTTTTTTTGGCACCTCATATTTGGTCACTTGCCTTTTTCTTTCGATCCCCTGCCGCCTCTCAAACGGTGATACCGCTGCTGCTAACTGGGACCCGCATGTCATCCTCTATGTACTATAAAACTTTCTTTTCTTGAATTATTTTTGGCACCTCATATTTGGTCACTTACCTTTTCTTTCGATCCCCTGCCGCCTCTCAAACGGTGATACCGCTGCTGCTAAATGGGACCCGCATGTCATCCTCTATGTACTATAAAACTTTCTTTTCTTGGAGTTTTTTTGGCACCTCAAATTTGGTCACTTGCCTTTTCTTTCGATCCTCCGCCTCTCAAACGGTGATACCGCTGCTGCTAAATGGGACCCGCATGTCATCCTCTATGTACTATAAAACTTTCTTTTCTTGAATTATTTTTGCTCCTCATATTTGGTCACTTGCCTTTTTCTTTCGATCTCATGCCACGTTTGAAACGTGAGGAACCTGCTGGCTCATGGGACCCGCATGTCATCCTCTATGTGCTATAAATGTTTATTTTCTTTATTTTTTTTTCACCCTCCGATTTTTGGCTATTTCCTTTCTTTGATCCTCGCCGCCTTGGAAACGTTGGGTAAGGTGCGCTAACTCGTGGGACCCGCATGTCATCCTCTATGTACAATCAACTTTCTTTTTTTTCTCAAGCCGCATTTGAAACGTTGAGACCGTCGCGCTAAATGGGACCCGCATGCCATCCTCTACGTACAATAAAGTTTCTTTTCTTGGATTATCTTTCCCGATATTTTGTCACTTGCCTTTTTCTTTCGATCTCATGCCGCTTTGAAACGTTGAGTAAGCTGCTGGCTCATTGGTCCCGCATGTCATCCTCTACGAACAATAAAAGTTTCCTTTCTTGAGTTATTTTTTACCCCTAATTTCTGGCTATTTGCCTTTTTCTTTTATCTCCTGCCCCTCGAAACGATGAGGACGCTGCTGGCAGGTCGGTCCCACATGTCATCCTCTATGAACAATAAAAGTTTCCTTTGATGGATTTATTTTGAACCCCTCATTAATTTCTGGATATTTCCCCGCCGCCTTTGAATCGTTGAGGATGCTGCTGCCTCATGGGTCCCGCATGTCATCCTCTCAACGGTAAATGTTTATTTTCTTGGATTTTGTTGACCAAACGATTTTTGGCTTATTTTTTCTTTCCCCTGCAGCCTTTAAAACGTTGAGGACGCCGCTGGCTCACGGGTCCCACATGTCAACCTCTATGAACAATAAACGCTGCTGCTGCCTCATGGGTCCCACATGTCATCCTCTCAGAACGAAAATGTTTCTTTTCTTGGATTTTTTACCAACAGATTTTTGGTTTATTTTTTCTTTCCATCCCCTGCTGCCTTTAAAACATTGACGACGCCGTTGGCTCATGGGTCCCCGATGTCAGCCTCCCCGTACAAGAAACATATGATACCTTGATTATTTTGCAGACAATAAACAATGTATTGCGCTCTGAGCTATTTCAAACGGATAATTAAATCTTTATTTTTACATAAACAAACTAATATGTTGAATCTCCTTGTTTTTTTGTCTTTGCGAAGCATAGGACTTTCCTGTTTTTTTAGAAAATTCGGAACTTTCCTGTTTTGGAGTGGGCTGAAATTGTACGTCAAAAGGCCAAGGATAGTTCGAAAGCCCAGATGTCCAGATGCAGCCCAATTGAAATCTTTCTTCTTGGATTTTTTCACCCCCTGATTTCTGGCTACTTCATTTTTCTTTTGGTTCTGTGCCGCCTTGGAAACGTTGAGACCGCTGCGCAAAATGGGACCCGCATGTCATCCTCTACGTACAATAAAATTTCTTTTCTTGGATTATTTTTGGCTCCGATATTTGGTCACTTGCCTTTTTCTTTCGATCCCGCAGCCTCTCAAACGGTGATACCGCTAATTGGGACCCGCATGTCATCCTCTATGTACAATCAAGTTTCTTTTCTTGAATTATTTTTGGCTCCCGATATTTGGTCACTTGCCTTTTTCTTTCGATCTCATGCCACGTTTGAAACGTTGAGGAACCTGCTGCTAAATGGGACCCGCATGTCATCCTCTATGTACTATAAAACTTTCTTTTCTTGGATTATTTTTGGCACCTCATATTTGGTACTTTACTTTTTCTTTCGATCCCCTGCGCCTCTCAAACGGTGATACCTGCTGCTAAATGGGACCCGCATGTCATCCTCTATGTACTATAAAACTTTCTTTTCTTGGATTATTTTTGGCTCCTGATATTTGGTCACTTGCGTTTTTTTCTTTCGATCTCATGCCACGTTTGAAACTTTGAGGAACCTGCTGGCTCATGGGACCCGCATGTCGTCCTCTATGTGCTATAAAAGTTTATTTTCTATGGTTTTTTTTCACTCTCTGATTTTTGTCTATTTCCTTTTTCTTTTGATGCCCTGCCGCCTTGGAAACGTTGAGTAAGCTGCTTACACATGGGACCCGCATGTCATCCTCTATGTACAATCAAGTTTCTTTTCTTGAATTATTTTTGGCTCTGATATTTCGTCACTTGCCTTTCTCTTTCGATCTCATGCCACGTTTGAAACGTTGAGGAACCTGCTGGCTCATGGGACCCGCATGTCATCCTCTATGTGCTATAAAAGTTTGTTTTCTTGGATTTTTTTTCACCTCTGATTTTTGGCTATTTGCCTTTTACTTTTGATCCCCTGGCCCTTTGAAACGTTGAGTAAGCTGCTGCACATGGGACCCGCATGTCAACCTCTATGTCCATCAACTTTCTTTTCTTGGATTTTTTTTGACCCCCTAATTTCTAGCTACTTTCTTTTTCTTTTGATCTCAAGCCGCATTTCAAACATTGAGACCGCTGCCGCAAAATGGGACCCGCATGTCATCCTCTATGTACAATAAATCTTGGATTATTTTTGGCACCTCATATTTGGTCACTTGCGTTTTTTTCTTTCGATCTCATGCCGCCTTTGAAACGTTGAGTAAGCTGCTGGCTCATGGGTCCCCCATGTCATCCTCTACGAACAATAAAAGTTTCCTTTCTTGGAGTTATTTTTGACCCCTAATTTCTGGCTATTTGCCTTTTTCTTTGATCCCCCCCTTTGAAACGATGAGGACGCCGTTGGCAGGTCGGTCCCACATGTCATCCTCTATGAACAATAAAAGTTTCCTTTGGTGGATTTATTTTTACCCCTAATTAATTTCTCGCTATTTCCTTTTTTTCTTTTGATCCCCTGCCTTGGAAACGAGGATGCTGCTGCCTCATGGGTCCCGCATGTCATCCTCTCGAACGATAAATGTTTTCGATCCTCGCCGCCTTTGAAACGTTGACGACGCCGCTCGCTCATGGGTCCCGATGTCAGCCTCCACGTACAAGAAACATGTGATATCTTGATTATTTTCCAGCAATAAAGTGTATTTCGCTCGAGCTATTGCAAACGGATAAATTAAATCTTCATTTTTACATAAACAAACTTATATGTTGAGTGTCCTCGTTTTTTGTTTTTGCGAAGCATAGGACTTTCCCGTTTTTTTTTTGAGAAAAATCCGAACTTTCCTGTTTTGGAGGGGCTGAAATTGTACGAGTCAAAAGGCCCAGCAGATAGTTCGAAGGCCCAGATGTCCGATGCAGCCCAATTGAAATCTTTCTTTTCTTGGATTTTTTCACCTCCTGATTTCTGGCTACTTCATTTTTCTTTTGGTCCTGTGCAAAATGGGTCCCACATGTCATCCTCTATGTACAATAAATTTATTTTCTTGGATTATTTTCGAACCTGATATTTGGTCACTTGCCTTTTTCTTTCGATCTCATGCCGCCTTGAAACGTTGAGGAAGCTGCCGCATGGGTCCCGCATGTCATCCTCTATGAACAATAAAAGTTTCCTTTCTTGGAGTTATTTTTGACCCCTAATTTCTGGCTACTTTTCTTTTGATCCCCCGCGCCTTTGAAACGTTGAAAACTTTCTTTTCTTTGATTATTTTTGGCACCTCATATTTGGTCACTTGCCTTTTTCTTTCGATCCCCGCCTCTCAAACGGTGATACCGCTGCTGCAAAATGGGACCCGCATGTCATCCTCTATGTACTATAAAACTTTCTTTTCTTGGATTTTTTTGGTCCCTGATATTTGGTCACTTGCCTTTTTTTTTTCGACCTCCTGCCGCATCTCAAACGGTGATACCGCTGCTGCTAAATGGGACCCGCATGTCATCCTCTATGTACAATAAAGTTTTTTTTCTGGATTATTTTTTGGCCCTGATATTTGGTCACTTGCCTTTTTCTTTCGATCCCATGCCGCCTTTGAAACGTTGAGGAACCTGCTGGCTCATGGGACCCGCATGTCATCCTCTATGTACAATAAAGTTTCTTTTCTTGGATTATTTTTGGCTCCCGATATTTTGTCACTTGCCTTTTTCTTTCGATCTCATGCCGCCTTTGAAACGTTGAGGAAGTTGGGCTCATGGGTCCCGCATGTCATCCTCTATGAACAATAAAAGTTTCCATTGTTGGAGTTATTTTTTACCCCTAATTTCTGGCTACTTCCTTTTTCTTTTGATCCCCGCCTTTGAACGTTGAAGAATCTGCTCGCTAATGGGTCCCACATGTCACCTCTATGGACGATAAACCTTTCTTTTCTTGGAATTATTTTGACCCCTAATTTCTGGCTATTTTGCCTTTTTTTTGGATCCCGTGCTGCCTTGGAAACGTTGAGGATGCTGCTGCCACATGGGTCCCGCATGTCATCCTCTCAGAACGATAAATGTTTCTTTTCTTTGATTTTTTTACCAACTGATTTTTGATTTATTTTTTCTTTCGATCCCCTGCCACCTTTAAAACTTTGACGACGCTGCTGGCTCATGGGTCCCGATGTCAGCCTCCCCGTACAAGAAACATGTGATATCTTGATTATTTTGCAGACAATAAAAAGTGTATTTCGCTCTGAGCTATTGCAAACGGATAAATTAAATCTTTATTTTTACATAAACGAACTAATATGAATCTCCTTGTTTTTGTTTTGTTTTTGCGAAGCATAGGACTTTCTTGTTTTGGAGTGGGCTGAAATTGTACGAGTCAAAAGACGTCCAGCAGGTTAGAAGGCCCAGATGGCCAGGCAGCCCCAATTTATATCTTCCTTATCTTGGATTATTTTTTGATCAAAAGGCCCAGCAGGGGTACATCCTTTTTCTTTTGGTCCTGTGTGCCTTGGAAACGTTGAGGACGCTGCTGCCTCATGGGACCCGCATGTCATCCTCTATGAACTATGAACTCTAAAAGTTTCTTATTTCTTGGATTTTTTTTTCACCCCTCGATTTTTGGCTATTTCCTTTTTCTTTTGTTCCCCTGCCGCCTTGGGACCCGTATGTCATCCTCTATGTACAAAAAACTTTCTTTTCTTGGAGTTTTATTCCCCCTAATTTCGGGCTACTTTCATTTTCTTTTGATCTCAAGCCGCATTTGAAACGTTGAGACCGCTGCTGCAAAATGGGACTCACATGTCATCCTCTATGTAAAATAAAAGTTTCTTTTCTTGGATTATTTTTCACGCTCTGATTTTTGGCTATTTCCTTTTTCTTTCGATCCCCGCTGCTTGGAAACGTTGAGGATGCTGCTGCCTCATGGCTCCCACATGTCATCCACTATGAACAATAAAAGTTTCTTTTCTTCGATTTTTTTCACCCTCTGCTTTTTGGCTATTTCCTTTTCATTTGATCCCCCGCCGCCTTGGAAACGTTGAGGATGCTGCAGCGTCATGGGACCCGCATGTCATACTCTATGTACAATAAAAGTTTCTTTTCTAGGTTTTTGGCTCCCGATATTTGGTCACTTGCCTTTTTCTTTCAATCTCATGCCGACTCTCAAAGGTACAATAAAAGTTTCTTTTCTTGGATTATTTTTGGCTCCTGATATTTGGTCACTTGCCTTTTTCTTTCGATCTCATGCCGTCTTTGAAACGTTCGACCGCTGCTACAACATGGGACCCTATGTCATCCTCTATGTACAATGAAGTTTCTTTTCATGGATTATTTTTTGCTCGATATTTGGTCACTTTCCTTTTCTTTCGATCTCATGCGCCTCGGCCCTCTGAAACGACGAGTAAGTTGTTGGCTCATGGGACCCGCATGTCATCCTCTATGTACAATAAAGTTTTTTTCTTGGATTTTTTACCCCCCGATTTTTGGTCACTTGCCTTTTTCTTTTGATCATGTGCCGCCTTTGAAATTGTGGACGCTGCTGGCTCATGGGTCCCACATGCCAGCCTCTATGAACAATAATATTTCTTTTCTTGGATTTTTTTTACCCCTGATTTCTGGCTATTTGCCTTTTTCTTTGGATCCCCGACCGCCTTTGAAACGATGAGGACGCTGCTGGCGCATAGCTCCCACATGTCAGCCTCTAAGAACAATAAACATTTCTTTTCTTGGATTTATTGTTGACCCCTAATTAATGGCTACTTCGCTTTTTTTCGATCCCCAACCGCCTTAGAAACGTTGAGGACGCTGCTGGCTCATGGGTCCCATATGATAGCCTCTATGAAAAGTAAAACATTTACTTTCTTGGATTTATTTTTGACACCTAATTAATGACTACTTGGTTCTTTTCTTTTGATCCCGTGACGCCTTTGAAACGTTGAGGGCCCTGCTGGCTCATGGGTCCAACATGTCAGCCTCTATGAACAATAAGAGTTTCTATTGTTGCATTTATTTTTGACCCCTAATTTCTGGCTATTTGCCTTTTTTCCATTGCCTGCCACCTTAGAAACGTTGAGGACGCTGCTGGCTGGGTCCCACATGTCAGCCTCTTTGTACGATAAAAGTTTCCTTTGCTGGATTTATTTTTGACCCCTAATTTCTGGCTATTTGCCTTTTTCTTTCGAACTCCACCGCCTTTGAAACGTTGATGACGCTGCTGCAAACTGGGTACAATATGTCAGCCTCTTTGTGCGATAAACCTTTCCTTTCTTGGATTTTTTGGACACCTGATTTCGAGCTACTTGCCTTTTTCTTTCGATCTCCTGCCCCCTTTGAGAAACGTCGAGAACGATGCTGGTTCGTGGGTCCCACATGTCATCCTCTCTGAATGATAAATGTTGAGGCCGCGGCTGCAAGATACGTCCCACATGTCAGCCTGACTGTTGAATAAACGTTTCCTTTCTCGAATTTATATTTGACCCCTGATTTCTGGCTACTTTGTTTCTTTCGATCCCCTGCATGTCTGCTACTCCACCGAAAAACAGACCGGCATGTATTCATCACAATACTGGTAGCTAATTTAGGAAAAATGTGTTCATCACGGGATTCAAACAAAGATCTTCATCTCTGCTAAATTTTGATTTCACCAAAAACCGAACAGCGTGTGTTCATCACTTTAAGTTCACAAACACTATGGTTTCTCTATAAAATAAGGTCACCATCCGTTCCTTTATTGAAGGCATTTGCGAAAAGTGTCTTTGGCTAATGGGTTGCTCCTGCTGTTTAAAAAAAAATCAAATATCATACATATTTGTTTCAAAAAAATCTGAAAATGAATGTAGACATAATAAATAAAGTAACCTACAAGCGTGTAAAATTTTAATATGACATTCTTTATATTGTAGACTACACAAAAAAGACAAAATCTGTTGAAATTTGGAGATTTGAAATATGCATACCCAGATCCACACGTTTGTTACTTTTGTGTAGCCCAGAATTTTTTGTATTTGAAACTGAAATTTTGCACGTTTATGGGACAATTCATTAGCTACTCCATGATTTTTTTCTAATTTTTTGAACAAATAAATATATTTTTATTTTTTCTAAAATAGCAGGAGCACTGGTGCCCAAGAGCACCAAATCTCTTAATAGGCATTTGCGCCTAATAGCGTGAGCTTAGCTAATTTTTGAAGAAAAAAAGATGTCCATTGTGGTATTCAGGACAAAGATCTTCATGTCTGCTACTGCACCAAACAACAAACCAGCATGTATTCATCACAATACGGGTAGCTAATTTGTGAAAAATATGTTCAACACGGGATTCAAACAAAGATCTTCATCTCTGCAAAATTTTGATTTCAGCAAAAACCGAACAGCGAATGTTCATGAGGTTAAGTTCACGAACACTATGTTTTCTCTATAAAATAAGGTCACCATCTGTCTCTTATTTCTCAAGGAAAAACAGGTGGAAGTGTTGGGACGAACCACATGGGTGCTTCGGCTCTATGTTCAATCTTCTCTTTTTTGTACTGCAATCTTGAGCCTATGGCAGGACCTCCATTGACGTGCATTCTGCACCAATTTGGCCTTGGACGTATCCATGTATCACGGGCGCGATTGTGGGTAGCAAAGACACAGTCAGGTTTGAACAATTGGAAATCTGGTTCTGCAGCCTTGCGTCGATTGGCGGGGGTAGCATGAAAATTGGGTGATTGAGTCCAAGAAATAAAGAACGCCCCTTCAAATTGTTCAATCTTTCCCACCTTGCCTCTTCTACAGGGTCCAAGGTATGGGCAGATCTCAAGAAAACGTAGCACCGTACCAAAGGATAAGACCTCAGCTTGTTACCCATATGTAATATTGGAGGACCGAGGATGGGCCGATAACCTTTAACCTGAATCCACGCGAGATCAGATTCACCAGTAATGGACTCTGCTCTCATTGGTGCCAGGAACCAAGTGCGCTGGTCAGAAAATCCAAGAAATACATCTTCATCTTCATAATTATGATTATCACCATCATCATCTAATTCTTCATCATCGAATTCGTCTTCTTCTAATTCTTCTTCTTCTAATTCTTCTTCATCAGCATCATTATCTTCATCGGCACCTCCATCGCCTTGAGCCACATTTGCTTCATCATCTTCCATGACAGCATCTCCCTCGATTTGAGCGAAAATTGCAGCCACTTCTGCTTCTTCATCTTCAATGACAGGGGCGTCAATGAGACGCGGGGCTGCATGTGTCCCTGCAATGCACAAAGATCAACCACAATGCAGCAAGTAGGAACTACACTGAAAATTATCTCCACTACAAGAAAAGTTCTGATAGACAACGTCTCAAAATCGTCCGCTAAGGGGTATTTTTCGTCGCCCATGGGCCTAACCCGACGATATGGGTTCTGTTGTGGAAACTGCGTGGCAAAGTCCAACGACGTTTTTCCGTCGCGCTTGGGCGCCCTTCCGCCACGGAAAATCGGACCGTTGCCCAAGTGTTTCCGGGAGCCCGTTGATCGCCGACGTCATGCAACCGACGTGCGTACGCGTTAACCGCAAGCTAACGGCGTTAACCGGCTGAAACCCCGTGGTAGATGGTAGGCCCACACGAGGCCTGCCACGTCTTAAGCGGGCCGGCCCAATAAGTTTGCGGGCCGGGCCAGCTGACATAGTTTGACCGGTCAACTATATAGCTGGGCTGGTCCATTAGTTACGTGGGCCGGGCTAACCTCTAAGGTTGACTGGTCAAAACTTAATGGGCCGGCCCACTAAGCATGTGGGCCGGGCCGAATGCACTCGATGACCGGTCAACAGGCAAAAGGGCCGGCCCTCAAGACATGTGGGACCCACTTTCCGGTATCGGCCGGCCCATTTACAAAGTGGGGTCCACATTAAAGCAACTGGGCCGGCAAGAAGTTAGTGGGCCGGCCAATTAGCATGTGGGTCCCACTTTCCCGTTAAAAGGCCAGCCCATTTAGTATGTGGGTCCACCATATAGCAAGTGGGCCGCCCAAAAAGATAGTGGCCGGCCAAAACACAGGGGTCCCACTTTCTGTTGTAGCCCATTTGGCATGTGTCCACCATAAGGAGCGGGCCGCCCAACAAGATAGCGGGCCGGCCAAAGTCCGTGGGTCCCACTTCGCTAAAGGGCCACCATTTAGTATGTGGGGTCCACCATATAGCAAGTGGGCCGGTCCAACAAGATAGTGGGCCGGGCCAAAAACGCCGGTGGGTCCCACTTTCCTGTTAAACGGCCGGCCCATTTAGTACGTGGGGTCCACCGTATAGCAAGTGGGTCGGCCAACACGCTTGTGGGCCGCCAAAACACGGTGGGTCCCACTTTCCGTAGAAGGGCCGACCCATTTAGTATGTGGGGTCCACCCTAGAGCAAGTGGGCCGGCCCAACAGGCTAGTGGGCCGGCCAAAACACAGGTGGGTCCCACATTCGTCTTAAAGGGCCGGCCCGTTTAGTACGTGGGGACCACCACAAAAGCAATTGGGCTGGCCCAACTAGTTGGTGGGCCGCCCAGAGGGGTGGGGTCCACCTTAAAGCAAGTGGGCCGGCCCAATAAAAGTGTGGGGTCCACAAGATCAAGTGGGCTGGCCCAATAAGTATGGGCCAGCCCGTTTAGTTGCTTTATATGCCGGCGTAAAAGGCGCTTTAGTATTTTGCGGGCACGTATGTGATTTCGCTTAATTGGGCCGTTTAAGGGATGGGAATTTGATTTAGATACTGAGAATATTTACGCAGCATTGATTTCTGTCGGATAGCCTCACTTACGACAAGCACCAAAGAAAAATGCGCGAAAGAACTATAAAAACTAACTAAATATTACATCAGCTGCAAGGCTTTGAAAAAATATTACAGAACCCAGAGAAATTGAATGGTAATTAAACCTAGCAATACAATGAAGCGATCCGCAATCTTTTAAGTTGTCCATGCAGCACCTATATCTGAAACAAAGACATTACAAGTTAAGACAGCAACAATGGAAACGCAAAGACACTACAATATTGTTTGCCAAAGAATTTGGAACTCATCATTTCGTCGTTATAACAAGATCATTGTAATGCGCACAATAAGCAAACAAAGAGTGCATGCCGCATACCAACAGCCAATATAACAGAGCATGTTAGAATGAAACAGCAGACTTACTACTGTCGAGTCCCATGCAAACCAACATGTTCAGGGAGTACAAAATTGGCATGAACAACATAGTAGCAGGCTATAAATTTTGTAACAACGACTGAGCAAGATGAAGTTATGATGGCTACATCTACAGAGCAGGGAATGTAAACCAAAAATAGAAGTTACGATGGCAAAAGCTAAAGAGGAGGGAATGTGAACCAACATGTGCCAAGTGCAATTACTTCATTTTGGCCGTGAACTAAATAATACTCCTGAACTTATAGTGAAGGGGATGCAAATCAAGATGTTTCGGGATATAAACTTGTAATGAGCAACACATAGAGGATAGTTAATGCTGGAGCTTAGGATGGACCAGATACAGAATATAGTGGGATCACCTGTGAACTTGTATAAGAGGGAATGCAAACCAATATGTTCAGCTTTCCATATGTGAGCGTCATGCCAAGTCAGAGAAACAAGTCAATAATGCAGCTTTTGAAGAACAAGATGGCACGCAAAATTATTATCTAGTAGTATGACAAGTTTATTTGTACTACAGGCTAGATAGCAGAGTGATAGCATGCCAAACTAAGTCCTTACTTTGTTAGCTTACAATGAACTAGATACAAAACAATGGCATCACCTGTAGTACAGGGAATGCAAGCCAACATGTTCATGGAGTAAAAAATTGGCACAAACAACATAGTAGCAGGCCATAATTTTTGTAACAACGACTGAGCAAGATAAAGTTATGATGGCTAGATCTACAGAGCAGGGAATGTAAACCAAATATAGAAGTTACGATGCCAAAAGCTATAGAGCAGGGAATGCGAACCAACATGTGCAATTACTTAAAATTGGCCATGAACTAAATAATAGCAGGATGTTACTATAATACCTATAATTTTTGTAACAACGACTGCGCAAGATAGAAGTTATGATGGCTACATCTACAGAGCAGGGAATGCAAACCAAAATGTTCAATCGCTTAAAGTTAGCAATGAAGTAGAAAATAGCAACGTGTTACGGTCATAGCTAGGAATGAACTAAAAGAGCTTCAGACAAACAAGCATCTGAACCCAGAACATGGCGCTAAAACAAGGGACTTACATTAGGAGAAGCACTCTGTGGGAGTCACAGCAGATCTTCCTGGGGTTGATAGATCCGGTGATGAAGTACGCTACATGTGCTACTTGGGATTGGAGAGACGGCCATTACACTTCATGGTTACTCATCTCATCTGCAAAAACGTAACGGCGCGTCGTTAGCACAAACAGGTTCCCCCAAGATTAAACAAGAACTTGCAGGCAAGCAATAGAAAAGCGACAGTAGAAGAGTTTAGATCATGCACGGCGCCGGTGAAGCAGATCCGGTTCATGCACAGCGGTGTCGGTGAGCAAGATACGATGCGGTGGACGACTGATCCGGCGAAGCGGCTCTGGGGTGGACGATACCGCAGCTGAAGCGACTGCGGTAGACTGCTGGATGAGCATATGGTTTCGAGGTACGGCGGGGATGATCCGGTCCGGTTGATGACGGCGTCGATGAAGCGGCTCCGGCAGGCAGCCGGATGACGAGGATCGCGAGGGCTCGGGTAGGCCAGGGAAGTCCGGCGGGGATGTTCCGGTGCGGTGGTCGTGGAGGTGGGAGAGAGGGACTTGGGAAGTTCCGGTGGGTGGTCGAGGGAAATGAATTTTTTGCGAGGGTTTCCGGGCTAGGGAGGTGGTGATTCAAAAATGACGGGCAGACCCCCCCACCAACCGACTTTGCTGCCATCTCCACAGGGGTAGAATGGGAATTTGGAAGCGTGTGAAATTTTTGTATTTTGTGGGCGGGAAGTTTTGCCGCTATGAGATTTTGAATTTGGCCACCGTCCAAGTATAATGATAAAAAATTGTGAGACCGTACTAGTACCTCTGTTCAAGGCCGAGTGCAAAATCAAATCATCATCACGTTGAAAATTTGTTACCAACTTACCATGATCATGATATACCTCTGAAAATGGGCGCATCCACTAAAACTTGCAAAGTATAATGATACAAATTTGTGAGACCGTACTAGTACTTATGTTCAAGGTCGAGTGCAACATCAAATCATCATTACATTGAAAATTGTGTTACCATGATCATGATATTTCTCTGAATTTGGCGCATCCGCTAAATCTCGCAAAGGATAATGATAAAAAAATGTGAGATTGTACTAGTTCTTATGTTCAAGGCCGAGTACAAGATCAAATCATCATCACGTTGAAATTTGTTACAATGATCATGACATATCTCTAAAATTGGTGCATCCGCTAAATCTTGCACGTGGCGCATCTCGGTGCGGAGCAACAGGTCGGTGCTATCAAGGTTGAGGCGTCGGTAGCGTCATCGGGCTCTCCTCTCTTGATAGATCTTCTACATGGCGCGGCGCACCACCCGCCGATAAGCAGTCACATGTGAGACCGAGGTGGAGACGTCCCCGGCATCCTCGAGGCGCGGCCGCCCTTCTACGAGCCAGCGTCGACTCAAGGTATGAATCCATGTGGTGCCTTAGATTTATTTTCTTCTCTTATGATTATTTTGAGCCGAACATGCGTGCTCTTTCTCTGAATATATTGCTTGAAAAGCTTACCAAGTTACTTAAATTCACTTCGTTCTTAATCTTGCGAGCTAATATTGTTATTTTTAATGAACGGTGGTGCGCGCAAGCAGAATTATTTGTGGGTGTGTTGAGCTGTTAGGCATAAGTCGAAATCCTCATCTAAACGAGGCCTCAGCTTAACACATAAAAAAGGTGTTCAATCTCGCCCACAATACCCTCTTCTTTCCTCTCCCTTTATTGGAACTTGTTTTGCAGACAAGGAAAGTGGCACGTGTAATGTGAGTAAAACCCTCTTAGCCAAAATCATCTACGAGCAAGATTTTCTATATTGTAGATGCCCCAATTGACTCTCATCCCCAAAGTAGTTTTTTTATGTCAGTATAGACTTCTTTACTAGATGTATACTATCGTACATGGCATGCATTTGCCTAATGAGCAGCATTGTATTGCTATTCTAGCCAACCTGATCGATATGTCAAGCTTCATGCACGAGATGCCATGTTTAATTTACTCCCTCGCTCTGATCCATATTTCTTGATGTGAAATGAATGTGAATCGGAGGGAGTACTTTTCTTAGATAGTACTATACATTTCAAAAAAAACTACTACATCACAAATGCATCAAAAGAGTACTACATCACAAGACCACCACGGTTGTACTAGTAGAGTTTAATGCTGAACTTCCAAAGGGATTAAGATTACACATATGAACTTTAAACATGACCAGGAGCATGAGGGCCAGCAGCAGGGGCGTTGACGTGGAGCAAGCTAGGCAAGACGTAATTCTGGAGGAAGAGGCCATATGACGCGTGCTTGGCCTTGGTTGCAGGGCGGTGTTTCCCCCTATGTACTTAGGCCTACACCCATCGCATGTTGGATCAGGCTGTGGATGTCCTTCTAGAGAAATTTGCCACATAATGGGCAAAATAGCTCCCCGCGCATGCAGAAACGAATTTCACCACCCTTCAGCCGCTTGAGAACATAGCGGCTTTTCCGGTCCCTGCGCACCTAGCTTGTTGTTGTCCATGTCATCAGAATACTCCTATGAATTATTAAGTACTACATAATCAGGTTTTTTATGACAGATCGAATAAATACTCCACTAACATAATCAAACCTTAGAAACCCTAAAATTAAATGTGTAGAACAAGTAAATGGCAGAAGAAATCGTAATAAATCATGAGAAACCCTATGAACAACCATGAACATAAGCCACAACAATTGCAAGTCCACTAAGTATGAACACATAAATTGATTATGTGACTACATGGCAGATTAGTCGAAATTAAACTAGAATCTGATCTTACGAATCGTAGAATCAATTACATCTACAAGAACAAGGTAGGATATCAAATCAATCAAGAACCAGGCTCGTGCAAACCATGTGAACAGCAATATGACACAAAGAGGGTTGGGACAGTTTCGGTAAAAGAGAAGTACCTCCTCGTCATCACCCTCAACATCCTCCTGGAACTGAACGTTTGGGCCGAAATCGTCGAAGGGGTCGAGGTTCGCGTCCAGCATCGGGCCTAGGAAGACCTCGCCGTGGTGGCCTGCAACGCCGTGCACATCTTCGGCGGGATAAACAACGTTGGTATCCACCTTCTGCTCGACGGCCAGGACGCCCGTTTCGACCGAGGTCGAAGAACCAGACAAGCAGAGGAGACGAGCGGCATGGGTGCCCGGTGAAGCCTCACCCGTCGTGACGGCCAGGACGCCCATTTCGAGCGAGGTCGAAGAATCCGACAAGCAGAGGAGACGAGCGGCCTGGGTGCCCGGTGAAGCCTCACCCACCGCGACGGCCACTACCGTAGAGGCATCCTCTGCGTGGGCGGTCGCTTTGCTCCGCCTAGTATGCAATACCTATCTTCATGCTGTTGTGGTTGGAAACGGGAAAGTCGATGCCTCAGAGGTGCGGTGAGTGGATGGGGGTTTTCACAGTGTGGGGGAGGCAAGTTGGGGGAGTGGAGAGGACGAGCTCGCGAGAGATGATGAGGCCGATTGTGTTATAGCCTCTGACTCTCTGTATCCAGTAGTGGACGCGTGAAGTCATGCATGTACTCGACTTTCCACTTTCTGGGAGACGTGTACGAAACTTTTTTTTGGACCATTTAACTTCATGTGGGACTCATGTATACCAATACTTCCAAACGTCATAAGTAATTCAAAATCATTCAGAATAATATGAGACCTTAACATTTTATTTTTTGTGTCAGATATTGTCTATGAAAAATAACATCCTTCAAAAAATAAATCCCCTATGCCAATCCGATCATGCCCGTCTACTCCAACTAGCTTCCTCGAGTAATTTGTCACCTTACATTCTTAAAATGAACCAAAATTTGGCACAGGGGTGCATCATCACATGGAAAATGATGTTACCATTCTGTCTTCCCATTTTTTTTTGAATTTTTCAAAATTGTCATGCCCTAACGGAAAAAATGTACTCCTTCTAAGAAGCATGTATCAGAATGGCATTACCAAAACCTAGGGGTGGGGTGGGGGGAGGGGGGCACATGGTGGTGTGATGATACATCACATTTGGACCACACAACACCATTTGGACCAACCAAAAAAAACACCCTACACAAACCCTGGTCAAAACTAGTTTGACCAATATTACAAAAGTTGTACGGAGTACATAATTCAGAAACCGTCAGAAATATACGAAGAATTCAGGAGTCCCCAAAGTCAGTGACTTTGAGTCACTTACAACTGTGGTCCACATATCAGTCACCCAAAGTCATGGCAAAGTCAGCTTGGCAAAGTCACCGACAGACAAAGCAAGCAGTGAACAGACAACTCCGTAGCACTGAAAAGACATCTCACAGAAAAGGCTAGTACTACCTTTTCTTCCCGGATAAGCAAAAATAGCTGATCGGTACTGACGAAATGCACCAGGTCCGCAATGTACTCCAGCTATAAGTGAAGCATGCCTACCACTGAAGAGGAAATTCAAGATTCCACCAGATCCCCATATCACTCTTTTGCATAAAACACGGACATATCTTTTGCACAATTCACCACTTGTTGGTCTAATCTATCGCAGCTTCCATCAGTTGGTCATCTAATTAACGATTTAACGGATTAGAAAAATAAGCGGTGGAATTAGAAGTACTAGTAGCGAAATGTACAAAATATACTGTCCTTCCCGAGGGGGTTTGTCCAGAAGAGGGCCGGATGACAATGTCCCGGGTGCATCCAGAAAGGAGAGGGGTAGTTTCTAATACATGTAAGAAATTATTTTACAAAAAGGTACATACTAAGTAGTACAACTATTAGTACAGTACTACTATTTCGAGGGAAAATGCCATGTCGTGCGACCTCTAATCAATGAGTAGAAGTTGTAGGTGCGCATAACATGCATTGCTGAAAGCTGGTTCCGCTGGAATTTGAGCTCAGCCGGGGCGGATTCTGCGAAGTTCGCCCGACGTCACTCATGTATCTCACCAAACTGCTCATTTCTTTCAATGTCTCTTCTCTTTCACTGCAGCTCTCCAACATCAGGTGCATCAACTTATCTTGTGCCTTCTGCTTATCGAGAAGGGCAAGGATGGCGATGTCAGCATATTCAAGGTTCATCTTTTGGAGCTCTACTTTATCCTGAAGAAGGATTTTGTACTCTATATCAGACTTGTCTCTTCCGAGGCACACAGTCTTGAGTATGCTGCTGGCTTCCTCCTCTGATGCAATGTTCCTCTCTTTCTGCTTAATCAGCTCGTTCTTCAACATGTCGCGCTCATTGCGAAGGCTGCAAATGAGCTCCACAAGAGTTTTCGAATTCTTCTTCTTGGCAGCCAAATCGTCTCGGAGGCGATCACACTCTAAGCTGAGCTCCTCGTTTTTTTCCATCAAGATGGCGACAGTGGTGTCGATAGTCGGCGCCGCTTCCTTCAGGGCGAAATCATCGGTAGCAAGTAAGCGCAAAGGAAGAAGAAGAAGAAGAAGATAACTACACAGTGCTTGGTGCTACCTCATTTCGCCGGGGTAGGGCCGGGTTGAAATCATCGGACGACGATGATTCCTTGGTCGTGGAAGTTGGTGCAGTACGGGCGTCGTTGGAACTTCCAACCCTTTAAGATGTATAACCATAGAGACTCTTAAAGAGCTTGAGCCCGGGAAGAAGAAACGAAAGTACATGGCGAAGGAAACTAACCCGGTGAGCACAGCACGGACGCGTTTCGGCGGCGGCGGCGGCGACGGCGAGCCCACTTGGTTTCTGGAAGCGTCTCTCGAAATTTCGAGCCGGCGTTTTTTCTCCGCGTACTTGACCGCCGACGACCTGAATTTTGAAGACATTGCTGGAGAGCTTGAGCCCGGGAAGAAACGAAAGTACATGGCGAAGGAAACTAACCCGGTGAGCACAGCACGGACGCGTTTCGGCGGCGGCGGCGGCGACGGCGAGCCCACTTGGTTTCTGGAAGCGTCTCTCGAAATTTCGAGCCGGCGTTTTTTCTCCGCGTACTTGACCGCCGACGACCTGAATTTTGAAGACATTGCTGGAGGAGAGAGCGACGAACAAATGTTTGTTAGGTGGAGAGAGGAAGAAAGTGAATGGAACGAGAGAGTTTAGCGTTTTGCCCTTATAGTCATAGTCGCTAACCGTGACGCGGGAAGGTTGGTCATCGGCGTTTAATGGTCTCCCGCGTGGAAACCGAGGCGGCCACGAGGCAGCGGCTGGCCACGCGGCGTCCAGTCGCCTACGCCGCCGTAAATGAGGGTAGTTGCCTACCACCACCAGGTGACATGCACCTTTTGCATGTCACCGTGTGCCTAAATTCAAATTTAAACATTGCGAAAAAAATCATGCATCCGGTGACATGCCCATGGCATGCCACCGATGAAGAGTTCCGTGCCATGCACTCTGGCACTCTGCGCCGTCTTGGATCAGAAAATGAGCGAAGAACGAGGACGAGGCACTAGTTCAAATTTAGGATGAAGTTTAAGTTTTATTTTGGTTTAAATTAGATTAGAGGGAGTAGTACTCTTACTTTATTATATTACTCGTACTTGTGTTGATGTAGTAGTATTATTATGGTGGTGTACTTGCGTTCATGTACTTGTTTCAGCTGTTTTGGTGAAGGAGACATGCATCACCTTTTTTGGTGATGTATCTAGTCGTCCTGTAGCCCTTGTCAAATTCCTCTGATATACTGATGGGAGGGCTTGTTCACCCCATACTGATGGGAGCCCTTGTCAAATCGTAATCATAGCCAAAAGGCGCATTTTTTCCCGATATTACTCGATGCTTAAGGCGCGGGTGGTTGTGGTTCAGTTATCTCCCTAATTTGCACGTGCTTTCCCGTTTCCACTAGTCGAAAGTCGAAACCTGGCCACATTAACCCAAGATCCTGAAGCCGCCGCCTCAACCCTAGCCGCCTCCAGTTCTTCCTCCTCCATAGATTGGTTCCCCCTCCTCCGGTTGGCTTCGCCGGCGTCAGGAGGAGTGGGGAACCCGATCTATGCGTGGAGTTTCGAATAAAAGTATTGTTTTCATTAGATTATATTAGATTATGTTAGGATATTGGTAGCCGCCTTCTTGTTGGTTTCCCCTCAATGGAGATGGCATCGTCTGCAATAAGTGATCTTCGGCCTTTCGTTCGGCGACGAGATCTTCTTCCCGACGTCAATGGTGGTCTTGAACGATCACAATTTTCTAGGTATGGGCCTTTGGATCTTGCTTCGCCAGATCGATTTTGGATCTTTTGTCTTTGTTGCCGTGGGGAGGATTATCCTCGCAGTTTTTGTCCCGGCTGCTACGTCCTCGACAATGGTGATTCGTACTCTCGGCTCTCCATCGACGATGACAAAGCTAGTCGGTTATTATTCCCTGATATACTGGTGTTGGTACTCTTGCCGATGTTGTATGACTGCTTTAATGGTTGCGTGCGTGCACGCAGCCTTGGCATTGCGGCTCAAAAAATTATGGGAGAACTTTCATCGGTATCTACAGGTCTATGGTTAGTTATCTATTTTTGGCTGCCTTCAGAAAAGTACAAGATTGTGTTCTGGAAGAAGAAAAAAATTGAAGACCTCGAAGATTTGTTACTATCTTTTAGACTTTATTTTGTAATCGTTGGAGTCAGTTCATGTATCTCTACCATGTACTATTTGTTGCTATGAATATATGTGGTATTGATTGTCAAAAAAAAACCCAAGATCCTGAAAAACTGTTGGTCTATCCCGAGAAACGAGGAGGTTTAAGGAAACGAGGAGTCCAGCGCGTGCGGAAGGAGCTTTAATCGTGCGAGCATGCAGGGGCAAAATGAGGAAACTAGCGATTACTTTCTCTCCTGCCAGTCTTATACCTTAATAAATGGGCAAACTGAGCACGTTGTAGCTAATCCTTTTATTAATTAAGCAGCTATATTAGTCAATAAGATTGCCTTATGTTTTTCCTCAGTTTTCGCCAAGCCCTTATTTGTAACCCGCAGAAGGAGCTCAGACGGGAGGATTCCAGTTTAGTTGACCGTTCCGTGCTGACGTGTGGGGCTAGTAGAAAGGGACCGCGTGGGACAGGACGAGACCGCGTTTGGTTGTACGTGAGCAGGAGCTGGGTTCTGTCTCTCTCGGCGCGAATTGGCATTTTTAAGAGCACCTTTTCCCCCTCTGTCTCTTTGTCTTTATTAACCAAATTAGTATCAAATCTAGAGAAGCTTGCATTTCTGTCTTTCTTCAATTATTTGTTCCTTTTGGCCCTCGTTGTTTGCCCAATATGGCAGCAAATCTAGTACTCCCTCTGGTCCATAATCTAGAAGCAAATCTCCAGGGTAATGTACGACAAATTCACAGTCATAGTAAATCGAGAAACAAAAGTAGGGCCAACAAAATATAGTAGAATAGGGATAGATTAATAGGGATCCCTCCCTAGATAATAAGCTGCATACACAGCAGCCAACATAGTAACAGGTTCGAGGTTCTTCGCAACACCATCATACTAACAACATAACACCAAGGGATCCCTAGCTAACAACAAAATAGAAGCTGCTTTGCAGCAGCAGCACACGTCCAGGACTCCGCCTACCCCATCTGCCTCTGCCTCCACTTGTTGCTCCCCTTGGGAGCCTTGGGCTTGAGCGGAGGCATGCGCCCGGCGGAGATCTCCACCCGCTGGATGCTGCGGAGGTGCATGCCGAGCGCCCTGTGCTTGGAGCGGAAGGAGTAGGGGTTCACCGTCGAGCCGACCTTGGGGAAGGTGTTGCCGATGTTCTCGGCATGCGTGAGGACGCAGTTGAAGTCAGTGCCGTAGAGTCTCCGAGTGCAGAAGGGGCACCTGTAGACACCCTTGGCGAAGTAGGAGACGTACTGGCCGACCTGCAGCCTCCGCAGCACCTGGCGAGTCTTGACGTGCTGGTCCTCTTCGTCGCTGCCAACGTCGCTGCCAGACAGCTGATCCATATCAAACGGGAACTATTAGTGAATGAGATGCAACGATGACTAACGTGCATGATAACAAAGTAAGGAAAAACAGAGCCAGCCTCAGTTAGAGTGGACACGATTATATGTCTACAGGGATGGTGTTAGCGAACCATAGCTCATGCACAACAGATTTGTACACAGCAATGGTTCGCTGAACCCACTCTGTAAAAATTTGTGCCCAACGATTCATCATAGGCAAAGAAACAGATTCCAGATCTGATTTTGAACAGATTCCAGAATATTTGCAAAATTAAACGGTTGATATCTTTTGATTCGTGCATAAAATAACTGACTGAGATCCCATAAATTAACTGATTGAGATCCCATTATTACTTGCATAAATTAACCGAACGGCCGAACTCCAAATCTTAAACGAAATCAAGAAGGGATCAAAGCAAAATGGAATAAAATCGGCGCAAATATTAACCCAATACTCAACCATCTACAGATCGGCACTAATAGTTACTAGGGAACCAAAAAAATAGAAGCTTCCAAAAAATCTAGTTTGATCTAAACTCGAGGGAACAAAATCGAAGTAGGAGCATAAGCCATAGTTACCAGCAAAATAGGGTTCAAAAAGGAATGGGGAACAAAAAAGGGAGCAAACCATAGTTACCTCGTTCCATGGGTCGTCCATGGGTGTCGTAGGGGTTCGGAGGCGAGATGTACGGCACCGGCTCATAGGGGTCCCATCCCGGCGGGATACGACCGCCACCGGCGGCGGCGACGGCCTTTGAGGGGACGACGTCGAAGAGGGAGGCGTCGCGCTTGGAGCCGACGGCGTCATGGACGATGGGATTCGCATTCTCCATGTCCATCTCGCCTGCAGAGAGGGAGAGGGTTTTTGCTTTGGAGAAGATGATGGGACGTGAGAGGCGGCGTTGCATGAGCGAGTGAGAGTGACAGAGATAGTGCGAGGAGGCGTCTATAAAGGCGAGGGGTGGTTAATGCGACCCGCGTCCTACGCGTCCACCATTTAACGTCTGCACGTCTTGGGCTTCTGCAACGCGACACGCGTCCACGATTGCACGTCTTCGACTTCTGCACCGCGACTCGCGTCAGTACCCGTCAACAATTGCACGTCTTCCACTTCTGCACCGCAACACGCGTACTCGAGTCTAACCCTGGAAATTTAGATATACTCTCGAGTCTTATACTGTAGCATTTTTTGTGTGCTCGGTTTTCCCCTTGAGTACTAATACTGGCTAGTGCAATATACTCAGTTTTACCTCAAGTGCCTGGTCAACAGAGAGTCAACAAATGGGATTAACTAGTTAAATGAGTCAACAAATGGGATTATCAGTTCGTTTTCACGTGTTAAACTTGTCTAAATATTGGTCAAACCTAGGATTTGACCAAGATTCAAATGGGCAAAAATTAAAAAAAAAAAAATGAAAAACCAAAGCACATAGTCTTCTTATGTCATATAGTAAGCATTAAAGGTGATAAACAAGGTCTAGACATATTCAAACCATACAAATCATGTATCTACCCCCTAACCCCTAAACTCTGTCTTATGAAGTCAAGCATGAAGAGAAGTGGTTTTGGGTTTCAAACATGGAAATTTCAAAAACCTCCCAAAAACTTCATTTTAGAGTAAGAAGGATACATGCTTCCCTTTTCATTTTCATGTTTTAAACTTGTTTAAATCTTGGTCAAACCTAGGATTTGACCAAGATTCAAATGGGCATTAAAATTTAAAAATCAGAAAAATGAAAAACCAAAGCACATAGTGTTCTTAAGTCATATAGTAAGCATTAAAGTTGATAAACAAGGTCTAGACATATTCAAACCATACAAATCATGTATCTACCCCCTAACCCCTAAACTCTGTCTTGTGAAGTCAAGCATGAAGAGAACTGGTTTTGGGTTTCAAACATGGAAATTTCAAAAACCTCCCAAAAACTTCATTTTAGAGTGACTAAGAAGGATACATGCTTCCTTTTCATTTTCATGTTTTAAACTTGTTTAAATCTTGGTCAAACCTAGGATTTGACCAAGATTCAAATGGGCATCAAAATTTAAAAAAATCAGAAAAATGAAAAACCAAAGCACATAGTTTTCTTATGCCATATAGTAAGCATTCAAGTTGATAAACAAGGTCTATACATATTTAAACCAGACAAATCATGTATCTATACCCCTAAACCTTAAACTCTGTCTTATGAAGTCTAGCATGAAGAGAAGTCGTTTTGGGTTTCAAACATGGAAATTTCAAGAACATCCCAAAAGCTTCATTTTAGTGTGACTAAGAAGGATCAAGGCTTACCTTTTCATTTTCATGTTTTAAACTTGTTTAAATCCTGGTCAAATATAGGTTTGACCAAGATTCAAATGGGCATAAAATAAAAATATAGAAAAATGAAAAACCAAAGCACATAGTCTTCTTATGTCATATAGTAAGCATTAAAGTTGATAAACAAGGTCTAGTCTTATTCAAACTAGACAAATCATGTATCTACCCGCTAACCCCTAAACTCTGTCTTATGAAGTCTAGCATGAAGAGAAGTCGTTTTGGGTTCAAACATGGAAATTTCAAGAACATCCCAAAAGCTTCATTTTAGTGTGACTAAGAAGGATCAAGGCTTACCTTTTCATTTTCATGTTTTAAACTTGTTTAAATCCTGGTTAAATCTAGGATTTGACCAAGATTCAAATGGGCATAAAATAAAAAAATAGAAAAATGAAAAACCAAAGCACATAGTCTTCTTATGTCATATAGTAAGCATTAAAGTTGATAAACAAGGTCTAGACTTATTCAAACTAGACAAATCATGTATCTATCCGCAAACCCCTAAACTCTATCTTATGAAGTCAAGCATGAAGAGAAGTGCATGGTTTTGGGTTTCAAACATGGAAATTTCAAAAAACTCCCAAAAAATTCATTTTAGAGTGACTAAGAAGGATACATGCTTCCCTTTTCATTTTCATGTTATATACTTGTTTAAATCTTGGTCAAACCTAGGATTTTACCAAGATTCAAATGTGCATCAAAATTCCAAAAAAATCAGAAAAATGAAAAAACAAAGCACATAGTTTTCTTATGTCATATAGTAAGCATTAAAGTTGATAAACAAGGTCTAGACATATTCAAACAAGAAAAATCATGTATCTACCCCTAACCCTAAACTCTGTCTTATGTAGTCAAGCATGAAGAGAAGTGCTTTTGGGTTTCAAACATGGAAATTTCAAAAACCACCCAAAAGCTTTATTTTAGAGTGACTAAGAAGGATCCATGCTTATCTTTTCATTTTCATATTTTAAACTTGTTTAAATCATTGTCAAACCTAGGATTTGACCAAGATTCAAATGGGCATAAAATTAAAAAAATCAGAAAAATGAAAAACTAAAGCACATAGTCTTCTTATGTCATATATATAGTAAGCATTTAAAAGATGATAAATAAGGTCTAGACAATTCAAATAATACAAATCATGTATCTACCCCTAACCCTAAACTCTATCTTATGAAGTCAAGCATGAAGAGAAGTGGTTTTTGGTTTCAAACACAAAAATTTCAAAAACCTCCCAAAAGCTTCATTTTAATTAGACTAACTTATTAATTATGAAGGATCCAGGATTGATTACCTTTTCATTGTCATGTTTTAAACTTGTTTAAATCTTGGTCAAACCTGGGATTTGACCAAGATTCGAATGGGCATAAAAATTAAGAAAAAAATCGTAAGAATGAAAAACCAAAGCACATAGCCTTCTTATGTCATATAGTAAGCATTCAAATTGATAAACAAGGTCTAGACATGTTCAAACCAGAAAAATCATGTATCTACCCCTAACCCTAAACTATGTCTTATGAAGTC
The DNA here is from genome assembly GCA_030979885.1 of Lolium multiflorum. Classification (NCBI taxonomy): domain Eukaryota; kingdom Viridiplantae; phylum Streptophyta; class Magnoliopsida; order Poales; family Poaceae; genus Lolium; species Lolium multiflorum. The sequence continues at coordinate 112,041,114 of CM061753.1, read as the reverse complement.
AAGCATGCATGAAGAGAAGTGGTTTTGGGTTTCAAACATGAAAATTTCAAAAACCTCCCAAAAGCTTCATTTTAGAGCGACTAATAAGGATCGATGCTTACCTTTTCATTTTCATGTTTTTACTTATTTGAATCTTGGTCAAATCCTAGGTTTGACCAAGATTTAAACAAGTTTAAAACATGAAAATGAAATGGTAAGTGTATCCTTCTTAGTCAGTCTAAAATGAAGCTTTTGGGATGTTCTTGAAATTTCCATGTTTGAAACCCAAAACCACTTAAGACAGAGTTTTTGGTTAGGTGTAGATACATGATTTTTCTTGTTTGAATATGTCTAGACCTTGTTTATCAACTTGAATGTTTATGACATAAGAAGGCTATATATGTGCTTTGGTTTTCCATTTTTTTCATTTTTTCGATTTTTTTATGCCCATTTAAATATTGGTCAAATCCTAGGTTTGACCAAGGTTTAATCAAGTTTAAAACATGACAATGAAAAGGTAAGCATGAATCCTTTCTTAGTCACTCTAAAATGAAGGTACTTGAAATTTTTATGTTTGAAACACAAAACCCCAGTTCTCTTCATATGTTTGACTTCATAAGACAGAGTTTAGGGTTAGGGGTAGATATGATACATAGTACATGATATTTCTGGTTTGAATATGTCTAGACCTTGTTTATCAACTTGAATGCTTACTATATGACATAAGAAGGCTATATATGTGCTTTGGTTTTTCATTTTTTTTTTTTTTGAATTTTTACGCCCATTTGAATCTTGGTCAAATCCTAGGTTTGACCAAGGTTAAAACAAGTTTAAAACATGGCAATGAAAAGGTAAGCATGGATCCTTCTTAGTCACTCTAAAATGAAGCTTTTGGGAGGTTTGTGAAATTTCCATGTTTGAAACCCAAAATCACTTCTCCTCATACTTAACTTCATAAGACAGAGTTTAGGGTTAGGGTAGATACATGTTTTGTGTGGTTTGAATATGTCTAGACCTTGTTTATCAACTTGAATGCTTACTATATGACATAAGAATACTATGTGCTTTGGTTTTTCATTTTTCTGATTTTTTTAATTGTTAAACCCATTTGAATCTTGGTCAAATCCTAGGTTTGAGCAAGATTTAAACAAGTTTAAAACATGAAAATGGAAAGCTAAGCATGAATCATTCTTAGTCACTCTAAAAATCTTTCGGTCTGCAGAAGAGTCGAATCTGCAATCAGTAGTTACAAAAGCGACCCACCTTAGGGATGGATAATAAGACTTGGGCAATATAAACGTTGATACTTACTTTGTGATACTAAAATATATGTATCTAGACATATTTCAGTTGTAGATACATCCATTTTAACATCAAGTAATATGGATCGGAGGACTAGCTAAAGAACAATGAGAGGCAGTGTTTCTCTCCCCCAGCCTACTTGGCGGAGTGGCCCTCCATCAGGACAGGTGGTGATTCCGCTTCTCTCGTTGGAATTCCTTATCCCCCAGCCTACTCGGCGACGTGCGCTCCTCAGTGACCTGCGCGAGGGCGCCTCGGCGACCTACGCAAAGGTGGCTGGACTCGGAGCGCATCGACTTCCTTCTGCGGTGCCTGGATTGGATCGACCATCCCGCGCGTGTCCTCCACCATATTGTTTTTCTTCAAGATGCTGTCATCCATCATCTTCTTCACCGCATCATGTTGGGTGTTGAGGCTCCCGTTGAGAGCTTGAACGCACCTGTTTGATAGCTCGACGTTTTCTTCGCGAAGAAAGCCGCACTCGATCTTAAGCATCAAATTCTCGCCCTTGAGCTTCTTGATGACAGAGTTCGTTTCCTCACTTGATGGAACGCTCACATCATGCAGCTTGCCCCGGCCGGTGACCTCGTCCTTCAAAGTATCGACATCATCGCGAAAGTTGGAGGCGAGTTCCACGAGAGTTTTAAGCTCATCTCTGAAACACGCCGATGCTTCCTGCATGGCAATATCATCAGTACCGAAACAAAGTGACGAGAGGAAGACGAAAATGTCCAATCAGTGGTAACCTCTAAGCGCAGGAGACAGGGGTTGAAGTCGTCATGAGAAGATGTCAGGGTGCGTCGTGGGGCACTGAGATATGTATAAAAAGGATTAATACGGAATAAAGAGTTGGGACCTCCGGGCCAGGAAGAATCAAGAAACATGGCGATGGAAACCAACCAGGAATCTTCGACCGCACGACTGACGCCGTTCCGAGACGAGCGCGAAGCAGGGCCTTCGTTTTCTGGCGGGCCCTTTCTCGCGGCCAGCATCTGGATAGACCGCCGGCGGGAACTCTCCGCGTCCTTGGTCAACACTAGATGGTGCTTCTTCAAGCGAGATGGTGGCCTTGACTTCGGAGGCATCGCTGGAAGTGGAAGGAGACTGGAAGTGAAGCAAGAAGGGGATGGAAGAAGTACTCCCCCCTATTAAAACCAGACAACCGTCTCCTGCCCTCGCTTCGAGCAACCTGGTCCGCCCATCCTAAATCAACGGCCGAGAGGGGGCTCCCTTGCGAACTGAGATCCAGTGACTTTACCCAACAGAAGTTACCATGAACTTTACCTATACGAGCCATCAGGTTAAGATCCAACGAACATGGTCGATCTAAAATTTGAAATTAAAATTTATGTAGCTCAGAAAAAAACAGAAAAACTTTACATTAAGACGTATTCTCGGAAAGTTCCAGTCCATTTAAAATATTAGTTTAGTTTAAGTTCGAAATTTGGATCAACCGCGAGCGTTGGATCTTGATCGAATGGCTCACGTGTGTAAAGTCGCATGGTGACTTCTCTTAGTGAAGTCACTGGATCTCAGTCCGGATGGAAGGAATGGTTCCTTTCCAGAGGAATGGAATGGTTCCATCCCCGCGTTCGGTTTGGACAAAAAGGAGGTACAGAATGGTACTGTTTTTTGTTCGGTTGGAGGAATTGGAGAGCAGAACGGAATGTGGTTAAACTAAACTTTTGTCTAAGAATCGTAATTAACAATGGCAAATAGCCTTTTAAATCTTAAAATCGTAATTAACAACGCCTAATGGCCTTTTTAATCTTAAAATCGTAATTAATGTTATTTTTTGTATGGTCGGGGAATTTGGAGAGTAGAACGGAATGAAGTTAAAGTTTAATCTTTTGTCTAAATATCGTAATTAATAGTGGCAAATGGCCTTTTTAATCTCAAAATCATAAGGGTCAGGACGCGGGAGCAGAAGCAAATGAATCGAGAGCGGTCCGGAGTATCCTGTCCGTCCACCGTAAATCAACGGGACAGAGCGGCTACCTTCTCTTCGAAGGCTCTGGCGCGCAACCCGAGGAATGGACATCTGTCGGCTAGTATAGAATTTTATAGCACGCCATTAATCGAGCTAGCAGTACTGTACTACTGACTACAACTCTGATGGACGTCCAAAGCTCTGAATAGTCAGGGGAAACAATGAATGCGAGCCAGGGTAGTACTACTGTAGTAGTGAAGCAATGGGGATTATCTGGAGCAAGTACGGAGTACCGAGTACAGTACTACAAAAGTGTTGTTTCGTTGTTTTCGCAGTTCATTTTAGCGTAACGTCCAGGTTGTTGTCGAACCAGCTGTTAGATTTTGGGTAATTATTGTTAAGTTGCTGCTTCTTAATTAAAATTTATCAAAGTCATGTAGACTAGATCGATTTGTGAGAACATCCCAAAAGCTTCATTCATTTTAGAATGACTAAGAAGGATCCATTCTTACCTTTTCTTTTCATGTTTTAAACTTGTTTAAACCTTGGTCAAACCTAGGATTTGACCAAGATTTAAATGGGCATAAAAATTCAGAAAAAATCAAAAAATGAAAAACCAAAGCACATATATAGCCTTCTTATGTCATATAGTAAGCACTCGAGTTGATAAAAACTCTGTCTTATGAAGTCAAACATATGAAGAGAACTGGTTTTGGGTTTCAAACATGGAAATTTCACAAACCTCCCAAAAGCTTCATTCTACAGTGACTAAGAAGGATCCAGGCTTACCTTTTTCATTTTCAATTTCTTAACTTGTTTAAATCTTGGTCAAACCTAGGATTTGACCAAGATTCAAATGGGTATAACAATTCAAAAAAAACGGAAAAAAACCAAAGAACATAGTCTTCTGATGTCATATAGTAAGCATTCAAGTTGATAAACAAGGTCTAGACATATTCAAACCAAACAAATCATGTATCTACCCCCTAACCCTAAACTCGCCTTATGAAGTCAAGCATGAAGAGAAGTGATTTTGGGTTTGAAACATGGAAATTTCAAAAACCTCCCAAAAGCTTCATTTTAGAGTGACTAAGAAGGATCCATGCTTACCTTTTCATTGCCATGTTTTAAACTTGTTTTAACCTTGGTCAAACCTAGGATTTGACCAAGATTCAAATGGGAGTAAAAATTCAGAAAAATTCAAAAAAATGAAAAACCAAAGCACATATATAGCCTTCTTATGTCATATAGTAAGCATTCAAGTTGATAAACAAGGTCTAGACATATTCAAACTAGAAAAATCATGTATCTACCCCTAACCCTAAACTCGATTTGTCTTATGAAGTCAATCATGAAGAGGTGTTTTGGGTTTCAGACATGGAAATTTCAAAAACCTTCCAAAAGCTTCATTTTGAAGTTACTAATTAAGAAGGATCACTACAAGAAAAGTTTGGCAACTTTTCTTGTAGTGGATCCAGGCTTAATTTTTCATTTTCATGTTTTAAATTTTGGTCAAACCTAGGATTTGACCAAGATACAAATGGGCATAAAAATTCAGGGTAGCATCATACCCCCCTCCTTCCCGCGTAGAAAAAGTGTTAGGCGAGTAGTAGAATGGCATGACCAACAAGTTTCAAGTAAAATTTTGAATATGACCAAAATATACCAATTGATAGATGTGTTAACTTGGCTTCATGGGTGTGTGACCTAAGATTGAGCCATGGTACATTTTGCCAACAAAGTAGCAATTGAGTTGGCTTTCTACCTTAGTAGGCGTGCATTGGAAGGATGCATTATGCCGGCAAAGTTTTCAAACGTTCAAACTTTTCCGGTTTCTCATACAGTATTTGGCTCCTTGAGAAGCATTGATGTGATCATATGAGGTTATGCAAAACTTCGCCTTTCCCGTACTTGCCCGAGCACTCGACACCCCTCGTCCCATGGCGACTCCTCCAGCCATAGCCCCGTGCACCCAGGCTCCACGACTCAGCCTCGGAGGGGTGTGCGCTAAAAGCTCGCAAATGTCTGTGTGATTCTTTTCATGCATGCTTGACTTCATAAGACAGAGTTTAGGGTTAGGGGTAGATATATACATGATTTTCTGGTTTGAATATGTCTAGGCCTTGTTTATCAACTTGAATGCTTACTATATATATATGACATAAGAATGTTATGTCCTTTGTTTTTTCATTCTTTTGATTTTTTATGAATTTCCATGCCCATTTGAATCTTTTGGTCAAATCCTAGAGGTTTGACCAAGATTGAAACAAGTTTAAAACATGAAAATGAAAAGGGAAGCTTGTATATCCTTCTTAGTCACTCTAAAATGAAGTTTTTGGGAGGTTTTTGAAATTTCCATGTTTGAAACCCAAAACCACTTCTCTTCATGCTAGACTTCATAAGACAATTTAATTAGGGGTTAGGGGTAGATACATGATTTGTCTGGTTTGAATATGTCCAAACCTTGCTTGTTTATCAACTTGAATGCTTACTATATGACATAAGAATGCTTACCATATGTTTGAATTTTAAAAGCATATAGTCTTCTTATGTCATATAGTAAGCATTCAAAAGTTTTTCTTTGAGAGAGTAGCATGCATTCAAAAGTTGATAAATAAGATTTGTACATATTCAAACCAGACAAATCATGTATCTACACCCCCTAACCCTAAACTCTGTCTTATGAAGTCAAGCATGAAGAGAAGTGCTTTTGGGTTTCAAACATGGAAATTTCACAAACCTCCCAAAAGCTTCATTTTACAGTGACTAAGAAGGATCCAGGCTTACCTTTTCATTTTCATTTTTTAAACTGCTTGTTTAAATCTTGATCAAACCTAGGATTTGACCAAGATTCAAATGGGCATAAAAAATCAGGAAAAAATGAAAAAATGAAAAAACAAAGCACATATATAGCCTTCTTATGTCATATATATAGTAAGCATTCAATTAAGTTGATAATTTTAAACAAGGTCTATACATATTCAAACCAGAAAAAAGCATGTATCTACCCATGCATATATATATATACCCTATACTTTTGTCTTATGAAGACGTCAAGGATGAAGAGAAGTGGATTTGGGTTTCAAACATGGAAATTTCAAAAACCTCCCAAAACATGTATATATCTACCCCTAAACCCTAATCTTTGTCTTATGAAGCCAAGCATATGAAGAGAAGTGATTTTGGGTTTCAAACATGGAAACTTCAAAAACCTCCCAAAAGCTTAATTTTAGAGAGACTAAGAATGATCCATGCTTACCTTTTCATTGCCATGTTTTAAACTTGTTTTAACCTTGGTCAAACCTAGGATTTGACCAAGATTCAAATGGGAGTAAAAATTCAGAAAAATTCAAAAAAAATGAAAAACCAAAGCACATATATAACCTTCTTATGTCATATAGTAAGCATTCAAGTTGATAAACAAGGTCTAGACATATTCAAAGCAGAAATATCATGTATCATATCTACCCCTAACCCTAAACTCTGTCTTATGAAGTCAAACATATGAAGAGAATTGGGGTTTTGGGTTTCAAACATAAAATTTTCAAGTACCTTCATTTTAGAGTGAGTAAGGAAGGATTCATGCTTACCGTTTCATTTTCATGTTTTAAACTTGTTTAAACCTAGGATTTGACCAAGATTTAAATAGGCATAAAAAATTCGAAAGAAATCAAAAAATGAAAAACCAAAGCACATATATAGCCTTCTTATATCATATAGTAAAAAATTCAAGTTGATAAACAAGGTCTAGACATATTCAAACAAGAAAAATCATGTATCTACACCTAACCATAAACTCTGTCTTAAGTGGTTTTGGGTTTCAAACATGGAAATTTCACAAACCTCCCAAAAGCTTCATTTTACAGTGACTAAGGAGGATCCATGCTTACCTTTTGGCTTAAACGTTTGAAACCAAAAACCACTTCTCTTCATGCATGCTTGACTTCATAAGACAGAGTTTAGCTAGGGTTAGGGGGTAGATACATGATTTTCCTGGTTTGAATATGTCTAGACCTTGTTTATCAACTTAATTGATTGCTTACTATATGACATAAGAAGACTATGTGCCTTGGTTTTCATTTTTTTTTGTTTTTTTGAATTTTATGCTCATATATTTGAATCTTGGTCAAATCTTAGGTTTGACCAAGATTTAAACAAGTTTAAAACATGAAAATGAAAAGGGAAGCATGTATCCTTCTTAGTCACTCTAAAATGAAGCTTTTGGGATGTTCTTGAAATTTCCATGTTTGAAACCCAAAACGACTTCTCTTCATGCTAGACTTCATAAGATCAACAGGGGGTAGATACATGATTTGTCTGGTTTGGATATACCTAGACCTCGTTTAACTTGAATGCATACGATATGACATAAGAAGACTACGTGCTTTGTTTTTCATTATTATGATTTTTTTGAATTTTGTGCCCACCCATTTGTATCTTGGTCAAATCCTAGGCTGATAATGATTTAAACAAGATTAAAATATGAAAATGCAAAGGTAAGCATTGATCCTTCTTAGTCACTCTAAAATGAAGCTTTTGGGAGCAAAACCACTTCTCTTATGCGCTTGACTTCATAAGACGGAGTTTAGGGGTTAGGGGGTATAGATACATGATTTGTCTAGTTTGAATATGTCTAGACCTTGTTTATCAACTTAATTGGCTTACTATATGACATAAGAAAACTATTTGCTTTGGTTTTTCTTTTTCCTGATTTTTTTCAATTTTGATGCCCATTTGAATCTTGTCAAATCCTAGGTTTGACCGAGATAATTTAAACAAGCTTAAAACATGAATATGAAAAGGGAAGCATGTATCCTTCTTTGTCACTCTAAAATTAAGTTTTTGGGAGGTTTTTCAAATTTCCATGTTTGAAACCCAAAACCACTTCTCTTCATATGCTTGACTTCATAAGATAGAGTTCAGGGGTTAGGGGGTATAGATACATGATTTGTCTAGTTTGAATATGTCTAGACCTTGTTTATATATCAACTTTAATGCTTACTATATGACATAAGAAAACTATTTGCTTTGGTTTTCTTTTTTCTGACTTTTTTTCAATTTTGATGCCCATTTGAATCTTGTCAAATCCTAGGTTTGACCAAGATAATTTAAACAAGCTTAAAACATGAATATGAAAAGGGGAGCATGTATCCTTCTTAGTCACTCTAAAATGTAATTTTTGGGAGGTTTTTGAAATTTCCATGTTTGAAACCCAAAACCACTTCTCTTCACATGCTTGACTTCATAAGACAGAGTTTAGGGGTTAGGGGTATAGATACATGATTTGTCTGGTTTAATATGTCTAGACCTTGTTTATCAACTTCAATGCTTACTATATGACATAAGAAGACTATGTGATTTGGTTTTTCATTTTTCTGTTTTTTATTTTTCTGCCCATTTGAATCTTGGTCAAATCCTAGGTTTGACCTAGATTTAGACAAGTTTAACACGTAAATGAGCTAACTTGGATTTCCTACCCTTGAATCCATAGGAAACTTTGTTCTAATGCACTATTATAATCAACCGAGTTTTTACACCAACAGGTCTGTCACTTACGTGTGGTGCCCACGCTTGAGGTCCCACACTTCAGTGAGCACAAGTCACGTGCTATAGGTACGCAAACTCCCAGCCATCTTCTTTGTCAAGAGAAGACGCATCAGGATGCGTATTGGAAGTCTGTGGGTCCTTCTGGATCCTTCCGTTGTCCCTCTCACAAAAAAACAAATCTCTCTCATTCTCGGCCTCGCGACTCGCGCTCGCTCGCTCGCTCGCACCTCCTGCTCACTGACAAACCCTGCACAAAAGTCAACATCATCACCCGAAAAAGGGGAGACACCATAATGCTCTCCCTTCTTCTCTCCTTCCGAGTGATCCCTCTTCCTCCGAGTTTCACTCGACGGGCAAACACCCATGTGCTGCATAGTAATAGTAATAATAAAAAGGTAGTACTCGTTGAAAAATCGATATACGAATCTGTAATTAAATAGGTTAAACTAGGGTTTTGCCCAGTTCTACAGATCAAGGGTTCAAAAAAATCCAACTACGGGGTTCGAACAACACGATTCTAATCCAAGATTTTTTTCGACCTAGGTCACCCAAATGGCCTCAAACTATAGGGTTAGCATCTAGTGCAGTATGTGTGAAAATGTATGCACTATGTGTGCTATAACTTGTATGTCTTTCATATTTGAACCAAATTTGAACAAGTTTGAAATATTTGAAAAGGGGCTTTTGGCTTAAACGTTTGAAACCAAAAACCACTTCTCTTCATGCATGCTTGACTTCATAAGACAGAGTTTAGCTAGGGTTAGGGGGTAGATGCATGATTTTCCTGGTTTGAATATGTCTAGACCTTGTTTATCAACTTAATTGAATGCTTACTATATGACATAAGAATACTATGTGCCTTGTTTTTTATTTTTTGATTTTTTTAAAATTTTATGCCCATTTGAATCTTGGTCAAATCCTAGGTTTGAACATGGTTTAAACAAGTTTAAATCATGAATATGAAAAATTAAGCATCTATATATCCTTCTTAGTCACTCCAAAATGTAGCTCTTGGGAGGTTTTTTCGAAATTTCCATGTTTGAAACCAAAACCACTTCTTTTCATGCATGCTTGACTTCATAAGACAGAGTTTAGGGTTAGGGGTAGATATATACATGATTTTCTGGTTTGAATATGTCTAGGCCTTGTTTATCAACTTGAATGCTTACTATATATATATGACATAAGAATGTTATGTCCTTTGTTTTTTCATTCTTTTGATTTTTTATGAATTTCCATGCCCATTTGAATCTTTTGGTCAAATCCTAGAGGTTTGACCAAGATTGAAACAAGTTTAAAACATGAAAATGAAAAGGGAAGCTTGTATATCCTTCTTAGTCACTCTAAAATGAAGTTTTTGGGAGGTTTTTGAAATTTCCATGTTTGAAACCCAAAACCACTTCTCTTCATGCTAGACTTCATAAGACAATTTAATTAGGGGTTAGGGGTAGATACATGATTTGTCTGGTTTGAATATGTCCAAACCTTGCTTGTTTATCAACTTGAATGCTTACTATATGACATAAGAATGCTTACCATATGTTTGAATTTTAAAAGCATATAGTCTTCTTATGTCATATAGTAAGCATTCAAAAGTTTTTCTTTGAGAGAGTAGCATGCATTCAAAAGTTGATAAATAAGATTTGTACATATTCAAACCAGACAAATCATGTATCTACACCCCCTAACCCTAAACTCTGTCTTATGAAGTCAAGCATGAAGAGAAGTGCTTTTGGGTTTCAAACATGGAAATTTCACAAACCTCCCAAAAGCTTCATTTTACAGTGACTAAGAAGGATCCAGGCTTACCTTTTCATTTTCATTTTTAAACTGCTTGTTTAAATCTTGATCAAACCTAGGATTTGACCAAGATTCAAATGGGCATAAAAAATCAGGAAAAAATGAAAAAATGAAAAAACAAAGCACATATATAGCCTTCTTATGTCATATATATAGTAAGCATTCAATTAAGTTGATAATTTTAAACAAGGTCTATACATATTCAAACCAGAAAAAAGCATGTATCTACCCATGCATATATATATATAACCCTATACTTTTGTCTTATGAAGACGTCAAGGATGAAGAGAAGTGGATTTGGGTTTCAAACATGGAAATTTCAAAAACCTCCCAAAACATGTATATATCTACCCCTAAACCCTAATCTTTGTCTTATGAAGCCAAGCATATGAAGAGAAGTGATTTTGGGTTTCAAACATGGAAACTTCAAAAACCTCCCAAAAGCTTAATTTTAGAGAGACTAAGAATGATCCATGCTTACCTTTTCATTGCCATGTTTTAAACTTGTTTTAACCTTGGTCAAACCTAGGATTTGACCAAGATTCAAATGGGAGTAAAAATTCAGAAAAATTCAAAAAAAATGAAAAACCAAAGCACATATATAGCCTTCTTATGTCATATAGTAAGCATTCAAGTTGATAAACAAGGTCTAGACATATTCAAAGCAGAAATATCATGTATCATATCTACCCCTAACCCTAAACTCTGTCTTATGAAGTCAAACATATGAAGAGAATTGGGGATTTGGGAGTACTGTAAGGTTTGCTGCCTTCACTATGCACATGTACTCTTCGGAATTGCTTTATTTATCCATTACATCTGTGCTTCAGTTCTGCACAATCCGCTCTTCATTCTGTCGAATACCTTGCATGCATAGACAATTTTGAAACAAATCCTATTTGCAGGGCATTCACGCGTTGCTGATGCCATTAGACAAGCCGACAGTTCCAGCATTTATCCATACCAAGGAGGAACTGGATGGACATGGACCCATGCACTGGGTGGGTTGTAACGGCGACTGGGTGGCATTTGTCCAGCAGGACGGGCACTTGACGATCCGCAACATATACATATCAGATACTATTATACCTCTTCCATCTCTGCAAGATGCAGGAATTTCTTTGGGCCCTACTAGTGAATGGTGGCATGGCAGCCCACCATTCCTGTTCAAATACAAAATAGATAAAAGTTTGGAACTGCTCAAAGTACGGATCGTCAAGAGGCCGTACAAAGATGATCTAGCAGGGCCATGGCATTACGAGGTAATCGTTGTATTTGACGAATTGATCGCTATCCTACAAGCGCCCCTAGAAAAGGAGTGGAATATCCTGAGAAACCCTGAATTCTTTGATAGAAACAGCTATGTCGATGCCATGGGCATTCCTGGATATGGTACAAGTTCACACCTACATCGTGTATACGCAGTTACATATCCGTATGGAGATGTTCTGGTTTGGGAACCATATACCTGTGGTGAGTCTTTGTTTTATGTCTTAACTAGTAAATGGCATGCTGCACATGTTGGACCAATTACGATTCGCAATACTGATGTATAAAAGTTGCGTTCTAAATGTTGTTCAAACTTTCAATACAACTAATAATTTGGTTATACCATCAAAATAAGTGTGAGCATACAGTTTATAAATATGAACAAAAATTTGGAACCTTTCTTAATCACTATCAAGTGGGACGTGTGATATCGGTGTGAGACTGCTCTGATTTTTCTTCATAATGGAAACATGACGGTTCTAGAAACACGTGGACACTGGTGTGGTATTTTTTTCACGCGAATACCTCTAATCCCAACCGTTAGATTTTGGACACCAACAGTTGGAATTGCTGCTACATGTCTTGTTAAAAACTGGTGCCTTATAGTAGTAGAAAATAGAAGATAGAAGAGAAGAGATAATTTTCAGTGTAGTTCCTACTTGCTGCATTGTGGTTGATCTTTGTGCATTGCAGGGACACATGCAGCCCCGCGTCTCATTGACGCCCCTGTCATTGAAGATGAAGAAGCAGAAGTGGCTGCAATTTTCGCTCAAATCGAGGGAGATGCTGTCATGGAAGATGATGAAGCAAATGTGGCTCAAGGCGATGGAGGTGCCGATGAAGATAATGATGCTGATGAAGAAGAATTAGAAGAAGAAGAATTAGAAGAAGACGAATTCGATGATGAAGAATTAGATGATGATGGTGATAATCATAATTATGAAGATGAAGATGTATTTCTTGGATTTTCTGACCAGCGCACTTGGTTCCTGGCACCAATGAGAGCAGAGTCCATTACTGGTGAATCTGATCTCGCGTGGATTCAGGTTAAAGGTTATCGGCCCATCCTCGGTCCTCCAATATTACATATGGGTAACAAGCTGAGGTCTTATCCTTTGGTACGGTGCTACGTTTTCTTGAGATCTGCCCATACCTTGGACCCTGTAGAAGAGGCAAGGTGGGAAAGATTGAACAATTTGAAGGGGCGTTCTTTATTTCTTGGACTCAATCACCCAATTTTCATGCTACCCCCGCCAATCGACGCAGAGGCTGCAGAACCAGATTTCCAATTGTTCAAACCTGACTGTGTCTTTGCTACCCACAATCGCGCCCGTGATACATGGATACGTCCAAGGCCAAATTGGTGCAGAATGCACGTCAATGGAGGTCCTGCCATAGGCTCAAGATTGCAGTACAAAAAAGAGAAGATTGAACATAGAGCCGAAGCACCCATGTGGTTCGTCCCAACACTTCCACCTGTTTTTCCTTGAGAAATAAGAGACAGATGGTGACCTTATTTTATAGAGAAAACATAGTGTTCGTGAACTTAACCTCATGAACATTCGCTGTTCGGTTTTTGCTGAAATCAAAATTTTGCAGAGATGAAGATCTTTGTTTGAATCCCGTGCTGAACATATTTTTCACAAATTAGCTACCCGTATTGTGATGAATACATGCTGGTTTGTTGTTTGGTGCAGTAGCAGACATGAAGATCTTTGTCCTGAATACCACAATGGACATCTTTTTTTTCTTCAAAAATTAGCTAAGCTCACGCTATTAGGCGCAAATGCCTATTAAGAGATTTGGTGCTCTTGGGCACCAGTGCTCCTGCTATTTTAGAAAAAATAAAAATATATTTATTTGTTCAAAAAATTAGAAAAAAAATCATGGAGTAGCTAATGAATTGTCCCATAAACGTGCAAAATTTCAGTTTCAAATACAAAAAATTCTGGGCTACACAAAAGTAACAAACGTGTGGATCTGGGTATGCATATTTCAAATCTCCAAATTTCAACAGATTTTGTCTTTTTTGTGTAGTCTACAATATAAAGAATGTCATATTAAAATTTTACACGCTTGTAGGTTACTTTATTTATTATGTCTACATTCATTTTCAGATTTTTTTGAAACAAATATGTATGATATTTGATTTTTTTTTAAAACAGCACTGGTGCCCATTAGCCAAAGACACTTTTCGCAAATGCCTTCAATAAAGGAACGGATGGTGACCTTATTTTATAGAGAAACCATAGTGTTTGTGAACTTAAAGTCATGAACACACGCTGTTCGGTTTTTGGTGAAATCAAAATTTAGCAGAGATGAAGATCTTTGTTTGAATCCCGTGATGAACACATTTTTCCTAAATTAGCTACCAGTATTGTGATGAATACATGCCGGTCTGTTTTTCGGTGGAGTAGCAGACATGCAGGGGATCGAAAGAAACGGCAAAGTAGCCAGAAATCAGGGGTCAAATATAAATTCGAGAAAGGAAACGTTTATTCAACAGTCAGGCTGACATGTGGGACGTATCTTGCAGCCGCGGCCTCAACATTTATCATTCAGAGAGGATGACATGTGGGACCCACGAACCAGCATCGTTCTCGACGTTTCTCAAAGGGGGCAGGAGATCGAAAGAAAAAGGCAAGTAGCTCGAAATCAGGTGTCCAAAAAATCCAAGAAAGGAAAGGTTTATCGCACAAAGAGGCTGACATATTGTACCCAGTTTGCAGCAGCGTCATCAACGTTTCAAAGGCGGTGGAGTTCGAAAGAAAAAGGCAAATAGCCAGAAATTAGGGGTCAAAAATAAATCCAGCAAAGGAAACTTTTATCGTACAAAGAGGCTGACATGTGGGACCCAGCCAGCAGCGTCCTCAACGTTTCTAAGGTGGCAGGCAATGGAAAAAAGGCAAATAGCCAGAAATTAGGGGTCAAAAATAAATGCAACAATAGAAACTCTTATTGTTCATAGAGGCTGACATGTTGGACCCATGAGCCAGCAGGGCCCTCAACGTTTCAAAGGCGTCACGGGATCAAAAGAAAAGAACCAAGTAGTCATTAATTAGGTGTCAAAAATAAATCCAAGAAAGTAAATGTTTTACTTTTCATAGAGGCTGTCATATGGGACCCATGAGCCAGCAGCGTCCTCAACGTTTCTAAGGCGGCTGGGGATCGAAAAAAAAAGCGAAGTAGCCATTAATTAGGGGTCAACAATAAATCCAAGAAAAGAAATGTTTATTGTTCTTAGAGGCTGACATGTGGGAGCTATGCGCCAGCAGCGTCCTCATCGTTTCAAAGGCGGTCGGGGATCCAAAGAAAAAGGCAAATAGCCAGAAATCAGGGGTAAAAAAAAATCCAAGAAAAGAAATATTATTGTTCATAGAGGCTGGCATGTGGGACCCATGAGCCAGCAGCGTCCACAATTTCAAAGGCGGCACAGGATCGAAAGAAAAAGGCAAGTGACCAAAAATCAGGGGGTAAAAAATCCAAGAAAAAAACTTTATTGTACATAGAGGATGACATGCGGGTCCCATGAGCCAACAACTTACTCGTCGTTTCAGAGGGCCGAGGCGGCATGAGATCGAAAGAAAAAGGAAAGTGACCAAATATCAGGAGCAAAAAATAATCCATGAAAAGAAACTTTCATTGTACATAGAGGATGACATAGGGTCCCATGTTGTAGCAGCGGTCTGAACGTTTCAAAGACGGCATGAGATCGAAAGAAAAAGGCAAGTGACCAAATATCAGGAGCCAAAAATAATCCAAGAAAAGAAACTTTTATTGTACCTTTGAGAGTCGGCATGAGATTGAAAGAAAAAGGCAAGTGACCAAATATCAGGAGCCAAAAACCTAGAAAAGAAACTTTTATTGTACATAGAGTATGACATGCGGGTCCCATGACGCTGCAGCATCCTCAACGTTTCCAAGGCGGCAGGGGATCAAATGAAAAGGAAATAGCCAAAAAGCAGAGGGTGAAAAAAATCGAAGAAAAGAAACTTTTATTGTTCATAGTGGATGACATGTGGGACCCATGAGGCAGCAGCATCCTCAACGTTTCCAAGCAGCAGGGGATCGAAAGAAAAAGGAAATAGCCAAAAATCAGAGCGTGAAAAATAATCCAAGAAAAGAAACTTTTATTTTACATAGAGGATGACATGTGGGTCCCATTTTGCAGCAGCGGTCTCAACGTTTCAAATGCGGCTTGAGATCAAAAGAAAACGAAAGTAGCCCGAAATTAGGGGGAATAAAACTCCAAGAAAAGAAAGTTTTTTGTACATAGAGGATGACATACGGGTCCCAAGGCGGCAGGGGAACAAAAGAAAAAGGAAATAGCCAAAAATCAGAGGGGTGAAAAAAAATCCAAGAAAAAAGAAACTTTTAGAGTTCATAGTTCATAGAGGATGACATGCGGGTCCCATGAGGCAGCAGCGTCCACAACGTTTCCAAGGCGGCACACAGGACCAAAAGAAAAAGGATGTACCCCTGCTGGGCCTTTTGATCAAAAAATAATCCAAGATAAGGAAGATATAAATTGGGGCTGCCTGGCCATCTGGGCCTTCTAACCTGCTGGACGTCTTTTGACTCGTACAATTTCAGCCCACTCCAAAACAAGAAAGTCCTATGCTTCGCAAAAACAAAACAAAAACAAGGAGATTCATATTAGTTCGTTTATGTAAAAATAAAGATTTAATTTATCCGTTTGCAATAGCTCAGAGCGAAATACACTTTTTATTGTCTGCAAAATAATCAAGATATCACATGTTTCTTGTACGGGGAGGCTGACATCGGGACCCATGAGCCAGCAGCGTCGTCAAAGTTTTAAAGGCGGCAGGGGATCGAAAGAAAAAATAAATCAAAAATCAGTTGGTAAAAAAATCGAAGAAAAGAAACATTTATCGTTCTGAGAGGATGACATGCGGGACCCATGTGGCAGCAGCATCCTCAACGTTTCCAAGGCAGCACGGGATCCAAAAAAAGGCAAAATAGCCAGAAATTAGGGGTCAAAATAACTCCAAGAAAAGAAAGGTTTATCGTCCATAGAGGCTGACATGTGGGACCCATTAGCGAGCAGATTCTTCAACGTTCAAAGGCGGCAGGGGATCAAAAGAAAAAGGAAGTAGCCAGAAATTAGGGGTAAAAAATAACTCCAACAATGGAAACTTTTATTGTTCATAGAGGATGACATGCGGGACCCATGAGCCAGCAGCTTCCTCAACGTTTCAAAGGCGGCATGGATCGAAAGAAAAGGCAAGTGACCAAATATCAGGAGCCAAAAATAATCCAAGAAAAGAAACTTTATTGTACATAGAGGATGACATGCGGGTCCCATGAGCCAGCAGCTTCCTCAACGTTTCAAAGGCGGCATGGGATCGAAAGAAAAAGGCAAGTGACCAAATATCGGAGCCAAAATAATCCAAGAAAAGAAACTTTATTGTACATAGAGGATGACATGCGGGTCCCATTTAGCAGCAGCGGTATCACCGTTTGAGATGCGGCAGGAGGTCGAAAGAAAAAAGGCAAGTGACCAAATATCGGGGCCAAAAAATCCAAGAAAAGAAAGTTTTATAGTACATAGAGGATGACATGCGGGTCCCATTTTGCAGCAGCTGTATCACCGTTTGAGAGGCGGCGAGGATCGAAAGAAAAAGGCAAGTGACCAAATATGAGGTGCCAAAAATAATCAAAGAAAAGAAAGTTTTCATTTCAAAGGCGGCGGGGATCAAAAGAAAAAGGAAGTAGCCAGAAATTAGGGGTCAAAAATAACTCCAAGAAAGGAAACTTTTATTGTTCATAGAGGATGACATGCGGGACTCATGCGCCAGCAGCTTCCTCAACGTTTCAAAGGCGGCATGAGATCGAAAGAAAAAGGCAAGTGACCAAATATCGACCAAAATAATCCAAGAAAAGAAATTAATGTACATAGAGGATGACATGTGGGACCCATTTTGCACAGGACCAAAAGAAAAATGAAGTAGCCAGAAATCAGGGGGTGAAAAAAATCCAAGAAAAGAAAGATTTCAATTGGGCTGCATCTGGACATCTGGGCCTTCGAACTATCCTGCTGGGTCTTTTGACTCGTACAATTTCAGCCCACTCCAAAACAGGAAAGTTCGGATTTTTCTCAAAAAAAACAGGAAAGTCCTATGCTTCGCAAAAACAAAAAACAAGGACACTCAACATATAAGTTTGTTTATGTAAAAATGAAGATTTAATTTATCCGTTTGCAATAGCTCAGAGCGAAATACACTGTTTATTGTCTGGAAAATAATCAAGATATCACATGTTTCTTGTACGGGGAGGCTGACATCGGGGACCCATGAGCCAGCAGCGTCCGTTTCAAAGGCGGCAGGGGATCGAAAATAAAATAAAAAACTAAAAATCAGTTGGTAAAAAAATCCAAGAAAAGAAAACATTTATCGTTCTGAGAGGATGACATGCGGGACCCATGAGGCAGCAGCATCCAACGTTTCCAAGGCGGCAGGGGATCAAAAGAAAAAAAGGAAATAGCCAGAAATTAATTAGGGTTAAAAAATAAATCCACCAAAGGAAACTTTTATTGTTCATAGAGGATGACATGTGGGACCGACCTGCCAACAGCGTCCTCATCGTTTCAAAGGGGCAGGGATCAAAAGAAAAAGGCAAATAGCCAGAAATTAGGGGTCAAAAATAACTCCAAGAAAGGAAACTTTTATTGTTCGTAGAGGATGACATGGGGGACCCATGAGCCAGCAGCTTACTCAACGTTTCAAAGGCGGCATGAGATCGAAAGAAAAAAACGCAAGTGACCAAATATGAGGTGCCAAAAATAATCCAAGATTTATTGTACATAGAGGATGACATGCGGGTCCCATTTTGCATCAGGGGGCTTGAGATCAAAAGAAAAAGAAAGTAGCTAGAAATTAGGGGGTCAAAAAAAATCCAAGAAAAGAAAGTTGATGGACATAGAGGTTGACATGCGGGTCCCATGTGCCAGCAGCTTACTCAACGTTTCAAAGGGGCCAGGGGATCAAAAGTAAAAGGCAAATAGCCAAAAATCAGAGGGTGAAAAAAAATCCAAGAAAAAAACTTTTATAGCACATAGAGGATGACATGCGGGTCCCATGAGCCAGCAGGTTCCTCAACGTTTCAAACGTGGCATGAGATCGAAAGAAAGAAAAAGGCAAAATATCAGGAGCCAAAAATAATTCAAGAAAAGAAACTTGATTGTACATAGAGGATGACATGCGGGTCCCATGTGTAAGCAGCTTACTCAACGTTTCCAAGGCGGCAGGGCATCAAAAGAAAAAGGAAATAGACAAAAATCAGAGAGTGAAAAAAACCATAGAAAATAAACTTTTATAGCACATAGAGGATGACATGCGGGTCCCATGAGCCAGCAGGTTCCTCAAAGTTTCAAACGTGGCATGAGATCGAAAGAAAAAAACGCAAGTGACCAAATATCAGGAGCCAAAAATAATCCAAGAAAAGAAAGTTTTATAGTACATAGAGGATGACATGCGGGTCCCATTTAGCAGCAGCGGTATCACCGTTTGAGAGGCAGCAGGGGATCGAAAGAAAAAGTAAAGTACCAAATATGAGGTGCCAAAAATAATCCAAGAAAAGAAAGTTTTATAGTACATAGAGGATGACATGCGGGTCCCATTTAGCAGAGGTTCCTCAACGTTTCAAACGTGGCATGAGATCGAAAGAAAAAGGCAAGTGACCAAATATCAGGAGCCAAAAATAATTCAAGAAAAGAAACTTGATTGTACATAGAGGATGACATGCGGGTCCCAATTAGCAGCAGCGGTATCACCGAGAGGCTGCACGGGATCGAAAGAAAAAGGCAAGTGACCAAATATCAGGAGCCAAAAATAATCCAAGAAAAGAAATTTTATTGTACGTAGAGGATGACATGCGGGTCCCATTTTGCAGCAGCGGTCTCAACGTTTCCAAGGCGGCACAGACCAAAAGAAAAATGAAGTAGCCAGAAATCAGGGGGTGAAAAAAATCCAAGAAGAAAGATTTCAATTGGGCTGCATCTGGACATCTGGGCTTTCGAACTATCCTGCTTGGCCTTTTGACTCGTACAATTTCAGCCCACTCCAAAACAGGAAAGTTCCGAATTTTCTAAAAAAACAGGAAAGTCCTATGCTTCGCAAAGACAAAAAAACAAGGAGATTCAACATATAAGTTTGTTTATGTAAAAATAAAGATTTAATTATCCGTTTGAAATAGCTCAGAGCGCAATACATTGTTTATTGTCTGCAAAATAATCAAGATATCATATGTTTCTTGTACGGGGAGGCTGACATCGGGGACCCATGAGCCAACAGCGTCGTCAACGTTTTAAAGGCGGCAGGGGATGGAAAGAAAAAATAAACCAAAAATCTGTTGGTAAAAAATCCAAGAAAAGAAACATTTTCGTTCTGAGAGGATGACATGCGGGACCCATGAGGCAGCAGCATCCTCAGCGTTTATTGTTCATAGAGGTTGACATGTGGGACCCGTGAGCCAGCGGCGTCCTCAACGTTTTAAAGGCTGCAGGTGATCGAAAGAAAAAATAAGCCAAAAATCGTTTGGTCAACAAAATCCAAGAAAATAAACATTTACCGTTCTGAGAGGATGACATGCGGGACCCATGAGGCAGCAGCATCCTCAACGATTCCAAGGCGGCAGGGGAAATATCCAGAAATTAATTAGGGGTTCAAAATAAATCCATCAAAGGAAACTTTTATTGTTCATAGAGGATGACATGTGGGACCGACCTGCCAACAGCGTCCTCATCGTTTCAGAGGGGGCAGGAGATCAAAAGAAAAAGGCAAATAGCCAGAAATTAGGGGTAAAAAATAACTCCAAGAAAGGAAACTTTTATTGTTCGTAGAGGATGACATGCGGGACCAATGAGCCAGCAGCTTACTCAATGTTTCAAAGGCGGCATGAGATCGAAAGAAAAAGGCAAGTGACAAAATATCAGGAGCCAAAGATAATCCAAGAAAAGAAACTTTATTGTACGTAGAGGATGACATGCGGGTCCCATTTAGCAGCAGCGGTCTCAACGTTTCAAATGCGGCTTGAGATCAAAATAAAAAGAAAGTTGATTGTACATAGAGGATGACATGCGGGTCCCATGAGTCAGCAGCTTACCCAACGTTTCCAAGGCGGCAGGGGATCAAAAGAAAAAGGAAATAGCCAAAAATCAGAGGGTGAAAAAAATAAAGAAAATAAACATTTATAGCACATAGAGGATGACATGCGGGTCCCATGAGCCAGCAGGTTCCTCAACGTTTCAAACGTGGCATGAGATCGAAAGAAAAAGGCAAGTGACCAAATATGAGGAGCCAAAAATAATTCAAGAAAAGAAAGTTTTATAGTACATAGAGGATGACATGCGGGTCCCATTTAGCAGCAGCGGTATCACCGTTTGAGAGGCGGCAGGGGATCAAAAGAAAAAAGAAATTGCCAAAAATCAGAGGTGAAAAAAACCAAGAAAATGAACTTTTATAGTACATAGAGGATGACATGCGGGTCCCATGAGCCAGCAGGTTCCTCAACGTTTCAAACGTGGCATGAGATCGAAAGAAAAAGGTAAGTGACCAAATATGAGGTGCCAAAAATAATTCAAGAAAAGAAAGTTTTATAGTACATAGAGGTTGACATGCGGGTCCCAGTTAGCAGCAGCGGTATCACCGTTTGAGAGGCGGCGGGGATCGAAAGAAAAAGGCAAGTGACCAAATATGAGGTGCCAAAAAAACTCCAAGAAAAGAAAGTTTTATAGTACATAGAGGATGACATGCGGGTCCCATTTAGCAGCAGCGGTATCACCGTTTGAGAGGCGGCAGGGGATCGAAAGAAAAAGGCAAGTGACCAAATTTGAGGTGCCAAAAAAACTCCAAGAAAAGAAAGTTTTATAGTACATAGAGGATGACATGCGGGTCCCATTTAGCAGCAGCGGTATCACCGTTTGAGAGGCGGCGGGGATCGAAAGAAAAAGGCAAGTGACCAAATATGAGGTGCCAAAAATAATTCAAGAAAAGAAAGTTTTATAGTACATAGAGGATGACATGCGGGTCCCATTTAGCAGCAGCGGTATCACCGTTTGAGAGGCGGCAGGGGATCGAAAGAAAAAGGCAAGTGACCAAATTTGAGGTGCCAAAAAAACTCCAAGAAAAGAAAGTTGATTGCACATAGAGGATGACATGCGGGTCCCATTTAGCAGCAGCGGTCTCAACGTTTCCAAGGCGGCAAGGGATCAAAAGAAAAAGGAAGTAGCCAGAAATCAGGGGGTCAAAAAAATCCAAGAATAGAAAGAATTTTGGTTCATAGAGGATGACATGCGGGACCCATGATCCTGCATCGTAAATTTGGCCTTGGACGTATCCATGTATCACGGGCGCGATTGTGGGTAGCAAAGACACAGTCAGGTTTGAACAATTGGAAATCTGGTTCTGCAGCCTCTGCGTCGATTGGCGGGGGTAGCATGAAAATTGGGTGATTGAGTCCAAGAAATAAAGAACGCCCCTTCAAATTGTTCAATCTTTCCCACCTTGCCTCTTCTACAGGGTCCAAGGTATGGGCAGATCTCAAGAAAACGTAGCACCGTACCAAAGGATAAGACCTCAGCTTGTTACCCATATGTAATATTGGAGGACCGAGGATGGGCCGATAACCTTTAACCTGAATCCACGCGAGATCAGATTCACCAGTAATGGACTCTGCTCTCATTGGTGCCAGGAACCAAGTGCGCTGGTCAGAAAATCCAAGAAATACATCTTCATCTTCATAATTATGATTATCACCATCATCATCTAATTCTTCATCATCGAATTCGTCTTCTTCTAATTCTTCTTCTTCTAATTCTTCTTCATCAGCATCATTATCTTCATCGGCACCTCCATCGCCTTGAGCCACATTTGCTTCATCATCTTCCATGACAGCATCTCCCTCGATTTGAGCGAAAATTGCAGCCACTTCTGCTTCTTCATCTTCAATGACAGGGGCGTCAATGAGACGCGGGGCTGCATGTGTCCCTGCAATGCACAAAGATCAACCACAATGCAGCAAGTAGGAACTACACTGAAAATTATCTCTTCTCTTCTATCTTCTATTTTCTACTACTATAAGGCACCAGTTTTTAACAAGACATGTAGCAGCAATTCCAACTGTTGGTGTCCAAAATCTAACGGTTGGGATTAGAGGTATTCGCGTGAAAAAAATACCACACCAGTGTCCACGTGTTTCTAGAACCGTCATGTTTCCATTATGAAGAAAAATCAGAGCAGTCTCACACCGATATCACACGTCCCACTTGATAGTGATTAAGAAAGGTTCCAAATTTTTGTTCATATTTATAAACTGTATGCTCACACTTATTTTGATGGTATAACCAAATTATTAGTTGTATTGAAAGTTTGAACAACATTTAGAACGCAACTTTTATACATCAGTATTGCGAATCGTAATTGGTCCAACATGTGCAGCATGCCATTTACTAGTTAAGACATAAAACAAAGACTCACCACAGGTATATGGTTCCCAAACCAGAACATCTCCATACGGATATGTAACTGCGTATACACGATGTAGGTGTGAACTTGTACCATATCCAGGAATGCCCATGGCATCGACATAGCTGTTTCTATCAAAGAATTCAGGGTTTCTCAGGATATTCCACTCCTTTTCTAGGGGCGCTTGTAGGATAGCGATCAATTCGTCAAATACAACGATTACCTCGTAATGCCATGGCCCTGCTAGATCATCTTTGTACGGCCTCTTGACGATCCGTACTTTGAGCAGTTCCAAACTTTTATCTATTTTGTATTTGAACAGGAATGGTGGGCTGCCATGCCACCATTCACTAGTAGGGCCCAAAGAAATTCCTGCATCTTGCAGAGATGGAAGAGGTATAATAGTATCTGATATGTATATGTTGCGGATCGTCAAGTGCCCGTCCTGCTGGACAAATGCCACCCAGTCGCCGTTACAACCCACCCAGTGCATGGGTCCATGTCCATCCAGTTCCTCCTTGGTATGGATAAATGCTGGAACTGTCGGCTTGTCTAATGGCATCAGCAACGCGTGAATGCCCTGCAAATAGGATTTGTTTCAAAATTGTCTATGCATGCAAGGTATTCGACAGAATGAAGAGCGGATTGTGCAGAACTGAAGCACAGATGTAATGGATAAATAAAGCAATTCCGAAGAGTACATGTGCATAGTGAAGGCAGCAAACCTTACAGTACTCCCAAATCAGGTGATGATGTTGAGTCTAAATTCATGCATGATGTTTGGCAATAAGAAAAGTTGATTGAAAAAACACAAGCTGAAACGAGATGAGTAAATAAATAAATACTCTTACAGTATTGTCGCGGTCGTCTGGCCATGTCTCGGGGTCGCAGTGGAGCAGGCTCGGTAAACCGAACGGAACCTTATGCGCTCCGCGGATGGCATGCCGCATGCCGATCATGCCTCGAGCGAGGCGACCAGTGCTGAGGATATCCGCCCGCTCGGCTATGTTCTCCACCAGTGGGTAGTGGAGGTTGCCCCACCCCATGGACTGGTGGTAGCAATCAGGAATCTCCTCAACCTTACGCTTCTGCTTCATTGGAGTCGGTAATCTAATGCAAGGGAGAGAGGGGTGAACGGGAGAAAGAGACAGAAGAGGGTTTTTTTTGGAGAAGATGCAGTAGTAGTACTACGATACTAGGAGGTGGAGATGCGGGGCATGTTTCCGGGGGAGAGGAACCACTATTTCCCTTTAAAAAAATAACAGCACTTGCGCATTAGAACTTGGGGCGGGGATATAGCGGTAAGAGGTATTGACCAACTTTCCCTCACCTTGACCCCACGTGGTTGTGAACCCGAGATAATTCTTTTTGATGAACCCGATATACTTATTATAGTACTAAAATAGTACAAGTATATACCTTGTACTCCTATATACTAACATTACTATTTTAAGGACTTATGTTCCATGAGCAACAACTTCCCCCACTCCGCTCATCCGAAATCCTAGCCCCTCCAACTTCAAGGACCAATCAACATAGCTATGGCCTTCTAATTTGGCTCAAGTCGCCGCACACATAGTCCTCCCGCCGACAAGGAATAGGAGCATCAGCCCTTTCGTCGCTTGTTGTTATACATAATCATATACAGTACCATATATATTTCAAATTTCCATATCAAAAAATAGTTCAAATCTGAATTTTAACATCTCAAGCTAAACCCTCGCTTGCTCTTAAACATAAGCATACCATAGTTCTACTTTTGTCTTCACCGAACAACAGAACACAATGTGTTCATCACAACATAGCCAACCGGAGTACCTAGTAATGTAACTAGAGAAGTGAACCTATAGTTGATCAAGCCTTCAACTTTAACACAATAATACCCCCACATTATGTGTTGAGGAGCCACACCCATATATTTAAGAGTACCATCATGTAGACCACAAATGCATCAATGAAGAGAGGGGTATACTTATAGACCACCTCTTTACAAAACAGTTGTAATTAGTAGACCACAATTGCCTCGTTCATTAGCTATGAAATTACATACTATCAGTAGCTACAATGGCTGCAGGCCCTGTTTCAGAATTAAACATCACACTTGTTCCAATCCGGGGCGTTGGCGAAGTTTGGGATGAACCAAAGCGGTGTCTTTACCAGGTACCTATCTTTTTTTGTTTTGCATGTTTTCTCCAAGGCGTTGGTTTGGAAACCAACGGCGCAATCTTCACGATTCAGACTGAATCGGCATATTTCAGGCAGCTGCGAATTGCGAAGCCATGCTTCATTCGGCAAGGTGTACACACAATTTCTTCTCGTCAGACATCCTGGGACAACATCTGCACCGCCTAATGGCAGCATAATCGGATAGTTCACTCCAAGGAAAAGAGAATATTCTCCAAGGTCATCAATCTTTTCCCATGGAATACCTTCATTTAACTTACTAGTGTCCTTCGTGAACACCAGGCAACCAAACCCAGAAGCATAGTTGCCAACAGTGCGACCATGATGAACACGACGATCAGAAGCAGTATGGCAAACTTTACAGGAATATTCCCTTTCATCAGCAATGCCCAGTGTATGGATCAGAAGAAGTCTAGAACCATCTATAGATCTTGCTAACCACCACATGCCATAATCGACCTCGTGATCATGGCCAAGAGCATCATCAAGTGCACACCGCCATTCAAACACAATGGGCGGTGGCTCTACGATCAGCGGAGGACCTGCTTGAAAACGAAATTACTGTTAAGAAGGGTATGTTTGGTTTGCACAAATCTGAAAACGTAAGAATTGGGAAAACGCATTAGGATTCAGATGGGATGATATAATGGCATTTCCATTCAATAATACAGCATATTGGTGTATTTGAGTACATCACATGGGAAACCAAAGGATTCATTTCAAGAAGTTCAAGTAGAGGTCAAAATCCAACATAATTCAATCTGAGAATAAAACTCCTAATTATACAATCCTCAAATTTTTCTATGGTAATCATCTCGAATAAAAAGTCTAAATACCAATGAAATTTCATCCGAAGCAAATATGCCCCAAGCCTCCAAGTCAGATCAGTCAGGTTCGAAAATTAATAAGTTTGTGCATTAAAATTATCTTTACAGCCATGAATAATGAAGCTCATCATACACTACGTCCGGAGGAAAATTACCAGCTTGCTGAGGATTCCATGCGTGAACAGTGCCAGTATGAGTTGTGGCAAACACAAGCCCATTGTGGAGAATTGCATCGCTGTAATTGTAAAAGATGTGGGACTTGGGCTCTGTAAGAACTGTCCATCCAGAATCTTCGCCGCAAAGGAGGGCAACTCTGATGTCAAAAACAGCAACAAGAGAGAAATTTTTGTACCCCCCAGCAGCTGTGGGAACTTGGCAAATATATATCTTGTGAAATATAATAGCACGAAGGTTGTGGTGGTATATATTTGGAATGTGGGTGGTTTCAAACGGCACAGGGAGAGGAATTTCACGGCGAGTGTAGACGTTGACAAGTTTCCATTTGCAAGCAGGAAAGCCAGTGTCAACCATGGCAACCCAATCTCCATTGGCACCTACCCACTGCTTACCCGTACCGTCTGGCATCACAGCGTCGGAGGAGAACCTGTCCAGCGGCGTCAGCTTGCAATCCCGTGCTACCTTCGTCGGGTGAGAATGAAGAACACATGGGAGGCCAAACGGGAGAGAAAAAGATAGAGTTGCACTATCATTTGCAGAGTCGAAAAATAGTTTGGACGAACCGACGAGGCTCGCGGCGGTGATGACGTCGCATCTTGTTACGAGTTCTTCAAGGGGACCTTCGGAAAAGACCTTCTGAAACAGTTCAGAGTCATCATTTTCCTTGTTCGATGCCGCCATCGCAGGGCAGGGGGTGGGTCTATGAGGTTTGGGTTCAACTGATTGGAGTTTAATTTGGGTTCGATGGCGGCAGGTGGCGGGGAAGATGAAGAACGGAGGCTCTCAAACTGGGCGGTGGAATTGATTCTAAAGCTGCATGGCGGCGGCACTGGCGCGTGCTATGGAAGGTGGTCGATTGGTGCGGGCGGGGGCGGAGGTAGACGATGGAGGTGAACCGAAATAGGGCAGGTGGGGGCGGGGCGCTTGACTTCGCTCCTCTACACTCTACAGCATCTCCTCCTGTTTCTTGGAAAGTGTATAGACCCATAATAAAAAGTCACTGTTCCCTCTGAAAAGGTGAAGAACAAGTCACTGGTCTAACGTGCAAATTTGGACATCCCAAGCTATGTGTTGTCATGTCAATTCAATGTCCATGGCAGTATTTTGAATTTTGCGTGACCAAAAGAAGTACGCCTTGGCCTTTCACAATCGGGGTTTCTTTAGAGCAAGAACAATAGAAGAGCCAACAGCTGGCAAAAGTACCACGTAGGCGGGCTATAAGCGCCCACTATTGTCCTACTTCCTCTTGGCGTGATACTCCCTCCGTCCACAAATAAGTGGACGTGCGGGATTTTCAAGGTAAATTAGTAAAAGGAAAGAAAAAAATGCATTGGAGCACTCGTATCTTAAGAAACACATGTACTCAACCACGGTTGTAGATTTTCTCGGCGCAAGACTTTTCCCCAGCAGTTGTGGCTTTCAGTTATTCGTGGGTGTGGGGAGGAGCTCCGCCGCATCGGTAGAAAGCAAAGAGGGACGGCGGCTCTCGATCGTGCGGTGTACTCGTAAATCACGTGCGACCCATGCCCTAATAATTCACAATGCATTGATGAGGGCTATCACTTCATCATCCAATAAAATGTACTTAGTAACTATGGTAATAATATTGTCTTCTCGCAAAAAAAATGGTAAAAATATTGTCTCTTAAGCCATGTACTAGTACAGTGCAAGATGCTTTAGAGAAATAAACCTATATTTTATTGCTACTCCGTAATACACATGGTTATTTATTCTAGGCAAATGCCTACCGAAAGATGTAGGAATAGGGAAATGTAGGATTGCAATGTCATGTCCACTCCAATCCTATAGGAATTCATAGAATCCAAACTTTGTTTGATTCCACCATAGGAAAAGTAAAGCATTCTTAAAAAGAGGCATGAGTAGATGTTTAATTTTCTATGGAATCTGTGCAAAGAAATCCTTAGGAAAAATTCCTATCGGAAACAATCCTACAAATCAAACAGCCAAGGATTCAATTGTACCAATTTCCTATGCAAATCCTTGGTGTTCACCCAATCCTCTCGAATACTCATCCAAAAAATGCACTAATACTTTGATGGGGAGTTTTTGTATTCTAGGCAAGAATAGAGGGTTTGCGGGGATCACTTGAGAAGTGTATTAACCAAAGAAGGCATAAGTAATACACCAACACACACTAACATGCCCTTAATGGATGTATCTCCATAAACTCCCTCTGTTCTTTATTACTACTACTAGTTTATGTACTTCTTAACTAATATGGGATAATCATGAAATATATTTTCTAACATTCAGCCAAAATATAGTGTTTCGACTTTTTAAAATACTGAAAAACTAGTAATTAAAAATATTTGAGCTATCAAATCTAGGAAGTTTGAAAATATTTTGTATTCCGTCTGAAAGTTGTGTTACTTGGTGTAAGATTCACACAAAAATGATGAAAATATCAAACCTTCAAAAAAATTGTAGTAATTCAAACGTTATGTGCGTTTCATAATTTTGCAAAATCGATTCTATTTGCAATTAAAACTATAGTAGTTGGTGGTCCCCGATCATCTGATTTGCTCTTAAACAGCTCAATCCTAAATTTGAACCTCCCTGCAACAGAACACGATAGTTGGTGGTTTGTGCGGAAAAAAATTACAGTTTTAAAAAGTGTTTTACGCAACGAAGGCAGCAATAAGCGGTAGTTTGTGCAATTTCCTCGTGTAAACAACATGTAGCGTCGAAGTAATAGTACTAGGAGTACAGAAATCTTGTGTAATTTCTAGTTCTACATATTACTAGTGTCCACTGTTTGAGAGTTGATGGTGAATGGGTCTAATTTTCAATCGAATGAGAATTAGCAAATTGATTTTTATGACAAAAGCATACAAAGGGAGTAAAACAACATACCCGCATTCGCCGCTGCTACCAGCATGCGATGCCTCCACGAGTGCATTGACGGCTGCTGCAAATCCTCGGAAGGCATCTAGGTTTTGCAGATCGTCGATTGCCGCTGTCCGGCTAAGCTTAACCAGCATAGCTGCCGCCAAGATATCTCGGATTTGGACCACAGGCAGAAGCTGATTGGGGTCGAAGGATTGCCTGATTCGGAATTTGAAGTACCAAGCCCTCGGCTCCGATGATGGAAGTTTGGAACTCGGCCCGGCCAGAACCTCCCAAATCTGTGTGTGGCAGTGGATGCCCATCGGCATCCCCAATGCTGCCGACGCCGTGATGTGGTCGGTCGCACTTTGGTCCCCACTAAAGGCTGGGGCTGCAGCACGTCGCCGCCGCCCCCGACGTCCCCACGACGGCAACGCCATGGACCGAGGCGCTGAGTTTGTTGGCGAACCCGAAGCCCTGGATGGCAAGTGCTTCTTCACAATGGAAGCATCCTCACCCGGCGAGGTTCGCCCCCGGCGCATGCCTATGCTCCGACCAGCCCACTTTGCCGCTGCTGCCTGGGCTGCCGCCGATACCTGGGCCACCGCCGCTTCATGGGACCCCCTCCCTCCTCTCCCTCTCCTAGATCAAAGGGCGCCAGGAGTCTAGCCACAGCAAGACACAGAGCCGCCTGCTTCATCGCACACCAATGGCACACAGACATTTGCGAGCTTTTAGCGCACACCCCTCCGAGGCTGAGTCGTGGAGCCTGGGTGCACGGGGCTATGGCTGGAGGAGTCGCCATGGGACGAGGGGTGTCGAGTGCTCGGGCAAGTACGGGAAAGGCGAAGTTTTGCATAACCTTATATGATCACATCAATGCTTCTCAAGGAGCCAAATACTGTATGAGAAACCGGAAAAGTTTGAACGTTTGAAAACTTTGCCGGCATAATGCATCCTTCCAATGCACGCCTACTAAGGTAGAAAGCCAACTCAATTGCTACTTTGTTGGCAAAATGTACCATGGCTCAATCTTAGGTCACACACCCATGAAGCCAAGTTAACACATCTATCAATTGGTATATTTTGGTCATATTCAAAATTTTACTTGAAACTTGTTGGTCATGCCATTCTACTACTCGCCTAACACTTTTTCTACGCGGGAAGGAGGGGGGTATGATGCTACCCTGAATTTTTATGCCCATTTGTATCTTGGTCAAATCCTAGGTTTGACCAAAATTTAAAACATGAAAATGAAAAATTAAGCCTGGATCCACTACAAGAAAAGTTGCCAAACTTTTCTTGTAGTGATCCTTCTTAATTAGTAACTTCAAAATGAAGCTTTTGGAAGGTTTTTGAAATTTCCATGTCTGAAACCCAAAACACCTCTTCATGATTGACTTCATAAGACAAATCGAGTTTAGGGTTAGGGGTAGATACATGATTTTTCTAGTTTGAATATGTCTAGACCTGGCTTATCAACTTGAATGCTTAGTATATGACATAAGAAGATGTACTATGTGCATTGGTTTTTCATTTATTTGATTTGTTTTGAATTTTTATGCCGAATCAAATTTTGGTCAAATCATAGGTTTAACCAAGATTTAAACAAGTTTAAAACATTAAAATGAAAAATTAAGCATGGATCCTTCTTAGTCACTCCAAAATGAAGCTTTTGGGAGGCTTTTGAAATGTCTATGTTTGAAACCCAAAACCACTTCTCTTCATGCTTGACTTCATAAGACAGATGAGTTTAGGGTTAGGGGTAGATACATGATTTTTCTGGTTTGAATAGGTCTAGACCTTGTTATCAAGTTGAATGGCTTACTATGTGACATAAGAAGACTATGTGCTTTGGTTTTTCATTTTTGATTTTTTCGATTGTTTTTATGCCCATTTGAATCTTGGTCAAATCCTAGGTTTGAACAAGAATTTAAACAAGTTTAAAACATGAAAATGAAAAGGTAAGCATGGATCCTTCTTAGTCAGTCCGAAATGAAGCTTTTGGGCGGTTTTCGAAATTTCCATGTTTGAAAACCCAAACCACTTCTCTTCATGCTTGACTTCATAAGACAAATTTAGGGTTAGGGGTATAGATACATGATTTTTCTTGTTTGATATGTCTAGATATTGTTTATCAACACTTGAATGCTTACAATATATGTGACGCAAGAAGACTATGTGTTATGGTTTTTCATTTTTGGGGGTTTTTTCGAATTTTTTATGCGCACTTGAATCTTGGTCAAATCCTAGCTAGCTAGGTTTGACCAAGCTTTAAACAAGTTTAAAACATGAAAATGAAAAAGTAAGCATGTATCCTTCTTAGTCACTCCAAAATTAAGCTTTTCGGAGGTTTTTGAAATTTCCATCTTGTAAACCCAAAACCACGTATCTTCATGTTTGACTTCAAAAGACAGAGTTTAGGGTTAGGGGGTAGATACATGATTCTTCTTTTAATATGTTTAGATCTTGTTTTATCAACTTGAATGTTGACTGTATGACATAAGAAGACTATGTTTTTGAATTTTTTATGAATCTTGGTCAAATCCAAGGGTTGACCAAGATTTAAACAAGTTTAAAACATGAAAATGAAAACGTTTCAAGTTCACCTTTGGTTCGATCTTTCAGTAACCAGGCGCATATATATATGGATGCAAATTGAGATAATTAATTCGTGAAACATTGGAAATGTCCATCGTGTGTCATGTTTCCCCCTCACATGAAAATTGGATTGGTGGCAGACAAGTAAAAGCACATTTATGTGCGACAACCCAAAATGCACATATTTTGCTGAGTTTTCATGCATGCATTAAAAGTTGTGAATATATACATAAAATGCATGTGGGTCATGATTGAAAAGTTTGACATGTATATGGTTCTTGTGTAGTAGTACTATAGTAGGTACGCAAACTCCCAGCCATCTTCTTTGTCAAGAGAAGACGCGCACCAGGATGCGTAGTGGAAGTCGTCTCTGGATCCTTCTGTTGTCCCTCTCACGGAAAAGAAAAAGAAAAAAACATCTCTCTCATTCTCGGCCTCGCTCGACTCGCTCGCTCGCAGCCTCGCACCTCCTGCGCACTGACAAACGCTAACCCAAACTCTGTCTTATGAAGTCAAGCATGTGAAGAGAAGTGGTTTTGGGTTTCAAACATGGAAATTTCAAAAACCTCCCAAAAGCTTCATTTTAGAGTGAATAAGAAGGATCCATGCTTCCCTTTTCATTTTCATGTTTTAAACTTGTTTAAATTATCTTGGTCAAACCTAGGATTTGACAAGATTCAAATGGGCATCAAAATTGAAAAAAAAATTGAAAAAAGAAAAACCAAAGCAAATAGTTTTCTTATGTCATATAGTAAGCATTAAACTTGTTGATAAATAAGGTCCATACATATTCAAACCACACAAATCATGTATCTATACCCCCTAACCCCTAAATTAAATAACTCTGTCTTATGAAGTCAAGCATGTGAAGAGAAGTGGTTTTGGGTTTCAAACATTGAAATTTTAAAAACCTCCCAAAAGCTTCATTTTAGAGTGACTAAGAAGGATACAGACTTCCCTTTTCATTTTTATGTTTTAAACTTGTTTAAATCTTGGTCAAACCAAGGATTTGACCAAGATTCAAATGGCCCTAAAAATTCAGAAAAAATCAAAAGAATGAAAAACCAAAGAACATAGCATTCTTATGTCATATGTATAGTAAGCATTCAAGTTGATAAACAAAGGTCTAGATACATATATATTCAAACCAGAAAAATCATGTATATATCTACCCCTAAAACTCTAATTAAACTATGTTTTATGAAGTCAATCATGAAGAGAAGTGGTTTTGGGTTTCAAACACGGAAATTTCAAGAACCTCCCAAGAGCTTCATTTTAGAGTGACTAAGAAGGATCCAGAAGGACCCACAGACTTCCAATACGCATCCTGATGCGTCTTCTCTTGACAAAGAAGATGGCGGGAGTTTGCGTACCTATTGCACGTGACTTGTGCTCACTGAAGTGTGGGACCTCACGCGTGGGCACCACACGTAAGTGACAGACCTGTTGGTGTAAAAACTCGATTGATTATTATAGTGCATTAGAACAAAGTTTCCTATGGATTCAAGGGTAGGAAATCCAAGTTAACTCATTTACATGACATTATTATTTCCATGAAGCAAAGTTAACACATCTATCGATTGGTACATTTTTGAGTGACTAAGAAGGATCCATGCTTACTTATTCGTTTTCACGTGTTAAACTTGTCTAAATCTTGGTCAAACCTAGGATTTGACCAAGATTCAAATGGGCAGAAAAATAAAATAAAAAACAGAAAAATGAAAAACCAAATCACATAGTCATCTTATGTCATATAGTAAGCATTAAAGTTGATAAACAAGGTCTAGAAATATCAAACCATACAAATCATGTATCTACCCCCTAACCCCTAAACTATGTCTTATAAATTAAGTCAAGCATGAAGAGATGTGGTTTTGGGTTTCAAACATGGAAATTTCAAAAACCTCCCAAAAACTTCATTTTAGTGTGACTAAGAAGGATACACGCTTCCCTTTTCATATTCATGTTCTAAGCTTGTTTAAATTATCTTGGTCAAACCTAGGATTTGACAAGATTCAAATGGGCATCAATATTGAAAAAAATCAGAAAAAAGAAAAACCAAAGGAAATAGTTTTCTTATGTCATATAGTAAGCATTAAAGTTGATAAACAAGGTCTAGACATATTCAAACTAGACAAATCATGTATTTATACCCCCTAACCCCTAAACTCTGTCTTATGAAGTCAAGCATGTGAAGAGAAGTGGTTTTGGGTTGCAAACATGGAAATTTCA
This sequence comes from Lolium multiflorum, assembly GCA_030979885.1. NCBI lineage: Eukaryota > Viridiplantae > Streptophyta > Magnoliopsida > Poales > Poaceae > Lolium > Lolium multiflorum. The sequence continues at coordinate 112,006,936 of CM061753.1, read as the reverse complement.
AAAACCTCCGAAAAACTTCTTTTTAGAGTTTCTAAGAAGGATCCATGCTTACCTTTGCATTTTCATATTTTAAACTTGTTTAAATCATTATCAAGCCTAGCATTTGACCAATATACAAATGGGTGGGCACAAAATTCAAAAAAAAGAAAAATGAAAAACAAATTAAAGCACATAGTCTTCATATGTCATATCGTATGAATTCAAGTTGATAAACGAGGTCTAGGTATATCCAAACCAGACAAATCATGTATCTACACCCCCTGTCGATCTTATGAAGTCTAGCATGAAGAGAGAAGTCGTTTTTGGTTTCAAACATGGAAATTTCAAGAACATCCCAAAAGCTTCATTTTAGAGTGACTAAGAAGGATACATGCTTCCCTTTTCATTTTTATGTTTAAACTTGTTTAAATCTTGGTCAAACCTAGGATTTGACCAAGATTCAAATATATGGGCATAAAATTCAAAAAAAAACAGAAAAATTTAAAACCAAGGCACATAGTCTTCTTATGTCATATAGTAAACAATCAATTAATTAAGTTGATAAACCAGGTCTAGACATATTCAAACCAGGAAAATCATGTATCTACCCCCTAACGCCCTAGCTAAACTCTGTCTTATGAAGTCAAGCATGCATGAAGAGAAGTGGTTTTTGGTTTCAAACGTTTAAGCCAAAAGGTAAGCATGGATCCTCCTTAATTAGTCACTGTAAAATGAAGCTTTTGGGAGGTTTGTGAAATTTCCATGTTTGAAACCCAAAAGCACTTCTCTTCATGATTGACTTCATAAGACAGAGTTTAGGGTTAGGGTGTAGATACATGATTTGTCTGGTTTGAATATGTCCAAATCTTATTTATCAACTTTTGAATGCATGCTACTCTCTCAAAGAAAAACTTTTGAATGCTTACTATATATATGACATAAGAAGACTATATGCTTTTAAAATTCAAACATATGGTAAGCATTCTTATGTCATATAGTAAGCATTCAAGTTGATAAACAAGCAAGGTTTGGACATATTCAAACCAGACAAATCATGTATCTACCCCCTAACCCCTAATTAAATTGTCTTATGAAGTCTAGCATGAAGAGAAGTGGTTTTGGGTTTCAAACATGGAAATTTCAAAAACCTCCCAAAAACTTCATTTTAGAGTGACTAAGAAGGATATACAAGCTTCCCTTTTCATTTTCATGTTTTAAACTTGTTTAAATCTTGGTCAAACCTCTAGGATTTGACCAAAAGATTCAAATGGGCATAGAAATTCATAAAAAATCAAAAGAATGAAAAACCAAAGGACATAACATTCTTATGTCATATATATATATAGTAATTAAGCATTCAAGTTGATAAACAAGGTCTAGACATATTCAAACCAGAAAATAATGTATATATCTACCCCTAACCCTAAACTCTGTCTTATGAAGTCAAGCATGCATGAAGAGAAGTGGTTTTTGGTTTCAAACATGGAAATTTCGAAAACCCTCCCAAGATCGAGCTACATTTTGGAGTGACTAAGAAGGATATATAGATGCTTAATTTTTCATATTCATGATTTAAACTTGTTTAAACCATGTTCAAACCTAGGATTTGACCAAGATTCAAATGGGCATAAAATTTTAAAAAAATAAAAAAATAAAAAACAAGGCACATAGTATTCTTATGTCATATAGTAAGCATTCAATTAAGTTGATAAACAAGGTCTAGACATATTCAAACCAGGAAAATCATGCATCTACCCCCTAACCCTAGGTAAACTCTGTTTTATGAAGTCAAGCATGCATGAAGAGAAGTGGTTTTTGGTTTCAAACGTTTAAGCCAAAAGCCCCTTTTCAAATATTTCAAACTTATTCAAATTTGGTTCAAATTTGAAAGACATACAAGTTATAGCACACATAGTGCATACATTTTCACACATACTGCACTAGATGCTAACCCTATAGTTTGAGGCCATTTGGGTGACCTAGGTCGAAAAAGTTCTTGGATTAGAATCGTGTTGTTCGAACCCCGTAGTTGGATTTTTTTGAACCCTTGATCTGTAGAACTGGGCAAAACCCTAGTTTAACCTATTTAATTACAGATTCGTATATCGATTTTTCAACGAGTACTACCTTTTTATTATTACTATTACTATGCACATGGGTGTTTGCCCGTCGAGTGAAACTCGGAGGAAGAGGGATCACTCGGAAGGAGAGAAGAAGGGAGAGCATTATGGTGTCTCCCCTTTTTCGGGTGATGATGTTGACTTTTGTGCAGGGTTTGTCAGTGAGCAGGAGGTGCGAGCGAGCGAGCGAGCGAGGCCGAGAATGAGAGAGATTTGTTTTTGTGAGAGGGACAACGGAAGGATCCAGAAGGACCCAGACTTCCAATACGCATCCTGATGCGTCTTCTCTTGACAAAGAAGATGGCTGGGAGTTTGCGTACCTATTGCACGTGACTTGTGCTCACTGAAGTGTGGGCACCACACGTAAGTGACAGACCTGTTGGTGTAAAAACTCGGTTGATTATAATAGTGCATTAGAACAAAGTTTCCTATGGATTCAAGGGTAGGAAATCCAAGTTAACTCATTTACGTGTTAAACTTGTCTAAATCTTGGTCAAACCTAGGATTTGACCAAGATTCAAATGGGCAGAAAAATAAAAAAACAGAAAAATGAAAAACCAAATCACATAGTCTTCTTATGTCATATAGTAAGCAATAAAGTTGATAAACAAGGTCTAGACATATTAAACCAAACAAATCATGTATCTATACCCCTAACCCCTAAACTCTGTCTTATGAAGTCAAGCATGTGAAGAGAAGTGGTTTTGGGTTTCAAACATGGAAATTTCAAAAACCTCCCAAAAACTACATTTTAGAGTGACTAAGAAGGATACATGCTCCCCTTTTCATATTCATGTTTTAAGCTTGTTTAAATTATCTTGGTCAAACCTAGGATTTGACAAGATTCAAATGGGCATCAAAATTCAAAAAAAGTTAGAAAAAAGAAAACCAAAGCAAATAGTTTTCTTATGTCATATAGTAAGCATTAAAGTTGATAAACAAGGTCTAGACATATTCAAACTAGACAAATCATGTATCTATACCCCTGTGAGAACCGGAACTTAACATTCCGACCCCCCTGTGTTACTCGTCAATCCAGGATTAACTTGACGACACAGCGAAATAAATATCATTGCAGAACGTGCAAAAAGTAATTATTACAAAGCTTGAGCCACAAAGTGAAATGTCTTGTGACATTTATTACAACCAGAAAGCATAGCGGATAATAAAATGCGAAGTAACTCCATCTCAGCCACAGGCAGTCGATGTAGTCCACGAGGCCTCACTCCTCAGCGTCGTCGTAGTCGCCATAGTCTTCACCATCTTCATAGTACTCTGAATATCAACAAAAGTTTTGCCATGAGTACATTTCGTACTCAACATGCCCCCTCGTGCAAACCTACTAAATCTACATGAGGCTTCAAAGAAAGGCTATATGGTTCTTTTGCAGAAAAGCCAATTTTATTTGCAATAATACACTAGATTTGATAAAAGCAGTTTTAGACGAAAACATGTTTTACATTCAGTGTAATATTTCTCATCAATGTGACCGTCCACGACAACTCACATATATCATGGGATTCAGATTCCAAGGAAAGGATGGAGGCAAAGAGGGAAATAGCAAAACAGGTTCCTGTATGTCAAGAAGGATTCATGTGTCGTCCATGACCGTGGACACGGCTATTCGAATAGGTTTAACTCTGCAGAGGTGGTACACTTTCACCACATGTCACAATCTCGCCTTGTTGCAACCAGCCGTCGCTAGCATAGCAATAGGGAGTTTGTGACGAGGTCTTTTAGCTAGATCCCCCAAAGATGTGACATGCCCACCGGGTATGGCGCACGGAACTGAGAGTACGTCCCCAAACCGGTCCCCCCATCTGTGCCGAAGGTTCCCCCGTAGGCAGACACCTCATCAGCGGTACGGCGACATCGACACCTAAGGCTGACTAACATACTCAACCAAGCCAGTGCCCATATAGCATGTGGTTGTACGGTTGTCACAATCTTCAAATCCAAGACTTGTTAGGATCCTTATGCGGCACGGACGACGGATTGCCCCCTCCAACAAATGAAGGGCAGCCAACCGCTCCTTCAACATCTGATCCAGCTGTCGCCCGCGCCATGTTTAGATGGTAAGTTTCACCCAGAGTAGCATAGAGTAGAGGAAACAACAATGGCTAACTAGCCCAGCTCAACGAGCTCAACAAATGTTCAAAGGGGTGTTTTGACCTATAGGTCGATCAATTCCTCCAGAGAGGCAACATGAAGTTTCCTAATGATTATTTAGCATGGCTAAGCATTCTACTCTATCAGGATTATATATAATCACTACTCAGGGTATCAAGTAAAAGGCGACAAGCAGATCAAGTTGGTGTGTCAATCGACACGCTAGCTACTGGAATAAAATAGCATATATTTGTAAAACATAAAATATCATGCATGTTGTAAAACTGGGATAAATATGATGAGAGGGCATGCCTTCGTTGTAGAGACCCTCCTGTTCACCTTCCTGCTCGTGATCGTTCCACTCTCCACTCCTTAGTCGTCGTACCGCAACAATAGCAATCCAAATAAATACAAGCAACACAACGAAAGAAGATTCAAATGAAAAGTGGCAAATAAGATCCAAATAAGAAAGGGTGTGATGATCGGTAAACACTAAGAATACGGAAAGGGAAACCGAGATGGCTTGTGTGGGATTTGGGTACTAAGGCATACGCATGGTGATCGCTCAATTTTGAATAACAAATATTTTAGAAATGTGGCACAATTCAAATATGCAATGCAGTCACAAACTACGCCCTAGCTATACTTGTATGCATACAAGTGAATTATGTAACAAGGCTCACGTTCATGGAAAGCATAACTAGCATGCAATAACACAATACTATATATGCTCCTTCTAACATAAAGCATAATAAGCAAGGGCAAAATACGGTGACTACATGCACTACCTAAACTAGTCGACTAACAGCAAACAACTACTAAAACACTAAACATTAAGCAAGATCGGAAGTAACAGCACAATACGTAACATCTAGCTCTTTACTGAAAGCGAGCCACCTGATATGATCTCTACTCACAATGACCGAACTAGGTAACACTAGAACGTATACACGAAGAAAATAATGAACTCCCGCAATCACTATGTAACTAAACATGTATATATATAAGTGCAAGACAAAACGGAGACCACATCGTCTAAGTATACTGAACAACCTATAACTAGACTTGTGCAATCGACTTGCAGCAGCTACTACATGATTAAGAATGCAAACTAGCAATGGCATTCAGTTATAAAGATGCAACGTATTCAATCTAGATCAACATGAAAATCTGGATGAATAGACTAGCAGTATATATTCACGTAAGGCAGTAATTAACACTAGCAACTATCAAGAAACTGGTCATGGTGAATGAGTGCAGATCAATACAGTGTACGCCTCATCTAATGTACTGAATCAGCCGTACTAAGCTATGTGAAACCAGTTGCTACATCTATTATCAAACTAGGCAAACAGGGATGCATGACTAGCTAGCAGTACATGCAAGTTCCCACGTTATAATGCAACGAGCTCATCTTAGTTACAGAAACTAGATTGCTATACGATGAATTTAACCACTACTATCCGCACCAATGGCTTCCTGAGATCAGCTGGTACAATGCGTGTGTTGAAAACAGGATCAGAAAACGTGTCTTATATAGACCAATCGGACCATGCCACCGGATGGCGTTCGGTACACCGGCAGCGCGACGAACTACTGAACTATGGCGGACGATCATGTCTAGGAGCTAGCCCTATAGATGGGGATCGCGTTCTGAACAAAAGAAACAGCTGGTTCTCACCGAGTTCGTCGAAGTCTGAGGTAGACGCCGGTGGCCGGAGATGATCGTGTCGCCGGAGATGTCGTCGGTGTTCAGCAATTGCCCTTCTCCTTCCTTGGGTCGGCTACCCTGCTCCTGGTGATCTTCCTGGCGCAGCCGTTCCTCCTCTCGCGGTCTGAGTCGACGGGAACGAAGGTGGCGTTTGGCGGTGGCCTCCCGGAGCTGGTGTGAGATTGGATCGTATCAGCCCCTAGGGCTTGAGCTGGCGGCTGGGGTTAGGAAAGAGGGCGATGGGCGTCGTTTTGAGCCTTTATACGTAGCTGGGCGAAGCGAGATACCTCACGGAAGAATCGGAACCAGAGTCGGAACGAGGGTTCTGTTTGGCGTTGCTGTACGTGCTGCACACGAACTCGTCGCGTGCAAGGTCGAGCTTAGCGCTGGCTTTGCTGGGCTCCTAGCTGGGCTGAGCAAAGTTTTGGTAAGCTCTTGAGGTGACACGAGCTTCAGCTAGACAAGGGCCTGGCCTGTTAGTTAATCGATGGGAAGGAAAAGAACCAGACAAGAGAAGAAATATACTAGCTAGTACGTGCATGGATAGGAGACAGAAATAAGTGCACAGTAGGTACAGGGAAAAATTAGGAAGAGAGCATGTGGTGCTGTGTAGACATGCATGCACGTGCATGTGAAAAATCAAAAGAAGAACCAAATGGGCAAATGAAACTCAGATTAAAAATATACAACTAGGAGCGTAATCTATTCCTCCAAATAAAATATTTCTTTATTTTATTTTGCTGCAACATCCGCAATTTAAAAAAAAAAATCGGGTCATAAAAAAAATCCGGATGTTACAATTCTACCCCCCTTACAAGGAATCTCGACCCGAGATTCGACCTAAGAGAAAAGATTTGGAAACTCCTCCCGGAGGGCATCTTCCCGCTCCCATGTCGCCTCTTCCTCACTGTGGTTGCTCCATTGAACTTTGCAGAACTTGATCACATTTCTCCTAGTTGTCCTCAATTGTTCATCAAGAATTTTAACGGGGTACTCTTCATATGTCAAGTCATCTTGAACTTCTATGGACTCCAACGAGGTTTTCCGAGCCTCTTCTTCCGGCTTATCGAAACATTTCTTCAGCTGGGACACGTGAAACACATTATGCACTTTCGATAGCTTATCGGGTAGTGCTAACTCATAAGCGACCTCGCCACGCCGGGCGGTGACGGTAAACGGTCCAATGTATCGAGGTGCCAACTTTCCCTTTAGTCCAAAACGTCGCATCCCGCGAAGTGGAGATACTTTCACGTACACAGCGTCACCCTTCTCAAATGATAACTCGTGATGGCGTCTATCCGCATAGACCTTCTGCCTAGATTGGGCAGCCCGGAGCCTTTCTTGAATCATTTTTACTTGCTTATCCGCTTCCTCTAGAGTATCGGGTCCAAACACTTGGTTCTCTCCGACCTCATGCCGTTAAGTGGGGTGCGGCACTTCCGTCCATACAAAGCTTCAAATGGAGACATTTGTAGGCTTGCTTGAAAGCTATTATTGTAAGAGAATTCTGCATATGGCAAACTCTTGTCCCATGTGCGCTGACAGGTTAGAGCACATGCTCGAAGCATGTCTTCCAAAATCTGATTCACTCGCTCAGTTTGTCCATCAGTCTGTGGATGGTAGGCGGTACTAAAATTCAACTGTGTGCCCAAGACTTCATGTATCTTCTTCCAACCTTGAGGTAAATTGAGTACCTCGATCAGACACAATCTTTTTGGGGACTCCATGTAGGCAAACAATTCTGGCCATGTATAATTCGGCCAATTTCTCCCCTTAAAAGTGGTCTTCACAGGGATAAAGTGAGCTGACTTGGTTAGTCGATCCACGATGACCCAAATAGAATCATATCCTGCTGTCGTCCTCGGGAGTCCTGTAATGAAGTCCATCCCGATTTCTTCCCATTTCCACTCAGGGACTTTGAGTGGTTGAAGCAGCCCCGCAGGCTTCTGATGCTCTGCCTTGACTCTGCGGCATACATCACACCTAGATACATACTCTGCAATCTCTCGCTTCATGCTAGACCACCAGAAACTACCTCGGAGATCGTGATACATCTTTGTGCTTCCCGGTGTATGGAATATGGTGTGTCATATGCCTCTTTCATGATTGCATCCTTGAGTTCCTTTTGGTTGGGCACCAATAAGCGATCTCGAAACCAAATGCTTCCACTTTCATCCTCCTTGTATTCAGCGCTTCTCCTGACTTGATTTTTTCTCGAATCTCTTTGATCCCTGTGTCATTTTTCTGGGCTTCTCTAACTTGATCCTCTAGAGTGAACTTGACTTCTAATACCTCCTCATTTTCAGCGAGACTCACATTCAAGTTCAACTTTCTAAACTCTTCACGCAATTCTGGTTGAGCTTCTTGAATCATGAGGTTATTACAATAAACCTTTCTGCTCAACGCATCAGCTACGACATTGGCTTTACCAGGGTGGTAATTTACGCCAATATTATAGTCCTTGATCAACTCCAGCCATCTCCTTTGCCTCAGGTTCAAGTCCGGTTGAGTGAAAATATACTTCAAACTCTTATGATCCGTATATATTTCACAACGGTTGCCAATAAGGTAGTGCCTCCATATCTTCAATGCATGAACTACGGCAGCCAACTCTAAGTCATGGGTAGGATAGTTCACTTCATGAGGGCGTAATTGTCTCGATGCATAGGCCACAACCTTGCCTTGTTGCATGAGCACACAACCCAATCCTTGTTTAGAAGCATCACAATAAACTTCAAAATCCTTCCGAATATCCGGCAGTATTAGCACCGGAGCTGATGTCAATCTCCTCTTGAGTTCTTGAAAACTTGTTTCACATGCTGGTGTCCACTCAAACTTTTTATCTTTCTTGATCAATTGTGTCATCGGTCTTGCAATCCGCGAGAAATCCTCTATGAATCGACGGTAATATCCTGCAAGACCAAGGAAACTGCGTATCTCTGACACATTTTTCGGATGTTTCCAACTAAGTACTGATTCCACTTTAGCCGGATCCACTGCTACTCCTTCCGCCGAGATGACATGACCAAGGAAATCCACTTGCTTCAGCCAAAACTCACACTTGCTGAACTTGGCATAGAGTTGATGTTCTCTAAGCCTTTCCAAAACAATCCGAAGGTGCTTTTCATGATCCTCCTCATTACGAGAGTAGATCAACACATCATCAATGAACACTACGACGAACTTATCCAAGCAATCCATGAACACTTTATTCATGAGATTCATGAAGTAGGCTGGTGCATTCGTGAGTCCAAAGGACATCACTAGAAATTCATACAAACCATACCGAGTGACAAAAGCTGTCTTGGGTATGTCTTCCGTCGGATCTTCAACTGATGGTATCCCGACAGGTCTATCTTAGAGAAGACAGAAGCTCCCTTCAATTGATCAAACAGATCATCAATCCTAGGCAAAGGGTATTTGTTCTTGATGGTCACTTCATTCAGGGCACGGTAATCCACGCACATTCGCATGGTACCATCTTTCTTCTTAACAAACAACACCGGTGCTCCCCAAGGTGAGGTGCTCGGTCTAACATATCCCTTCTCTAAAAGCTCCTCAATTTGCTTCTTCATTTCAGCTAGTTCATTTGCTGGCATCCTATATGGTCTCTTTGCAATAGGAGCCGTGCCCGGGACTAACTCGATGGCAAACTCTATCTCACGGTCTGTGGCAAACCAGGTAACTCATCCGGGAAAACATCGGGTATTCCTTAACCACTCTAACATCTGAGACAACCATCTCCTTCAAGCTGTTCAGAATACTGTCCACTGCGGTATGAGGTGCTGACTTGGGTTTGTAATCCACCACAGTTCCATTCTTACTAGTCAGCGATACTGCTCCAAGGCCACAGTCTATCATAGCTTTGTGTTTTACTAACCAATTCATGCCCAGAATAATATCTAACCCTTTAGAGTCTAACACTATGAGGTCTGCTAGAAACTCTACTCCCTCGATCGTTAGGATCACCTTAGGACATTTTAAACCCGTAGTAAGAATTCCCCCAGGTGATTGTACTGCAATCTCCCGACTCATACCCTCGGTTTTCAAACGGTGTTTTTCAACAAATTTCTTAGAAATGAACGAATGGGAAGCTCCAGAATCGAAAAGTACTGAACCATAACATGAGTTGATTGGAAACATACCAAGGACAACATATGAAGCTTCATGTGCTTGTTCTGCCGTGACATGGTTGACCTGGCCACGTCCTTGCTGTCCTGAGGCATGAGGTGCACCTCCCGGGTAGGTAGTATGCCCCTTCCACGTCCCGCTGCTGGTGTCTTGGCGGCGGAACCTAAGTTGAACTTCACTGGCGTCGCCCCTGCGTTTTCTTGCCTGGGCATGCAGCAACAAAGTGACCCTCTTCGCCACAGTTGTAGCATGTCCTCCCAGCAGTGTTGGCATGGTTCCCTCCGACTTCAGCTCTCGGAGTACGATAGGCACCATACGAAGCATTGTGATTAGGCTTCGCCGGCTTTGCACATGATCCACGGTATCCTGGGTTGTTATTGTTCTTCTGGCGTGAGCTCCCTGCCCCATACTGACTCTGTGGTGCCTTGCGCTTGCGGTGTTCATCGAGTTCGTTCTTTGAATTCTCCTGAAGAATAGCCTTGTTGACCAAACTCTGGAAGTTAGCAAAATCATGAGACACCAACCTATCCTTCAAACCTAGGTTCAGGCCCCTCAAAAACTTAGAAATCTTATCCGCTCAGTGGGAATATCCGCCCTTCCATAGCGAGATAACTGGGTGAAACGGTCCCAGATGAGAGTCATCTTCCCCAACTAGAGCTCGAAATTCATCCCTCTTGACTCCATAAGGCCAGCTGGTATGTGTGCAATGCGAAATGATTCGGCAAACTCATTCCACGTGATCCCCGGCGTCATCATGCGCCTCACAATAGTTCTCCCACCAATCGCGGCCACACCACAGTTGGTGCGCGCATACTTCACACGGTCTTGAGCGTTAACACTCACCAGGTTGAGTTTCCGGCGAATATCCTTCAGCCAATCGTCTGCCTCAATAGGGTCCGCTGATCCCGCAAAGGTGGGTGGCTTCGTCCTCATGAACTCTGCGAGCTTGGACTGCGGTGGAGGAGGATTCTGATTCTGGTTTTGGTTTTGGTTCGATTCGATTCGATTCGATTGATTCGCGAGTGGCGGCCATCTGCTGCGAGTTGTGTCTGCATCAGCATCACTTGCGCAATGTTAACGGTGGCGGTGGTGGCGGCTGCTCTGTCCCTCATTCTCGGTGTCGATGTCCGTGTCATGAACTTCACCCTCGACGGTTCTTCTGAACGCTGGCGCGCGACCACGTCCGCGTCCACGTCCTCCGCGACCACGACCCCGATTTGCATTCATCGTGTCGTTGTTCCAAGTTAGAATAGATAAGAGGGAAAAGAAACTAACCCATAACCAAACTGTAACCAAACATGGAATATCCAAAAAAACTTCAATCGAATTACTTTGTAAAATATTGTTTTAGTATGACTACATAAAATAACCAAACAGATGTAGTCAATACTCAAGCAAAATCCCCTAACATACGTAGTACATATCTAAAAGGATTCTATTCAACTCATCCTATATAGTTCGTCTTCTCTCGACTGGGTATTGAAGTGTGGAGTACTTGATATACACTACAAGAAAAGTTCTGATATACAACGTCTCAAAATCGTCCGCTAAGGGGTATTTTTCGTCGCCCATGGGCCTAACCCGACGATATGGGTTCTGTTGTGGAAACTGCGTCAGGCAAAGTCCAACGACGTTTTTTTCGGTCCGTCGCGCTTGGGCGCCCTTCCGCCACGGAAAATCGGACCGTTGCCCAAGTGTTTCCGGGAGCCCGTTGACTGCTGACGTCATGCAAACGACACGTGGCAGACGCCGTTAACTGCAGTTAACGGCGTTAACCGGCTGAAACCCCGTGGTAGATGGTAGGCCCACACGAGGCCTGCCACGTCTTAAGCGGGCCGGGCCAGCTGACATAGTTTGACCGGTCAACTATATAGCTGGGCTGGTCCATTAGTTACGTGGGCCGGGCCTAACCTCTAAGGTTGACTGGTCAAAACTTTAATGGGCCGGCCCACTAAGCATGTGGGCCGGGCCGAATGCACTCGATTGACCGGTCAACAGGCAAAAGGGCCGGCCCACAAGACATGTGGGACCCACTTTCCTGGTATCGGGCCGGCCCATTTACAAAGTGGGGTCCACATTAAAGCAACTGGGCCGGCCCAAGAAGTTAGTGGGCCGGCCCAATTAGCATGTGGGTCCCACTTTCCTGTTAAAAGGCCAGCCCATTTAGTATGTGGGGTCCACCATATAGCAAGTGGGCGGCCCAAAAGATAGTGGGCGCCAAAAACACAGTGGGTCCCACTTTCCTGGCCCATTTAGCATGTGGGGTCCACCATAGAGCAAGTGGGCCGGCCCAACAAGATAGTGGGCCGGGCCAAAAAAGTCTGGTGGGTCCCACTTCCCTGCTAAAGGGCCGGCCCATTTAGTATGTGGGGTCCATATAGCAAGTGGGCCGGCCCAACAAGATAGTGGGCCGGGCCAAAACGCTGGTGGGTCCCACTTTCCGGTTAAACGGCCGGCCCATTTAGTACGTGGGGTCCACCGTATAGCAAGTGGGCCGCCCAACACGCTGTGGGCCGGCCAAAAACACAGTGGGTCCCACTTTCTGAAGGGCCACCCATTTAGTATGTGGGGTCCACCCTAGAGCAAGTGGGCCGGCCCAACAGGCTAGTGGGCCGGGCCAAAAACACAGGGGTCCCACATTCGTCTTAAAGGCCGGCCCGTTTAGTACGTGGGGACCACCACAAAAGCAATTGGGCTGGCCCAACTAGTTGGTGGGCCGGCCCAGTAGTGGGTGGGGTCCACCTTAAAGCAAGTGGGCCGGCCCAATAAAAGTGTGGGGTCCACAGTTAATCAAGTGGGCTGGCCCAATAAGTAAGTGGGCCAGCCCGTTTAGTTGCTGTTTATATGCCGGCGTAAAAGGCGCTTTAGGATTTTGCGGGCCGGCACGTATGTGATTTCGCTTAATTGGGCCGTTTAAGGGATGGGAATTCGTGATTTAGATACTGAGAATATTTACGCAGCATTGATTTCTGTCGGATAGCCTCACTTACCACAAGCACCAAAGAAAAAATGCGCGAAAGAACTATAAAAACTAACTAAATATTACATCAGCTGCAAGGCTTTGAAAAAATATTACAGAACCCAGAGAAATTGAATGGTAATTAAACCTAGCAATACAATGAAGCGATCCGGCAATCTTTTAAGTTGTCCATGCAGCACCTATATCTGAAACAAAGACATTACAAGTTAAGACAGCAACAATGGAAACGCAAAGACACTGCAATATTGTTTGCCAAAGAATTTGGAACTCATCATTTCGTCGTTATAACAAGATCATTGTAATGCGCACAATAAGCAAACAAAGAGTGCATGCCGCATACCAACAGCCAATATAACAGAGCATGTTAGAATGAAACAGCAGACTTACTACTGTCGAGTCCCATGCAAACCAACATGTTCAGGGAGTACAAAATTGGCATGAACAACATAGTAGCAGGCTATAAATTTTGTAACAACGACTGAGCAAGATGAAGTTATGATGGCTACATCTACAGAGCAGGGAATGTAAACCAAAAATAGAAGTTACGATGGCAAAAGCTAAAGAGGAGGGAATGTGAACCAACATGTGCCAAGTGCAATTACTTCATTTTGGCCGTGAACTAAATAATACTCCTGAACTTATAGTGAAGGGGATGCAAATCAAGATGTTTCGGGATATAAACTTGTAATGAGCAACACATAGAGGATAGTTAATGCTGGAGCTTAGGATGGACCAGATACAGAATATAGTGGGATCACCTGTGAACTTGTATAAGAGGGAATGCAAACCAATATGTTCAGCTTTCCATATGTGAGCGTCATGCCAAGTCAGAGAAACAAGTCAATAATGCAGCTTTTGAAGAACAAGATGGCACGCAAAATTATTATCTAGTAGTATGACAAGTTTATTTGTACTACAGGCTAGATAGCAGAGTGATAGCATGCCAAACTAAGTCCTTACTTTGTTAGCTTACAATGAACTAGATACAAAACAATGGCATCACCTGTAGTACAGGGAATGCAAGCCAACATGTTCATGGAGTAAAAAATTGGCACAAACAACATAGTAGCAGGCCATAATTTTTGTAACAACGACTGAGCAAGATAAAGTTATGATGGCTAGATCTACAGAGCAGGGAATGTAAACCAAATATAGAAGTTACGATGCCAAAAGCTATAGAGCAGGGAATGCGAACCAACATGTGCAATTACTTAAAATTGGCCATGAACTAAATAATAGCAGGATGTTACTATAATACCTATAATTTTTGTAACAACGACTGAGCAAGATAGAAGTTATGATGGCTACATCTACAGAGCAGGGAATGCAAACCAAAATGTTCAATCGCTTAAAGTTAGCAATGAAGTAGAAAATAGCAACGTGTTACGGTCATAGCTAGGAATGAACTAAAAGAGCTTCAGACAAACAAGCATCTGAACCCAGAACATGGCGCTAAAACAAGGGACTTACATTAGGAGAAGCACTCTGTGGGAGTCACAGCAGATCTTCCTGGGGTTGATAGATCCGGTGATGAAGTACGCTACATGTGCTACTTGGGGTTGGAGAGACGGCCATTACACTTCATGGTTACTCATCTCATCTGCAAAAACGTAACGGCGCGTCGTTAGCACAAACAGGTTCCCCCAAGATTAAACAAGAACTTGCAGGCAAGCAATAGAAAAGCGACAGTAGAAGAGTTTAGATCATGCACGGCGCCGGTGAAGCAGATCCGGTTCATGCACAGCGGTGTCGGTGAGCAAGATACGATGCGGTGGACGACGGATCCGGCGAAGCGGCTCCGGTGGGGTGGACGATACCGCAGCTGAAGCGACTGCGGTAGACTGCTGGATGAGCATATGGTTTCGAGGTACGGCGGGGATGATCCGGTCCGGTTGATGACGGCGTCGATGAAGCGGCTCCGGCAGGCAGCCGGATGACGAGGATCGCGAGGGCTCGGGTAGGCCAGGGAAGTCCGGCGGGGATGTTCCGGTGCGGTGGTCGTGGAGGTGGGAGAGAGGGACTTGGGAAGTTCCGGTGGGTGGTCTGAGGGAAATGAATTTTTTTGGGAGGGTTTCCGGGCTAGGGAGGTGGTGATCCAAAAAATGACGGGCAGACCCCCCCACCAACCGACTTTGCTGCCATCTCCACAGGGGTAGAATGGGAATTTGGAAGCGTGTGAAATTTTTGTATTTTGTGGGCGGGAAGTTTTGCCGCTATGAGATTTTGAATTTGGCCACCGTCCAAGTATAATGATAAAAAATTGTGAGACCGTACTAGTACCTCTGTTCAAGGCCGAGTGCAAAATCAAATCATCATCACGTTGAAAATTTGTTACCAACTTACCATGATCATGATATACCTCTGAAAATGGGCGCATCCACTAAAACTTGCAAAGTATAATGATACAAATTTGTGAGACCGTACTAGTACTTATGTTCAAGGTCGAGTGCAACATCAAATCATCATTACATTGAAAATTGTGTTACCATGATCATGATATTTCTCTGAATTTGGCGCATCCGCTAAATCTCGCAAAGGATAATGATAAAAAAATGTGAGATTGTACTAGTTCTTATGTTCAAGGCCGAGTACAAGATCAAATCATCATCACGTTGAAATTTGTTACAATGATCATGACATATCTCTAAAATTGGTGCATCCGCTAAATCTTGCACGTGGCGCATCTCGGTGCGGAGCAACAGGTCGGTGCTATCAAGGTTGAGGCGTCGGTAGCGTCATCGGGCTCTCCTCTCTTGATAGATCTTCTACATGGCGCGGCGCACCACCCGCCGATAAGCAGTCACATGTGAGACCGAGGTGGAGACGTCCCCGGCATCCTCGAGGCGCGGCCGCCCTTCTACGAGCCAGCGTCGACTCAAGGTATGAATCCATGTGGTGCCTTAGATTTATTGTTCTTCTCTTATGATTATTTTGAGCCGAACATGTGTGCTCTTTCTCTGAATATATTGCTTGAAAAGCTTACCAAGTTACTTAAATTCACTTCGTTCTTAATCTTGCGAGCTAATATTGTTATTTTTAATGAACGGTGGTGCGCGCAAGCAGAATTATTTGTGGGTGTGTTGAGCTGTTAGGCATAAGTCGAAATCCTCATCTAAACGAGGCCTCAGCTTAACACATAAAAAAGGTGTTCAATCTCGCCCACAATACCCTCTTCTTTCCTCTCCCTTTATTGGAACTTGTTTTGCAGACAAGGAAAGTGGCACGTGTAATGTGAGTAAAACCCTCTTAGCCAAAATCATCTACGAGCAAGATTTTCTATATTGTAGATGCCCCAATTGACTCTCATCCCCAAAGTAGTTTTTTATGTCAGTATAGACTTCTTTACTAGATGTATACTATCGTACATGGCATGCATTTGCCTAATGAGCAGCATTGTATTGCTATTCTAGCCAACCTGATCGATATGTCAAGCTTCATGCACGAGATGCCATGTTTAATTTACTCCCTCGCTCTGATCCATATTTCTTGATGTGAAATGAATGTGAATCGGAGGGAGTACTTTTCTTAGATAGTACTATACATTTCAAAAAAAACTACTACATCACAAATGCATCAAAAGAGTACTACATCACAAGACCACCACGGTTGTACTAGTAGAGTTTAATGCTGAACTTCCAAAGGGATTAAGATTACACATATGAACTTTAAACATGACCAGGAGCATGAGGGCCAGCAGCAGGGGCGTTGACGTGGAGCAAGCTAGGCAAGACGTAATTCTGGAGGAAGAGGCCATATGATGCGTGCTTGGCCTTGGTTGCAGGGCGGTGTTTCCCCCTATGTACTTAGGCCTACACCCATCGCATGTTGGATCAGGCTGTGGATGTCCTTCTAGAGAAATTTGCCACATAATGGGCAAAATAGCTCCCCGCGCATGCAGAAACGAATTTCACCACCCTTCAGCCGCTTGAGAACATAGCGGCTTTTCCGGTCCCTGCGCACCTAGCTTGTTGTTGTCCATGTCATCAGAATACTCCTATGAATTATTAAGTACTACATAATCAGGTTTTTTATGACAGATCGAATAAATACTCCACTAACATAATCAAACCTTAGAAACCCTAAAATTAAATGTGTAGAACAAGTAAATGGCAGAAGAAATCGTAATAAATCATGAGAAACCCTATGAACAACCATGAACATAAGCCACAACAATTGCAAGTCCACTAAGTATGAACACATAAATTGATTATGTGACTACATGGCAGATTAGTCGAAATTAAACTAGAATCTGATCTTACGAATCGTAGAATCAATTACATCTACAAGAACAAGGTAGGATATCAAATCAATCAAGAACCAGGCTCGTGCAAACCATGTGAACAGCAATATGACACAAAGAGGGTTGGGACAGTTTCGGTAAAAGAGAAGTACCTCCTCGTCATCACCCTCAACATCCTCCTGGAACTGAACGTTTGGGCCGAAATCGTCGAAGGGGTCGAGGTTCGCGTCCAGCATCGGGCCTAGGAAGACCTCGCCGTGGTGGCCTGCAACGCCGTGCACATCTTCGGCGGGATAAACAACGTTGGTATCCACCTTCTGCTCGACGGCCAGGACGCCCGTTTCGACCGAGGTCGAAGAACCAGACAAGCAGAGGAGACGAGCGGCATGGGTGCCCGGTGAAGCCTCACCCGTCGTGACGGCCAGGACGCCCATTTCGACCGAGGTCGAAGAATCCGACAAGCAGAGGAGACGAGCGGCCTGGGTGCCCGGTGAAGCCTCACCCACCGCGACGGCCACTACCGTAGAGGCATCCTCTGCGTGGGCGGTCGCCTATTGCTCCGCCTCGTATGCAATACCTATCTTCATGCTGTTGTGGTTGGAAACGGGAAAGTCGATGCCTCAGAGGTGCGGTGAGTGGATGGGGGTTTTCACAGTGTGGGGGAGGCAAGTTGGGGGAGTGGAGAGGACGAGCTCGCGAGAGATGATGAGGCCGATTATGTTATAGCCTCTGACTCTCTGTATCCAGTAGTGGACGCGTGAAGTCATGCATGTACTCGACTTTCCACTTTCTGGGAGACGTGTACGAAACTTTTTTTTGGACCATTTAACTTCATGTGGGACTCATGTATACCAATACTTCCAAACGTCATAAGTAATTCAAAATCATTCAGAATAATATGAGACCTTAACATTTTATTTTTTGTGTCAGATATTGTCTATGAAAAATAACATCCTTCAAAAAATAAATCCCCTATGCCAATCCGATCATGCCCGTCTACTCCAACTAGCTTCCTCGAGTAATTTGTCACCTTACATTCTTAAAATGAACCAAAATTTGGCACAGGGGTGCATCATCACATGGAAAATGATGTTACCATTCTGTCTTCCCATTTTTTTTTGAATTTTTCAAAATTGTCATGCCCTAACGGAAAAAATGTACTCCTTCTAAGAAGCATGTATCAGAATGGCATTACCAAAACCTAGGGGTGGGGTGGGGGGAGGGGGGCACATGGTGGTGTGATGATACATCACATTTGGACCACACAACACCATTTGGACCAACCAAAAAAAACACCCTACACAAACCCTGGTCAAAACTAGTTTGACCAATATTACAAAAGTTGTACGGAGTACATAATTCAGAAACCGTCAGAAATATACGAAGCATTCAGGAGTCCCCAAAGTCAGTGACTTTGAGTCACTTACAACTGTGGTCCACATATCAGTCACCCAAAGTCATGGCAAAGTCAGCTTGGCAAAGTCACCGACAGACAAAGCAAGCAGTGAACAGACAACTCCGTAGCACTGAAAAGACATCTCACAGAAAAGGCTAGTACTACCTTTTCTTCCCGGATAAGCAAAAATAGCTGATCGGTACTGACGAAATGCACCAGGTCCGCAATGTACTCCAGCTATAAGTGAAGCATGCCTACCACTGAAGAGGAAATTCAAGATTCCACCAGATCCCCATATCACTCTTTTGCATAAAACACGGACATATCTTTTGCACAATTCACCACTTGTTGGTCTAATCTATCGCAGCTTCCATCAGTTGGTCATCTAATTAACGATTTAACGGATTAGAAAAATAAGCGGTGGAATTAGAAGTACTAGTAGCGAAATGTGCAAAATATACTGTCCTTCCCGAGGGGGTTTGTCCAGAAGAGGGCCGGATGACAATGTCCCGGGTGCATCCAGAAAGGAGAGGGGTAGTTTCTAATACATGTAAGAAATTATTTTACAAAAAGGTACATACTAAGTAGTACAACTATTAGTACAGTACTACTATTTCGAGGGAAAATGCCATGTCGTGCGACCTCTAATCAATGAGTAGAAGTTGTAGGTGCGCATAACATGCATTGCTGAAAGCTGGTTCCGCTGGAATTTGAGCTCAGCCGGGGCGGATTCTGCGAAGTTCGCCTGACGTCACTCATGTATCTCACCAAACTGCTCATTTCTTTCAATGTCTCTTCTCTTTCACTGCAGCTCTCCAACATCAGGTGCATCAACTTATCTTGTGCCTTCTGCTTATCGAGAAGGGCAAGGATGGCGATGTCAGCATATTCAAGGTTCATCTTTTGGAGCTCTACTTTATCCTGAAGAAGGATTTTGTACTCTATATCAGACTTGTCTCTTCCGAGGCACACAGTCTTGAGTATGCTGCTGGCTTCCTCCTCTGATGCAATGTTCCTCTCTTTCTGCTTAATCAGCTCGTTCTTCAACATGTCGCGCTCATTGCGAAGGCTGCAAATGAGCTCCACAAGAGTTTTCGAATTCTTCTTCTTGGCAGCCAAATCGTCTCGGAGGCGATCACACTCTAAGCTGAGCTCCTCGTTTTTTTCCATCAAGATGGCGACAGTGGTGTCGATAGTCGGCGCCGCTTCCTTCAGGGCGAAATCATCGGTAGCAAGTAAGCGCAAAGGAAGAAGAAGAAGAAGAAGATAACTACACAGTGCTTGGTGCTACCTCATTTCGCCGGGGTAGGGCCGGGTTGAAATCATCGGACGACGATGATTCCTTGGTCGTGGAAGTTGGTGCAGTACGGGCGTCGTTGGAACTTCCAACCCTTTAAGATGTATAACCATAGAGACTCTTAAAGAGCTTGAGCCCGGGAAGAAGAAACGAAAGTACATGGCGAAGGAAACTAACCCGGTGAGCACAGCACGGACGCGTTTCGGCGGCGGCGGCGGCGACGGCGAGCCCACTTGGTTTCTGGAAGCGTCTCTCGAAATTTCGAGCCGGCGTTTTTTCTCCGCGTACTTGACCGCCGACGACCTGAATTTTGAAGACATTGCTGGAGAGCTTGAGCCCGGGAAGAAGAAACGAAAGTACATGGCGAAGGAAACTAACCCGGTGAGCACAGCACGGACGCGTTTCGGCGGCGGCGGCGGCGACGGCGAGCCCACTTGGTTTCTGGAAGCGTCTCTCGAAATTTCGAGCCGGCGTTTTTTCTCCGCGTACTTGACCGCCGACGACCTGAATTTTGAAGACATTGCTGGAGGAGAGAGCGACGAACAAATGTTTGTTAGGTGGAGAGAGGAAGAAAGTGAATGGAACGAGAGAGTTTAGCGTTTTGCCCTTATAGTCATAGTCGCTAACCGTGACGCGGGAAGGTTGGTCATCGGCGTTTAATGGTCTCCCGCGTGGAAACCGAGGCGGCCACGAGGCAGCGGCTGGCCACGCGGCGTCCAGTCGCCTACGCCGCCGTAAATGAGGGTAGTTGCCTACCACCACCAGGTGACATGCACCTTTTGCATGTCACACGAATGCGGCCTAAATTCAAATTTAAACATTGCGAAAAAAATCATGCATCCGGTGACATGCCCATGGCATGCCACCGATGAAGAGTTCCGTGCCATGCACTCTGGCACTCTGCGCCGTCTTGGATCAGAAAATGAGCGAAGAACGAGGACGAGGCACTAGTTCAAATTTAGGATGAAGTTTAAGTTTTATTTTGGTTTAAATTAGATTAGAGGGAGTAGTACTCTTACTTTATTATATTACTCGTACTTGTGTTGATGTAGTAGTATTATTATGGTGGTGTACTTGCGTTCATGTACTTGTTTCAGCTGTTTTGGTGAAGGAGACATGCATCACCTTTTTTGGTGATGTATCTAGTCGTCCTGTAGCCCTTGTCAAATTCCTCTGATATACTGATGGGAGGGCTTGTTCACCCCATACTGATGGGAGCCCTTGTCAAATCGTAATCATAGCCAAAAGGCGCATTTTTTCCCGATATTACTCGATGCTTAAGGCGCGGGTGGTTGTGGTTCAGTTATCTCCCTAATTTGCACCTGCTTTCCCGTTTCCACTAGTCGAAAGTCGAAACCTGGCCACATTAACCCAAGATCCTGAAGCCGCCGCCTCAACCCTAGCCGCCTCCAGTTCTTCCTCCTCCATAGATTGGTTCCCCCTCCTCCGGTTGGCTTCGCCGGCGTCAGGAGGAGTGGGGAACCCGATCTATGCGTGGAGTTTCGAATAAAAGTATTGTTTTCATTAGATTATATTAGATTATGTTAGGATATTGGTAGCCGCCTTCTTGTTGGTTTCCCCTCAATGGAGATGGCATCGTCTGCAATAAGTGATCTTCGGCCTTTCGTTCGGCGACGAGATCTTCTTCCCGGCGTCAATGGTGGTCTTGAACGATCACAATTTTCTAGGTATGGGCCTTTGGATCTTGCTTCGCCAGATCGATTTTGGATCTTTTGTCTTTGTTGCCGTGGGGAGGATTATCCTCGCAGTTTTTGTCCCGGCTGCTACGTCCTCGACAATGGTGATTCGTACTCTCGGCTCTCCATCGACGATGACAAAGCTAGTCGGTTATTATTCCCTGATATACTGGTGTTGGTACTCTTGCCGATGTTGTATGACTGCTTTAATGGTTGCGTGCGTGCACGCAGCCTTGGCATTGCGGCTCAAAAAATTATGGGAGAACTTTCATCGGTATCTACAGGTCTATGGTTAGTTATCTATTTTTGGCTGCCTTCAGAAAAGTACAAGATTGTGTTCTGGAAGAAGAAAAAAATTGAAGACCTCGAAGATTTGTTACTATCTTTTAGACTTTATTTTGTAATCGTTGGAGTCAGTTCATGTATCTCTACCATGTACTATTTGTTGCTATGAATATATGTGGTATTGATTGTCAAAAAAAAAACCCAAGATCCTGAAAAACTGTTGGTCTATCCCGAGAAACGAGGAGGTTTAAGGAAACGAGGAGTCCAGCGCGTGCGGAAGGAGCTTTAATCGTGCGAGCATGCAGGGGCAAAATGAGGAAACTAGCGATTACTTTCTCTCCTGCCAGTCTTATACCTTAATAAATGGGCAAACTGAGCACGTTGTAGCTAATCCTTTTATTAATTAAGCAGCTATATTAGTCAATAAGATTGCCTTATGTTTTTCCTCAGTTTTCGCCAAGCCCTTATTTGTAACCCGCAGAAGGAGCTCAGACGGGAGGATTCCAGTTTAGTTGACCGTTCCGTGCTGACGTGTGGGGCTAGTAGAAAGGGACCGCGTGGGACAGGACGAGACCGCGTTTGGTTGTACGTGAGCAGGAGCTGGGTTCTGTCTCTCTCGGCGCGAATTGGCATTTTTAAGAGCACCTTTTCCCCCTCTGTCTCTTTGTCTTTATTAACCAAATTAGTATCAAATCTAGAGAAGCTTGCATTTCTGTCTTTCTTCAATTATTTGTTCCTTTTGGCCCTCGTTGTTTGCCCAATATGGCAGCAAATCTAGTACTCCCTCTGGTCCATAATCTAGAAGCAAATCTCCAGGGTAATGTACGACAAATTCACAGTCATAGTAAATCGAGAAACAAAAGTAGGGCCAACAAAATATAGTAGAATAGGGATAGATTAATAGGGATCCCTCCCTAGATAATAAGCTGCATACACAGCAGCCAACATAGTAACAGGTTCGAGGTTCTTCGCAACACCATCATACTAACAACATAACAACAAGGGATCCCTAGCTAACAACAAAATAGAAGCTGCTTTGCAGCAGCAGCACACGTCCAGGACTCCGCCTACCCCATCTGCCTCTGCCTCCACTTGTTGCTCCCCTTGGGAGCCTTGGGCTTGAGCGGAGGCATGCGCCCGGCGGAGATCTCCACCCGCTGGATGCTGCGGAGGTGCATGCCGAGCGCCCTGTGCTTGGAGCGGAAGGAGTAGGGGTTCACCGTCGAGCCGACCTTGGGGAAGGTGTTGCCGATGTTCTCGGCATGCGTGAGGAGGCAGTTGAAGTCAGTGCCGTAGAGTGCAGAAGGGGCACCTGTAGACACCCTTGGCGAAGTAGGAGACGTACTGGCCGACCTGCAGCCTCCGCAGCACCTGGCGAGTCTTGACGTGCTGGTCCTCTTCGTCGCTGCCAACGTCGCTGCCAGACAGCTGATCCATATCAAACGGGAACTATTAGTGAATGAGATGCAACGATGACTAACGTGCATGATAACAAAGTAAGGAAAAACAGAGCCAGCCTCAGTTAGAGTGGACACGATTATATGTCTACAGGGATGGTGTTAGCGAACCATAGCTCATGCACAACAGATTTGTACACAGCAATGGTTCGCTGAACCCACTCTGTAAAAATTTGTGCCCAACGATTCATCATAGGCAAAGAAACAGATTCCAGATCTGATTTTGAACAGATTCCAGAATATTTGCAAAATTAAACGGTTGATATCTTTTGATTCGTGCATAAAATAACTGACTGAGATCCCATAAATTAACTGATTGAGATCCCATTATTACTTGCATAAATTAACCGAACGGCCGAACTCCAAATCTTAAACGAAATCAAGAAGGGATCAAAGCAAAATGGAATAAAATCGGCGCAAATATTAACCCAATACTCAACCATCTACAGATCGGCACTAATAGTTACTAGGGAACCAGCAAAAATAGGGTTCAAAAAGGAATGGGGAACAAAAAAGGGAGCAAACCATAGTTACCTCGTTCCATGGGTCGTCCATGCAGGTGTCGTAGGGGTTCGGAGGCGAGATGTACGGCACCGGCTCATAGGGGTCCCATCCCGGCGGGATACGACCGCCACCGGCGGCGGCGACGGCCTTTGAGGGGACGACGTCGAAGAGGGAGGCGTCGCGCTTGGAGCCGACGGCGTCATGGACGATGGGATTCGCATTCTCCATGTCCATCTCGCCTGCAGAGAGGGAGAGGGTTTTTTGCTTTGGAGAAGATGATGGGACGTGAGAGGCGGCGTTGCATGAGCGAGTGAGAGTGACAGAGAGAGTGCGAGGAGGCGTCTATAAAGGCGAGGGGTGGTTAATGCGACCCGCGTCCTACGCGTCCACCATTTAACGTCTGCACGTCTTGGGCTTCTGCAACGCGACACGCGTCCACGATTGCACGTCTTCGACTTCTGCACCGCGACTCGCGTCAGTACCCGTCAACAATTGCACGTCTTCCACTTCTGCACCGCAACACGCGTACTCGAGTCTAACCCTGGAAATTTAGATATACTCTCGAGTCTTATACTGTAGCATTTTTTGTGTGCTCGGTTTTCCCCTTGAGTACTAATACTGGCTAGTGCAATATACTCAGTTTTACCTCAAGTGCCTGGTCAACAGAGAGTCAACAAATGGGATTAACTAGTTAAATGAGTCAACAAATGGGATTATCAGTTCGTTTTCACGTGTTAAACTTGTCTAAATATTGGTCAAACCTAGGATTTGACCAAGATTCAAATGGGCAGAAAATTAAAAAAAAAAGAAAAATGAAAAACCAAAGCACATAGTCTTCTTATGTCATATAGTAAGCATTAAAGGTGATAAACAAGGTCTAGACATATTCAAACCATACAAATCATGTATCTACCCCTAACCCCTAAACTCTGTCTTATGAAGTCAAGCATGAAGAGAAGTGGTTTTGGGTTTCAAACATGGAAATTTCAAAAACCTCCCAAAAACTTCATTTTAGAGTGACTAAGAAGGATACATGCTTCCCTTTTCATTTTCATGTTTTAAACTTGTTTAAATCTTGGTCAAACCTAGGATTTGACCAAGATTCAAATGGGCATTAAAATTTAAAAATCAGAAAAATGAAAAACCAAAGCACATAGTGTTCTTAAGTCATATAGTAAGCATTAAAGTTGATAAACAAGGTCTAGACATATTCAAACCATACAAATCATGTATCTACCCCCTAACCCCTAAACTCTGTCTTATGAAGTCAAGCATGAAGAGAAGTGGTTTTGGGTTTCAAACATGGAAATTTCAAAAACCTCCCAAAAACTTCATTTTAGAGTGACTAAGAAGGATACATGCTTCCCTTTTCATTTTCATGTTTTAAACTTGTTTAAATCTTGGTCAAACCTAGGATTTGACCAAGATTCAAATGGGCATCAAAATTTAAAAAAATCAGAAAAATGAAAAACCAAAGCACATAGTTTTCTTATGCCATATAGTAAGCATTCAAGTTGATAAACAAGGTCTATACATATTTAAACCAGACAAATCATGTATCTATACCCCTAAACCTTAAACTCTGTCTTATGAAGTCTAGCATGAAGAGAAGTCGTTTTGGGTTTCAAACATGGAAATTTCAAGAACATCCCAAAAGCTTCATTTTAGTGTGACTAAGAAGGATCAAGGCTTACCTTTTCATTTTCATGTTTTAAACTTGTTTAAATCCTGGTCAAATATAGGTTTGACCAAGATTCAAATGGGCATAAAATAAAAATATAGAAAAATGAAAAACCAAAGCACATAGTCTTCTTATGTCATATAGTAAGCATTAAAGTTGATAAACAAGGTCTAGTCTTATTCAAACTAGACAAATCATGTATCTACCCGCTAACCCCTAAACTCTGTCTTATGAAGTCTAGCATGAAGAGAAGTCGTTTTGGGTTCAAACATGGAAATTTCAAGAACATCCCAAAAGCTTCATTTTAGTGTGACTAAGAAGGATCAAGGCTTACCTTTTCATTTTCATGTTTTAAACTTGTTTAAATCCTGGTTAAATCTAGGATTTGACCAAGATTCAAATGGGCATAAAATAAAAAAATAGAAAAATGAAAAACCAAAGCACATAGTCTTCTTATGTCATATAGTAAGCATTAAAGTTGATAAACAAGGTCTAGACTTATTCAAACTAGACAAATCATGTATCTATCCGCAAACCCCTAAACTCTATCTTATGAAGTCAAGCATGAAGAGAAGTGCATGGTTTTGGGTTTCAAACATGGAAATTTCAAAAAACTCCCAAAAAATTCATTTTAGAGTGACTAAGAAGGATACATGCTTCCCTTTTCATTTTCATGTTATATACTTGTTTAAATCTTGGTCAAACCTAGGATTTTACCAAGATTCAAATGTGCATCAAAATTCCAAAAAAATCAGAAAAATGAAAAAACAAAGCACATAGTTTTCTTATGTCATATAGTAAGCATTAAAGTTGATAAACAAGGTCTAGACATATTCAAACAAGAAAAATCATGTATCTACCCCCTAACCCTAAACTCTGTCTTATGTAGTCAAGCATGAAGAGAAGTGCTTTTGGGTTTCAAACATGGAAATTTCAAAAACCACCCAAAAGCTTTATTTTAGAGTGACTAAGAAGGATCCATGCTTATCTTTTCATTTTCATATTTTAAACTTGTTTAAATCATTGTCAAACCTAGGATTTGACCAAGATTCAAATGGGCATAAAATTAAAAAAATCAGAAAAATGAAAAACTAAAGCACATAGTCTTCTTATGTCATATATATAGTAAGCATTTAAAAGATGATAAATAAGGTCTAGACAATTCAAATAATACAAATCATGTATCTACCCCTAACCCTAAACTCTATCTTATGAAGTCAAGCATGAAGAGAAGTGGTTTTTGGTTTCAAACACGAAAATTTCAAAAACCTCCCAAAAGCTTCATTTTAATTAGACTAACTTATTAATTATGAAGGATCCAGGATTGATTACCTTTTCATTGTCATGTTTTAAACTTGTTTAAATCTTGGTCAAACCTAGGATTTGACCAAGATTCGAATGGGCATAAAAATTAAGAAAAAAATCGTAAGAATGAAAAACCAAAGCACATAGCCTTCTTATGTCATATAGTAAGCATTCAAATTGATAAACAAGGTCTAGACATGTTCAAACCAGAAAAATCATGTATCTACCCCTAACCCTAAACTATGTCTTATGAAGTCAAGCATGCATGAAGAGAAGTGGTTTTGGGTTTCAAACATGAAAATTTCAAAAACCTCCCAAAAGCTTCATTTTAGAGCGACTAATAAGGATCGATGCTTACCTTTTCATTTTCATGTTTTTACTTATTTGAATCTTGGTCAAATCCTAGGTTTGACCAAGATTTAAACAAGTTTAAAACATGAAAATGAAATGGGAAGTGTGTATCCTTCTTAGTCAGTCTAAAATGAAGCTTTTGGGATGTTCTTGAAATTTCCATGTTTGAAACCCAAAACCACTTAAGACAGAGTTTTTGGTTAGGTGTAGATACATGATTTTTCTTGTTTGAATATGTCTAGACCTTGTTTATCAACTTGAATGCTTATGACATAAGAAGGCTATATATGTGCTTTGGTTTTCCATTTTTTTCATTTTTTCGAATTTTTTATGCCCATTTAAATATTGGTCAAATCCTAGGTTTGACCAAGGTTTAATCAAGTTTAAAACATGACAATGAAAAGGTAAGCATGAATCCTTTCTTAGTCACTCTAAAATGAAGGTACTTGAAATTTTTATGTTTGAAACACAAAACCCCAGTTCTCTTCATATGTTTGACTTCATAAGACAGAGTTTAGGGTTAGGGGTAGATATGACATGATATTTCTGGTTTGAATATGTCTAGACCTTGTTTATCAACTTGAATGCTTACTATATGACATAAGAAGGCTATATATGTGCTTTGGTTTTTCATTTTTTTTATTTTTTTTGAATTTTTACGCCCGTTTGAATCTTGGTCAAATCCTAGGTTTGACCAAGGTTAAAACAAGTTTAAAACATGGCAATGAAAAGGTAAGCATGGATCCTTCTTAGTCACTCTAAAATGAAGCTTTTGGGAGGTTTGTGAAATTTCCATGTTTGAAACCCAAAATCACTTCTCCTCATACTTAACTTCATAAGACAGAGTTTAGGGTTAGGGGGTAGATACATGTTTTGTGTGGTTTGAATATGTCTAGACCTTGTTTATCAACTTGAATGCTTACTATATGACATAAGAATACTATGTGCTTTGGTTTTTCATTTTTCTGATTTTTTTAATTGTTAAACCCATTTGAATCTTGGTCAAATCCTAGGTTTGAGCAAGATTTAAACAAGTTTAAAACATGAAAATGGAAAGCTAAGCATGAATCATTCTTAGTCACTCTAAAAATCTTTCGGTCTGCAGAAGAGTCGAATCTGCAATCAGTAGTTACAAAAGCGACCCACCTTAGGGATGGATAATAAGACTTGGGCAATATAAACGTTGATACTTACTTTGTGATACTAAAATATATGTATCTAGACATATTTCAGTTGTAGATACATCCATTTTAACATCAAGTAATATGGATCGGAGGACTAGCTAAAGAACAATGAGAGGCAGTGTTTCTCTCCCCCAGCCTACTTGGCGGAGTGGCCCTCCATCAGGACAGGTGGTGATTCCGCTTCTCTCGTTGGAATTCCTTATCCCCCAGCCTACTCGGCGACGTGCGCTCCTCAGTGACCTGCGCGAGGGCGCCTCGGCGACCTACGCAAAGGTGGCTGGACTCGGAGCGCATCGACTTCCTTCTGCGGTGCCTGGATTGGATCGACCATCCCGCGCGTGTCCTCCACCATATTGTTTTTCTTCAAGATGCTGTCATCCATCATCTTCTTCACCGCATCATGTTGGGTGTTGAGGCTCCCGTTGAGAGCTTGAACGCACCTGTTTGATAGCTCGACGTTTTCTTCGCGAAGAAAGCCGCACTCGATCTTAAGCATCAAATTCTCGCCCTTGAGCTTCTTGATGACAGAGTTCGTTTCCTCACTTGATGGAACGCTCACATCATGCAGCTTGCCCCGGCCGGTGACCTCGTCCTTCAAAGTATCGACATCATCGCGAAAGTTGGAGGCGAGTTCCACGAGAGTTTTAAGCTCATCTCTGAAACACGCCGATGCTTCCTGCATGGCAATATCATCAGTACCGAAACAAAGTGACGAGAGGAAGACGAAAATGTCCAATCAGTGGTAACCTCTAAGCGCAGGAGACAGGGGTTGAAGTCGTCATGAGAAGATGTCAGGGTGCGTCGTGGGGCACTGAGATATGTATAAAAAGGATTAATACGGAATAAAGAGTTGGGACCTCCGGGCCAGGAAGAATCAAGAAACATGGCGATGGAAACCAACCAGGAATCTTCGACCGCACGACTGACGCCGTTCCGAGACGAGCGCGAAGCAGGGCCTTCGTTTTCTGGCGGGCCCTTTCTCGCGGCCAGCATCTGGATAGACCGCCGGCGGGAACTCTCCGCGTCCTTGGTCAACACTAGATGGTGCTTCTTCAAGCGAGATGGTGGCCTTGACTTCGGAGGCATCGCTGGAAGTGGAAGGAGACTGGAAGTGAAGCAAGAAGGGGATGGAAGAAGTACTCCCCCCTATTAAAACCAGACAACCGTCTCCTGCCCTCGCTTCGAGCAACCTGGTCCGCCCATCCTAAATCAACGGCCGAGAGGGGGCTCCCTTGCGAACTGAGATCCAGTGACTTTACCCAACAGAAGTTACCATGAACTTTACCTATACGAGCCATCAGGTTAAGATCCAACGAACATGGTCGATCTAAAATTTGAAATTAAAATTTATGTAGCTCAGAAAAAAACAGAAAAACTTTACATTAAGACGTATTCTCGGAAAGTTCCAGTCCATTTAAAATATTAGTTTAGTTTAAGTTCGAAATTTGGATCAACCGCGAGCGTTGGATCTTGATCGAATGGCTCACGTGTGTAAAGTCGCATGGTGACTTCTCTTAGTGAAGTCACTGGATCTCAGTAAAGGAATGGTTCCTTTCCAGAGGAATGGAATGGTTCCATCCCCGCGTTCGGTTTGGACAAAAAGGAGGTACAGAATGGTACTGTTTTTTGTTCGGTTGGAGGAATTGGAGAGCAGAACGGAATGTGGTTAAACTAAACTTTTGTCTAAGAATCGTAATTAACAATGGCAAATAGCCTTTTAAATCTTAAAATCGTAATTAACAACGCCTAATGGCCTTTTTAATCTTAAAATCGTAATTAATGTTATTTTTTGTATGGTCGGGGAATTTGGAGAGTAGAACGGAATGAAGTTAAAGTTTAATCTTTTGTCTAAATATCGTAATTAATAGTGGCAAATGGCCTTTTTAAGTCACTGGATCTCAGTCCGCGAAGGGTCAGGACGCGGGAGCAGAAGCAAATGAATCGAGAGCGGTCCGGAGTATCCTGTCCGTCCACCGTAAATCAACGGGACAGAGCGGCTACCTTCTCTTCGAAGGCTCTGGCGCGCAACCCGAGGAATGGACATCTGTCGGCTAGTATAGAATTTTATAGCACGCCATTAATCGAGCTAGCAGTACTGTACTACTGACTACAACTCTGATGGACGTCCAAAGCTCTGAATAGTCAGGGGAAACAATGAATGCGAGCCAGGGTAGTACTACTGTAGTAGTGAAGCAATGGGGATTATCTGGAGCAAGTACGGAGTACCGAGTACAGTACTACAAAAGTGTTGTTCGTTGTTTTCGCAGTTCATTTTAGCGTAACGTCCAGGTTGTTGTCGAACCAGCTGTTAGATTTTGGGTAATTATTGTTAAGTTGCTGCTTCTTAATTAAAATTTATCAAAGTCATGTAGACTAGATCGATTTGTGAGAACATCCCAAAAGCTTCATTCATTTTAGAATGACTAAGAAGGATCCATTCTTACCTTTTCTTTTCATGTTTTAAACTTGTTTAAACCTTGGTCAAACCTAGGATTTGACCAAGATTTAAATGGGCATAAAAATTCAGAAAAAATCAAAAAATGAAAAACCAAAGCACATATATAGCCTTCTTATGTCATATAGTAAGCACTGGAGTTGATAAAAACTCTGTCTTATGAAGTCAAACATATGAAGAGAACTGGTTTTGGGTTTCAAACATGGAAATTTCACAAACCTCCCAAAAGCTTCATTCTACAGTGACTAAGAAGGATCCAGGCTTACCTTTTTCATTTTCAATTTCTTAACTTGTTTAAATCTTGGTCAAACCTAGGATTTGACCAAGATTCAAATGGGTATAACAATTCAAAAAAAACGGAAAAAAACCAAAGAACATAGTCTTCTGATGTCATATAGTAAGCATTCAAGTTGATAAACAAGGTCTAGACATATTCAAACCAAACAAATCATGTATCTACCCCCTAACCCTAAACTCTGCCTTATGAAGTCAAGCATGAAGAGAAGTGATTTTGGGTTTCAAACATGGAAATTTCAAAAACCTCCCAAAAGCTTCATTTTAGAGTGACTAAGAAGGATCCATGCTTACCTTTTCATTGCCATGTTTTAAACTTGTTTTAACCTTGGTCAAACCTAGGATTTGACCAAGATTCAAATGGGAGTAAAAATTCAGAAAAATTCAAAAAAAAATGAAAAACCAAAGCACATATATAGCCTTCTTATGTCATATAGTAAGCATTCAAGTTGATAAACAAGGTCTAGACATATTCAAACAGAAAAATCATGTATCTACCCCTAACCCTAAACTCGATTTGTCTTATGAAGTCAATCATGAAGAGGTGTTTTGGGTTTCAGACATGGAAATTTCAAAAACCTTCCAAAAGCTTCATTTTGAAGTTACTAATTAAGAAGGATCACTACAAGAAAAGTTTGGCAACTTTTCTTGTAGTGGATCCAGGCTTAATTTTTCATTTTCATGTTTTAAATTTTGGTCAAACCTAGGATTTGACCAAGATACAAATGGGCATAAAAATTCAGGGTAGCATCATACCCCCCTCCTTCCCGCGTAGAAAAAGTGTTAGGCGAGTAGTAGAATGGCATGACCAACAAGTTTCAAGTAAAATTTTGAATATGACCAAAATATACCAATTGATAGATGTGTTAACTTGGCTTCATGGGTGTGTGACCTAAGATTGAGCCATGGTACATTTTGCCAACAAAGTAGCAATTGAGTTGGCTTTCTACCTTAGTAGGCGTGCATTGGAAGGATGCATTATGCCGGCAAAGTTTTCAAACGTTCAAACTTTTCCGGTTTCTCATACAGTATTTGGCTCCTTGAGAAGCATTGATGTGATCATATAAGGTTATGCAAAACTTCGCCTTTCCCGTACTTGCCCGAGCACTCGACACCCCTCGTCCCATGGCGACTCCTCCAGCCATAGCCCCGTGCACCCAGGCTCCACGACTCAGCCTCGGAGGGGTGTGCGCTAAAAGCTCGCAAATGTCTGTGTGCCATTGGTGTGCGATGAAGCAGGCGGCTCTGTGTCTTGCTTCATAAGACAGAGTTTAGGGTTAGGGGTAGATATATACATGATTTTCTGGTTTGAATATGTCTAGGCCTTGTTTATCAACTTGAATGCTTACTATATATATATGACATAAGAATGTTATGTCCTTTGTTTTTTCATTCTTTTGATTTTTTATGAATTTCCATGCCCATTTGAATCTTTTGGTCAAATCCTAGAGGTTTGACCAAGATTGAAACAAGTTTAAAACATGAAAATGAAAAGGGAAGCTTGTATATCCTTCTTAGTCACTCTAAAATGAAGTTTTTGGGAGGTTTTTGAAATTTCCATGTTTGAAACCCAAAACCACTTCTCTTCATGCTAGACTTCATAAGACAATTTAATTAGGGGTTAGGGGTAGATACATGATTTGTCTGGTTTGAATATGTCCAAACCTTGCTTGTTTATCAACTTGAATGCTTACTATATGACATAAGAATGCTTACCATATGTTTGAATTTTAAAAGCATATAGTCTTCTTATGTCATATAGTAAGCATTCAAAAGTTTTTCTTTGAGAGAGTAGCATGCATTCAAAAGTTGATAAATAAGATTTGTACATATTCAAACCAGACAAATCATGTATCTACACCCCCTAACCCTAAACTCTGTCTTATGAAGTCAAGCATGAAGAGAAGTGCTTTTGGGTTTCAAACATGGAAATTTCACAAACCTCCCAAAAGCTTCATTTTACAGTGACTAAGAAGGATCCAGGCTTACCTTTTCATTTTCATTTTTTAAACTGCTTGTTTAAATCTTGATCAAACCTAGGATTTGACCAAGATTCAAATGGGCATAAAAAATCAGGAAAAAATGAAAAAATGAAAAAACAAAGCACATATATAGCCTTCTTATGTCATATATATAGTAAGCATTCAATTAAGTTGATAATTTTAAACAAGGTCTATACATATTCAAACCAGAAAAAAGCATGTATCTACCCATGCATATATATATAACCCTATACTTTTGTCTTATGAAGACGTCAAGGATGAAGAGAAGTGGATTTGGGTTTCAAACATGGAAATTTCAAAAACCTCCCAAAACATGTATATATCTACCCCTAAACCCTAATCTTTGTCTTATGAAGCCAAGCATATGAAGAGAAGTGATTTTGGGTTTCAAACATGGAAACTTCAAAAACCTCCCAAAAGCTTAATTTTAGAGAGACTAAGAATGATCCATGCTTACCTTTTCATTGCCATGTTTTAAACTTGTTTTAACCTTGGTCAAACCTAGGATTTGACCAAGATTCAAATGGGAGTAAAAATTCAGAAAAATTCAAAAAAAATGAAAAACCAAAGCACATATATAGCCTTCTTATGTCATATAGTAAGCATTCAAGTTGATAAACAAGGTCTAGACATATTCAAAGCAGAAATATCATGTATCATATCTACCCCTAACCCTAAACTCTGTCTTATGAAGTCAAACATATGAAGAGAATTGGGGTTTTGGGTTTCAAACATAAAATTTTCAAGTACCTTCATTTTAGAGTGAGTAAGGAAGGATTCATGCTTACCGTTTCATTTTCATGTTTTAAACTTGTTTAAACCTAGGATTTGACCAAGATTTAAATAGGCATAAAAAATTCGAAAGAAATCAAAAAATGAAAAACCAAAGCACATATATAGCCTTCTTATATCATATAGTAAAAAATTCAAGTTGATAAACAAGGTCTAGACATATTCAAACAAGAAAAATCATGTATCTACACCTAACCATAAACTCTGTCTTAAGTGGTTTTGGGTTTCAAACATGGAAATTTCACAAACCTCCCAAAAGCTTCATTTTACAGTGACTAAGGAGGATCCATGCTTACCTTTTGGCTTAAACGTTTGAAACCAAAAACCACTTCTCTTCATGCATGCTTGACTTCATAAGACAGAGTTTAGCTAGGGTTAGGGGGTAGATACATGATTTTCCTGGTTTGAATATGTCTAGACCTTGTTTATCAACTTAATTGATTGCTTACTATATGACATAAGAAGACTATGTGCCTTGGTTTTCATTTTTTGTTTTTTTTGAATTTTATGCTCATATATTTGAATCTTGGTCAAATCTTAGGTTTGACCAAGATTTAAACAAGTTTAAAACATGAAAATGAAAAGGGAAGCATGTATCCTTCTTAGTCACTCTAAAATGAAGCTTTTGGGATGTTCTTGAAATTTCCATGTTTGAAACCCAAAACGACTTCTCTTCATGCTAGACTTCATAAGATCAACAGGGGTAGATACATGATTTGTCTGGTTTGGATATACCTAGACCTCGTTTAACTTGAATGCATACGATATGACATAAGAAGACTACGTGCTTTTGTTTTTCATTATTCTGATTTTTTTGAATTTTGTGCCCACCCATTTGTATCTTGGTCAAATCCTAGGCTTGATAATGATTTAAACAAGATTAAAATATGAAAATGCAAAGGTAAGCATTGATCCTTCTTAGTCACTCTAAAATGAAGCTTTTGGGAGCAAAACCACTTCTCTTCATATGCGCTTGACTTCATAAGACGGAGTTTAGGGGTTAGGGGGTATAGATACATGATTTGTCTAGTTTGAATATGTCTAGACCTTGTTTATCAACTTAATTGGCTTACTATATGACATAAGAAAACTATTTGCTTTGGTTTTTCTTTTTCCTGATTTTTTTCAATTTTGATGCCCATTTGAATCTTGTCAAATCCTAGGTTTGACCGAGATAATTTAAACAAGCTTAAAACATGAATATGAAAAGGGAAGCATGTATCCTTCTTTGTCACTCTAAAATTAAGTTTTTGGGAGGTTTTTCAAATTTCCATGTTTGAAACCCAAAACCACTTCTCTTCATATGCTTGACTTCATAAGATAGAGTTCAGGGGTTAGGGGGTATAGATACATGATTTGTCTAGTTTGAATATGTCTAGACCTTGTTTATCAACTTTAATGCTTACTATATGACATAAGAAAACTATTTGCTTTGGTTTTCTTTTTTCTGACTTTTTTTCAATTTTGATGCCCATTTGAATCTTGTCAAATCCTAGGTTTGACCAAGATAATTTAAACAAGCTTAAAACATGAATATGAAAAGGGGAGCATGTATCCTTCTTAGTCACTCTAAAATGTAATTTTTGGGAGGTTTTTGAAATTTCCATGTTTGAAACCCAAAACCACTTCTCTTCACATGCTTGACTTCATAAGACAGAGTTTAGGGGTTAGGGGTATAGATACATGATTTGTCTGGTTTAATATGTCTAGACCTTGTTTATCAACTTTAATGCTTACTATATGACATAAGAAGACTATGTGATTTGGTTTTTCATTTTTCTGTTTTTTATTTTTCTGCCCATTTGAATCTTGGTCAAATCCTAGGTTTGACCAAGATTTAGACAAGTTTAACACGTAAATGAGTTAACTTGGATTTCCTACCCTTGAATCCATAGGAAACTTTGTTCTAATGCACTATTATAATCAACCGAGTTTTTACACCAACAGGTCTGTCACTTACGTGTGGTGCC
Organism: Lolium multiflorum; assembly: GCA_030979885.1. Lineage (NCBI taxonomy): Eukaryota > Viridiplantae > Streptophyta > Magnoliopsida > Poales > Poaceae > Lolium > Lolium multiflorum. Next base: position 111,970,995 of record CM061753.1, on the reverse strand, counting down.
CACGCTTGAGGTCCCACACTTCAGTGAGCACAAGTCACGTGCTATAGGTACGCAAACTCCCAGCCATCTTCTTTGTCAAGAGAAGACGCATCAGGATGCGTATTGGAAGTCTGTGGGTCCTTCTGGATCCTTCCGTTGTCCCTCTCACAAAAAAACAAATCTCTCTCATTCTCGGCCTCGCTCGACTCGCTCGCTCGCTCGCTCGCACCTCCTGCTCACTGACAAACCCTGCACAAAAGTCAACATCATCACCCGAAAAAGGGGAGACACCATAATGCTCTCCCTTCTTCTCTCCTTCCGAGTGATCCCTCTTCCTCCGAGTTTCACTCGACGGGCAAACACCCATGTGCTGCATAGTAATAGTAATAATAAAAAGGTAGTACTCGTTGAAAAATCGATATACGAATCTGTAATTAAATAGGTTAAACTAGGGTTTTGCCCAGTTCTACAGATCAAGGGTTCAAAAAAATCCAACTACGGGGTTCGAACAACACGATTCTAATCCAAGATTTTTTTCGACCTAGGTCACCCAAATGGCCTCAAACTATAGGGTTAGCATCTAGTGCAGTATGTGTGAAAATGTATGCACTATGTGTGCTATAACTTGTATGTCTTTCATATTTGAACCAAATTTGAACAAGTTTGAAATATTTGAAAAGGGGCTTTTGGCTTAAACGTTTGAAACCAAAAACCACTTCTCTTCATGCATGCTTGACTTCATAAGACAGAGTTTAGCTAGGGTTAGGGGGTAGATGCATGATTTTCCTGGTTTGAATATGTCTAGACCTTGTTTATCAACTTAATTGAATGCTTACTATATGACATAAGAATACTATGTGCCTTGTTTTTTATTTTTTGATTTTTTTAAAATTTTATGCCCATTTGAATCTTGGTCAAATCCTAGGTTTGAACATGGTTTAAACAAGTTTAAATCATGAATATGAAAAATTAAGCATCTATATATCCTTCTTAGTCACTCCAAAATGTAGCTCTTGGGAGGTTTTTTCGAAATTTCCATGTTTGAAACCAAAACCACTTCTTTTCATGCATGCTTGACTTCATAAGACAGAGTTTAGGGTTAGGGGTAGATATATACATGATTTTCTGGTTTGAATATGTCTAGGCCTTGTTTATCAACTTGAATGCTTACTATATATATATGACATAAGAATGTTATGTCCTTTGTTTTTTCATTCTTTTGATTTTTTATGAATTTCCATGCCCATTTGAATCTTTTGGTCAAATCCTAGAGGTTTGACCAAGATTGAAACAAGTTTAAAACATGAAAATGAAAAGGGAAGCTTGTATATCCTTCTTAGTCACTCTAAAATGAAGTTTTTGGGAGGTTTTTGAAATTTCCATGTTTGAAACCCAAAACCACTTCTCTTCATGCTAGACTTCATAAGACAATTTAATTAGGGGTTAGGGGTAGATACATGATTTGTCTGGTTTGAATATGTCCAAACCTTGCTTGTTTATCAACTTGAATGCTTACTATATGACATAAGAATGCTTACCATATGTTTGAATTTTAAAAGCATATAGTCTTCTTATGTCATATAGTAAGCATTCAAAAGTTTTTCTTTGAGAGAGTAGCATGCATTCAAAAGTTGATAAATAAGATTTGTACATATTCAAACCAGACAAATCATGTATCTACACCCCCTAACCCTAAACTCTGTCTTATGAAGTCAAGCATGAAGAGAAGTGCTTTTGGGTTTCAAACATGGAAATTTCACAAACCTCCCAAAAGCTTCATTTTACAGTGACTAAGAAGGATCCAGGCTTACCTTTTCATTTTCATTTTTTAAACTGCTTGTTTAAATCTTGATCAAACCTAGGATTTGACCAAGATTCAAATGGGCATAAAAAATCAGGAAAAAATGAAAAAATGAAAAAACAAAGCACATATATAGCCTTCTTATGTCATATATATAGTAAGCATTCAATTAAGTTGATAATTTTAAACAAGGTCTATACATATTCAAACCAGAAAAAAGCATGTATCTACCCATGCATATATATATATAACCCTATACTTTTGTCTTATGAAGACGTCAAGGATGAAGAGAAGTGGATTTGGGTTTCAAACATGGAAATTTCAAAAACCTCCCAAAACATGTATATATCTACCCCTAAACCCTAATCTTTGTCTTATGAAGCCAAGCATATGAAGAGAAGTGATTTTGGGTTTCAAACATGGAAACTTCAAAAACCTCCCAAAAGCTTAATTTTAGAGAGACTAAGAATGATCCATGCTTACCTTTTCATTGCCATGTTTTAAACTTGTTTTAACCTTGGTCAAACCTAGGATTTGACCAAGATTCAAATGGGAGTAAAAATTCAGAAAAATTCAAAAAAAATGAAAAACCAAAGCACATATATAGCCTTCTTATGTCATATAGTAAGCATTCAAGTTGATAAACAAGGTCTAGACATATTCAAAGCAGAAATATCATGTATCATATCTACCCCTAACCCTAAACTCTGTCTTATGAAGTCAAACATATGAAGAGAACTGGGGTTTTGGGTTTCAAACATAAAATTTTCAAGTACCTTCATTTTAGAGTGAGTAAGGAAGGATTCATGCTTACCGTTTCATTTTCATGTTTTAAACTTGTTTAAACCTAGGATTTGACCAAGATTTAAATAGGCATAAAAAATTCGAAAGAAATCAAAAAATGAAAAACCAAAGCACATATATAGCCTTCTTATATCATATAGTAAAAAATTCAAGTTGATAAACAAGGTCTAGACATATTCAAACAAGAAAAATCATGTATCTACACCTAACCATAAACTCTGTCTTAAGTGGTTTTGGGTTTCAAACATGGAAATTTCACAAACCTCCCAAAAGCTTCATTTTACAGTGACTAAGGAGGATCCATGCTTACCTTTTGGCTTAAACGTTTGAAACCAAAAACCACTTCTCTTCATGCATGCTTGACTTCATAAGACAGAGTTTAGCTAGGGTTAGGGGGTAGATACATGATTTTCCTGGTTTGAATATGTCTAGACCTTGTTTATCAACTTAATTGATTGCTTACTATATGACATAAGAAGACTATGTGCCTTGGTTTTCATTTTTTTTGTTTTTTTTGAATTTTATGCTCATATATTTGAATCTTGGTCAAATCTTAGGTTTGACCAAGATTTAAACAAGTTTAAAACATGAAAATGAAAAGGGAAGCATGTATCCTTCTTAGTCACTCTAAAATGAAGCTTTTGGGATGTTCTTGAAATTTCCATGTTTGAAACCCAAAACGACTTCTCTTCATGCTAGACTTCATAAGATCAACAGGGGGTAGATACATGATTTGTCTGGTTTGGATATACCTAGACCTCGTTTAACTTGAATGCATACGATATGACATAAGAAGACTACGTGCTTTTGTTTTTCATTATTCTGATTTTTTTGAATTTTGTGCCCACCCATTTGTATCTTGGTCAAATCCTAGGCTTGATAATGATTTAAACAAGATTAAAATATGAAAATGCAAAGGTAAGCATTGATCCTTCTTAGTCACTCTAAAATGAAGCTTTTGGGAGCAAAACCACTTCTCTTCATATGCGCTTGACTTCATAAGACGGAGTTTAGGGGTTAGGGGGTATAGATACATGATTTGTCTAGTTTGAATATGTCTAGACCTTGTTTATCAACTTAATTGGCTTACTATATGACATAAGAAAACTATTTGCTTTGGTTTTTCTTTTTCCTGATTTTTTTCAATTTTGATGCCCATTTGAATCTTGTCAAATCCTAGGTTTGACCGAGATAATTTAAACAAGCTTAAAACATGAATATGAAAAGGGAAGCATGTATCCTTCTTTGTCACTCTAAAATTAAGTTTTTGGGAGGTTTTTCAAATTTCCATGTTTGAAACCCAAAACCACTTCTCTTCATATGCTTGACTTCATAAGATAGAGTTCAGGGGTTAGGGGGTATAGATACATGATTTGTCTAGTTTGAATATGTCTAGACCTTGTTTATATATCAACTTTAATGCTTACTATATGACATAAGAAAACTATTTGCTTTGGTTTTCTTTTTTCTGACTTTTTTTCAATTTTGATGCCCATTTGAATCTTGTCAAATCCTAGGTTTGACCAAGATAATTTAAACAAGCTTAAAACATGAATATGAAAAGGGGAGCATGTATCCTTCTTAGTCACTCTAAAATGTAATTTTTGGGAGGTTTTTGAAATTTCCATGTTTGAAACCCAAAACCACTTCTCTTCACATGCTTGACTTCATAAGACAGAGTTTAGGGGTTAGGGGTATAGATACATGATTTGTCTGGTTTAATATGTCTAGACCTTGTTTATCAACTTTAATGCTTACTATATGACATAAGAAGACTATGTGATTTGGTTTTTCATTTTTCTGTTTTTTATTTTTCTGCCCATTTGAATCTTGGTCAAATCCTAGGTTTGACCAAGATTTAGACAAGTTTAACACGTAAATGAGTTAACTTGGATTTCCTACCCTTGAATCCATAGGAAACTTTGTTCTAATGCACTATTATAATCAACCGAGTTTTTACACCAACAGGTCTGTCACTTACGTGTGGTGCCCACGCTTGAGGTCCCACACTTCAGTGAGCACAAGTCACGTGCTATAGGTACGCAAACTCCCAGCCATCTTCTTTGTCAAGAGAAGACGCATCAGGATGCGTATTGGAAGTCTGTGGGTCCTTCTGGTTGTCCCTCTCACAAAAACAAATCTCTCTCATTCTCGGCCTCGCTCGACTCGCTCGCTCGCTCGCTCGCACCTCCTGCTCACTGACAAACCCTGCACAAAAGTCAACATCATCACCCGAAAAAGGGGAGACACCATAATGCTCTCCCTTCTTCTCTCCTTCCGAGTGATCCCTCTTCCTCCGAGTTTCACTCGACGGGCAAACACCCATGTGCTGCATAGTAATAGTAATAATAAAAAGGTAGTACTCGTTGAAAAATCGATATACGAATCTGTAATTAAATAGGTTAAACTAGGGTTTTGCCCAGTTCTACAGATCAAGGGTTCAAAAAAATCCAACTACGGGGTTCGAACAACACGATTCTAATCCAAGATTTTTTTCGACCTAGGTCACCCAAATGGCCTCAAACTATAGGGTTAGCATCTAGTGCAGTATGTGTGAAAATGTATGCACTATGTGTGCTATAACTTGTATGTCTTTCATATTTGAACCAAATTTGAACAAGTTTGAAATATTTGAAAAGGGGCTTTTGGCTTAAACGTTTGAAACCAAAAACCACTTCTCTTCATGCATGCTTGACTTCATAAGACAGAGTTTAGCTAGGGTTAGGGGGTAGATGCATGATTTTCCTGGTTTGAATATGTCTAGACCTTGTTTATCAACTTAATTGAATGCTTACTATATGACATAAGAATACTATGTGCCTTGTTTTTTATTTTTTGATTTTTTTAAAATTTTATGCCCATTTGAATCTTGGTCAAATCCTAGGTTTGAACATGGTTTAAACAAGTTTAAATCATGAATATGAAAAATTAAGCATCTATATATCCTTCTTAGTCACTCCAAAATGTAGCTCTTGGGAGGTTTTTTCGAAATTTCCATGTTTGAAACCAAAACCACTTCTTTTCATGCATGCTTGACTTCATAAGACAGAGTTTAGGGTTAGGGGTAGATATATACATGATTTTCTGGTTTGAATATGTCTAGGCCTTGTTTATCAACTTGAATGCTTACTATATATATATGACATAAGAATGTTATGTCCTTTGTTTTTTCATTCTTTTGATTTTTTATGAATTTCCATGCCCATTTGAATCTTTTGGTCAAATCCTAGAGGTTTGACCAAGATTGAAACAAGTTTAAAACATGAAAATGAAAAGGGAAGCTTGTATATCCTTCTTAGTCACTCTAAAATGAAGTTTTTGGGAGGTTTTTGAAATTTCCATGTTTGAAACCCAAAACCACTTCTCTTCATGCTAGACTTCATAAGACAATTTAATTAGGGGTTAGGGGGTAGATACATGATTTGTCTGGTTTGAATATGTCCAAACCTTGCTTGTTTATCAACTTGAATGCTTACTATATGACATAAGAATGCTTACCATATGTTTGAATTTTAAAAGCATATAGTCTTCTTATGTCATATAGTAAGCATTCAAAAGTTTTTCTTTGAGAGAGTAGCATGCATTCAAAAGTTGATAAATAAGATTTGTACATATTCAAACCAGACAAATCATGTATCTACACCCCCTAACCCTAAACTCTGTCTTATGAAGTCAAGCATGAAGAGAAGTGCTTTTGGGTTTCAAACATGGAAATTTCACAAACCTCCCAAAAGCTTCATTTTACAGTGACTAAGAAGGATCCAGGCTTACCTTTTCATTTTCATTTTTAAACTGCTTGTTTAAATCTTGATCAAACCTAGGATTTGACCAAGATTCAAATGGGCATAAAAAATCAGGAAAAAATGAAAAAATGAAAAAACAAAGCACATATATAGCCTTCTTATGTCATATATATAGTAAGCATTCAATTAAGTTGATAATTTTAAACAAGGTCTATACATATTCAAACCAGAAAAAAGCATGTATCTACCCATGCATATATATATATAACCCTATACTTTTGTCTTATGAAGACGTCAAGGATGAAGAGAAGTGGATTTGGGTTTCAAACATGGAAATTTCAAAAACCTCCCAAAACATGTATATATCTACCCCTAAACCCTAATCTTTGTCTTATGAAGCCAAGCATATGAAGAGAAGTGATTTTGGGTTTCAAACATGGAAACTTCAAAAACCTCCCAAAAGCTTAATTTTAGAGAGACTAAGAATGATCCATGCTTACCTTTTCATTGCCATGTTTTAAACTTGTTTTAACCTTGGTCAAACCTAGGATTTGACCAAGATTCAAATGGGAGTAAAAATTCAGAAAAATTCAAAAAAAATGAAAAACCAAAGCACATATATAGCCTTCTTATGTCATATAGTAAGCATTCAAGTTGATAAACAAGGTCTAGACATATTCAAAGCAGAAATATCATGTATCATATCTACCCCTAACCCTAAACTCTGTCTTATGAAGTCAAACATATGAAGAGAACTGGGGTTTTGGGTTTCAAACATAAAATTTTCAAGTACCTTCATTTTAGAGTGAGTAAGGAAGGATTCATGCTTACCGTTTCATTTTCATGTTTTAAACTTGTTTAAACCTAGGATTTGACCAAGATTTAAATAGGCATAAAAAATTCGAAAGAAATCAAAAAATGAAAAACCAAAGCACATATATAGCCTTCTTATATCATATAGTAAAAAATTCAAGTTGATAAACAAGGTCTAGACATATTCAAACAAGAAAAATCATGTATCTACACCTAACCATAAACTCTGTCTTAAGTGGTTTTGGGTTTCAAACATGGAAATTTCACAAACCTCCCAAAAGCTTCATTTTACAGTGACTAAGGAGGATCCATGCTTACCTTTTGGCTTAAACGTTTGAAACCAAAAACCACTTCTCTTCATGCATGCTTGACTTCATAAGACAGAGTTTAGCTAGGGTTAGGGGGTAGATACATGATTTTCCTGGTTTGAATATGTCTAGACCTTGTTTATCAACTTAATTGATTGCTTACTATATGACATAAGAAGACTATGTGCCTTGGTTTTCATTTTTTTGTTTTTTTTTGAATTTTATGCTCATATATTTGAATCTTGGTCAAATCTTAGGTTTGACCAAGATTTAAACAAGTTTAAAACATGAAAATGAAAAGGGAAGCATGTATCCTTCTTAGTCACTCTAAAATGAAGCTTTTGGGATGTTCTTGAAATTTCCATGTTTGAAACCCAAAACGACTTCTCTTCATGCTAGACTTCATAAGATCAACAGGGGGTAGATACATGATTTGTCTGGTTTGGATATACCTAGACCTCGTTTAACTTGAATGCATACGATATGACATAAGAAGACTACGTGCTTTTGTTTTTCATTATTCTGATTTTTTTGAATTTTGTGCCCACCCATTTGTATCTTGGTCAAATCCTAGGCTTGATAATGATTTAAACAAGATTAAAATATGAAAATGCAAAGGTAAGCATTGATCCTTCTTAGTCACTCTAAAATGAAGCTTTTGGGAGCAAAACCACTTCTCTTCATATGCGCTTGACTTCATAAGACGGAGTTTAGGGGTTAGGGGGTATAGATACATGATTTGTCTAGTTTGAATATGTCTAGACCTTGTTTATCAACTTAATTGGCTTACTATATGACATAAGAAAACTATTTGCTTTGGTTTTTCTTTTTCCTGATTTTTTTCAATTTTGATGCCCATTTGAATCTTGTCAAATCCTAGGTTTGACCGAGATAATTTAAACAAGCTTAAAACATGAATATGAAAAGGGAAGCATGTATCCTTCTTTGTCACTCTAAAATTAAGTTTTTGGGAGGTTTTTCAAATTTCCATGTTTGAAACCCAAAACCACTTCTCTTCATATGCTTGACTTCATAAGATAGAGTTCAGGGGTTAGGGGGTATAGATACATGATTTGTCTAGTTTGAATATGTCTAGACCTTGTTTATATATCAACTTTAATGCTTACTATATGACATAAGAAAACTATTTGCTTTGGTTTTCTTTTTTCTGACTTTTTTTCAATTTTGATGCCCATTTGAATCTTGTCAAATCCTAGGTTTGACCAAGATAATTTAAACAAGCTTAAAACATGAATATGAAAAGGGGAGCATGTATCCTTCTTAGTCACTCTAAAATGTAATTTTTGGGAGGTTTTTGAAATTTCCATGTTTGAAACCCAAAACCACTTCTCTTCACATGCTTGACTTCATAAGACAGAGTTTAGGGGTTAGGGGTATAGATACATGATTTGTCTGGTTTAATATGTCTAGACCTTGTTTATCAACTTTAATGCTTACTATATGACATAAGAAGACTATGTGATTTGGTTTTTCATTTTTCTGTTTTTTATTTTTCTGCCCATTTGAATCTTGGTCAAATCCTAGGTTTGACCAAGATTTAGACAAGTTTAACACGTAAATGAGTTAACTTGGATTTCCTACCCTTGAATCCATAGGAAACTTTGTTCTAATGCACTATTATAATCAACCGAGTTTTTACACCAACAGGTCTGTCACTTACGTGTGGTGCCCACGCTTGAGGTCCCACACTTCAGTGAGCACAAGTCACGTGCTATAGGTACGCAAACTCCCAGCCATCTTCTTTGTCAAGAGAAGACGCATCAGGATGCGTATTGGAAGTCTGTGGGTCCTTCTGGATCCTTCCGTTGTCCCTCTCACAAAAAAACAAATCTCTCTCATTCTCGGCCTCGCTCGACTCGCTCGCTCGCTCGCTCGCTCGCACCTCCTGCTCACTGACAAACCCTGCACAAAAGTCAACATCATCACCCGAAAAAGGGGAGACACCATAATGCTCTCCCTTCTTCTCTCCTTCCGAGTGATCCCTCTTCCTCCGAGTTTCACTCGACGGGCAAACACCCATGTGCTGCATAGTAATAGTAATAATAAAAAGGTAGTACTCGTTGAAAAATCGATATACGAATCTGTAATTAAATAGGTTAAACTAGGGTTTTGCCCAGTTCTACAGATCAAGGGTTCAAAAAAATCCAACTACGGGGTTCGAACAACACGATTCTAATCCAAGATTTTTTTCGACCTAGGTCACCCAAATGGCCTCAAACTATAGGGTTAGCATCTAGTGCAGTATGTGTGAAAATGTATGCACTATGTGTGCTATAACTTGTATGTCTTTCATATTTGAACCAAATTTGAACAAGTTTGAAATATTTGAAAAGGGGCTTTTGGCTTAAACGTTTGAAACCAAAAACCACTTCTCTTCATGCATGCTTGACTTCATAAGACAGAGTTTAGCTAGGGTTAGGGGGTAGATGCATGATTTTCCTGGTTTGAATATGTCTAGACCTTGTTTATCAACTTAATTGAATGCTTACTATATGACATAAGAATACTATGTGCCTTGTTTTTTATTTTTTGATTTTTTTAAAATTTTATGCCCATTTGAATCTTGGTCAAATCCTAGGTTTGAACATGGTTTAAACAAGTTTAAATCATGAATATGAAAAATTAAGCATCTATATATCCTTCTTAGTCACTCCAAAATGTAGCTCTTGGGAGGTTTTTTCGAAATTTCCATGTTTGAAACCAAAACCACTTCTTTTCATGCATGCTTGACTTCATAAGACAGAGTTTAGGGTTAGGGGTAGATATATACATGATTTTCTGGTTTGAATATGTCTAGGCCTTGTTTATCAACTTGAATGCTTACTATATATATATGACATAAGAATGTTATGTCCTTTGTTTTTTCATTCTTTTGATTTTTTATGAATTTCCATGCCCATTTGAATCTTTTGGTCAAATCCTAGAGGTTTGACCAAGATTGAAACAAGTTTAAAACATGAAAATGAAAAGGGAAGCTTGTATATCCTTCTTAGTCACTCTAAAATGAAGTTTTTGGGAGGTTTTTGAAATTTCCATGTTTGAAACCCAAAACCACTTCTCTTCATGCTAGACTTCATAAGACAATTTAATTAGGGGTTAGGGGGTAGATACATGATTTGTCTGGTTTGAATATGTCCAAACCTTGCTTGTTTATCAACTTGAATGCTTACTATATGACATAAGAATGCTTACCATATGTTTGAATTTTAAAAGCATATAGTCTTCTTATGTCATATAGTAAGCATTCAAAAGTTTTTCTTTGAGAGAGTAGCATGCATTCAAAAGTTGATAAATAAGATTTGTACATATTCAAACCAGACAAATCATGTATCTACACCCCCTAACCCTAAACTCTGTCTTATGAAGTCAAGCATGAAGAGAAGTGCTTTTGGGTTTCAAACATGGAAATTTCACAAACCTCCCAAAAGCTTCATTTTACAGTGACTAAGAAGGATCCAGGCTTACCTTTTCATTTTCATTTTTTAAACTGCTTGTTTAAATCTTGATCAAACCTAGGATTTGACCAAGATTCAAATGGGCATAAAAAATCAGGAAAAAATGAAAAAATGAAAAAACAAAGCACATATATAGCCTTCTTATGTCATATATATAGTAAGCATTCAATTAAGTTGATAATTTTAAACAAGGTCTATACATATTCAAACCAGAAAAAAGCATGTATCTACCCATGCATATATATATATACCCTATACTTTTGTCTTATGAAGACGTCAAGGATGAAGAGAAGTGGATTTGGGTTTCAAACATGGAAATTTCAAAAACCTCCCAAAACATGTATATATCTACCCCTAAACCCTAATCTTTGTCTTATGAAGCCAAGCATATGAAGAGAAGTGATTTTGGGTTTCAAACATGGAAACTTCAAAAACCTCCCAAAAGCTTAATTTTAGAGAGACTAAGAATGATCCATGCTTACCTTTTCATTGCCATGTTTTAAACTTGTTTTAACCTTGGTCAAACCTAGGATTTGACCAAGATTCAAATGGGAGTAAAAATTCAGAAAAATTCAAAAAAAATGAAAAACCAAAGCACATATATAGCCTTCTTATGTCATATAGTAAGCATTCAAGTTGATAAACAAGGTCTAGACATATTCAAAGCAGAAATATCATGTATCATATCTACCCCTAACCCTAAACTCTGTCTTATGAAGTCAAACATATGAAGAGAACTGGGGTTTTGGGTTTCAAACATAAAATTTTCAAGTACCTTCATTTTAGAGTGAGTAAGGAAGGATTCATGCTTACCGTTTCATTTTCATGTTTTAAACTTGTTTAAACCTAGGATTTGACCAAGATTTAAATAGGCATAAAAAATTCGAAAGAAATCAAAAAATGAAAAACCAAAGCACATATATAGCCTTCTTATATCATATAGTAAAAAATTCAAGTTGATAAACAAGGTCTAGACATATTCAAACAAGAAAAATCATGTATCTACACCTAACCATAAACTCTGTCTTAAGTGGTTTTGGGTTTCAAACATGGAAATTTCACAAACCTCCCAAAAGCTTCATTTTACAGTGACTAAGGAGGATCCATGCTTACCTTTTGGCTTAAACGTTTGAAACCAAAAACCACTTCTCTTCATGCATGCTTGACTTCATAAGACAGAGTTTAGCTAGGGTTAGGGGTAGATACATGATTTTCCTGGTTTGAATATGTCTAGACCTTGTTTATCAACTTAATTGATTGCTTACTATATGACATAAGAAGACTATGTGCCTTGGTTTTCATTTTTTTTTGTTTTTTTGAATTTTATGCTCATATATTTGAATCTTGGTCAAATCTTAGGTTTGACCAAGATTTAAACAAGTTTAAAACATGAAAATGAAAAGGGAAGCATGTATCCTTCTTAGTCACTCTAAAATGAAGCTTTTGGGATGTTCTTGAAATTTCCATGTTTGAAACCCAAAACGACTTCTCTTCATGCTAGACTTCATAAGATCAACAGGGGGTAGATACATGATTTGTCTGGTTTGGATATACCTAGACCTCGTTTAACTTGAATGCATACGATATGACATAAGAAGACTACGTGCTTTTGTTTTTCATTATTCTGATTTTTTTGAATTTTGTGCCCACCCATTTGTATCTTGGTCAAATCCTAGGCTTGATAATGATTTAAACAAGATTAAAATATGAAAATGCAAAGGTAAGCATTGATCCTTCTTAATTAGTCACTCTAAAATGAAGCTTTTGGGAGCAAAACCACTTCTCTTCATATGCTTGACTTCATAAGACGGAGTTTAGGGGTTAGGGGGTATAGATACATGATTTGTCTAGTTTGAATATGTCTAGACCTTGTTTATCAACTTAATTGGCTTACTATATGACATAAGAAAACTATTTGCTTTGGTTTTTCTTTTTCCTGATTTTTTTCAATTTTGATGCCCATTTGAATCTTGTCAAATCCTAGGTTTGACCGAGATAATTTAAACAAGCTTAAAACATGAATATGAAAAGGGAAGCATGTATCCTTCTTTGTCACTCTAAAATTAAGTTTTTGGGAGGTTTTTCAAATTTCCATGTTTGAAACCCAAAACCACTTCTCTTCATATGCTTGACTTCATAAGATAGAGTTCAGGGGTTAGGGGGTATAGATACATGATTTGTCTAGTTTGAATATGTCTAGACCTTGTTTATATATCAACTTTAATGCTTACTATATGACATAAGAAAACTATTTGCTTTGGTTTTCTTTTTTCTGACTTTTTTTCAATTTTGATGCCCATTTGAATCTTGTCAAATCCTAGGTTTGACCAAGATAATTTAAACAAGCTTAAAACATGAATATGAAAAGGGGAGCATGTATCCTTCTTAGTCACTCTAAAATGTAATTTTTGGGAGGTTTTTGAAATTTCCATGTTTGAAACCCAAAACCACTTCTCTTCACATGCTTGACTTCATAAGACAGAGTTTAGGGGTTAGGGGTATAGATACATGATTTGTCTGGTTTAATATGTCTAGACCTTGTTTATCAACTTTAATGCTTACTATATGACATAAGAAGACTATGTGATTTGGTTTTTCATTTTTCTGTTTTTTATTTTTCTGCCCATTTGAATCTTGGTCAAATCCTAGGTTTGACCAAGATTTAGACAAGTTTAACACGTAAATGAGTTAACTTGGATTTCCTACCCTTGAATCCATAGGAAACTTTGTTCTAATGCACTATTATAATCAACCGAGTTTTTACACCAACAGGTCTGTCACTTACGTGTGGTGCCCACGCTTGAGGTCCCACACTTCAGTGAGCACAAGTCACGTGCTATAGGTACGCAAACTCCCAGCCATCTTCTTTGTCAAGAGAAGACGCATCAGGATGCGTATTGGAAGTCTGTGGGTCCTTCTGGATCCTTCCGTTGTCCCTCTCACAAAAAAACAAATCTCTCTCATTCTCGGCCTCGCTCGACTCGCTCGCTCGCTCGCTCGCTCGCACCTCCTGCTCACTGACAAACCCTGCACAAAAGTCAACATCATCACCCGAAAAAGGGGAGACACCATAATGCTCTCCCTTCTTCTCTCCTTCCGAGTGATCCCTCTTCCTCCGAGTTTCACTCGACGGGCAAACACCCATGTGCTGCATAGTAATAGTAATAATAAAAAGGTAGTACTCGTTGAAAAATCGATATACGAATCTGTAATTAAATAGGTTAAACTAGGGTTTTGCCCAGTTCTACAGATCAAGGGTTCAAAAAATCCAACTACGGGGTTCGAACAACACGATTCTAATCCAAGATTTTTTTCGACCTAGGTCACCCAAATGGCCTCAAACTATAGGGTTAGCATCTAGTGCAGTATGTGTGAAAATGTATGCACTATGTGTGCTATAACTTGTATGTCTTTCATATTTGAACCAAATTTGAACAAGTTTGAAATATTTGAAAAGGGGCTTTTGGCTTAAACGTTTGAAACCAAAAACCACTTCTCTTCATGCATGCTTGACTTCATAAGACAGAGTTTAGCTAGGGTTAGGGGGTAGATGCATGATTTTCCTGGTTTGAATATGTCTAGACCTTGTTTATCAACTTAATTGAATGCTTACTATATGACATAAGAATACTATGTGCCTTGTTTTTTATTTTTTGATTTTTTTAAAATTTTATGCCCATTTGAATCTTGGTCAAATCCTAGGTTTGAACATGGTTTAAACAAGTTTAAATCATGAATATGAAAAATTAAGCATCTATATATCCTTCTTAGTCACTCCAAAATGTAGCTCTTGGGAGGTTTTTTCGAAATTTCCATGTTTGAAACCAAAACCACTTCTTTTCATGCATGCTTGACTTCATAAGACAGAGTTTAGGGTTAGGGGTAGATATATACATGATTTTCTGGTTTGAATATGTCTAGGCCTTGTTTATCAACTTGAATGCTTACTATATATATATGACATAAGAATGTTATGTCCTTTGTTTTTTCATTCTTTTGATTTTTTATGAATTTCCATGCCCATTTGAATCTTTTGGTCAAATCCTAGAGGTTTGACCAAGATTGAAACAAGTTTAAAACATGAAAATGAAAAGGGAAGCTTGTATATCCTTCTTAGTCACTCTAAAATGAAGTTTTTGGGAGGTTTTTGAAATTTCCATGTTTGAAACCCAAAACCACTTCTCTTCATGCTAGACTTCATAAGACAATTTAATTAGGGGTTAGGGGGTAGATACATGATTTGTCTGGTTTGAATATGTCCAAACCTTGCTTGTTTATCAACTTGAATGCTTACTATATGACATAAGAATGCTTACCATATGTTTGAATTTTAAAAGCATATAGTCTTCTTATGTCATATAGTAAGCATTCAAAAGTTTTTCTTTGAGAGAGTAGCATGCATTCAAAAGTTGATAAATAAGATTTGTACATATTCAAACCAGACAAATCATGTATCTACACCCCCTAACCCTAAACTCTGTCTTATGAAGTCAAGCATGAAGAGAAGTGCTTTTGGGTTTCAAACATGGAAATTTCACAAACCTCCCAAAAGCTTCATTTTACAGTGACTAAGAAGGATCCAGGCTTACCTTTTCATTTTCATTTTTTAAACTGCTTGTTTAAATCTTGATCAAACCTAGGATTTGACCAAGATTCAAATGGGCATAAAAAATCAGGAAAAAATGAAAAAATGAAAAAACAAAGCACATATATAGCCTTCTTATGTCATATATATAGTAAGCATTCAATTAAGTTGATAATTTTAAACAAGGTCTATACATATTCAAACCAGAAAAAAGCATGTATCTACCCATGCATATATATATAACCCTATACTTTTGTCTTATGAAGACGTCAAGGATGAAGAGAAGTGGATTTGGGTTTCAAACATGGAAATTTCAAAAACCTCCCAAAACATGTATATATCTACCCCTAAACCCTAATCTTTGTCTTATGAAGCCAAGCATATGAAGAGAAGTGATTTTGGGTTTCAAACATGGAAACTTCAAAAACCTCCCAAAAGCTTAATTTTAGAGAGACTAAGAATGATCCATGCTTACCTTTTCATTGCCATGTTTTAAACTTGTTTTAACCTTGGTCAAACCTAGGATTTGACCAAGATTCAAATGGGAGTAAAAATTCAGAAAAATTCAAAAAAAATGAAAAACCAAAGCACATATATAGCCTTCTTATGTCATATAGTAAGCATTCAAGTTGATAAACAAGGTCTAGACATATTCAAAGCAGAAATATCATGTATCATATCTACCCCTAACCCTAAACTCTGTCTTATGAAGTCAAACATATGAAGAGAACTGGGGTTTTGGGTTTCAAACATAAAATTTTCAAGTACCTTCATTTTAGAGTGAGTAAGGAAGGATTCATGCTTACCGTTTCATTTTCATGTTTTAAACTTGTTTAAACCTAGGATTTGACCAAGATTTAAATAGGCATAAAAAATTCGAAAGAAATCAAAAAATGAAAAACCAAAGCACATATATATAGCCTTCTTATATCATATAGTAAAAAATTCAAGTTGATAAACAAGGTCTAGACATATTCAAACAAGAAAAATCATGTATCTACACCTAACCATAAACTCTGTCTTAAGTGGTTTTGGGTTTCAAACATGGAAATTTCACAAACCTCCCAAAAGCTTCATTTTACAGTGACTAAGGAGGATCCATGCTTACCTTTTGGCTTAAACGTTTGAAACCAAAAACCACTTCTCTTCATGCATGCTTGACTTCATAAGACAGAGTTTAGCTAGGGTTAGGGGGTAGATACATGATTTTCCTGGTTTGAATATGTCTAGACCTTGTTTATCAACTTAATTGATTGCTTACTATATGACATAAGAAGACTACGTGCCTTGGTTTTCATTTTTTGTTTTTTTTTGAATTTTATGCTCATATATTTGAATCTTGGTCAAATCTTAGGTTTGACCAAGATTTAAACAAGTTTAAAACATGAAAATGAAAAGGGAAGCATGTATCCTTCTTAGTCACTCTAAAATGAAGCTTTTGGGATGTTCTTGAAATTTCCATGTTTGAAACCCAAAACGACTTCTCTTCATGCTAGACTTCATAAGATCAACAGGGGTAGATACATGATTTGTCTGGTTTGGATATACCTAGACCTCGTTTAACTTGAATGCATACGATATGACATAAGAAGACTACGTGCTTTTGTTTTTCATTATTCTGATTTTTTTGAATTTTGTGCCCACCCATTTGTATCTTGGTCAAATCCTAGGCTTGATAATGATTTAAACAAGATTAAAATATGAAAATGCAAAGGTAAGCATGGATCCTTCTTAGTCACTCTAAAATGAAGCTTTTGGGAGCAAAACCACTTCTCTTCATATGCTTGACTTCATAAGACGGAGTTTAGGGGTTAGGGGGTATAGATACATGATTTGTCTAGTTTGAATATGTCTAGACCTTGTTTATCAACTTAATTGGCTTACTATATGACATAAGAAAACTATTTGCTTTGGTTTTTCTTTTTCCTGATTTTTTTCAATTTTGATGCCCATTTGAATCTTGTCAAATCCTAGGTTTGACCGAGATAATTTAAACAAGCTTAAAACATGAATATGAAAAGGGAAGCATGTATCCTTCTTTGTCACTCTAAAATGAAGTTTTTGGGAGGTTTTTCAAATTTCCATGTTTGAAACCCAAAACCACTTCTCTTCATATGCTTGACTTCATAAGACAGAGTTCAGGGGTTAGGGGGTATAGATACATGATTTGTCTAGTTTGAATATGTCTAGACCTTGTTTATCAACTTTAATGCTTACTATATGACATAAGAAAACTATTTGCTTTGGTTTTCTTTTTTCTGACTTTTTTTCAATTTTGATGCCCATTTGAATCTTGTCAAATCCTAGGTTTGACCAAGATAATTTAAACAAGCTTAAAACATGAATATGAAAAGGGGAGCATGTATCCTTCTTAGTCACTCTAAAATGTAGTTTTTGGGAGGTTTTTGAAATTTCCATGTTTGAAACCCAAAACCACTTCTCTTCACATGCTTGACTTCATAAGACAGAGTTTAGGGGTTAGGGGTATAGATACATGATTTGGTTTAATATGTCTAGACCTTGTTTATCAACTTTAATGCTTACTATATGACATAAGAAGACTATGTGATTTGGTTTTTCATTTTTCTGTTTTTTATTTTTCTGCCCATTTGAATCTTGGTCAAATCCTAGGTTTGACCAAGATTTAGACAAGTTTAACACGTAAATGAGTTAACTTGGATTTCCTACCCTTGAATCCATAGGAAACTTTGTTCTAATGCACTATTATAATCAACCGAGTTTTTACACCAACAGGTCTGTCACTTACGTGTGGTGCCCACGCTTGAGGTCCCACACTTCAGTGAGCACAAGTCACGTGCTATAGGTACGCAAACTCCCAGCCATCTTCTTTGTCAAGAGAAGACGCATCAGGATGCGTATTGGAAGTCTGTGGGTCCTTCTGGATCCTTCGGTTGTCCCTCTCACAAAAAAAACAAATCTCTCTCATTCTCGGCCTCGCTCGACTCGCTCGCTCGCTCGCACCTCCTGCTCACTGACAAACCCTGCACAAAAGTCAACATCATCACCCGAAAAAGGGGAGACACCATAATGCTCTCCCTTCTTCTCTCCTTCCGAGTGATCCCTCTTCCTCCGAGTTTCACTCGACGGGCAAACACCCATGTGCTGCATAGTAATAGTAATAATAAAAAGGTAGTACTCGTTGAAAAATCGATATACGAATCTGTAATTAAATAGGTTAAACTAGGGTTTTGCCCAGTTCTACAGATCAAGGGTTCAAAAAAATCCAACTACGGGGTTCGAACAACACGATTCTAATCCAAGATTTTTTTCGACCTAGGTCACCCAAATGGCCTCAAACTATAGGGTTAGCATCTAGTGCAGTATGTGTGAAAATGTATGCACTATGTGTGCTATAACTTGTATGTCTTTCATATTTGAACCAAATTTGAACAAGTTTGAAATATTTGAAAAGGGGCTTTTGGCTTAAACGTTTGAAACCAAAAACCACTTCTCTTCATGCATGCTTGACTTCATAAGACAGAGTTTAGCTAGGGTTAGGGGGTAGATGCATGATTTTCCTGGTTTGAATATGTCTAGACCTTGTTTATCAACTTAATTGAATGCTTACTATATGACATAAGAATACTATGTGCCTTGTTTTTTATTTTTTGATTTTTTTAAAATTTTATGCCCATTTGAATCTTGGTCAAATCCTAGGTTTGAACATGGTTTAAACAAGTTTAAATCATGAATATGAAAAATTAAGCATCTATATATCCTTCTTAGTCACTCCAAAATGTAGCTCTTGGGAGGTTTTTTCGAAATTTCCATGTTTGAAACCAAAACCACTTCTTTTCATGCATGCTTGACTTCATAAGACAGAGTTTAGGGTTAGGGGTAGATATATACATGATTTTCTGGTTTGAATATGTCTAGGCCTTGTTTATCAACTTGAATGCTTACTATATATATATGACATAAGAATGTTATGTCCTTTGTTTTTTCATTCTTTTGATTTTTTATGAATTTCCATGCCCATTTGAATCTTTTGGTCAAATCCTAGAGGTTTGACCAAGATTGAAACAAGTTTAAAACATGAAAATGAAAAGGGAAGCTTGTATATCCTTCTTAGTCACTCTAAAATGAAGTTTTTGGGAGGTTTTTGAAATTTCCATGTTTGAAACCCAAAACCACTTCTCTTCATGCTAGACTTCATAAGACAATTTAATTAGGGGTTAGGGGTAGATACATGATTTGTCTGGTTTGAATATGTCCAAACCTTGCTTGTTTATCAACTTGAATGCTTACTATATGACATAAGAATGCTTACCATATGTTTGAATTTTAAAAGCATATAGTCTTCTTATGTCATATAGTAAGCATTCAAAAGTTTTTCTTTGAGAGAGTAGCATGCATTCAAAAGTTGATAAATAAGATTTGTACATATTCAAACCAGACAAATCATGTATCTACACCCCCTAACCCTAAACTCTGTCTTATGAAGTCAAGCATGAAGAGAAGTGCTTTTGGGTTTCAAACATGGAAATTTCACAAACCTCCCAAAAGCTTCATTTTACAGTGACTAAGAAGGATCCAGGCTTACCTTTTCATTTTCATTTTTAAACTGCTTGTTTAAATCTTGATCAAACCTAGGATTTGACCAAGATTCAAATGGGCATAAAAAATCAGGAAAAAATGAAAAAATGAAAAAACAAAGCACATATATAGCCTTCTTATGTCATATATATAGTAAGCATTCAATTAAGTTGATAATTTTAAACAAGGTCTATACATATTCAAACCAGAAAAAAGCATGTATCTACCCATGCATATATATATATAACCCTATACTTTTGTCTTATGAAGACGTCAAGGATGAAGAGAAGTGGATTTGGGTTTCAAACATGGAAATTTCAAAAACCTCCCAAAACATGTATATATCTACCCCTAAACCCTAATCTTTGTCTTATGAAGCCAAGCATATGAAGAGAAGTGATTTTGGGTTTCAAACATGGAAACTTCAAAAACCTCCCAAAAGCTTAATTTTAGAGAGACTAAGAATGATCCATGCTTACCTTTTCATTGCCATGTTTTAAACTTGTTTTAACCTTGGTCAAACCTAGGATTTGACCAAGATTCAAATGGGAGTAAAAATTCAGAAAAATTCAAAAAAAATGAAAAACCAAAGCACATATATAGCCTTCTTATGTCATATAGTAAGCATTCAAGTTGATAAACAAGGTCTAGACATATTCAAAGCAGAAATATCATGTATCATATCTACCCCTAACCCTAAACTCTGTCTTATGAAGTCAAACATATGAAGAGAATTGGGGTTTTGGGTTTCAAACATAAAATTTTCAAGTACCTTCATTTTAGAGTGAGTAAGGAAGGATTCATGCTTACCGTTTCATTTTCATGTTTTAAACTTGTTTAAACCTAGGATTTGACCAAGATTTAAATAGGCATAAAAAATTCGAAAGAAATCAAAAAATGAAAAACCAAAGCACATATATAGCCTTCTTATATCATATAGTAAAAAATTCAAGTTGATAAACAAGGTCTAGACATATTCAAACAAGAAAAATCATGTATCTACACCTAACCATAAACTCTGTCTTAAGTGGTTTTGGGTTTCAAACATGGAAATTTCACAAACCTCCCAAAAGCTTCATTTTACAGTGACTAAGGAGGATCCATGCTTACCTTTTGGCTTAAACGTTTGAAACCAAAAACCACTTCTCTTCATGCATGCTTGACTTCATAAGACAGAGTTTAGCTAGGGTTAGGGGTAGATACATGATTTTCCTGGTTTGAATATGTCTAGACCTTGTTTATCAACTTAATTGATTGCTTACTATATGACATAAGAAGACTATGTGCCTTGGTTTTCATTTTTTTGTTTTTTTTGAATTTTATGCTCATATATTTGAATCTTGGTCAAATCTTAGGTTTGACCAAGATTTAAACAAGTTTAAAACATGAAAATGAAAAGGGAAGCATGTATCCTTCTTAGTCACTCTAAAATGAAGCTTTTGGGATGTTCTTGAAATTTCCATGTTTGAAACCCAAAACGACTTCTCTTCATGCTAGACTTCATAAGATCAACAGGGGGTAGATACATGATTTGTCTGGTTTGGATATACCTAGACCTCGTTTAACTTGAATGCATACGATATGACATAAGAAGACTACGTGCTTTTGTTTTTCATTATTCTGATTTTTTTGAATTTTGTGCCCACCCATTTGTATCTTGGTCAAATCCTAGGCTTGATAATGATTTAAACAAGATTAAAATATGAAAATGCAAAGGTAAGCATTGATCCTTCTTAATTAGTCACTCTAAAATGAAGCTTTTGGGAGCAAAACCACTTCTCTTCATATGCGCTTGACTTCATAAGACGGAGTTTAGGGGTTAGGGGGTATAGATACATGATTTGTCTAGTTTGAATATGTCTAGACCTTGTTTATCAACTTAATTGGCTTACTATATGACATAAGAAAACTATTTGCTTTGGTTTTTCTTTTTCCTGATTTTTTTCAATTTTGATGCCCATTTGAATCTTGTCAAATCCTAGGTTTGACCGAGATAATTTAAACAAGCTTAAAACATGAATATGAAAAGGGAAGCATGTATCCTTCTTTGTCACTCTAAAATTAAGTTTTTGGGAGGTTTTTCAAATTTCCATGTTTGAAACCCAAAACCACTTCTCTTCATATGCTTGACTTCATAAGATAGAGTTCAGGGGTTAGGGGGTATAGATACATGATTTGTCTAGTTTGAATATGTCTAGACCTTGTTTATATATCACTTTAATGCTTACTATATGACATAAGAAAACTATTTGCTTTGGTTTTCTTTTTTCTGACTTTTTTTCAATTTTGATGCCCATTTGAATCTTGTCAAATCCTAGGTTTGACCAAGATAATTTAAACAAGCTTAAAACATGAATATGAAAAGGGGAGCATGTATCCTTCTTAGTCACTCTAAAATGTAATTTTTGGGAGGTTTTTGAAATTTCCATGTTTGAAACCCAAAACCACTTCTCTTCACATGCTTGACTTCATAAGACAGAGTTTAGGGGTTAGGGGTATAGATACATGATTTGTCTGGTTTAATATGTCTAGACCTTGTTTATCAACTTTAATGCTTACTATATGACATAAGAAGACTATGTGATTTGGTTTTTCATTTTTCTGTTTTTTATTTTTCTGCCCATTTGAATCTTGGTCAAATCCTAGGTTTGACCAAGATTTAGACAAGTTTAACACGTAAATGAGTTAACTTGGATTTCCTACCCTTGAATCCATAGGAAACTTTGTTCTAATGCACTATTATAATCAACCGAGTTTTTACACCAACAGGTCTGTCACTTACGTGTGGTGCCCACGCTTGAGGTCCCACACTTCAGTGAGCACAAGTCACGTGCTATAGGTACGCAAACTCCCAGCCATCTTCTTTGTCAAGAGAAGACGCATCAGGATGCGTATTGGAAGTCTGTGGGTCCTTCTGGATCCTTCGGTTGTCCCTCTCACAAAAAAAAAATCTCTCTCATTCTCGGCCTCGCTCGACTCGCTCGCTCGCTCGCTCGCACCTCCTGCTCACTGACAAACCCTGCACAAAAGTCAACATCATCACCCGAAAAAGGGGAGACACCATAATGCTCTCCCTTCTTCTCTCCTTCCGAGTGATCCCTCTTCCTCCGAGTTTCACTCGACGGGCAAACACCCATGTGCTGCATAGTAATAGTAATAATAAAAAGGTAGTACTCGTTGAAAAATCGATATACGAATCTGTAATTAAATAGGTTAAACTAGGGTTTTGCCCAGTTCTACAGATCAAGGGTTCAAAAAAATCCAACTACGGGGTTCGAACAACACGATTCTAATCCAAGATTTTTTTCGACCTAGGTCACCCAAATGGCCTCAAACTATAGGGTTAGCATCTAGTGCAGTATGTGTGAAAATGTATGCACTATGTGTGCTATAACTTGTATGTCTTTCATATTTGAACCAAATTTGAACAAGTTTGAAATATTTGAAAAGGGGCTTTTGGCTTAAACGTTTGAAACCAAAAACCACTTCTCTTCATGCATGCTTGACTTCATAAGACAGAGTTTAGCTAGGGTTAGGGGGTAGATGCATGATTTTCCTGGTTTGAATATGTCTAGACCTTGTTTATCAACTTAATTGAATGCTTACTATATGACATAAGAATACTATGTGCCTTGTTTTTTATTTTTTGATTTTTTTAAAATTTTATGCCCATTTGAATCTTGGTCAAATCCTAGGTTTGAACATGGTTTAAACAAGTTTAAATCATGAATATGAAAAATTAAGCATCTATATATCCTTCTTAGTCACTCCAAAATGTAGCTCTTGGGAGGTTTTTTCGAAATTTCCATGTTTGAAACCAAAACCACTTCTTTTCATGCATGCTTGACTTCATAAGACAGAGTTTAGGGTTAGGGGTAGATATATACATGATTTTCTGGTTTGAATATGTCTAGGCCTTGTTTATCAACTTGAATGCTTACTATATATATATGACATAAGAATGTTATGTCCTTTGTTTTTTCATTCTTTTGATTTTTTATGAATTTCCATGCCCATTTGAATCTTTTGGTCAAATCCTAGAGGTTTGACCAAGATTGAAACAAGTTTAAAACATGAAAATGAAAAGGGAAGCTTGTATATCCTTCTTAGTCACTCTAAAATGAAGTTTTTGGGAGGTTTTTGAAATTTCCATGTTTGAAACCCAAAACCACTTCTCTTCATGCTAGACTTCATAAGACAATTTAATTAGGGGTTAGGGGTAGATACATGATTTGTCTGGTTTGAATATGTCCAAACCTTGCTTGTTTATCAACTTGAATGCTTACTATATGACATAAGAATGCTTACCATATGTTTGAATTTTAAAAGCATATAGTCTTCTTATGTCATATAGTAAGCATTCAAAAGTTTTTCTTTGAGAGAGTAGCATGCATTCAAAAGTTGATAAATAAGATTTGTACATATTCAAACCAGACAAATCATGTATCTACACCCCCTAACCCTAAACTCTGTCTTATGAAGTCAAGCATGAAGAGAAGTGCTTTTGGGTTTCAAACATGGAAATTTCACAAACCTCCCAAAAGCTTCATTTTACAGTGACTAAGAAGGATCCAGGCTTACCTTTTCATTTTCATTTTTTAAACTGCTTGTTTAAATCTTGATCAAACCTAGGATTTGACCAAGATTCAAATGGGCATAAAAAATCAGGAAAAAATGAAAAAATGAAAAAACAAAGCACATATATAGCCTTCTTATGTCATATATATAGTAAGCATTCAATTAAGTTGATAATTTTAAACAAGGTCTATACATATTCAAACCAGAAAAAAGCATGTATCTACCCATGCATATATATATAACCCTATACTTTTGTCTTATGAAGACGTCAAGGATGAAGAGAAGTGGATTTGGGTTTCAAACATGGAAATTTCAAAAACCTCCCAAAACATGTATATATCTACCCCTAAACCCTAATCTTTGTCTTATGAAGCCAAGCATATGAAGAGAAGTGATTTTGGGTTTCAAACATGGAAACTTCAAAAACCTCCCAAAAGCTTAATTTTAGAGAGACTAAGAATGATCCATGCTTACCTTTTCATTGCCATGTTTTAAACTTGTTTTAACCTTGGTCAAACCTAGGATTTGACCAAGATTCAAATGGGAGTAAAAATTCAGAAAAATTCAAAAAAAATGAAAAACCAAAGCACATATATAGCCTTCTTATGTCATATAGTAAGCATTCAAGTTGATAAACAAGGTCTAGACATATTCAAAGCAGAAATATCATGTATCATATCTACCCCTAACCCTAAACTCTGTCTTATGAAGTCAAACATATGAAGAGAACTGGGGTTTTGGGTTTCAAACATAAAATTTTCAAGTACCTTCATTTTAGAGTGAGTAAGGAAGGATTCATGCTTACCGTTTCATTTTCATGTTTTAAACTTGTTTAAACCTAGGATTTGACCAAGATTTAAATAGGCATAAAAAATCGAAAGAAATCAAAAAATGAAAAACCAAAGCACATATATATAGCCTTCTTATATCATATAGTAAAAAATTCAAGTTGATAAACAAGGTCTAGACATATTCAAACAAGAAAAATCATGTATCTACACCTAACCATAAACTCTGTCTTAAGTGGTTTTGGGTTTCAAACATGGAAATTTCACAAACCTCCCAAAAGCTTCATTTTACAGTGACTAAGGAGGATCCATGCTTACCTTTTGGCTTAAACGTTTGAAACCAAAAACCACTTCTCTTCATGCATGCTTGACTTCATAAGACAGAGTTTAGCTAGGGTTAGGGGTAGATACATGATTTTCCTGGTTTGAATATGTCTAGACCTTGTTTATCAACTTAATTGATTGCTTACTATATGACATAAGAAGACTACGTGCCTTGGTTTTCATTTTTTGTTTTTTTTGAATTTTATGCTCATATATTTGAATCTTGGTCAAATCTTAGGTTTGACCAAGATTTAAACAAGTTTAAAACATGAAAATGAAAAGGGAAGCATGTATCCTTCTTAGTCACTCTAAAATGAAGCTTTTGGGATGTTCTTGAAATTTCCATGTTTGAAACCCAAAACGACTTCTCTTCATGCTAGACTTCATAAGATCAACATGGGGTAGATACATGATTTGTCTGGTTTGGATATACCTAGACCTCGTTTAACTTGAATGCATACGATATGACATAAGAAGACTACGTGCTTTTGTTTTTCATTATTCTGATTTTTTTGAATTTTGTGCCCACCCATTTGTATCTTGGTCAAATCCTAGGCTTGATAATGATTTAAACAAGATTAAAATATGAAAATGCAAAGGTAAGCATGGATCCTTCTTAGTCACTCTAAAATGAAGCTTTTGGGAGCAAAACCACTTCTCTTCATATGCTTGACTTCATAAGACGGAGTTTAGGGGTTAGGGGGTATAGATACATGATTTGTCTAGTTTGAATATGTCTAGACCTTGTTTATCAACTTAATTGGCTTACTATATGACATAAGAAAACTATTTGCTTTGGTTTTTCTTTTTCCTGATTTTTTTCAATTTTGATGCCCATTTGAATCTTGTCAAATCCTAGGTTTGACCGAGATAATTTAAACAAGCTTAAAACATGAATATGAAAAGGGAAGCATGTATCCTTCTTTGTCACTCTAAAATGAAGTTTTTGGGAGGTTTTTCAAATTTCCATGTTTGAAACCCAAAACCACTTCTCTTCATATGCTTGACTTCATAAGACAAAGTTCAGGGGTTAGGGGGTATAGATACATGATTTGTCTAGTTTGAATATGTCTAGACCTTGTTTATCAACTTTAATGCTTACTATATGACATAAGAAAACTATTTGCTTTGGTTTTCTTTTTTCTGACTTTTTTTCAATTTTGATGCCCATTTGAATCTTGTCAAATCCTAGGTTTGACCAAGATAATTTAAACAAGCTTAAAACATGAATATGAAAAGGGGAGCATGTATCCTTCTTAGTCACTCTAAAATGTAGTTTTTGGGAGGTTTTTGAAATTTCCATGTTTGAAACCCAAAACCACTTCTCTTCACATGCTTGACTTCATAAGACAGAGTTTAGGGGTTAGGGGTATAGATACATGATTTGTCTGGTTTAATATGTCTAGACCTTGTTTATCAACTTTAATGCTTACTATATGACATAAGAAGACTATGTGATTTGGTTTTTCATTTTTCTGTTTTTTATTTTTCTGCCCATTTGAATCTTGGTCAAATCCTAGGTTTGACCAAGATTTAGACAAGTTTAACACGTAAATGAGTTAACTTGGATTTCCTACCCTTGAATCCATAGGAAACTTTGTTCTAATGCACTATTATAATCAACCGAGTTTTTACACCAACAGGTCTGTCACTTACGTGTGGTGCCCACGCTTGAGGTCCCACACTTCAGTGAGCACAAGTCACGTGCTATAGGTACGCAAACTCCCAGCCATCTTCTTTGTCAAGAGAAGACGCATCAGGATGCGTATTGGAAGTCTGTGGGTCCTTCTGGATCCTTCCGTTGTCCCTCTCACAAAAAAACAAATCTCTCTCATTCTCGGCCTCGCTCGTCTCGCTCGCTCGCTCGCTCGCACCTCCTGCTCACTGACAAACCCTGCACAAAAGTCAACATCATCACCCGAAAAAGGGGAGACACCATAATGCTCTCCCTTCTTCTCTCCTTCCGAGTGATCCCTCTTCCTCCGAGTTTCACTCGACGGGCAAACACCCATGTGCTGCATAGTAATAGTAATAATAAAAAGGTAGTACTCGTTGAAAAATCGATATACGAATCTGTAATTAAATAGGTTAAACTAGGGTTTTGCCCAGTTCTACAGATCAAGGGTTCAAAAAAATCCAACTACGGGGTTCGAACAACACGATTCTAATCCAAGATTTTTTTCGACCTAGGTCACCCAAATGGCCTCAAACTATAGGGTTAGCATCTAGTGCAGTATGTGTGAAAATGTATGCACTATGTGTGCTATAACTTGTATGTCTTTCATATTTGAACCAAATTTGAATAAGTTTGAAATATTTGAAAAGGGGCTTTTGGCTTAAACGTTTGAAACCAAAAACCACTTCTCTTCATGCATGCTTGACTTCATAAGACAGAGTTTAGCTAGGGTTAGGGGGTAGATGCATGATTTTCCTGGTTTGAATATGTCTAGACCTTGTTTATCAACTTAATTGAATGCTTACTATATGACATAAGAATACTATGTGCCTTGTTTTTTTATTTTTTGATTTTTTTAAAATTTTATGCCCATTTGAATCTTGGTCAAATCCTAGGTTTGAACATGGTTTAAACAAGTTTAAATCATGAATATGAAAAATTAAGCATCTATATATCCTTCTTAGTCACTCCAAAATGTAGCTCGATCTTGGGAGGGTTTTCGAAATTTCCATGTTTGAAACCAAAAACCACTTCTCTTCATGCATGCTTGACTTCATAAGACAGAGTTTAGGGTTAGGGGTAGATATATACATTTTTGTTTTTTTTTGAATTTATGCCCATATATTTGAATCTTGGTCAAATCCTAGGTTTGACCAAGATTTAAACAAGTTTAAACATAAAAATGAAAAGGGAAGCATGTATCCTTCTTAGTCACTCTAAAATGAAGCTTTTGGGATGTTCTTGAAATTTCCATGTTTGAAACCAAAAACGACTTCTCTCTTCATGCTAGACTTCATAAGATCGACAGGGTGTAGATACATGATTTGTCTGGTTTGGATATACCTAGACCTCGTTTATCAACTTGAATTCATACGATATGACATATGAAGACTATGTGCTTTAATTTGTTTTCATTTTTCTGATTTTTTTGAATTTTGTGCCCACCCATTTGTATATTGGTCAAATGCTAGGCTTGATAATGATTTAAACAAGTTTAAAATATGAAAATGCAAAGGTAAGCATGGATCCTTCTTAGAAACTCTAAAATGAAGTTTTTGGGAGGTTTTTGAAATTTCCATGTTTGAAACCCAAAACCACTTCTCTTCACATGCTTGACTTCATAAGACAGAGTTTAGGGGTTAGGGGTATAAATACATGATTTGTCTAGTTTGAATATGTCTAGACCTTGTTTATCAACTTTAATGCTTACTATATGACATAAGAAAACTATTTCCTTTGGTTTTTCTTTTTTTCTGATTTTTTTCAATATTGATGCCCATTTGAATCTTGTCAAATCCTAGGTTTGACCAAGATAATTTAAACAAGCTTAGAACATGAATATGAAAAGGGAAGCGTGTATCCTTCTTAGTCACACTAAAATGAAGTTTTTGGGAGGTTTTTGAAATTTCCATGTTTGAAACCCAAAACCACATCTCTTCATGCTTGACTTAATTTATAAGACATAGTTTAGGGGTTAGGGGGTAGATACATGATTTGTATGGTTTGATATTTCTAGACCTTGTTTATCAACTTTAATGCTTACTATATGACATAAGATGACTATGTGATTTGGTTTTTCATTTTTCTGTTTTTTATTTTATTTTTCTGCCCATTTGAATCTTGGTCAAATCCTAGGTTTGACCAAGATTTAGACAAGTTTAACACGTGAAAACGAATAAGTAAGCATGGATCCTTCTTAGTCACTCAAAAATGTACCAATCGATAGATGTGTTAACTTTGCTTCATGGAAATAATAATGTCATGTAAATGAGTTAACTTGGATTTCCTACCCTTGAATCCATAGGAAACTTTGTTCTAATGCACTATAATAATCAATCGAGTTTTTACACCAACAGGTCTGTCACTTACGTGTGGTGCCCACGCGTGAGGTCCCACACTTCAGTGAGCACAAGTCACGTGCAATAGGTACGCAAACTCCCAGCCATCTTCTTTGTCAAGAGAAGACGCATCAGGATGCGTATTGGAAGTCTGTGGGTCCTTCTGGATCCTTCTTAGTCACTCTAAAATGAAGCTCTTGGGAGGTTCTTGAAATTTCCATGTTTGAAACCCAAAACCACTTCTCTTCATGATTGACTTCATAAAACATAGTTTAATTAGAGTTTTAGGGGTAGATATATACATGATTTTTCTGGTTTGAATATATATGTCTCTAGACCTTTGTTTATCAACTTGAATGCTTACTATACATATGACATAAGAATGCTATGTGCTTTGGTTTTTCATTCTTTTGATTTTTTTCTGAATTTTTAGGGCCATTTGAATCTTGGTCAAATCCTTGGTTTGACCAAGATTTAAACAAGTTTAAAACATAAAAATGAAAAGGGAAGTCTGTATCCTTCTTAGTCACTCTAAAATGAAGCTTTTGGGAGGTTTTTAAAATTTCAATGTTTGAAACCCAAAACCACTTCTCTTCACATGCTTGACTTCATAAGACAGAGTTAATTAATTTAGGGGTTAGGGGGTATAGATACATGATTTGTGTGGTTTGAATATGTATGGACCTTATTTATCAACAACTTTAATGCTTACTATATGACATAAGAAAACTATTTGCTTTGGTTTTTCTTTTTTCAATTTTTTTTTCAATTTTGATGCCCATTTGAATCTTGTCAAATCCTAGGTTTGACCAAGATAATTTAAACAAGTTTAAAACATGAAAATGAAAAGGGAAGCATGGATCCTTCTTATTCACTCTAAAATGAAGCTTTTGGGAGGTTTTTGAAATTTCCATGTTTGAAACCCAAAACCACTTTTTTCTGCTGATGTTGACTGTTGTGCAGCGTTTGTCAGTGCGCAGGAGGTGCGAGGCTGCGAGCGAGCGAGTCGAGCGAGGCCGAGAATGAGAGAGATGTTTTTTTCTTTTTCTTTTCCGTGAGAGGGACAACAGAAGGATCCAGAGACGACTTCCACTACGCATCCTGGTGCGCGTCTTCTCTTGACAAAGAAGATGGCTGGGAGTTTGCGTACCTACTATAGTACTACTACACAAGAACCATATACATGTCAAACTTTTCAATCATGACCCACATGCATTTTATGTATATATTCACAACTTTTAATGCATGCATGAAAACTCAGCAAAATATGTGCATTTTGGGTTGTCGCACATAAATGTGCTTTTACTTGTCTGCCACCAATCCAATTTTCATGTGAGGGGGAAACATGACACACGATGGACATTTCCAATGTTTCACGAATTAATTATCTCAATTTGCATCCATATATATATGCGCCTGGTTACTGAAAGATCGAACCAAAGGTGAACTTGAAACGTTTTCATTTTCATGTTTTAAACTTGTTTAAATCTTGGTCAACCCTTGGATTTGACCAAGATTCATAAAAAATTCAAAAACATAGTCTTCTTATGTCATACAGTCAACATTCAAGTTGA
This sequence comes from Lolium multiflorum, assembly GCA_030979885.1. Classification (NCBI taxonomy): domain Eukaryota; kingdom Viridiplantae; phylum Streptophyta; class Magnoliopsida; order Poales; family Poaceae; genus Lolium; species Lolium multiflorum. Next base: position 111,939,651 of record CM061753.1, on the reverse strand, counting down.
TAAAACAAGATCTAAACATATTAAAAGAAGAATCATGTATCTACCCCCTAACCCTAAACTCTGTCTTTTGAAGTCAAACATGAAGATACGTGGTTTTGGGTTTACAAGATGGAAATTTCAAAAACCTCCGAAAAGCTTAATTTTGGAGTGACTAAGAAGGATACATGCTTACTTTTTCATTTTCATGTTTTAAACTTGTTTAAAGCTTGGTCAAACCTAGCTAGCTAGGATTTGACCAAGATTCAAGTGCGCATAAAAAATTCGAAAAAACCCCCAAAAATGAAAAACCATAACACATAGTCTTCTTGCGTCACATATATTGTAAGCATTCAAGTGTTGATAAACAATATCTAGACATATCAAACAAGAAAAATCATGTATCTATACCCCTAACCCTAAATTTGTCTTATGAAGTCAAGCATGAAGAGAAGTGGTTTGGGTTTTCAAACATGGAAATTTCGAAAACCGCCCAAAAGCTTCATTTCGGACTGACTAAGAAGGATCCATGCTTACCTTTTCATTTTCATGTTTTAAACTTGTTTAAATTCTTGTTCAAACCTAGGATTTGACCAAGATTCAAATGGGCATAAAAACAATCGAAAAAATCAAAAATGAAAAACCAAAGCACATAGTCTTCTTATGTCACATAGTAAGCCATTCAACTTGATAACAAGGTCTAGACCTATTCAAACCAGAAAAATCATGTATCTACCCCTAACCCTAAACTCATCTGTCTTATGAAGTCAAGCATGAAGAGAAGTGGTTTTGGGTTTCAAACATAGACATTTCAAAAGCCTCCCAAAAGCTTCATTTTGGAGTGACTAAGAAGGATCCATGCTTAATTTTTCATTTTAATGTTTTAAACTTGTTTAAATCTTGGTTAAACCTATGATTTGACCAAAATTTGATTCGGCATAAAAATTCAAAACAAATCAAATAAATGAAAAACCAATGCACATAGTACATCTTCTTATGTCATATACTAAGCATTCAAGTTGATAAGCCAGGTCTAGACATATTCAAACTAGAAAAATCATGTATCTACCCCTAACCCTAAACTCGATTTGTCTTATGAAGTCAATCATGAAGAGGTGTTTTGGGTTTCAGACATGGAAATTTCAAAAACCTTCCAAAAGCTTCATTTTGAAGTTACTAATTAAGAAGGATCACTACAAGAAAAGTTTGGCAACTTTTCTTGTAGTGGATCCAGGCTTAATTTTTCATTTTCATGTTTTAAATTTTGGTCAAACCTAGGATTTGACCAAGATACAAATGGGCATAAAAATTCAGGGTAGCATCATACCCCCCTCCTTCCCGCGTAGAAAAAGTGTTAGGCGAGTAGTAGAATGGCATGACCAACAAGTTTCAAGTAAAATTTTGAATATGACCAAAATATACCAATTGATAGATGTGTTAACTTGGCTTCATGGGTGTGTGACCTAAGATTGAGCCATGGTACATTTTGCCAACAAAGTAGCAATTGAGTTGGCTTTCTACCTTAGTAGGCGTGCATTGGAAGGATGCATTATGCCGGCAAAGTTTTCAAACGTTCAAACTTTTCCGGTTTCTCATACAGTATTTGGCTCCTTGAGAAGCATTGATGTGATCATATAAGGTTATGCAAAACTTCGCCTTTCCCGTACTTGCCCGAGCACTCGACACCCCTCGTCCCATGGCGACTCCTCCAGCCATAGCCCCGTGCACCCAGGCTCCACGACTCAGCCTCGGAGGGGTGTGCGCTAAAAGCTCGCAAATGTCTGTGTGCCATTGGTGTGCGATGAAGCAGGCGGCTCTGTGTCTTGCTGTGGCTAGACTCCTGGCGCCCTTTGATCTAGGAGAGGGAGAGGAGGGAGGGGGTCCCATGAAGCGGCGGTGGCCCAGGTATCGGCGGCAGCCCAGGCAGCAGCGGCAAAGTGGGCTGGTCGGAGCATAGGCATGCGCCGGGGGCGAACCTCGCCGGGTGAGGATGCTTCCATTGTGAAGAAGCACTTGCCATCCAGGGCTTCGGGTTCGCCAACAAACTCAGCGCCTCGGTCCATGGCGTTGCCGTCGTGGGGACGTCGGGGGCGGCGGCGACGTGCTGCAGCCCCAGCCTTTAGTGGGGACCAAAGTGCGACCGACCACATCACGGCGTCGGCAGCATTGGGGATGCCGATGGGCATCCACTGCCACACACAGATTTGGGAGGTTCTGGCCGGGCCGAGTTCCAAACTTCCATCATCGGAGCCGAGGGCTTGGTACTTCAAATTCCGAATCAGGCAATCCTTCGACCCCAATCAGCTTCTGCCTGTGGTCCAAATCCGAGATATCTTGGCGGCAGCTATGCTGGTTAAGCTTAGCCGGACAGCGGCAATCGACGATCTGCAAAACCTAGATGCCTTCCGAGGATTTGCAGCAGCCGTCAATGCACTCGTGGAGGCATCGCATGCTGGTAGCAGCGGCGAATGCGGGTATGTTGTTTTACTCCCTTTGTATGCTTTTGTCATAAAAATCAATTTGCTAATTCTCATTCGATTGAAAATTAGACCCATTCACCATCAACTCTCAAACAGTGGACACTAGTAATATGTAGAACTAGAAATTACACAAGATTTCTGTACTCCTAGTACTATTACTTCGACGCTACATGTTGTTTACACGAGGAAATTGCACAAACTACCGCTTATTGCTGCCTTCGTTGCGTAAAACACTTTTTTAAACTGTAATTTTTTTCCGCACAAACCACCAACTATCGTGTTCTGTTGCAGGGAGGTTCAAATTTAGGATTGAGCTGTTTAAGAGCAAATCAGATGATCGGGGACCACCAACTACTATAGTTTTAATTGCAAATAGAATCGATTTTGCAAAATTATGAAACGCACATAACGTTTGAATTACTACAATTTTTTTGAAGGTTTGATATTTTCATCATTTTTGTGTGAATCTTACACCAAGTAACACAACTTTCAGACGGAATACAAAATATTTTCAAACTTCCTAGATTTGATAGCTCAAATATTTTTAATTACTAGTTTTTCAGTATTTTAAAAAGTCGAAACACTATATTTTGGCTGAATGTTAGAAAATATATTTCATGATTATCCCATATTAGTTAAGAAGTACATAAACTAGTAGTAGTAATAAAGAACAGAGGGAGTTTATGGAGATACATCCATTAAGGGCATGTTAGTGTGTGTTGGTGTATTACTTATGCCTTCTTTGGTTAATACACTTCTCAAGTGATCCCCGCAAACCCTCTATTCTTGCCTAGAATACAAAAACTCCCCATCAAAGTATTAGTGCATTTTTTGGATGAGTATTCGAGAGGATTGGGTGAACACCAAGGATTTGCATAGGAAATTGGTACAATTGAATCCTTGGCTGTTTGATTTGTAGGATTGTTTCCGATAGGAATTTTTCCTAAGGATTTCTTTGCACAGATTCCATAGAAAATTAAACATCTACTCATGCCTCTTTTTAAGAATGCTTTACTTTTCCTATGGTGGAATCAAACAAAGTTTGGATTCTATGAATTCCTATAGGATTGGAGTGGACATGACATTGCAATCCTACATTTCCCTATTCCTACATCTTTCGGTAGGCATTTGCCTAGAATAAATAACCATGTGTATTACGGAGTAGCAATAAAATATAGGTTTATTTCTCTAAAGCATCTTGCACTGTACTAGTACATGGCTTAAGAGACAATATTTTTACCATTTTTTTGCGAGAAGACAATATTATTACCATAGTTACTAAGTACATTTTATTGGATGATGAAGTGATAGCCCTCATCAATGCATTGTGAATTATTAGGGCATGGGTCGCACGTGATTTACGAGTACACCGCACGATCGAGAGCCGCCGTCCCTCTTTGCTTTCTACCGATGCGGCGGAGCTCCTCCCCACACCCACGAATAACTGAAAGCCACAACTGCTGGGGAAAAGTCTTGCGCCGAGAAAATCTACAACCGTGGTTGAGTACATGTGTTTCTTAAGATACGAGTGCTCCAATGCATTTTTTCTTTCCTTTTACTAATTTACCTTGAAAATCCCGCACGTCCACTTATTTGTGGACGGAGGGAGTATCACGCCAAGAGGAAGTAGGACAATAGTGGGCGCTTATAGCCCGCCTACGTGGTACTTTTGCCAGCTGTTGGCTCTTCTATTGTTCTTGCTCTAAAGAAACCCCGATTGTGAAAGGCCAAGGCGTACTTCTTTTGGTCACGCAAAATTCAAAATACTGCCATGGACATTGAATTGACATGACAACACATAGCTTGGGATGTCCAAATTTGCACGTTAGACCAGTGACTTGTTCTTCACCTTTTCAGAGGGAACAGTGACTTTTTATTATGGGTCTATACACTTTCCAAGAAACAGGAGGAGATGCTGTAGAGTGTAGAGGAGCGAAGTCAAGCGCCCCGCCCCCACCTGCCCTATTTCGGTTCACCTCCATCGTCTACCTCCGCCCCCGCCCGCACCAATCGACCACCTTCCATAGCACGCGCCAGTGCCGCCGCCATGCAGCTTTAGAATCAATTCCACCGCCCAGTTTGAGAGCCTCCGTTCTTCATCTTCCCCGCCACCTGCCGCCATCGAACCCAAATTAAACTCCAATCAGTTGAACCCAAACCTCATAGACCCACCCCCTGCCCTGCGATGGCGGCATCGAACAAGGAAAATGATGACTCTGAACTGTTTCAGAAGGTCTTTTCCGAAGGTCCCCTTGAAGAACTCGTAACAAGATGCGACGTCATCACCGCCGCGAGCCTCGTCGGTTCGTCCAAACTATTTTTCGACTCTGCAAATGATAGTGCAACTCTATCTTTTTCTCTCCCGTTTGGCCTCCCATGTGTTCTTCATTCTCACCCGACGAAGGTAGCACGGGATTGCAAGCTGACGCCGCTGGACAGGTTCTCCTCCGACGCTGTGATGCCAGACGGTACGGGTAAGCAGTGGGTAGGTGCCAATGGAGATTGGGTTGCCATGGTTGACACTGGCTTTCCTGCTTGCAAATGGAAACTTGTCAACGTCTACACTCGCCGTGAAATTCCTCTCCCTGTGCCGTTTGAAACCACCCACATTCCAAATATATACCACCACAACCTTCGTGCTATTATATTTCACAAGATATATATTTGCCAAGTTCCCACAGCTGCTGGGGGGTACAAAAATTTCTCTCTTGTTGCTGTTTTTGACATCAGAGTTGCCCTCCTTTGCGGCGAAGATTCTGGATGGACAGTTCTTACAGAGCCCAAGTCCCACATCTTTTACAATTACAGCGATGCAATTCTCCACAATGGGCTTGTGTTTGCCACAACTCATACTGGCACTGTTCACGCATGGAATCCTCAGCAAGCTGGTAATTTTCCTCCGGACGTAGTGTATGATGAGCTTCATTATTCATGGCTGTAAAGATAATTTTAATGCACAAACTTATTAATTTTCGAACCTGACTGATCTGACTTGGAGGCTTGGGGCATATTTGCTTCGGATGAAATTTCATTGGTATTTAGACTTTTTATTCGAGATGATTACCATAGAAAAATTTGAGGATTGTATAATTAGGAGTTTTATTCTCAGATTGAATTATGTTGGATTTTGACCTCTACTTGAACTTCTTGAAATGAATCCTTTGGTTTCCCATGTGATGTACTCAAATACACCAATATGCTGTATTATTGAATGGAAATGCCATTATATCATCCCATCTGAATCCTAATGCGTTTTCCCAATTCTTACGTTTTCAGATTTGTGCAAACCAAACATACCCTTCTTAACAGTAATTTCGTTTTCAAGCAGGTCCTCCGCTGATCGTAGAGCCACCGCCCATTGTGTTTGAATGGCGGTGTGCACTTGATGATGCTCTTGGCCATGATCACGAGGTCGATTATGGCATGTGGTGGTTAGCAAGATCTATAGATGGTTCTAGACTTCTTCTGATCCATACACTGGGCATTGCTGATGAAAGGGAATATTCCTGTAAAGTTTGCCATACTGCTTCTGATCGTCGTGTTCATCATGGTCGCACTGTTGGCAACTATGCTTCTGGGTTTGGTTGCCTGGTGTTCACGAAGGACACTAGTAAGTTAAATGAAGGTATTCCATGGGAAAAGATTGATGACCTTGGAGAATATTCTCTTTTCCTTGGAGTGAACTATCCGATTATGCTGCCATTAGGCGGTGCAGATGTTGTCCCAGGATGTCTGACGAGAAGAAATTGTGTGTACACCTTGCCGAATGAAGCATGGCTTCGCAATTCGCAGCTGCCTGAAATATGCCGATTCAGTCTGAATCGTGAAGATTGCGCCGTTGGTTTCCAAACCAACGCCTTGGAGAAAACATGCAAAACAAAAAAAGATAGGTACCTGGTAAAGACACCGCTTTGGTTCATCCCAAACTTCGCCAACGCCCCGGATTGGAACAAGTGTGATGTTTAATTCTGAAACAGGGCCTGCAGCCATTGTAGCTACTGATAGTATGTAATTTCATAGCTAATGAACGAGGCAATTGTGGTCTACTAATTACAACTGTTTTGTAAAGAGGTGGTCTATAAGTATACCCCTCTCTTCATTGATGCATTTGTGGTCTACATGATGGTACTCTTAAATATATGGGTGTGGCTCCTCAACACATAATGTGGGGGTATTATTGTGTTAAAGTTGAAGGCTTGATCAACTATAGGTTCACTTCTCTAGTTACATTACTAGGTACTCCGGTTGGCTATGTTGTGATGAACACATTGTGTTCTGTTGTTCGGTGAAGACAAAAGTAGAACTATGGTATGCTTATGTTTAAGAGCAAGCGAGGGTTTAGCTTGAGATGTTAAAATTCAGATTTGAACTATTTTTTGATATGGAAATTTGAAATATATATGGTACTGTATATGATTATGTATAACAACAAGCGACGAAAGGGCTGATGCTCCTATTCCTTGTCGGCGGGAGGACTATGTGTGCGGCGACTTGAGCCAAATTAGAAGGCCATAGCTATGTTGATTGGTCCTTGAAGTTGGAGGGGCTAGGATTTCGGATGAGCGGAGTGGGGGAAGTTGTTGCTCATGGAACATAAGTCCTTAAAATAGTAATGTTAGTATATAGGAGTACAAGGTATATACTTGTACTATTTTAGTACTATAATAAGTATATCGGGTTCATCAAAAAGAATTATCTCGGGTTCACAACCACGTGGGGTCAAGGTGAGGGAAAGTTGGTCAATACCTCTTACCGCTATATCCCCGCCCCAAGTTCTAATGCGCAAGTGCTGTTATTTTTTTAAAGGGAAATAGTGGTTCCTCTCCCCCGGAAACATGCCCCGCATCTCCACCTCCTAGTATCGTAGTACTACTACTGCATCTTCTCCAAAAAAAACCCTCTTCTGTCTCTTTCTCCCGTTCACCCCTCTCTCCCTTGCATTAGATTACCGACTCCAATGAAGCAGAAGCGTAAGGTTGAGGAGATTCCTGATTGCTACCACCAGTCCATGGGGTGGGGCAACCTCCACTACCCACTGGTGGAGAACATAGCCGAGCGGGCGGATATCCTCAGCACTGGTCGCCTCGCTCGAGGCATGATCGGCATGCGGCATGCCATCCGCGGAGCGCATAAGGTTCCGTTCGGTTTACCGAGCCTGCTCCACTGCGACCCCGAGACATGGCCAGACGACCGCGACAATACTGTAAGAGTATTTATTTATTTACTCATCTCGTTTCAGCTTGTGTTTTTTCAATCAACTTTTCTTATTGCCAAACATCATGCATGAATTTAGACTCAACATCATCACCTGATTTGGGAGTACTGTAAGGTTTGCTGCCTTCACTATGCACATGTACTCTTCGGAATTGCTTTATTTATCCATTACATCTGTGCTTCAGTTCTGCACAATCCGCTCTTCATTCTGTCGAATACCTTGCATGCATAGACAATTTTGAAACAAATCCTATTTGCAGGGCATTCACGCGTTGCTGATGCCATTAGACAAGCCGACAGTTCCAGCATTTATCCATACCAAGGAGGAACTGGATGGACATGGACCCATGCACTGGGTGGGTTGTAACGGCGACTGGGTGGCATTTGTCCAGCAGGACGGGCACTTGACGATCCGCAACATATACATATCAGATACTATTATACCTCTTCCATCTCTGCAAGATGCAGGAATTTCTTTGGGCCCTACTAGTGAATGGTGGCATGGCAGCCCACCATTCCTGTTCAAATACAAAATAGATAAAAGTTTGGAACTGCTCAAAGTACGGATCGTCAAGAGGCCGTACAAAGATGATCTAGCAGGGCCATGGCATTACGAGGTAATCGTTGTATTTGACGAATTGATCGCTATCCTACAAGCGCCCCTAGAAAAGGAGTGGAATATCCTGAGAAACCCTGAATTCTTTGATAGAAACAGCTATGTCGATGCCATGGGCATTCCTGGATATGGTACAAGTTCACACCTACATCGTGTATACGCAGTTACATATCCGTATGGAGATGTTCTGGTTTGGGAACCATATACCTGTGGTGAGTCTTTGTTTTATGTCTTAACTAGTAAATGGCATGCTGCACATGTTGGACCAATTACGATTCGCAATACTGATGTATAAAAGTTGCGTTCTAAATGTTGTTCAAACTTTCAATACAACTAATAATTTGGTTATACCATCAAAATAAGTGTGAGCATACAGTTTATAAATATGAACAAAAATTTGGAACCTTTCTTAATCACTATCAAGTGGGACGTGTGATATCGGTGTGAGACTGCTCTGATTTTTCTTCATAATGGAAACATGACGGTTCTAGAAACACGTGGACACTGGTGTGGTATTTTTTTCACGCGAATACCTCTAATCCCAACCGTTAGATTTTGGACACCAACAGTTGGAATTGCTGCTACATGTCTTGTTAAAAACTGGTGCCTTATAGTAGTAGAAAATAGAAGATAGAAGAGAAGAGATAATTTTCAGTGTAGTTCCTACTTGCTGCATTGTGGTTGATCTTTGTGCATTGCAGGGACACATGCAGCCCCGCGTCTCATTGACGCCCCTGTCATTGAAGATGAAGAAGCAGAAGTGGCTGCAATTTTCGCTCAAATCGAGGGAGATGCTGTCATGGAAGATGATGAAGCAAATGTGGCTCAAGGCGATGGAGGTGCCGATGAAGATAATGATGCTGATGAAGAAGAATTAGAAGAAGAAGAATTAGAAGAAGACGAATTCGATGATGAAGAATTAGATGATGATGGTGATAATCATAATTATGAAGATGAAGATGTATTTCTTGGATTTTCTGACCAGCGCACTTGGTTCCTGGCACCAATGAGAGCAGAGTCCATTACTGGTGAATCTGATCTCGCGTGGATTCAGGTTAAAGGTTATCGGCCCATCCTCGGTCCTCCAATATTACATATGGGTAACAAGCTGAGGTCTTATCCTTTGGTACGGTGCTACGTTTTCTTGAGATCTGCCCATACCTTGGACCCTGTAGAAGAGGCAAGGTGGGAAAGATTGAACAATTTGAAGGGGCGTTCTTTATTTCTTGGACTCAATCACCCAATTTTCATGCTACCCCCGCCAATCGACGCAGAGGCTGCAGAACCAGATTTCCAATTGTTCAAACCTGACTGTGTCTTTGCTACCCACAATCGCGCCCGTGATACATGGATACGTCCAAGGCCAAATTGGTGCAGAATGCACGTCAATGGAGGTCCTGCCATAGGCTCAAGATTGCAGTACAAAAAAGAGAAGATTGAACATAGAGCCGAAGCACCCATGTGGTTCGTCCCAACACTTCCACCTGTTTTTCCTTGAGAAATAAGAGACAGATGGTGACCTTATTTTATAGAGAAAACATAGTGTTCGTGAACTTAACCTCATGAACATTCGCTGTTCGGTTTTTGCTGAAATCAAAATTTTGCAGAGATGAAGATCTTTGTTTGAATCCCGTGCTGAACATATTTTTCACAAATTAGCTACCCGTATTGTGATGAATACATGCTGGTTTGTTGTTTGGTGCAGTAGCAGACATGAAGATCTTTGTCCTGAATACCACAATGGACATCTTTTTTTTCTTCAAAAATTAGCTAAGCTCACGCTATTAGGCGCAAATGCCTATTAAGAGATTTGGTGCTCTTGGGCACCAGTGCTCCTGCTATTTTAGAAAAAAATAAAAAATATATTTATTTGTTCAAAAAATTAGAAAAAAAATCATGGAGTAGCTAATGAATTGTCCCATAAACGTGCAAAATTTCAGTTTCAAATACAAAAAATTCTGGGCTACACAAAAGTAACAAACGTGTGGATCTGGGTATGCATATTTCAAATCTCCAAATTTCAACAGATTTTGTCTTTTTTGTGTAGTCTACAATATAAAGAATGTCATATTAAAATTTTACACGCTTGTAGGTTACTTTATTTATTATGTCTACATTCATTTTCAGATTTTTTTGAAACAAATATGTATGATATTTGATTTTTTTTAAACAGCAGAGCACTGGTGCCCATTAGCCAAAGACACTTTTCGCAAATGCCTTCAATAAAGGAACGGATGGTGACCTTATTTTATAGAGAAACCATAGTGTTTGTGAACTTAAAGTCATGAACACACGCTGTTCGGTTTTTGGTGAAATCAAAATTTAGCAGAGATGAAGATCTTTGTTTGAATCCCGTGATGAACACATTTTTCCTAAATTAGCTACCAGTATTGTGATGAATACATGCCGGTCTGTTTTTCGGTGGAGTAGCAGACATGCAGGGGATCGAAAGAAACGGCAAAGTAGCCAGAAATCAGGGGTCAAATATAAATTCGAGAAAGGAAACGTTTATTCAACAGTCAGGCTGACATGTGGGACGTATCTTGCAGCCGCGGCCTCAACATTTATCATTCAGAGAGGATGACATGTGGGACCCACGAACCAGCATCGTTCTCGACGTTTCTCAAAGGGGGCAGGAGATCGAAAGAAAAAGGCAAGTAGCTCGAAATCAGGTGTCCAAAAAATCCAAGAAAGGAAAGGTTTATCGCACAAAGAGGCTGACATATTGTACCCAGTTTGCAGCAGCGTCATCAACGTTTCAAAGGCGGTGGAGTTCGAAAGAAAAAGGCAAATAGCCAGAAATTAGGGGTCAAAAATAAATCCAGCAAAGGAAACTTTTATCGTACAAAGAGGCTGACATGTGGGACCCAGCCAGCAGCGTCCTCAACGTTTCTAAGGTGGCAGGCAATGGAAAAAAGGCAAATAGCCAGAAATTAGGGGTCAAAAATAAATGCAACAATAGAAACTCTTATTGTTCATAGAGGCTGACATGTTGGACCCATGAGCCAGCAGGGCCCTCAACGTTTCAAAGGCGTCACGGGATCAAAAGAAAAGAACCAAGTAGTCATTAATTAGGTGTCAAAAATAAATCCAAGAAAGTAAATGTTTTACTTTTCATAGAGGCTGTCATATGGGACCCATGAGCCAGCAGCGTCCTCAACGTTTCTAAGGCGGCTGGGGATCGAAAAAAAAAGCGAAGTAGCCATTAATTAGGGGTCAACAATAAATCCAAGAAAAGAAATGTTTATTGTTCTTAGAGGCTGACATGTGGGAGCTATGCGCCAGCAGCGTCCTCATCGTTTCAAAGGCGGTCGGGGATCCAAAGAAAAAGGCAAATAGCCAGAAATCAGGGGTAAAAAAAATCCAAGAAAAGAAATATTATTGTTCATAGAGGCTGGCATGTGGGACCCATGAGCCAGCAGCGTCCACAATTTCAAAGGCGGCACAGGATCGAAAGAAAAAGGCAAGTGACCAAAAATCAGGGGGTAAAAAATCCAAGAAAAAAACTTTATTGTACATAGAGGATGACATGCGGGTCCCATGAGCCAACAACTTACTCGTCGTTTCAGAGGGCCGAGGCGGCATGAGATCGAAAGAAAAAGGAAAGTGACCAAATATCAGGAGCAAAAAATAATCCATGAAAAGAAACTTTCATTGTACATAGAGGATGACATAGGGTCCCATGTTGTAGCAGCGGTCTGAACGTTTCAAAGACGGCATGAGATCGAAAGAAAAAGGCAAGTGACCAAATATCAGGAGCCAAAAATAATCCAAGAAAAGAAACTTTTATTGTACCTTTGAGAGTCGGCATGAGATTGAAAGAAAAAGGCAAGTGACCAAATATCAGGAGCCAAAAACCTAGAAAAGAAACTTTTATTGTACATAGAGTATGACATGCGGGTCCCATGACGCTGCAGCATCCTCAACGTTTCCAAGGCGGCAGGGGATCAAATGAAAAGGAAATAGCCAAAAAGCAGAGGGTGAAAAAAATCGAAGAAAAGAAACTTTTATTGTTCATAGTGGATGACATGTGGGACCCATGAGGCAGCAGCATCCTCAACGTTTCCAAGCAGCAGGGGATCGAAAGAAAAAGGAAATAGCCAAAAATCAGAGCGTGAAAAATAATCCAAGAAAAGAAACTTTTATTTTACATAGAGGATGACATGTGGGTCCCATTTTGCAGCAGCGGTCTCAACGTTTCAAATGCGGCTTGAGATCAAAAGAAAACGAAAGTAGCCCGAAATTAGGGGGAATAAAACTCCAAGAAAAGAAAGTTTTTTGTACATAGAGGATGACATACGGGTCCCAAGGCGGCAGGGGAACAAAAGAAAAAGGAAATAGCCAAAAATCAGAGGGGTGAAAAAAAATCCAAGAAAAAAGAAACTTTTAGAGTTCATAGTTCATAGAGGATGACATGCGGGTCCCATGAGGCAGCAGCGTCCACAACGTTTCCAAGGCGGCACACAGGACCAAAAGAAAAAGGATGTACCCCTGCTGGGCCTTTTGATCAAAAAATAATCCAAGATAAGGAAGATATAAATTGGGGCTGCCTGGCCATCTGGGCCTTCTAACCTGCTGGACGTCTTTTGACTCGTACAATTTCAGCCCACTCCAAAACAAGAAAGTCCTATGCTTCGCAAAAACAAAACAAAAACAAGGAGATTCATATTAGTTCGTTTATGTAAAAATAAAGATTTAATTTATCCGTTTGCAATAGCTCAGAGCGAAATACACTTTTTATTGTCTGCAAAATAATCAAGATATCACATGTTTCTTGTACGGGGAGGCTGACATCGGGACCCATGAGCCAGCAGCGTCGTCAAAGTTTTAAAGGCGGCAGGGGATCGAAAGAAAAAATAAATCAAAAATCAGTTGGTAAAAAAATCGAAGAAAAGAAACATTTATCGTTCTGAGAGGATGACATGCGGGACCCATGTGGCAGCAGCATCCTCAACGTTTCCAAGGCAGCACGGGATCCAAAAAAAGGCAAAATAGCCAGAAATTAGGGGTCAAAATAACTCCAAGAAAAGAAAGGTTTATCGTCCATAGAGGCTGACATGTGGGACCCATTAGCGAGCAGATTCTTCAACGTTCAAAGGCGGCAGGGGATCAAAAGAAAAAGGAAGTAGCCAGAAATTAGGGGTAAAAAATAACTCCAACAATGGAAACTTTTATTGTTCATAGAGGATGACATGCGGGACCCATGAGCCAGCAGCTTCCTCAACGTTTCAAAGGCGGCATGGGATCGAAAGAAAAAGGCAAGTGACCAAATATCAGGAGCCAAAAATAATCCAAGAAAAGAAACTTTATTGTACATAGAGGATGACATGCGGGTCCCATGAGCCAGCAGCTTCCTCAACGTTTCAAAGGCGGCATGGGATCGAAAGAAAAAGGCAAGTGACCAAATATCAGGAGCCAAAAATAATCCAAGAAAAGAAACTTTATTGTACATAGAGGATGACATGCGGGTCCCATTTAGCAGCAGCGGTATCACCGTTTGAGATGCGGCAGGAGGTCGAAAGAAAAAAGGCAAGTGACCAAATATCAGGGGCCAAAAAAATCCAAGAAAAGAAAGTTTTATAGTACATAGAGGATGACATGCGGGTCCCATTTTGCAGCAGCTGTATCACCGTTTGAGAGGCGGCAGGGGATCGAAAGAAAAAGGCAAGTGACCAAATATGAGGTGCCAAAAATAATCAAAGAAAAGAAAGTTTTCAACGTTTCAAAGGCGGCAGGGGATCAAAAGAAAAAGGAAGTAGCCAGAAATTAGGGGTCAAAAATAACTCCAAGAAAGGAAACTTTTATTGTTCATAGAGGATGACATGCGGGACCCAAGCGCCAGCAGCTTCCTCAACGTTTCAAAGGCGGCATGAGATCGAAAGAAAAAGGCAGGTGACCAAATATCAGGACCCGAAAATAATCCAAGAAAAGAAATTTACTGTACATAGAGGATGACATGTGGGACCCATTTTGCACAGGACCAAAAGAAAAATGAAGTAGCCAGAAATCAGGGGGTGAAAAAAATCCAAGAAAAGAAAGATTTCAATTGGGCTGCATCTGGACATCTGGGCCTTCGAACTATCCTGCTGGGCCTTTTGACTCGTACAATTTCAGCCCACTCCAAAACAGGAAAGTTCGGTTTTTTCTCAAAAAAAAAAGTCCTATGCTTCGCAAAAACAAAAAACAAGGACACTCAACATATAAGTTTGTTTATGTAAAAATGAAGATTTAATTTATCCGTTTGCAATAGCTCAGAGCGAAATACACTGTTTATTGTCTGGAAAATAATCAAGATATCACATGTTTCTTGTACGGGGAGGCTGACATCGGGGACCCATGAGCCAGCAGCGTCGTCAACGTTTCAAAGGCGGCAGGGGATCGAAAATAAAATAAAAAACTAAAAATCAGTTGGTAAAAAAATCCAAGAAAAGAAAACATTTATCGTTCTGAGAGGATGACATGCGGGACCCATGAGGCAGCAGCATCCTAACGTTTCCAAGGCGGCAGGGGATCAAAAGAAAAAAAGGAAATAGCCAGAAATTAATTAGGGGTAAAAAATAAATCCACCAAAGGAAACTTTTATTGTTCATAGAGGATGACATGTGGGACCGACCTGCCAACAGCGTCCTCATCGTTTCAAAGGGGGCAGGGGATCAAAAGAAAAAGGCAAATAGCCAGAAATTAGGGGTCAAAAATAACTCCAAGAAAGGAAACTTTTATTGTTCGTAGAGGATGACATGGGGGACCCATGAGCCAGCAGCTTACTCAACGTTTCAAAGGCGGCATGAGATCGAAAGAAAAACGCAAGTGACCAAATATGAGGTGCCAAAAATAATCCAAGATTTATTGTACATAGAGGATGACATGCGGGTCCCATTTTGCAGCAGCGGTCTCAATGTTTGAAATGCGGCTTGAGATCAAAAGAAAAAGAAAGTAGCTAGAAATTAGGGGGTCAAAAAAAATCCAAGAAAAGAAAGTTGATGGACATAGAGGTTGACATGCGGGTCCCATGTGCCAGCAGCTTACTCAACGTTTCAAAGGGGCCAGGGGATCAAAAGTAAAAGGCAAATAGCCAAAAATCAGAGGGTGAAAAAAAATCCAAGAAAAAAAACTTTTATAGCACATAGAGGATGACATGCGGGTCCCATGAGCCAGCAGGTTCCTCAACGTTTCAAACGTGGCATGAGATCGAAAGAAAAAGGCAAGTGACGAAATATCAGGAGCCAAAAATAATTCAAGAAAAGAAACTTGATTGTACATAGAGGATGACATGCGGGTCCCATGTGTAAGCAGCTTACTCAACGTTTCCAAGGCGGCAGGGCATCAAAAGAAAAAGGAAATAGACAAAAATCAGAGAGTGAAAAAAAACCATAGAAAATAAACTTTTATAGCACATAGAGGATGACATGCGGGTCCCATGAGCCAGCAGGTTCCTCAAAGTTTCAAACGTGGCATGAGATCGAAAGAAAAAAACGCAAGTGACCAAATATCAGGAGCCAAAAATAATCCAAGAAAAGAAAGTTTTATAGTACATAGAGGATGACATGCGGGTCCCATTTAGCAGCAGCGGTATCACCGTTTGAGAGGCAGCAGGGGATCGAAAGAAAAAGTAAAGTACCAAATATGAGGTGCCAAAAATAATCCAAGAAAAGAAAGTTTTATAGTACGTAGAGGATGACATGCGGGTCCCATTTAGCAGCAGGGTTCCTCAACGTTTCAAACGTGGCATGAGATCGAAAGAAAAAGGCAAGTGACCAAATATCGGAGCCAAAAATAATTCAAGAAAAGAAACTTGATTGTACATAGAGGATGACATGCGGGTCCCAATTAGCAGCAGCGGTATCACCGTTTGAGAGGCTGCACGGGATCGAAAGAAAAAGGCAAGTGACCAAATATCAGGAGCCAAAAATAATCCAAGAAAAGAAATTTTATTGTACGTAGAGGATGACATGCGGGTCCCATTTTGCAGCAGCGGTCTCAACGTTTCCAAGGCGGCACAGAACCAAAAGAAAAATGAAGTAGCCAGAAATCAGGGGGTGAAAAAAATCCAAGAAGAAAGATTTCAATTGGGCTGCATCTGGACATCTGGGCTTTCGAACTATCCTGCTTGGCCTTTTGACTCGTACAATTTCAGCCCACTCCAAAACAGGAAAGTTCCGAATTTTCTAAAAAAACAGGAAAGTCCTATGCTTCGCAAAGACAAAAAAACAAGGAGATTCAACATATAAGTTTGTTTATGTAAAAATAAAGATTTAATTATCCGTTTGAAATAGCTCAGAGCGCAATACATTGTTTATTGTCTGCAAAATAATCAAGATATCATATGTTTCTTGTACGGGGAGGCTGACATCGGGGACCCATGAGCCAACAGCGTCGTCAACGTTTTAAAGGCGGCAGGGGATGGAAAGAAAAAATAAACCAAAAATCTGTTGGTAAAAAATCCAAGAAAAGAAACATTTTCGTTCTGAGAGGATGACATGCGGGACCCATGAGGCAGCAGCATCCTCAGCGTTTATTGTTCATAGAGGTTGACATGTGGGACCCGTGAGCCAGCGGCGTCCTCAACGTTTTAAAGGCTGCAGGTGATCGAAAGAAAAAATAAGCCAAAAATCGTTTGGTCAACAAAATCCAAGAAAATAAACATTTACCGTTCTGAGAGGATGACATGCGGGACCCATGAGGCAGCAGCATCCTCAACGATTCCAAGGCGGCAGGGGAAATATCCAGAAATTAATTAGGGGTTCAAAATAAATCCATCAAAGGAAACTTTTATTGTTCATAGAGGATGACATGTGGGACCGACCTGCCAACAGCGTCCTCATCGTTTCAAAGGGGGCAGGAGATCAAAAGAAAAAGGCAAATAGCCAGAAATTAGGGGTAAAAAATAATTCCAAGAAAGGAAACTTTTATAGTGCATAGAGGATGACATGCGGGTCCCAGTTAGCAGCAGCGGTATCACCGTTTGAGAGGCGGCAGGGAAAGAAAAAGGCAAGTGACCAAATATGAGGTGCCAAAAATAATTCAAGAAAAGAAAGTTTTATAGTGCATAGAGGATGACATGCGGGTCCCATTTAGCAGCAGCGGTATCACCGTTTGAGAGGCGGCAGGGGATCGAAAGAAAAAGGCAAGTGACCAAATATGAGGTGCCAAAAATAATTCAAGAAAAGAAAGTTTTATAGTGCATAGAGGATGACATGCGGGTCCCAGTTAGCAGCAGCGGTATCACCGTTTGAGAGGCGGCAGGGGATCGAAAGAAAAAGGCAAGTGACCAAATTTGAGGTGCCAAAAAAAACTCCAAGAAAAGAAAGTTTTATAGTACATAGAGGATGACATGCGGGTCCCATTTAGCAGCAGCGGTATCACCGTTTGAGAGGCGGCGGGGATCGAAAGAAAAAGGCAAGTGACCAAATTTGAGGTGCCAAAAAAAACTCCAAGAAAAGAAAGTTTTATAGTACATAGAGGATGACATGCGGGTCCCATTTAGCAGCAGCGGTATCACCGTTTGAGAGGCGGCGGGATCGAAAGAAAAAGGCAAGTGACCAAATTTGAGGTGCCAAAAAAAATCCAAGAAAAGAAAGTTTTATAGTACATAGAGGATGACATGCGGGTCCCATTTAGCAGCAGCGGTATCACCGTTTGAGAGGCGGCAGGGGATCGAAAGAAAAAGGCAAGTGACCAAATATGAGGTGCCAAAAATAATTCAAGAAAAGAAAGTTTTATAGTGCATAGAGGATGACATGCGGGTCCCAGTTAGCAGCAGCGGTATCACCGTTTGAGAGGCGGCAGGGGATCGAAAGAAAAAGGCAAGTGACCAAATATGAGGTGCCAAAAATAATTCAAGAAAAGAAAGTTGTATAGTGCATAGAGGATGACATGCGGGTCCCATTTAGCAGCGGTATCACCGTTTGAGAGGCGGCAGGGGATCGAAAGAAAAAGGCAAGTGACCAAATATGAGGTGCCAAAATAATTCAAGAAAAGAAAGTTTTATAGTGCATAGAGGATGACATGCGGGTCCCATTTAGCAGCAGCGGTATCACCGTTTGAGAGGCGGCAGGGATCGAAAGAAAAGGCAAGTGACCAAATTTGAGGTGCCAAAAAAACTCCAAGAAAAGAAAGTTGATTGCACATAGAGGATGACATGCGGGTCCCATTTAGCAGCAGCGGTCTCAACGTTTCCAAGGCGGCAAGGGATCAAAAGAAAAAGGAAGTAGCCAGAAATCAGGGGGTCAAAAAAATCCAAGAATAGAAAGAATTTTGGTTCATAGAGGATGACATGCGGGACCCATGATCCTGCATCGTAAACGGCTCGATCGGAGAACGTTGAACGAGATGGCGCGATCGAGAAAAAAACAATGCCAGAGAGGCTGCCATCTGGGCCCTACATCCCTCGGTGGTGCGGATTTGCGTTGACTCGGCCGGCGAACCCGAGAATTCGCGATGCACCACGTCCCGGGCCACCATACGCGACGTTTTGGCCGCTTTCGTCGGGCTAGGTGGCCTCAAAAACGAGAAAAAAAAGTTTTGACATGCACCACGGAGGGACCAAAATCGTCGGCCATGGTACACCAGCAACCACGGCGCGACTTCAACTTTGTCGGCCATGGCAACTTTTCTTGTAGTGATATGACTCTTGAATCCATGCGTTCTTGAGATGGCTTTCGCCTAGATAGGATATTGTATACTAAAGAAGTGGTTAGGGAAGAAAATTCAAGAGCAAATGGTGAACAAGGTAAGACAGGGAATAGCAATAGTCAAGAATTAGACTACGAGGACTTTCATAATTAATTTTTTTTTTCTTCAAATTGTTATAAAAGTTTTTCCATTCTAACTAAGGCCACGTGACTAGGTCGACGTCGGTGACATAGGCATCCCAAATGGGCCTGCCAAAGATAGTACCCGGGGTTTATTGAAGGCCCACTACCCGAAGAATAAGAAGGTTCGAGAGCCCAAGATATGTTAAGGAAAGTAGAATTGTAATAGGAAGTGTTGTTTGTAAATCTGGCGGGATGAGTTAGAAACCGTCCCGGACTCTGTAACTTGTACAAAACGAAACCCTCGGCTCCACCTCTTATATAAAGGGGGAGTCGAGGGACGAGGAGATCATCGAATCATTGTCTGCAAACCCTAGTTTTCATAATCGTCGAGTACTTTTCGGCTGAAACCTTCGAGATCTACTTGCCCTCTACTTCTAACTAAACCCTAGCCTACAATCCATAGGCATTGATAAGTTAATCCCTTGTCAATTGGCGCCGTCTGTGGGAATTAGAGGCGTAAGGATCTGATCTCGATGGCACGTTCAAGATCTTCGACATCGTCAACCGGAAGCAACACTATGGATCGAGGTAAACAGATCGCTGCTGGTCTTGTTGATTTTGTTCCTCACCCACCCTCCCGTTTGGATGCATATGCGTATCTGGCGGAGCCCTTGGAGATGACGTTCGGAAGGTTCCACTTTCGCGTCGAGAAGGAAGGATCGTATCGTGTCGAAATTCCGATTTCGTCGGGATCGTCGGCGGTCGATTCTGATTTTTCAAGCTATGCATCGTCAACTGAGTCAGAGAAGAAGAAACTTCGGCAACACATTACGTCAGTACCAGAGCAAGAGAGAAACTCGCCAAGATCTTCAACGACACATCGTTTGAGTCATCTGCGGACTCATATATAAGCGATGGCTCAAGCGATGTCGACAGTTACGACTTCATCGACAAATCTCTCACAGTGGGCAAGGTCTTCATC
Organism: Lolium multiflorum; assembly: GCA_030979885.1. Classification (NCBI taxonomy): domain Eukaryota; kingdom Viridiplantae; phylum Streptophyta; class Magnoliopsida; order Poales; family Poaceae; genus Lolium; species Lolium multiflorum. The sequence goes on along the minus strand of CM061753.1, from coordinate 111,919,629 downwards.
AATCTCAACAATGATGTCACCAAACCCAACATAGATCTGAGTACAAAATATCATCAGATTTATGCTATCGAAAATCAAGAGGAAACATCGGAGGCTTTCGACGAGTTGGGAAATCCTTTTGTCGATCCCTCAGATCTAAGGAGAGGTATGGGCACTAAATATGTCGGGCCCACACCACGCGTCAGAGTTCAACTTCCACAGGCAGCCTGGGATAGAGCGGCAAAAGCCCTAGATGGTTCGAGCCAATGACGACACAGCACAGCTCAAGAACTGCAAGCTTATCAATATAGGCTCGCACGAACTGCCCGAGAAATAGAAAAACAGACAGCTGAGTTGAACAGGAGAAAGGAGGCAGCTTCTGCATCCAGCAGGAGAAGGGCAGATCTAAGTGGACAATCTAGAGTTTCGGGTGATAGCCACAGGGAGGCTCGGAACAGAGGAAGATCAAGGTTACAACACATACCCGAAGCAGAAAGAGAGCACTTGGTTCAAAACCTCGACATGTCTTTTATGTCGATAGATACAAGAGGAAATATTATCCCTAAGACACCAGAAGCTGGGTATATGGCGACACAAGCTTACATCCTTGCATCCAGGCCACCCCCAGGAGATCCAAGGGAAACATTATACAACATGGCGTTAGCAGGGGTTGGAGCTATGGGGACAGCGTTCGTAGCAACACCTCCCGAAGGAGCGGCAAGGCAAAATAGTCCACGACCTGCGGCAGCAACAGCGGCAGCTCCGAAGGACCAAGTGGAGCAAGAGATACAGGAGCACAAGCAAGGGTCGATAGAGCGAGGCAAAGCAGAAGGGATCATCGGCAGTCCCCGGAGCTTAATGACGAGGATATGTGCGGTCTACCGTGCTTCACGAGAAGAGTCCGAAAAACTCGAGTCCCCTCAGGATTCAAGTTACCCGATCACTTCAAAAAATTCGACGGTTTGCAAGATCCGAAGATTGGCTAATTGATTACCTCGAGACGGTGAAGCTAACTGGAGGAACTAGGGCAACAGCCATGCAAAGTATTCAGGTGCACTTAAGTGGAGCCGCACGATCTTGGATCAAAAAACTTCCGCCAGGATCTATCGACAGCTGGGAAAGTTTCGAGGACGTATTCGTCAAGAACTTCAGGTCCACATGCAAAAAACCTGCGTCGTTAGAAGAGCTGAGGGCGTGTCGACAAAAGCCAGATGAGTCAATGAGAAAATATATCCAAAGGTGGAACATCATAAAAAACTCGGCAGAAAATATATCTGACGAGAGAGCAATAGATGCGTTTGTCGCAGGAATCAGGCGTGGAGATTTTGTCGAGGACTTGGGAAGGACCAATCCAAAAACAGTATCCGCGTTGATGGAGATAGCAAATAGATGGGCAGACGGAGAAGACGCTGTCCACAATAAACGACACAGGTCGCCAGAGGAGGACCGTGGTCGAAATTATCAACCGAGGCGACGATTTCCTCGGCAGTATCGAACTACGACGCTCCAGGGCAAATTTCGGCTGGATTCCGAGCCAGCGCAGGAGGAAACAACAGAGATGATTATCAGAGAAGCAATGAGCAGCGAAGCGATAATAGGGACGACTCCCGCAACAGACAAAATAGTGGGCCAAGGTTTCCAAGACCCTTTGTGTCCCCCGAAGAAATGCTGAACGGACCGTGCCAGATGCACTTCTTCCTCGATAGCAACGGAAAAAGACAGTCAGGACACCTGCAGAAGACTGTCGAAATTTTCAAGCAATGTTCAGATACGCGAAAATGCTCACGCTCGAGCAGCACAGAGAAACCCTCGGGAGCCCAGGAGCGAAGTTCACCTACCGCCACCTCCCGCGATTACAGACGACAATCGGCATCAGCTCAGAATAGCGGCAGCACCCCACCACCACCTTACGTTGATCCTAACTCAAACGGAGCGGTGTCGATGATTCAGAAGGGAAGGCCGTCCAACAGAACTCAAAAAGTAATCTCGAGACAAGTGTTCATGGCAGAGAAAATGCCTCCACCAACAGTTGAGTACCTCAATTGGTCAGGGCAAGACATCGGCTTCACCATAGCGGACCACCCGCAGCAAGTTCCTCGACCAGGGCAGTCAGCACTTATTCTGCCAGCAGTTATTGCGGGCTTTGATGTTTCTCGAGTATTCATAGATGGTGGCAGCAGCTTAAACCTTATGTATGCAGATACATTGAGGAAGATGAACATATCCTTAGCAAACCTGAAGCCAACGGACACAAGGTTCCACGGCATCACACCAGAGAAACCAAGTTACCCATTGGGGAAGATCAACCTCGACGTTCAGTTTGGAACCCGAGAAAATTATAGAATCGAGAAACTGGAGTTTGAAGTCGTGGATTTTCCATCGCAGTACCACGCTTTGTTGGGACGACCAGCATATGCTAGATTTATGGCAGTACCACACTATACATACCTGTTATGGAGATTGCCTGGACCCAAGGGACCAATCACGGTCAAAGGGAGTTTCGCCTTAGCTGATAAGTGCGACAAGGATTTCCATCGGTTATCAGAAACCTTCGGGATGCAAGCTGAATACTTGGCGTCGAAAAGCATGACTGATTACGACGTACTGCCAGACGTTGGAAGGCCAAATAAAGAATCAACTTTCAACACAGAGAAAAATTCTAAGGAGGTGCAGATTCACCCGACAGATCCAAAAAAGACGACATCCATTGCAAACAACATGGATATCGCATAGGAAAGCGCGCTCGTCGAGTTCCTCCGTGAGAACTGGGAAATCTTCGCATGGTGTCCAGCTGACATGCCAGGAGTACCCAGGGAACTTGCCGAGCACCACCTAAATTTGGATCCAACAGCGAGACCAATCAAACAACCTTTGCGGCGTTTTTCGGAACCAAACCGCAAAGCTATGCTGTCAGAAATCAATCGACTACAAGAAGCTGGTTTCATCAAAGAGATATTCACAGAAGCCACATGGGTAGCAAATCCCGTGATGGTGCCAAAGAAAAACACTAAGGTCCTTCGCATGTGCGTCGACTTTACGTGTCTCAACAAACATTGTCCAAAGGATCACTTTCCCCTCCCGAGGATCGATCAAATTATCGACTCCACGGCTGGATGCGAACGTCTTTCCTTCCTGGACGCGTATTCTGGTTATAACCAGATCAGGCTAAAAGAAGAAGATGAAGTAAAAACCGCGTTTATCACACCTTATGGCGTGTTTTGTTACAGAACAATGCCCTTTGGTTTAAAAAATGCGGGAGCAACATATCAGAGGATGATGCAAAAGTGCTTGGCGACACAGATTGGGAAAAACGTGCAAGTATACATCGACGACGTCGTCATCACATCAAAAAAGGATCAACGCTGATAGAAGACCTCAAGGAAACGTTCGACAACCTCAACAAATTTTGTCTGAAGTTGAACCCGACGAAGTGTTCCTTTGGTGTCCCAGCAGGAGAACTCTTGGGGTTCCTAGTCTCAGCAAGAGGGATTGAAGCAAATCCCGATAAAATACAAGCTATCGTAACAATGAGGAAGCCAACAAAGTTGAAAGAGATACAACAGTTAACTGGGCGAGTCGCAGCTTTGAGCAGATTCGTCGCCAGGCTAGGAGAAAAAGCGTTACCATTTTACGCTTTGATAAAACAAGGAGACAAATTCCAGTGGAACGAAGAAGCCGACAGAGCTTTCGAAGATTTGAAGCGCAAAATCTCGACACCACCAATCTTGGTGGCGCCGAAGGAAAAGGAACCTCTCCTGCTATATATCGCAGCCACGCCTCAAGTGGTGAGCACGGTGCTAGTTGTCGAAAGAGAAGAAGAAGGAAAACTCCACGGAGTACAGAGGCCAGTCTACTTCGTCAGCGAAGTTTGTCGCCGTCAAAACAAAGGTATCCTCGATCGAAGTTAGCATATGGAGTGTTCACAACAGCACGAAAATTGCGCCACTATTTTTCGGCACACCCGATCATAGTGGTCAATGAGGCTCCTTTGTCAAATATACTGAACAATCCAGAAGCTACGGGTCGTGTCTCCCTTTGGGGAATAGAGCTTTCCCCTCGGGACATCACGTACGAAAAAAGAAAAGCAATCAAGTCGCAAGTTTTGCCGGACTTCATCGCAGAGTGGATGGAGCTGCAGAACACAGGACCCCTAGACCTGTCGAGAACTTGGACCATGAATTTTGACGGGTCCAAAAGAATAGAAGGAGCTGGAGCAGGAGTCATACTTATATCACCTGAAGGCGACAAATTGAAGTATATCCTTCGGATGACGTTCCCTAACGCATCTAACAATGAAGCGGAATATGAAGCCCTCATACACGGGATGAAGATGGCGAAAGCATGCGGTGCAACTCGACTAAAAATCTTTGGCGACTCACAATTGGTGGCCCAGCAAGTTATGAACCAATGTGATGCAGTCAATGATAGCATGATAGCATATAAGGAGGTATACAATGAACTCGAGAAGTTATTCGATGGATGCGAGGTAAACCACATCAGTAGATTGAGCAACGATGAAGCCGACGTCCTCGCAAACATCGGGTCGCAGTGCTTCCCAGTCCCGCCAGGAGTGTTTTGGGAAGAAATATCGGAGAGATCTACAAAGTCAAAAAAGGTGCAGAAGAAAGGAAAAACTTCGACACCCCTCGCAGAAACCACGGAGGATGAAGATGAACAAGAACTTGTGATGATGGTACAGGTTCCTTGGATGCAAGCATATGTATCATACATCCTCAGGAAAGAAATACCCGACGATCCAGTTGAAGCAAGGCGAGTAATTCGACGGTCTAAAGCCTTCACGGTGGTCAAAGGAGAATTATACAAACGAAGTATTTCAGGTGTTCTGCAAAGGTGTGTAACACCCGAAGAAGGAAGAGTAATTCTGAAGGACGTGCACGAAGGAATATGCGGCCATCACGCGAGTAGTCGAGCTATCGCAGCCAAGGTTTTTCGGGCAGGATTCTACTGGTTGACAGCAATCGAGGACGCCAAAGAAATAGTAAGGACTTGCGATGCGTGTCAAAGGTTCGCCGCAAAACCTCACTCTCCAGCAGCAGAACTAGCACCAATACCTTTGTCGTGGCCCTTTGCACAATGGGGACTCGATATGGTGGGCAAGTTACACAAATCATGGCCAGGAGGAAAGGAATACATGCTAGTAGCTGTCGACAAATTTACAAAGTGGATAGAAGCGAAGCCGATAAATTCACCAGATGGAGCATCCGCAGTAAAATTCATAAAAGGCCTCGTCTTCAGATTTGGAGTGCCTCATAGCATCGTCACGGACAATGGCAGTAACTTCACATCCAACGAATTCAAAGATTACTGCAAAGAAGTGGGTATCAAGCACTTTGCGTCAGTTGCACATCCTCAAACCAATGGGCAAGTCGAGAAAGCCAATGGCATCATCTGCAATGGCATCAAGAAACGCCTGTTGGGACCACTAGAAAAAGCTCGACATACCTGGCCAGAAGAACTACCAAGTGTGTTGTGGAGCATCCGAACAACACCAAATACGGCGACACAAGAAACTCCGTTTTTTCTGATCCATGGCGCGGAGGCAGTACTTCCAATAGAAATAGAACACGACTACCCTAGAGTCACAGCATATGATGAAGAAGCTTCAAAGACAGCATTGGAAGACGATGTAGACGCACTCGACGAAGCTCGAGACGAAGTATTATCAAGGGTCACCAAATATCAACAGGACTTGAAGAATTACCACAGTCGACGTTTGCGGCCAAGATCTTTTCAAGTGGGGGACTTAGTTCTTCGGCTCACGCAAAAAAGTCATGAAAAACTCGAGTCACCATGGCTTGGTCCCTATATCGTCACGGAAGTAATTGGAGGAGGAGCATACAGGATAAAGGACAAGAAGACAGGGGTGGAGGAGCAAAACCCCTGGAACGTGGCGCAACTCAGGCGGTTCTACGCCTAGAGCTAAAATATAGTCCTTGTAAAACTTCAATGTACTGAAACGCCCACGAGTTTTCAGACGCACTCTTTTCCTTTTTCGGGGCACCGAGTGGGGCCGGGAAAGGTTTTTAATGAGGCGGGCTCGTGGTGCTGCAATATAATAAAGATAGTGGAGATATACTTCTTATTTTTCGACACGCTCGGGGGCTCAAACGCCCAAGTCTCAAAATACATACAATATAGATTCACTGAAATATTTCGCCTTGGTACATTAATACCTCGCCAAATATAACAAAATCGGAAGACAGCAATCATAAATATAGTGCACACATCAACAAACGTAAGTGCCTCGGTTTAAAAACCTCGCCATGCAAATATAGAACTTCGACATCAAAGATACTCAAAGATGGGCAATCCATCCAAGGGACAAACAAGGATGTCCTATTCTAACAGGAAAAAATAGATTTCAAGGAGGGAAAAATAGTGCAATCTTCGCCTAGTTAGGCTCGGGGGCTTCAACAACATAGAGGACCTCAGCAATATACAATAAAATCCTTCGGAAACATAAAAAGAGGAGGGACATTAAAAAGGAGTAAGATACAAGGTTTCCAATATAATACAAGTCAGTTAAATCCCAAGATAGTATCTACGGACAAGCCCCTGGTTGTCTTATGCTCAGCATAAGAACCCTTGGTAAAAAACTCCGAGTCCATCCGAAGAAGTTCATCTATCATCGATTCAGCTACAGGAGCTACCATCGCATCGATTGAGTCAATATCATTTTTTCGACGCGTTTTCTTGGCCAGGCAACCAGCAACAATCTTCGTCAGGTCCAACTTTGGATAACAAATGTTTATCATAATCATGGCAAATCTCGCTCCAGCAGTGAGTTGAGCCCGCACAAAGTTATGGATGCGAGGAGCATCTCTGAATACCTCCAATAATTCGGGAAGAGTTTTTGGAACCTCGTTTCGAAATAGATTCCTATAGACAAGGGTTAACGTCGACGTGCAAAAGCTGAGAAAATCGCGCACTTGGCAAGCACGATCTTGGAACCTAACAATTTGTTGGGTTCGTTCAGGAGTGGCCCAGAACAAACACCCATGATTAAGGGAGAGATTAACAAGAAGATTTGTCCTCTCATTCACTCTCTGATCTTCGGCAGCAGAATCAAGAACTGAGCCTGTTAAAAGCGACAGGGCAAGAAATTGGAAGAAAGGCACAGCAAGATAAAGAGAAGGCATCAGAAAGAAAGAAATACATACCTAGCATATCTGTGCTAGCTTCCAGCATTAGCTCAAGCATACTATTTTCTCGGGTTGTGGCTCCCTTTGCTTCCAGTACAGCAGCATCCCTAGCAGCCAGCTTCTTGGCTTGATGAAGAGCAAGTTTTTCTCCTTCAGAGGCTTTCCGAGATTGTTCCATCATGGCCAAAGTTTGTTTCTTCATAGATTGAAGTTGTTGTCGAAGTTCTTGCAAATCTTCCGACAAATGTCCGCTTGATGAACTCTCGAGGAGATTATGGTCGACTAGTATTTTCTTCGAGAAGGAAGATGCAGGTGAAGCAGCGGCAGAACAAGGAGGAGTCGAGTAGTTATCAAATATTAACTGGAAAAGAAAGGCCCAGGATCAATGAAAAGCACGAAGGGAAATTTCATTACTTGCTAGAAAATTTACATGAGTATTACAAAAGAAAGTTCTCCAGGAGGACTAAGTGAGTAATTGTCGCCAAGGCTAAAATGGCGACAAGGGCAAAAGAAACAAAAAGAAACAAGGAGGCATGCAACTAGACCTCCGGCCTCGAGGAGCTAGGAGTCGAAGCTGGCTTGATCCCGAGATACGCCAAGATCTTCTTCGTGTTGGGCTTGGCCGCCTTAATCAGTGACTTCCATCTCGACTGTTCTATTTGATCGGTGTCGCCAACCTTCATCCAGTCAAGAGTCTGTTGGCTGTCAGCAACAGAGCAACAGTATTTTCAACAGCCACCTTCATATTTTCATGGCGCATCTTCAGTCCAAGGTCTTCCGATGAATTGAAAAGCTTGGCAAGGGCAAGGAAAGTCGAAGGTTCCTCTTTCTTCGGGAAGAAGTAGGGGAACAACGCCGACAAACCTGCACTGGCATTGGCCACGCCTTCACGAATTTCGCGCCCATGGAACTCCAGAAGAGAAAGTGCGTCAAGGAGAGGGTCATTGACGGGATTCTCCAGATCAAAATCTTGGTTTGTTTGGGCTGCCACAGGAGACAAAACATTAGTCGAAAACCAAGATACAGAAAATACAACAAAATAGAAGAAATTGAGGATATTACTCAGCGTACGTCGACTTTGCGACTTCAAACGCTTGATGATCCCTTGTTCACGAGCAGCCTGTGCAGCTTTCTGCTCGTCTAAGGCAGATTCAGCATCTTTGAGCCTTTGCTGCAATTCCTCTACACTAGCGGCCTTTGCTTTGGCATCATCCTCAGCTCTAGCTTCGCTAGCGGCAAGTTCAGCTTTCTTATGAGCCGCTTCACTTTGTTCAAGTTTTCGAGCAAGTGTCTCGGCGCGTTCGTTAGCCTCTGCAAGTTTCTCTGTCGAGATATGGAAAAGAAAGAAAGGAAGATCAAAAATAGCGACAAGCAGCAGGAGTAAAAAATTAAGGAAAAGCAGCAAGTATAAAAGTCGTTACCTTCGGCTCTGCTGGCATACTCGCGGTACCCAATAAATTGGGACCCGATGCGGATAAGATCCTTGATCATAGGCTGTCAAAAAAGAAGAACGAAGGGGAAAACATCGGCATTAAAACAAAGTAAGGGTCCAAGAGCAAAATAGAAGAAATATAGACATCGACAAACTTACATCATCCAAGAGCTGCGACGAAGAGTTGCTCAATTGAGGAGGAGGCTCAACGATCATTTCAACCCTTGCCCTTTTTGGCGAAGGGACAAGGGGGCTTGAAGGAGGAGTAGTTGTATCAACATTCTGTTGAGGAGGCGACGATTCTTCTCCTTCAACAGGCTTCTCCGATATAACTAAAGTGTGTGACGTGCTCGTCCGAGGAGCTACGTCACGAGGTGGTACTTCTTCCTCGTCATCACTGCGAGTAAGGATCAATAGCATAAAAAGCAAGATAAGAAAAATTTCAACTACGAAATAAGAGAAAATCAAGGTAACTTACGAGCTGACGAGGGATGCAACATAAGGATCATAAGTCGCCTTCGGATGGGAAGGAACAACTTCCTCGGCTTTGGATGTGCCGGAATCTTCGACATCGTTCCTCCTCCTTTTCCTTTGCGGGGAAACAGCGGGAGGAGGAGATTGGACGACGTGGTGTCCTCGGAAGATCCCGCAGACTTTCGAGAATCCACGGGGTCATTCACAAAGGACGGAGCTTCTTGATTGTCGTCAGTAACAATGCCCATTTCTTCGACTTCTCCATCCTCAGGAAGAGGAGGAAGGGAAGCCATAGTAGGGTGATTCTACAAGAAAATAGCGACAAAGGGAAAAATAGAGAGATATCAATGCAATGAGATGCAGGGAAAATTCACAACAAGATAAAAATTCGAGAAGACAAAATACCTCGGGGAGAGGATTGGTGGAGCTGTAGGGTTCCACGCGACAGAGGAAGGAATAGGATCCCTCTTACTCAGCGAGGTAATTCTTCGAATAAGCTTTTCCAAGTCCTTCACAGAAAGATCATTGGAGAGCCTATTGGCGTCATTTTCACCAGCACGTCCAAAGGGGATTTTTGCGAGCCTGAAGAGGCTGCACTCTAATCCTAAGAAAATAGGCAGTGATTTGGACACCAGATAACTCTTTGCCTCGAGTATTTTGAAGTTGATGAATACGAGACATAAGAGCTTCTGTCGCCTTTTTCTCTTCTTCGGAAGCTTCGCGTCCCAGGAGTAGCGGCGTTGAATTTTTGCGTTTCCGTCGAAGGAACTATGTTGTGTTCCACGGAATTGGCGCTTTCTTCGTGTATGTAGAGCCACCTTTTGCGCCATCCTTGGACAGAGTCGGGAAATTTGACGTCGAAATAATCGACATCGGTTCGGACACAGATAACTACGCCACCTATGTTGTAGGTGGCGTTGTGAGCGCCATTGCGGCGAAGGCAGAAAATGCGCTTCCAAAGAGCCCAATTGGGAGCGACTCCAAGAAAGCATTCGCAAAGCGTGATAAAAATAGAAATGTGAAGGATGGAATTGGGGGTCAGCTGGTGCAGCTGAATCCCATAGACAAAGAGCAGACCGCGGAGGAAATCATGGATTGGGGAAGAGAGGCCGCGGATGAGATGATCAACGAAACTAACCCGATACTCCATTGGAGGCTTGGGATAGCTTTCTTCGCTGGGAAAGCGGATGGCGTCTTCTTTCTTCATCAGGCCGAGCCTCTTCAGCATATTGACATCTTGGTTGGAGATTTTGGATCTCTCCCACTCAAGATCTTCAGCGGCCATCTTGGACTCCGGAGTGCTGTGGCGAGTCAAACGCGCACGCGGTGGCATCAACGGCAATGGGCAGAGCAATGTATGCGAGTGCGGAAATCAGAGAGAGTTGGGCGCAGGGGAGTTTTGCGAAGAGGAACAGGTGAGCGGCGCAAGCGAGGGGATGAACGGAGGTTGAAGAAAGGTTTATATAAGAATTGGGTGAAGCAGTGTGCCGTTGGATGAGGAAATCGTGTGGTGAGAATAGATCTTCTAGATACAAGGGCAAAAAAGTATTTTTACTGAGATAGGCGTTACCGTACGTGCGCCAGAAAAAGCGGAGGACGTGTGTCCCCCACTTGCACGACGTGTCAACGTGGTGGGAACGATGGACCCACAAGGCAGAAAAAACCCCATTATTAATAGAGTTGAAGAAAATTTGACAAGGGAAAATATGTCGACAAGAAAAATAAAAGGAGAATGGCGACAGGATAAGTTATTTGCATACTTCGGGAGCCTTTGGTCAGAAACAAGTTTTTGCCCAAATGCTTCGACGAAAAAGTAAAGTTTCGACTATGGCAAAATAGAAATTGTGGGAGCCTACAACCAAGCACAAGTTCTTGGTTGTAGCCTCGGGGGCTACTCCCATCGGGAGCGCTGTTCGCGCACCCGAGAGATAAAAAAAAAAGAAGAAGAGAAAAAGAAAAGAAGAAAAGAGAGAAAAAGAATATCGGGAGATAATGGCAATACAGCGACAAGGTAGACTAGAATGTTGAGCCTACAACCAAGCACAAGTTCTTGGTTGTAGCCTCGGGGGCTACTCCCATCGGGAACGCTGTTCGCGTGCCCGATGAAATTAAAAAGGAAAAAAGATAGAAAAGCAAGAGAGTATATTTCGAGTTATAATTAACTCTACATATACTCCCATCGGGAGATTAATATAAGTCATATTTGACTCGATAAAATGTGCCATTCCAACAGCCGGAAAAGCACTCGACAATATATTCTCAGAACGCCAAAGTTGCGATCAATTTCTGAATGCCGCAAATTTGCGAAGGTAAGACCCCAGATCCATTCTGCTGGGCGTGGCATCGCCGAAGACTGCGCTCTGCTACTTTTATCCGTATCAACAGATACGAAGAAAAATCCTAACGGACGCATTAGGTACTCGATAAATTTAACTGGGACTCGACAGAATGGTAAGACCTTAAGCGGCACTGTCGAAGTTTACACCAGTATCCCGAGATCATGTCCAGGGACGTGATCTTGAAGTAGGTTTTTGCGGATTGCCACTAGAGCAGTTAACTAGTACCTGATCCGTCAGATGAACTAGCCCCAACTACCGATATCCCTGTACAATATAGAAATTTGAATATAGAAAGATTATGTAATAAGTAAAGTTGGAGATTTTCCCTGATTCTACGATTCAAGCAAAATCTCGGGGGCTACTGACATAGGCATCCCAAATGGGCCTGCCAAAGATAGTACCCGGGGTTTATTGAAGGCCCACTACCCGAAGAATAAGAAGGTTCGAGAGCCCAAGATATGTTAAGGAAAGTGGAGTAATTTGTTTGTAATAGGAAGTTGTAGTAATCGGCGGGATCGAGTTAGAAACCGTCCCGAGTAAATAGACAACAAAAACCCTAAAGGGGGTCAATTGATCATTGTCCCCCTCTCAATCGTCGCTACTTTTCGGCTCGAAACCTTCGAGATCTAAGACTAACAAACCGAGGCCCCCCGCCTACAACTGTGAGAAGGAGAATGAGTGAGTGTTACTCGTCAATCCAGGATTAACTTGATGACATAGCGAAATAAATATCATTGCAGAACGTGCAAAAAGTAATTATTACAAAGCTTGAGCCACAAAGTGAAATGTCTTGTGACATTTATTACAACCAGAAAGCATAGCGGATAATAAAATGCGAAGTAACTCCATCTCAGCCACAGGCAGTCGATGTAGTCCACGAGGCCTCACTCCTCAGCGTCGTCGTAGTCGCCATAGTCTTCACCATCTTCATAGTACTCTGAATATCAACAAAAGTTTTGCCATGAGTACATTTCGTACTCAACATGCCCCCTCGTGCAAACCTACTAAATCTACATGAGGCTTCAAAGAAAGGCTATATGGTTCTTTTGCAGAAAAGCCAATTTTATTTGCAATATACACTAGATTTGATAAAAGCAGTTTTAGACGAAAACATGTTTTATAATGAGTGTAATATTTCTCATCAATGTGACTGTCCACGACAACTCACATATATCATGGGATTCAGATTCCAAGGAAAGGATGGAGGCAAAGAGGGAAATAGCAAAACAGGTTCCTGTATGTCAAGAAGGATTCATGTGTCGTCCATGACCGTGGACACGGCTATTCGAATAGGTTTAACTCTGCAGAGGTGGTACACTTTCACCACATGTCACAATCTCGCCTTGTTGCAACCAGCCGTCGCTAGCATAGCAATAGGGAGTTTGTGACGAGGTCTTTTAGCTAGATCCCCCAAAGATGTGACATGCCCACCGGGTATGGCGCACGGAACTGAGAGTACGTCCCCAAACCGGTCCCCCCATCTGTGCCGAAGGTTCCCCCGTAGGCAGACACCTCATCAGCGGTACGGCGACATCGACACCTAAGGCTGACTAACATACTCAACCAAGCCAGTGCCCATATAGCATGTGGTTGTACGGTTGTCACAATCTTCAAATCCAAGACTTGTTAGGATCCTTATGCGGCACGGACGACGGATTGCCCCCTCCAACAAATGAAGGGCAGCCAACCGCTCCTTCAACATCTGATCCAGCTGTCGCCCGCGCCATGTTTAGATGGTAAGTTTCACCCAGAGTAGCATAGAGTAGAGGAAACAACAATGGCTAACTAGCCCAGCTCAACGAGCTCAACAAATGTTCAAAGGGGTGTTTTGACCTATAGGTCGATCAATTCCTCCATAGAGGCAACATGAAGTTTCCTAATGATTATTTAGCATGGCTAAGCATTCTACTCTATCAGGATTATATATAATCACTACTCAGGGTATCAAGTAAAAGGCGACAAGCAGATCAAGTTGGTGTGTCAATCGACACGCTAGCTACTGGAATAAAATAGCATATATTTGTAAAACATAAAATAGCATGCAATTTGTAAAACTGGGATTAATATGATGAGAGGGCATGCCTTCGTTGTAGAGACCCTCCTGTTCACCTTCCTGCTCGTGATCGTTCCACTCTCCACTCCCTAATCGTCGTACCGCAACAATAGCAATCCAAATAAATACAAGCAACACAACGAAAGAAGATTCAAATGAAAAGTGGCAAATAAGATCCAAATAAGAAAGGGTGTGATGATCGGTAAACACTAAGAATACGGAAAGGAAACCGAGATGGCTTGTGTGGGATTTGGGTACTAAGGCATACGCATGGTGATCGCTCAATTTTGAATAACAAATATTTTAGAAATGTGGCACAATTCAAATATGCAATGCAGTCACAAACTACGCCCTAGCTATACTTGTATGCATACAAGTGAATTATGTAACAAGGCTCACGTTCATGGAAAGCATAACTAGCATGCAATAACACAATACTATATATGCTCCTTCTAACATAAAGCATAATAAGCAAGGGAAAAATACGGTGACTACATGCACTACCTAAACTAGTCGACTAACAGCAAACAACTACTAAAACACTAAACATTAAGCAAGATCGGAAGTAACAGCACAATACGTAACATCTAGCTCTTTACTGAAAGCGAGCCACCTGATATGATCTCTACTCACAATGACCGAACTAGGTAACACTAGAACGTATACACGAAGAAAATAATGAACTCCCGCAATCACTATGTAACTAAACATGTATATATATAAGTGCAAGACAAAACGGAGACCACATCGTCTAAGTATACTGAACAACCTATAACTAGACTTGTGCAATCGACTTGCAGCAGCTACTACATGATTAAGAATGCAAACTAGCAATGGCATTCAGTTATAAAGATGCAACGTATTCAATCTAGATCAACATGAAAATCTGGATGAATAGACTAGCAGTATATATTCACGTAAGGCAGTAATTAACACTAGCAACTATCAAGCAACTGGTCATGGTGAATGAGTGCAGATCAATACAGTGTACGCCTCATCTAATGTACTGAATCAGCCGTACTAAGCTATGTGAAACCAGTTGCTACATCTATTATCAAACTAGGCAAACAGGGATGCATGACTAGCTAGCAGTACATGCAAGTTCCCACGTTATAATGCAACGAGCTCATCTTAGTTACAGAAACTAGATTGCTACACGATGAATTTAACCACTACTATCCGCACCAATGGCTTCCTGAGATCAGCGGGTACAATGCGTGTGTTGAAAACAGGATCAGAAAACGTGTCTTATATAGACCAATCGGACCATGCCACCGGATGGCGTTCGGTACACCGGCAGCGCGACGAACTACTGAACTATGGCGGACGATCATGTCTAGGAGCTAGCCCTATAGATGGGGATCGCGTTCTGAACAAAAGAAACAGCTGGTTCTCACCGAGTTCGTCGAAGTCTGAGGTAGACGCCGGTGGCCGGAGATGATCGTGTCGCCGGAGATGTCGTCGGTGTTCAGCAATTGCCCTTCTCCTTCCTTGGGTCGGCTACCCTGCTCCTGGTGATCTTCCTGGCGCAGCCGTTCCTCCTCTCGCGGTCTGAGTCGACGGGAACGAAGGTGGCGTTTGGCGGTGGCCTCCCGGAGCTGGTGTGAGATTGGATCGTATCAGCCCCTAGGGCTTGAGCTGGCGGCTGGGGTTAGGAAAGAGGGCGATGGGCGTCGTTTTGAGCCTTTATACGTAGATGGGCGAAGCGAGATACCTCACGGAAGAATCGGAACCAGAGTCGGAACGAGGGCTCTGTTTGGCGTTGCTGTACGTGCTGCACACGAACTCGTCGCGTGCAAGGTCGAGCTTAGCGCTGGCTTTGCTGGGCTCCTAGCTGGGCTGAGCAAAGTTTTGGTAAGCTCTTGAGGTGACACGAGCTTCAGCTAGACAAGGGCCTGGCCTGTTAGTTAATCGATGGGAAGGAAAAGAACCAGACAAGAGAAGAAATATACTAGCTAGTACGTGCATGGATAGGAGACAGAAATAAGTGCACAGTAGGTACAGGGAAAAATTAGGAAGAGAGCATGTGGTGCTGTGTAGACATGCATGCACGTGCATGTGAAAAATCAAAAGAAGAACCAAATGGGCAAATGAAACTCAGATTAAAAATATACAACTAGGAGCGTAATCTATTCCTCCAAATAAAATATTTCTTTATTTTATTTTGCTGCAACATCCGCAATTTTAAAAAAAAATCGGGTCATAAAAAAAATCCGGATGTTACAACCCCCTAACCCCTGAACTTTGTCTTATGAAGTCAAGCATATGAAGAGAAGTGGTTTTGGGTTTCAAACATGGAAATTTGAAAAACCTCCCAAAAACTTCATTTTAGAGTGACAAAGAAGGATACATGCTTCCCTTTTCATATTCATGTTTTAAGCTTGTTTAAATTATCTCGGTCAAACCTAGGATTTGACAAGATTCAAATGGGCATCAAAATTGAAAAAAATCAGGAAAAAGAAAAACCAAAGCAAATAGTTTTCTTATGTCATATAGTAAGCCAATTAAGTTGATAAACAAGGTCTAGACATATTCAAACTAGACAAATCATGTATCTATACCCCCTAACCCCTAAACTCCGTCTTATGAAGTCAAGCATATGAAGAGAAGTGGTTTTGCTCCCAAAAGCTTCATTTTAGAGTGACTAAGAAGGATCCATGCTTACCTTTGCATTTTCATATTTTAATCTTGTTTAAATCATTATCAAGCCTAGGATTTGACCAAGATACAAATGGGTGGGCACAAAATTCAAAAAAATCAGAATAATGAAAAACAAAAGCACGTAGTCTTCTTATGTCATATCGTATGCATTCAAGTTAAACGAGGTCTAGGTATATCCAAACCAGACAAATCATGTATCTACCCCTGTTGATCTTATGAAGTCTAGCATGAAGAGAAGTCGTTTTGGGTTTCAAACATGGAAATTTCAAGAACATCCCAAAAGATTCATTTTAGAGTGACTAAGAAGGATACATATGCTTCCCTTTTCATTTTCATGTTTTAAACTTGTTTAAATCTTGGTCAAACCTAAGATTTGACCAAGATTCAAATATATGAGCATAAAATTCAAAAAACAAAAAATGAAAACCAAGGCACGTAGTCTTCTTATGTCATATAGTAAGCAATCAATTAAGTTGATAAACAAGGTCTAGACATATTCAAACCAGGAAATCATGTATCTACCCCCTAACCCTAGCTAAACTCTGTCTTATGAAGTCAAGCATGCATGAAGAGAAGTGGTTTTTGGTTTCAAACGTTTAAGCCAAAAGGTAAGCATGGATCCTCCTTAGTCACTAAAATGAAGCTTTTGGGAGGTTTGTGAAATTTCCATGTTTGAAACCCAAAACCACTTAAGACAGAGTTTATGGTTAGGTGTAGATACATGATTTTTCTTGTTTGAATATGTCTAGACCTTGTTTATCAACTTGAATTTTTTACTATATGATATAAGAAGGCTATATATATGTGCTTTGGTTTTTCATTTTTTGATTTCTTTCGATTTTTTATGCCTATTTAAATCTTGGTCAAATCCTAGGTTTAAACAAGTTTAAAACATGAAAATGAAACGGTAAGCATGAATCCTTCCTTACTCACTCTAAAATGAAGGTACTTGAAAATTTTATGTTTGAAACCCAAAACCCCAGTTCTCTTCATATGTTTGACTTCATAAGACAGAGTTTAGGGTTAGGGGTAGATATGATACATGATATTTCTCTTTGAATATGTCTAGACCTTGTTTATCAACTTAAATGCTTACTATATATGACATAAGAAGGCTATATATGTGCTTTGGTTTTTCATTTTTTTGAATTTTTCTGAATTTTTACTCCCATTTGAATCTTGGTCAAATCCTAGGTTTGACCAAGGTTAAAACAAGTTTAAAACATGGCAATGAAAAGGTAAGCATGGATCATTCTTAGTCTCTCTAAAATTAAGCTTTTGGGAGGTTTTTGAAGTTTCCATGTTTGAAACCCAAAATCACTTCTCTTCATATGCTTGGCTTCATAAGACAAAGATTAGGGTTTAGGGGTAGATATATACATGTTTTGGGAGGTTTTTGAAATTTCCATGTTTGAAACCCAAATCCACTTCTCTTCATCCTTGACGTCTTTATAAGACAAAAGTATAGGGTTATATATATATATATGCATGGGTAGATACATGCTTTTTTCTGGTTTGAATATGTATAGACCTTGTTTAAAATTATCAACTTAATTGAATGCTTACTATATATATGACATAAGAAGGCTATATATGTGCTTTGTTTTTTCATTTTTTCATTTTTTCCTGATTTTTTATGCCCATTTGAATCTTGGTCAAATCCTAGGTTTGATCAAGATTTAAACAAGCAGTTTAAAAATGAAAATGAAAAGGTAAGCCTGGATCCTTCTTAGTCACAAAAATGAAGCTTTTGGGAGGTTTGTGAAATTTCCATGTTTGAAACCCAAAAGCACTTCTCTTCATGCTTGACTTCATAAGACAGAGTTTAGGGTTAGGGGCCGGTGTAGATACATGATTTGTCTGGTTTGAATATGTACAAATCTTATTTATCAACTTTTGAATGCATGCTACTCTCTCAAAGAAAAACTTTTGAATGCTTACTATATGACATAAGAAGACTATATATGCTTTTAAAATTCAAACATATGGTAAGCATTCTTATGTCATATAGTAAGCATTCAAGTTGATAAACAAGCAAGGTTTGGACATATTCAAACCAGACAAATCATGTATCTACCCCTAACCCCTAATTAAATTGTCTTATGAAGTCTAGCATGAAGAGAAGTGGTTTTGGGTTTCAAACATGGAAATTTCAAAAACCTCCCAAAAACTTCATTTTAGAGTGACTAAGAAGGATATACAAGCTTCCTTTTCATTTTCATGTTTTAAACTTGTTTCAATCTTGGTCAAACCTCTAGGATTTGACCAAAAGATTCAAATGGGCATGGAAATTCATAAAAAATCAAAAGAATGAAAAAACAAAGGACATAACATTCTTATGTCATATATATATAGTAAGCATTCAAGTTGATAAACAAGGCCTAGACATATTCAAACCAGTAAAATCATGTATATATCTACCCCTAACCCTAAACTCTGTCTTATGAAGTCAAGCATGCATGAAAAGAAGTGGTTTTGGTTTCAAACATGGAAATTTCGAAAACCCTCCCAAGAGCTACATTTTGAGTGACTAAGAAGGATATATAGATGCTTAATTTTTCATATTCATGATTTAAACTTTTTTAAACCATGTTCAAACCTAGGATTTGACCAAGATTCAAATGGGCATAAAATTTTAAAAAAATCAAAAAATAAAAAACAAGGCACATAGTATTCTTATGTCATATAGTAAGCATTCAATTAAGTTGATAAACAAGGTCTAGACATATTCAAACCAGGAAAATCATGCATCTACCCCCTAACCCTAGCTAAACTCTGTCTTATGAAGTCAAGCATGCATGAAGAGAAGTGGTTTTTGGTTTCAAACGTTTAAGCCAAAAGCCCCTTTTCAAATATTTCAAACTTGTTCAAATTTGGTTCAAATATGAAAGACATACAAGTTATAGCACACATAGTGCATACATTTTCACACATACTGCACTAGATGCTAACCCTATAGTTTGAGGCCATTTGGGTGACCTAGGTCGAAAAAAATCTTGGATTAGAATCGTGTTGTTCGAACCCCGTAGTTGGATTTTTTGAACCCTTGATCTGTAGAACTGGGCAAAACCCTAGTTTAACCTATTTAATTACAGATTCGTATATCGATTTTTCAACGAGTACTACCTTTTTATTATTACTATTACTATGCAGCACATGGGTGTTTGCCCGTCGAGTGAAACTCGGAGGAAGAGGGATCACTCGGAAGGAGAGAAGAAGGGAGAGCATTATGGTGTCTCCCTTTTTCGGGTGATGATGTTGACTTTTGTGCAGGGTTTGTCAGTGAGCAGGAGGTGCGAGCGAGCGAGCGAGCGCCGAGAATGAGAGAGATTTGTTTTTTTTGAGAGGGACAACGGAAGGATCCATGACCCACAGACTTCCAATACGCATCCTGATGCGTCTTCTCTTGACAAAGAAGATGGCTGGGAGTTTGCGTACCTATTGCACGTGACTTGTGCTCACTGAAGTGTGGGACCTCAAGCGTGGGCACCACACGTAAGTGACAGACCTGTTGGTGTAAAAACTCGGTTGATTATAATAGTGCATTAGAACAAAGTTTCCTATGGATTCAAGGGTAGGAAATCCAAGTTAACTCATTTACGTGTTAAACTTGTCTAAATCTTGGTCAAACCTAGGATTTGACCAAGATTCAAATGGGCAGAAAAATAAAAAACAGAAAAATGAAAAACCAAATCACATAGTCTTCTTATGTCATATAGTAAGCATTAAAGTTGATAAACAAGGTCTAGACATATTAAACCAGACAAATCATGTATCTATACCCCTAACCCCTAAACTCTGTCTTATGAAGTCAAGCATGTGAAGAGAAGTGGTTTTGGGTTTCAAACATGGAAATTTCAAAAACCTCCCAAAAACTACATTTTAGAGTGACTAAGAAGGATACATGCTCCCTTTTTCATATTCATGTTTTAAGCTTGTTTAAATTATCTTGGTCAAACCTAGGATTTGACAAGATTCAAATGGGCATCAAAATTCAAAAAAAGTTAGAAAAAAGAAAACCAAAGCAAATAGTTTTCTTATGTCATATAGTAAGCATTAAAGTTGATAAACAAGGTCTAGACATATTCAAACTAGACAAATCATGTATCTATACCCCTAACCCCTGAACTTTGTCTTATGAAGTCAAGCATATGAAGAGAAGTGGTTTTGGGTTTCAAACATGGAAATTTGAAAAACCTCCCAAAAACTTCATTTTAGAGTGACAAAGAAGGATACATGCTTCCCTTTTCATATTCATGTTTTAAGCTTGTTTAAATTATCTCGGTCAAACCTAGGATTTGACAAGATTCAAATGGGCATCAAAATTGAAAAAAATCAGGAAAAAGAAAAACCAAAGCAAATAGTTTTCTTATGTCATATAGTAAGCCAATTAAGTTGATAAACAAGGTCTAGACATATTCAAACTAGACAAATCATGTATCTATACCCCCTAACCCCTAAACTCCGTCTTATGAAGTCAAGCATATGAAGAGAAGTGGTTTTGCTCCCAAAAGCTTCATTTTAGAGTGACTAAGAAGGATCCATGCTTACCTTTGCATTTTCATATTTTAATCTTGTTTAAATCATTATCAAGCCTAGGATTTGACCAAGATACAAATGGGTGGGCACAAAATTCAAAAAAATCAGAATAATGAAAAACAAAAGCACGTAGTCTTCTTATGTCATATCGTATGCATTCAAGTTAAACGAGGTCTAGGTATATCCAAACCAGACAAATCATGTATCTACCCCCTGTTGATCTTATGAAGTCTAGCATGAAGAGAAGTCGTTTTGGGTTTCAAACATGGAAATTTCAAGAACATCCCAAAAGCTTCATTTTAGAGTGACTAAGAAGGATACATATGCTTCCCTTTTCATTTTAATGTTTTAAACTTGTTTAAATCTTGGTCAAACCTAAGATTTGACCAAGATTCAAATATATGAGCATAAAATTCAAAAAAAAAACAAAAAAATGAAAACCAAGGCACGTAGTCTTCTTATGTCATATAGTAAGCAATCAATTAAGTTGATAAACAAGGTCTAGACATATTCAAACCATGAAATCATGTATCTACCCTAACCCTAGCTAAACTCTGTCTTATGAAGTCAAACATGCATGAAGAGAAGTGGTTTTTGGTTTCAAACGTTTAAGCCAAAAGGTAAGCATGGATCCTCCTTAGTCACTGTAAAATGAAGCTTTTGGGAGGTTTGTGAAATTTCCATGTTTGAAACCCAAAACCACTTAAGACAGAGTTTATGGTTAGGTGTAGATACATGATTTTTCTTGTTTGAATATGTCTAGACCTTGTTTATCAACTTGAATTTTTTACTATATGATATAAGAAGGCTATATATATGTGCTTTGGTTTTTCATTTTTTGATTTCTTTCGATTTTTTATGCCTATTTAAATCTTGGTCAAATCCTAGGTTTAAACAAGTTTAAAACATGAAAATGAAACGGTAAGCATGAATCCTTCCTTACTCACTCTAAAATGAAGGTACTTGAAAATTTTATGTTTGAAACCCAAAACCCCAGTTCTCTTCATATGTTTGACTTCATAAGACAGAGTTTAGGGTTAGGGGTAGATATGATACATGATATTTCTGCTTTGAATATGTCTAGACCTTGTTTATCAACTTGAATGCTTACTATATATGACATAAGAAGGCTATATATGCTTTGGTTTTTCATTTTTTTTGAATTTTTCTGAATTTTTACTCCCATTTGAATCTTGGTCAAATCCTAGGTTTGACCAAGGTTAAAACAAGTTTAAAACATGGCAATGAAAAGGTAAGCATGGATCATTCTTAGTCTCTCTAA
This sequence comes from Lolium multiflorum, assembly GCA_030979885.1. Lineage (NCBI taxonomy): Eukaryota > Viridiplantae > Streptophyta > Magnoliopsida > Poales > Poaceae > Lolium > Lolium multiflorum. The sequence continues at coordinate 111,897,707 of CM061753.1, read as the reverse complement.
AATTAAGCTTTTGGGAGGTTTTTGAAGTTTCCATGTTTGAAACCCAAAATCACTTCTCTTCATATGCTTGGCTTCATAAGACAAAGATTAGGGTTTAGGGGTAGATATATACATGTTTTGGGAGGTTTTTGAAATTTCCATGTTTGAAACCCAAATCCACTTCTCTTCATCCTTGACGTCTTCATAAGACAAAAGTATAGGGTTATATATATATATATATGCATGGGTAGATACATGCTTTTTTCTGTTTGAATATGTATAGACCTTGTTTAAAATTATCAACTTAATTGAATGCTTACTATATATATGACATAAGAAGGCTATATATGTTCTTTGTTTTTTCATTTTTCATTTTTTCCTGATTTTTTGCCCATTTGAATCTTGGTCAAATCCTAGGTTTGATCAAGATTTAAACAAGCAAAAAATGAAAATGAAAAGGTAGCCTGGATCCTTCTTAGTCACTGTAAAATGAAGCTTTTGGGAGGTTTGTGAAATTTCCATGTTTGAAACCCAGCTTCTCTTCATGCTTGACTTCATAAGACAGAGTTTAGGGTTAGGGGGTGTAGATACATGATTTGTCTGTTTGAATATGTACAAATCTTATTTATCAACTTTTGAATGCATGCTACTCTCTCAAAGAAAAACTTTTGAATGCTTACTATATGACATAAGAAGACTATATATGCTTTTAAAATTCAAACATATGGTAAGCATTCTTATGTCATATAGTAAGCATTCAAGTTGATAAACAAGCAAGGTTTGGACATATTCAAACCAGACAAATCATGTATCTACCCCTAACCCCTAATTAAATTGTCTTATGAAGTCTAGCATGAAGAGAAGTGGTTTTGGGTTTCAAACATGGAAATTTCAAAACCTCCCAAAAACTTCATTTTAGAGTGACTAAGAAGGATATACAAGCTTCCCTTTTCATTTTCATGTTTTAAACTTGTTTCAATCTTGGTCAAACCTCTAGGATTTGACCAAAAGATTCAAATGGGCATGGAAATTCATAAAAAATCAAAAGAATGAAAAAACAAAGGACATAACATTCTTATGTCATATATATATAGTAAGCATTCAAGTTGATAAACAAGGCCTAGACATATTCAAACCAGAAAATCATGTATATATCTACCCCTAACCCTAAACTCTGTCTTATGAAGTCAAGCATGCATGAAAAGAAGTGGTTTTGGTTTCAAACATGGAAATTTCGAAAAAACCTCCCAAGAGCTACATTTTGGAGTGACTAAGAAGGATATATAGATGCTTAATTTTTCATATTCATGATTTAAACTTTTTTAAACCATGTTCAAACCTAGGATTTGACCAAGATTCAAATGGGCATAAAATTTTAAAAAAATCAAAAAATAAAAAACAAGGCACATAGTATTCTTATGTCATATAGTAAGCATTCAATTAAGTTGATAAACAAGGTCTAGACATATTCAAACCAGGAAAATCATGCATCTACCCCTAACCCTAGCTAAACTCTGTCTTATGAAGTCAAGCATGCATGAAGAGAAGTGGTTTTTGGTTTCAAACGTTTAAGCCAAAAGCCCCTTTTCAAATATTTCAAACTTGTTCAAATTTGGTTCAAATATGAAAGACATACAAGTTATAGCACACATCGTGCATACATTTTCACACATACTGCACTAGATGCTAACCCTATAGTTTGAGGCCATTTGGGTGACCTAGGTCGAAAAAATCTTGGATTAGAATCGTGTTGTTCGAACCCCGTAGTTGGATTTTTTTGAACCCTTGATCTGTAGAACTGGGCAAAACCCTAGTTTAACCTATTTAATTACAGATTCGTATATCGATTTTTCAACGAGTACTACCTTTTTATTATTACTATTACTATGCAGCACATGGGTGTTTGCCCGTCGAGTGAAACTCGGAGGAAGAGGGATCACTCGGAAGGAGAGAAGAAGGGAGAGCATTATGGTGTCTCCCTTTTTCGGGTGATGATGTTGACTTTTGTGCGGGGTTTGTCAGTGAGCAGGAGGTGCGAGCGAGAGTAGCGAGGCCGAGAATGAGAGAGATTTGTTTTTTTTGTGAGAGGGACAACGGAAGGAAGGACCCACAGACTTCCAATACGCATCTGATGCGTCTTCTCTGACAAAGAAGATGGCTGGGAGTTTGCGTACCTATTGCACGTGACTTGTGCTGAAGTGTGGGACCTCAAGCGTGGGCACCACACGTAAGTGACAGACCTGTTGGTGTAAAAACTCGGTTGATTATAATAGTGCATTAGAACAAAGTTTCCTATGGATTCAAGGGTAGGAAATCCAAGTTAACTCATTTACGTGTTAAACTTGTCTAAATCTTGGTCAAACCTAGGATTTGACCAAGATTCAAATGGGCAGAAAAATAAAAACAAAAAATGAAAAACCAAATCACATAGTCTTCTTATGTCATATAGTAAGCATTAAAGTTGATAAACAAGGTCTAGACATATTAAACCAGAATAAATCATGTATCTATACCCCTAACCCCTAAACTCTCTCTATGAAGTCAAGCATGTGAAGAGAAGTGGTTTTGGGTTTCAAACATGGAAATTTCAAAAACCTCCCAAAAATTACATTTTAGAGTGACTAAGAAGGATACATGCTCCCCTTTTCATATTCATGTTTTAAGCTTGTTTAAATTATCTTGGTCAAACCTAGGATTTGACAAGATTCAAATGGGCATCAAAATTGAAAAAAAGTCAGAAAAAGAAAACCAAAGCAAATAGTTTTCTTATGTCATATAGTAAGCATTAAAGTTGATAAACAAGGTCTAGACATATTCAAACTAGACAAATCATGTATCTATACCCCCTAACCCCTGAACTCTGTCTTATGAAGTCAAGCATATGAAGAGAAGTGGTTTTGGGTTTCAAACATGGAAATTTGAAAAACCTCCCAAAAACTTAATTTTAGAGTGACAAAGAAGGATACATGCTTCCCTTTTCATATTCATGTTTTAAGCTTGTTTAAATTATCTCGGTCAAACCTAGGATTTGACAAGATTCAAATGGGCATCAAAATTGAAAAAAATCAGGAAAAAGAAAAACCAAAGCAAATAGTTTTCTTATGTCATATAGTAAGCCAATTAAGTTGATAAACAAGGTCTAGACATATTCAAACTAGACAAATCATGTATCTATACCCCCTAACCCCTAAACTCCGTCTTATGAAGTCAAGCGCATATGAAGAGAAGTGGTTTTGCTCCCAAAAGCTTCATTTAGAGTGACTAAGAAGGATCAATGCTTACCTTTGCATTTTCATATTTTAATCTTGTTTAAATCATTATCAAGCCTAGGATTTGACCAAGATACAAATGGGTGGGCACAAAATTCAAAAAAATCAGAATAATGAAAAACAAAAGCACGTAGTCTTCTTATGTCATATCGTATGCATTCAAGTTAAACGAGGTCTAGGTATATCCAAACCAGACAAATCATGTATCTACCCCATGTTGATCTTATGAAGTCTAGCATGAAGAGAAGTCGTTTTGGGTTTCAAACATGGAAATTTCAAGAACATCCCAAAAGCTTCATTTTAGAGTGACTAAGAAGGATACATGCTTCCCTTTTCATTTTCATGTTTTAAACTTGTTTAAATCTTGGTCAAACCTAAGATTTGACTTCAAATATATGAGCATAAAATTCAAAAAAAAAATGAAAACCAAGGCACGTAGTCTTCTTATGTCATATAGTAAGCAATCAATTAAGTTGATAAACAAGGTCTAGACATATTCAAACCAGGAAAATCATATATCTACCCCCTAACCCTAGCTAAACTCTGTCTTATGAAGTCAAGCATGCATGAAGAGAAGTGGTTTTTGGTTTCAAACGTTTAAAAAAGGTAAGCATGGATCCTCCTTAGTCACTGTAAAATGAAGCTTTTGGGAGGTTTGTGAAATTTCCATGTTTGAAACCCAAAACCACTTAAGACAGAGTTTATGGTTAGGTGTAGATACATGATTTTTCTTGTTTGAATATGTCTAGACCTTGTTTATCAACTTGAATTTTTTACTATATGATATAAGAAGGCTATATATGTGCTTTGGTTTTTCATTTTTTGATTTCTTTCGAATTTTTTATGCCTATTTAAATCTTGGTCAAATCCTAGGTTTAAACAAGTTTAAAACATGAAAATGAAACGGTAAGCATGAATCCTTCCTTACTCACTCTAAAATGAAGGTACTTGAAAATTTTATGTTTGAAACCCAAAACCCCAATTCTCTTCATATGTTTGACTTCATAAGACAGAGTTTAGGGTTAGGGGTAGATATGATACATGATATTTCTGCTTTGAATATGTCTAGACCTTGTTTATCAACTTGAATGCTTACTATATGACATAAGAAGGCTATATATGTGCTTTGGTTTTTCATTTTTTTTTGAATTTTTCTGATTTTTTACTCCCATTTGAATCTTGGTCAAATCCTAGGTTTGACCAAGGTTAAAACAAGTTTAAAACATGGCAATGAAAAGGTAAGCATGGATCCTTCTTAGTCACTCTAAAATGAAGCTTTTGGGAGGTTTTTGAAATTTCCATGTTTCAAACCCAAAATCACTTCTCTTCATGCTTGACTTCATAAGGCAGAGTTTAGGGTTAGGGGGTAGATACATGATTTGTTTGGTTTGAATATGTCTAGACCTTGTTTATCAACTTGAATGCTTACTATATGACATCAGAAGACTATGTTCTTTGGTTTTTTTCCGTTTTTTTTTGAATTGTTATACCCATTTGAATCTTGGTCAAATCCTAGGTTTGACCAAGATTTAAACAAGTTAAGAAATTGAAAATGAAAAGGTAAGCCTCCTTCTTAGTCACTGTAGAATGAAGCTTTTGGGAGGTTTGTGAAATTTCCATGTTTGAAACCCAAAACCAGTTCTCTTCATATGTTTGACTTCATAAGACAGAGTTTTAACTTGAGTGCTTACTATATGACATAAGAAGGCTATATATGTGCTTTGGTTTTTCATTTTTTGATTTTTTCTGAATTTTTATGCCCATTTAAATCTTGGTCAAATCCTAGGTTTGACCAAGGTTTAAACAAGTTTAAAACATGAAAAGAAAAGGTAAGAATGGATCCTTCTTAGTCATTCTAAAATGAATGAAGCTTTTGGGATGTTCTCACAAATCGATCTAGTCTACATGACTTTGATAAATTTTAATTAAGAAGCAGCAACTTAACAATAATTACCCAAAATCTAACAGCTGGTTCGACAACAACCTGGACGTTACGCTAAAATGAACTGCGAAAACAACGAACAACACTTTTGTAGTACTGTACTCGGTACTCCGTACTTGCTCCAGATAATCCCCATTGCTTCACTACTACAGTAGTACTACCCTGGCTCGCATTCATTGTTTCCCCTGACTATTCAGAGCTTTGGACGTCCATCAGAGTTGTAGTCAGTAGTACAGTACTGCTAGCTCGATTAATGGCGTGCTATAAAATTCTATACTAGCCGACAGATGTCCATTCCTCGGGTTGCGCGCCAGAGCCTTCGAAGAGAAGGTAGCCGCTCTGTCCCGTTGATTTACGGTGGACGGACAGGATACTCCGGACCGCTCTCGATTCATTTGCTTCTGCTCCCGCGTCCTGACCCTTCGCGGACTGAGATCCAGTGACTTTAAAAAGGCCATTTGCCACTATTAATTACGATTTTCAGACAAAAGATTAAACTTTAACTTCATTCCGTTCTACTCCCCAAATTCCCCAACCGTACAAAAATAACTTTAATTAAGATTTTAAGATTAAAAAGGCCATTAGGCGCTGTTAATTACGATTTTAAGATTTAAAAGGCTATTTGCCATTGTTAATTACGATTTTTAGACAAAAGTTTAGTTTAACCACATTCCGTTCTGCTCTCCAATTCCTCCAACCGAACAAAAAACAGAACCATTCCGTTCCTCCTTTTTGTCCAAACCGAACGCGGGGATGGAACCATTCCATTCCTCTTGAACGGAACCATTCCATTCCATCCCACGCCGTTCCAGAACCGAACACACCCTAAGAGAAGTCACCATGCGACTTTACACACGTGAGCCATTCGATCAAGATCCAACGCTCGCGGTTGATCCAAATTTCGAACTTAAACTAAACTAATATTTTAAATGGACTGGAACTTTCCGAGAATACGTCTTAATGTAAAGTTTTTCTGTTTTTTTCTGAGCTACATAAATTTTAATTTCAAATTTTAGATCGACCATGTTCGTTGGATCTTAACCTGATGGCTCGTATAGGTAAAGTTCATGGTAACTTCTGTTGGGTAAAGTCACTGGATCTCAGTTCGCAAGGGAGCCCCCTCTCGGCCGTTGATTTAGGATGGGCGGACCAGGTTGCTCGAAGCGAGGGCAGGAGACGGTTGTCTGGTTTTAATAGGGGGAGTACTTCTTCCATCCCCTTCTTGCTTCACTTCCAGTCTCCTTCCACTTCCAGCGATGCCTCCGAAGTCAAGGCCACCATCTCGCTTGAAGAAGCACCATCTAGTGTTGACCAAGGACGCGGAGAGTTCCCGCCGGCGGTCTATCCAGATGCTGGCCGCGAGAAAGGGCCCGCCAGAAAACGAAGGCCCTGCTTCGCGCTCGTCTCGGAACGGCGTCAGTCGTGCGGTCGAAGATTCCTGGTTGGTTTCCATCGCCATGTTTCTTGATTCTTCCTGGCCCGGAGGTCCCAACTCTTTATTCCGTATTAATCCTTTTTATACATATCTCAGTGCCCCACGACGCACCCTGACATCTTCTCATGACGACTTCAACCCCTGTCTCCTGCGCTTAGAGGTTACCACTGATTGGACATTTTCGTCTTCCTCTCGTCACTTTGTTTCGGTACTGATGATATTGCCATGCAGGAAGCATCGGCGTGTTTCAGAGCTGAGCTTAAAACTCTCGTGGAACTCGCCTCCAACTTTCGCGATGATGTCGATACTTTGAAGGACGTGGTCACCGGCCGGGGCAAGCTGCATGATGTGAGCGTTCCATCAAGTGAGGAAACGAACTCTGTCATCAAGAAGCTCAAGGGCGAGAATTTGATGCTTAAGATCGAGTGCGGCTTTCTTCGCGAAGAAAACGTCGAGCTATCAAACAGGTGCGTTCAAGCTCTCAACGGGAGCCTCAACACCCAACATGATGCGGTGAAGAAGATGATGGATGACAGCATCTTGAAGAAAAACAATATGGTGGAGGACACGCGCGGGATGGTCGATCCAATCCAGGCACCGCAGAAGGAAGTCGATGCGCTCCGAGTCCAGCCACCTTTGCGTAGGTCGCCGAGGCGCCCTCGCGCAGGTCACTGAGGAGCGCACGTCGCCGAGTAGGCTGGGGGATAAGGAATTCCAACGAGAGAAGCGGAATCACCACCTGTCCTGATGGAGGGCCACTCCGCCAAGTAGGCTGGGGGAGAGAAACACTGCCTCTCATTGTTCTTTAGCTAGTCCTCCGATCCATATTACTTGATGTTAAAATGGATGTATCTACAACTGAAATATGTCTAGATACATATATTTTAGTATCACAAAGTAAGTATCAACGTTTATATTGCCCAAGTCTTATTATCCATCCCTAAGGTGGGTCGCTTTTGTAACTACTGATTGCAGATTCGACTCTTCTGCAGACCGAAAGATTTTTAGAGTGACTAAGAATGATTCATGCTTAGCTTTCCATTTTCATGTTTTAAACTTGTTTAAATCTTGCTCAAACCTAGGATTTGACCAAGATTCAAATGGGTTTAACAATTAAAAAAATCAAAAAATGAAAACCAAAGCACATAGTATTCTTATGTCATATAGTAAGCATTCAAGTTGATAAACAAGGTCTAGACATATTCAAACCACACAAAACATGTATCTACCCCCTAACCCTAAACTCTGTCTTATGAAGTTAAGTATGAGGAGAAGTGATTTTGGGTTTCAAACATGGAAATTTCACAAACCTCCCAAAATTCATTTTAGAGTGACTAAGAAGGATCCATGCTTACCTTTTCATTGCCATGTTTTAAACTTGTTTTAACCTTGGTCAAACCTAGGATTTGACCAAGATTAGGTAAAAATTCAAAAAATAAAAAAAATGAAAAACCAAAGCACATATATAGCCTTCTTATGTCATATAGTAAGCATCAAGTTGATAAACAAGGTCTAGACATATTCAAACCAGAAATATCATGTACTACGTATCATATCTACCCCTAACCCTAAACTCTGTCTTATGAAGTCAAACATATGAAGAGAACTGGGGTTTTGTGTTTCAAACATAAAAATTTCAAGTACCTTCATTTTAGAGTGACTAAGAAAGGATTCATTCTTACCTTTTCATTGTCATGTTTTAAACTTGATTAAACCTTGGTCAAACCTAGGATTTGACCAATATTTAAATGGCCATAAAAAATCGAAAAAATGAAAAAATGGAAAACCAAAGCACATATATAGCCTTCTTATGTCATAAGCATTCAAGTTGATAAACAAGGTCTAGACATATTCAAACAAGAAAAATCATGTATCTACACCTAACCAAAAACTCTGTCTAAAGTGGTTTTGGGTTTCAAACATGGAAATTTCAAGAACATCCCAAAAGCTTCATTTTAGACTGACTAAGAAGGATACACACTTCCCATTTCATTTTCATGTTTTAAACTTGTTTAAATCTTGGTCAAACCTAGGATTTGACCAAGATTCAAATAAGTAAAAACATGAAAATGAAAAGGTAAGCATCGATCCTTATTAGTCGCTCTAAAATGAAGCTTTTGGGAGGTTTTTGAAATTTTCATGTTTGAAACCCAAAACCACTTCTCTTCATGCATGCTTGACTTCATAAGACATAGTTTAGGGTTAGGGGTAGATACATGATTTTTCTGGTTTGAACATGTCTAGACCTTGTTTATCAATTTGAATGCTTACTATATGACATAAGAAGGCTATGTGCTTTGGTTTTTCATTCTTGATTTTTTTCTTAATTTTTATGCCCATTCGAATCTTGGTCAAATCCTAGGTTTGACCAAGATTTAAACAAGTTTAAAACATGACAATGAAAAGGTAATCAATCCTGGATCCTTCATAATTAATAAGTTAATCTAATTAAAATGAAGCTTTTGGGAGGTTTTTGAAATTTTCGTGTTTGAAACCAAAAACCACTTCTCTTCATGCTTGACTTCATAAGATAGAGTTTAGGGTTAGGGGTAGATACATGATTTGTATTATTTGAATTGTCTAGACCTTATTTATCATCTTTTAAATGCTTACTATATATATGACATAAGAAGACTATGTGCTTTAGTTTTTCATTTTTCTGATTTTTTTAATTTTATGCCCATTTGAATCTTGGTCAAATCCTAGGTTTGACAATGATTTAAACAAGTTTAAAATATGAAAATGAAAAGATAAGCATGGATCCTTCTTAGTCACTCTAAAATAAAGCTTTTGGGTGGTTTTTGAAATTTCCATGTTTGAAACCCAAAAGCACTTCTCTTCATGCTTGACTACATAAGACAGAGTTTAGGGTTAGTAGATACATGATTTTTCTTGTTTGAATATGTCTAGACCTTGTTTATCAACTTTAATGCTTACTATATGACATAAGAAAACTATGTGCTTTGTTTTTTCATTTTTCTGATTTTTTGGAATTTTGATGCACATTTGAATCTTGGTAAAATCCTAGGTTTGACCAAGATTTAAACAAGTATATAACATGAAAATGAAAAGGGAAGCATGTATCCTTCTTAGTCACTCTAAAATGAATTTTTGGGAGTTTTTTGAAATTTCCATGTTTGAAACCCAAAACCATGCACTTCTCTTCATGCTTGACTTCATAAGATAGAGTTTAGGGGTTTGCGGATAGATACATGATTTGTCTAGTTTGAATAAGTCTAGACCTTGTTTATCAACTTTAATGCTTACTATATGACATAAGAAGACTATGTGCTTTGGTTTTTCATTTTTCTATTTTTTTATTTTATGCCCATTTGAATCTTGGTCAAATCCTAGATTTAACCAGGATTTAAACAAGTTTAAAACATGAAAATGAAAAGGTAAGCCTTGATCCTTCTTAGTCACACTAAAATGAAGCTTTTGGGATGTTCTTGAAATTTCCATGTTTGAACCCAAAACGACTTCTCTTCATGCTAGACTTCAGAGTTTAGGGGTTAGCGGGTAGATACATGATTTGTCTAGTTTGAATAAGACTAGACCTTGTTTATCAACTTTAATGCTTACTGTATGACATAAGAAGACTATGTGCTTTGGTTTTTCATTTTTCTGATTTTTTTAAATTTTGATGCCATTTGAATCTTGGTCAAATCCTAGGTTTGACCAAGATTTAAACAAGTTTAAAACATGAAAATGAAAAGGAAGCATGTATCCTTCTTAGTCACTCTAAAATGAAGTTTTTGGGAGGTTTTTGAAATTTCCATGTTTGAAACCCAAAACCACTTTCATGCTTGACTTCATAAGACAGAGTTTAGGGGTTAGGGGTAGATACATGATTTGTATGGTTTGAATATGTCTAGACCTTGTTTATCAACTTTAATGCTTACTATATGACATAAGAACACTATGTGCTTTGGTTTTTCATTTTTCTGATTTTTAAATTTTAATGCCCATTTGAATCTTGGTCAAATCCTAGTTTGACCAAGATTTAAACAAGTTTAAAACATGAAAATGAAAAGGGAAGCATGTATCCTTCTTAGTCACTCTAAAATGAAGTTTTTGGGAGGTTTTTGAAATTTCCATGTTTGAAACCCAAAACCACTTCTCTTCATGCTTGACTTCATAAGACAGAGTTTAGGGGTTAGGGGGTAGATACATGATTTGTATGGTTTGAATATGTCTAGACCTTGTTTATCACCTTTAATGCTTACTATATGACATAAGAAGACTATGTGCTTTGGTTTTTCATTTTTCTGTTTTTTTTATTTTTTCATTTGAATCTTGGTCAAATCCTAGGTTTGACCAATATTTAGACAAGTTTAACACGTGAAAACGAACTGATAATCCCATTTGTTGACTCATTTAACTAGTTAATCCCATTTGTTGACTCTCTGTTGACCAGGCACTTGAGGTAAAACTGAGTATATTGCACTAGCCAGTATTAGTACTCAAGGGGAAAACTGAGCACACAAAAAATGCTACAGTATAAGACTCGAGAGTATATCTAAATTTCCAGGGTTAGACTCGAGTACGCGTGTTGCGGTGCAGAAGTGGAAGACGTGCAATTGTTGACGGGTACTGACGCGAGTCGCGGTGCAGAAGTCGAAGACGTGCAATCGTGGACGCGTGTCGCGTTGCAGAAGCCCAAGACGTGCAGACGTTAAATGGTGGACGCGTAGGACGCGGGTCGCATTAACCACCCCTCGCCTTTATAGACGCCTCCTCGCACTCTCTCTGTCACTCACTCGCTCATGCAACGCCGCCTCTCACGTCCCATCATCTTCTCCAAAGCAAAAAACCCTCTCCCTCTCTGCAGGCGAGATGGACATGGAGAATGCGAATCCCATCGTCCATGACGCCGTCGGCTCCAAGCGCGACGCCTCCCTCTTCGACGTCGTCCCCTCAAAGGCCGTCGCCGCCGGTGGCGGTCGTATCCCGCCGGGATGGGACCCCTATGAGCCGGTGCCGTACATCTCGCCTCCGAACCCCTACGACACCTGCATGGACGACCCATGGAACGAGGTAACTATGGTTTGCTCCCTTTTTTGTTCCCCATTCCTTTTTGAACCCTATTTTTGCTGGTTCCCTAGTAACTATTAGTGCCGATCTGTAGATGGTTGAGTATTGGGTTAATATTTGCGCCGATTTTATTCCATTTTGCTTTGATCCCTTCTTGATTTCGTTTAAGATTTGGAGTTCGGCCGTTCGGTTAATTTATGCAAGTAATAATGGGATCTCAATCAGTTAATTTATGGGATCTCAGTCAGTTATTTTATGCACGAATCAAAAGATATCAACCGTTTAATTTTGCAAATATTCTGGAATCTGTTCAAAATCAGATCTGGAATCTGTTTCTTTGCCTATGATGAATCGTTGGGCACAAATTTTTACAGAGTGGGTTCAGCGAACCATTGCTGTGTACAAATCTGTTGTGCATGAGCTATGGTTCGCTAACACCATCCCTGTAGACATATAATCGTGTCCACTCTAACTGAGGCTGGCTCTGTTTTTCCTTACTTTGTTATCATGCACGTTAGTCATCGTTGCATCTCATTCACTAATAGTTCCCGTTTGATATGGATCAGCTGTCTGGCAGCGACGTTGGCAGCGACGAAGAGGACCAGCACGTCAAGACTCGCCAGGTGCTGCGGAGGCTGCAGGTCGGCCAGTACGTCTCCTACTTCGCCAAGGGTGTCTACAGGTGCCCCTTCTGCACTCGGAGACTCTACGGCACTGACTTCAACTGCCTCCTCACGCATGCCGAGAACATCGGCAACACCTTCCCCAAGGTCGGCTCGACGGTGAACCCCTACTCCTTCCGCTCCAAGCACAGGGCGCTCGGCATGCACCTCCGCAGCATCCAGCGGGTGGAGATCTCCGCCGGGCGCATGCCTCCGCTCAAGCCCAAGGCTCCCAAGGGGAGCAACAAGTGGAGGCAGAGGAAGATGGGGTAGGCGGAGTCCTGGACGTGTGCTGCTGCTGCAAAGCAGCTTCTATTTTGTTGTTAGCTAGGGATCCCTTGGTGTTATGTTGTTAGTATGATGGTGTTGCGAAGAACCTCGAACCTGTTACTATGTTGGCTGCTGTGTATGCAGCTTATTATCTAGGGAGGGATCCCTATTAATCTATCCCTATTCTACTATATTTTGTTGGCCCTACTTTTGTTTCTCGATTTACTATGACTGTGAATTTGTCGTACATTACCCTGGAGATTTGCTTCTAGATTATGGACCAGAGGGAGTACTAGATTTGCTGCCATATTGGGCAAACAACGAGGGCCAAAAGGAACAAATAATTGAAGAAAGACAGAAATGCAAGCTTCTCTAGATTTGATACTAATTTGGTTAATAAAGACAAAGAGACAGAGGGGGAAAAGGTGCTCTTAAAAATGCCAATTCGCGCCGAGAGAGACAGAACCCAGCTCCTGCTCACGTACAACCAAACGCGGTCTCGTCCTGTCCCACGCGGTCCCTTTCTACTAGCCCCACACGTCAGCACGGAACGGTCAACTAAACTGGAATCCTCCCGTCTGAGCTCCTTCTGCGGGTTACAAATAAGGGCTTGGCGAAAACTGAGGAAAAACATAAGGCAATCTTATTGACTAATATAGCTGCTTAATTAATAAAAGGATTAGCTACAACGTGCTCAGTTTGCCCATTTATTAAAGTATAAGACTGGCAGGAGAGAAAGTAATCGCTAGTTTCCTCATTTTGCCCCTGCATGCTCGCACGATTAAAGCTCCTTCCGCACGCGCTGGACTCCTTGTTTCCTTAAACCTCCTCGTTTCTCGGGATAGACCAACAGTTTTTCAGGATCTTGGGTTTTTTTTTTGACAATCAATACAACATATATTCATAGCAACAAATAGTACATGGTAGAGATACATGAACTGACTCCAACGATTACAAAATAAAGTCTAAAAGATAGTACTTTTTTTCTTCGAGGTCTTCAATTTTTTTCTTCTTCCAGAACACAATCTTGTACTTTTCTGAAGGCAGCCAAAAATAGATAACTAACCATAGACCTGTAGATACCGATGAAAGTTCTCCCATAATTTTTTGAGCTGCAATGCCAAAGCTGCGTGCACGCACGCAACCATTAAAGCAGTCATACAACATCGGCAAGAGTACCAACACCAGTATATCAGGAATAATAACCGACTAGCTTTGTCATCGTCGATGGAGAGCCGAGAGTACGAATCACCATTGTCGAGGACGTAGCAACCGGGACAAAAACTGCGAGGATAATCCTCCCCACGGCAACAAAGACAAAAGATCCAAAATCGATCTGGCGAAGCAAGATCCAAAGGCCCATACCTAGAAAATTGTGATCGTTCAAGACCACCATTGACGTCGGGAAGAAGATCTCGTCGCCGAACGAAAGGCCGAAGATCACTTATTGCAGACGATGCCATCTCCATTGAGGGGAAACCAACAAGAAGGCGGCTACCAATATCCTAACATAATCTAATATAATCTAATGAAAACAATACTTTTATTCGAAACTCCACGCATAGATCGGGTTCCCCACTCCTCCTGACGCCGGCGAAGCCAACCGGAGGAGGGGGAACCAATCTATGGAGGAGGAAGAACTGGAGGCGGCTAGGGTTGAGGCGGCGGCTTCAGGATCTTGGGTTAATGTGGCCAGGTTTCGACTTTCGACTAGTGGAAACGGGAAAGCACGTGCAAATTAGGGAGATAACTGAACCACAACCACCCGCGCCTTAAGCATCGAGTAATATCGGGAAAAAATGCGCCTTTTGGCTATGATTACGATTTGACAAGGGCTCCCATCAGTATGGGGTGAACAAGCCCTCCCATCAGTATATCAGAGGAATTTGACAAGGGCTACAGGACGACTAGATACATCACCAAAAAAGGTGATGCATGTCTCCTTCACCAAAACAGCTGAAACAAGTACATGAACGCAAGTACACCACCATAATAATACTACTACATCAACACAAGTACGAGTAATATAATAAAGTAAGAGTACTACTCCCTCTAATCTAATTTAAACCAAAATAAAACTTAAACTTCATCCTAAATTTGAACTAGTGCCTCGTCCTCGTTCTTCGCTCATTTTCTGATCCAAGACGGCGCAGAGTGCCAGAGTGCATGGCACGGAACTCTTCATCGGTGGCATGCCATGGGCATGTCACCGGATGCATGATTTTTTTCGCAATGTTTAAATTTGAATTTAGGCCGCATTCGTGTGACATGCAAAAGGTGCATGTCACCTGGTGGTGGTAGGCAACTACCCTCATTTACGGCGGCGTAGGCGACTGGACGCCGCGTGGCCAGCCGCTGCCTCGTGGCCGCCTCGGTTTCCACGCGGGAGACCATTAAACGCCGATGACCAACCTTCCCGCGTCACGGTTAGCGACTATGACTATAAGGGCAAAACGCTAAACTCTCTCGTTCCATTCACTTTCTTCCTCTCTCCACCTAACAAACATTTGTTCGTCGCTCTCTCCTCCAGCAATGTCTTCAAAATTCAGGTCGTCGGCGGTCAAGTACGCGGAGAAAAAACGCCGGCTCGAAATTTCGAGAGACGCTTCCAGAAACCAAGTGGGCTCGCCGCCGCCGCCGCCGCCGAAACGCGTCCGTGCTGTGCTCACCGGGTTAGTTTCCTTCGCCATGTACTTTCGTTTCTTCTTCCCGGGCTCAAGCTCTTTAAGAGTCTCTATGGTTATACATCTTAAAGGGTTGGAAGTTCCAACGACGCCCGTACTGCACCAACTTCCACGACCAAGGAATCATCATCGTCCGATGATTTCAACCCGGCCCTACCCCGGCGAAATGAGGTAGCACCAAGCACTGTGTAGTTATCTTCTTCTTCTTCTTCCTTTGCGCTTACTTGCTACCGATGATTTCGCCCTGAAGGAAGCGGCGCCGACTATCGACACCACTGTCGCCATCTTGATGGAAAAAAACGAGGAGCTCAGCTTAGAGTGTGATCGCCTCCGAGACGATTTGGCTGCCAAGAAGAAGAATTCGAAAACTCTTGTGGAGCTCATTTGCAGCCTTCGCAATGAGCGCGACATGTTGAAGAACGAGCTGATTAAGCAGAAAGAGAGGAACATTGCATCAGAGGAGGAAGCCAGCAGCATACTCAAGACTGTGTGCCTCGAAGAGACAAGTCTGATATAGAGTACAAAATCCTTCTTCAGGATAAAGTAGAGCTCCAAAAGATGAACCTTGAATATGCTGACATCGCCATCCTTGCCCTTCTCGATAAGCAGAAGGCACAAGATAAGTTGATGCACCTGATGTTGGAGAGCTGCAGTGAAAGAGAAGAGACATTGAAAGAAATGAGCAGTTTGGTGAGATACATGAGTGACGTCAGGCGAACTTCGCAGAATCCGCCCCGGCTGAGCTCAAATTCCAGCGGAACCAGCTTTCAGCAATGCATGTTATGCGCACCTACAACTTCTACTCATTGATTAGAGGTCGCACGACATGGCATTTTCCCTCGAAATAGTAGTACTGTACTAATAGTTGTACTACTTAGTATGTACCTTTTTGTAAAATAATTTCTTACATGTATTAGAAACTACCCCTCTCCTTTCTGGATGCACCCGGGACATTGTCATCCGGCCCTCTTCTGGACAAACCCCCTCGGGAAGGACAGTATATTTTGTACATTTCGCTACTAGTACTTCTAATTCCACCGCTTATTTTTCTAATCCGTTAAATCGTTAATTAGATGACCAACTGATGGAAGCTGCGATAGATTAGACCAACAAGTGGTGAATTGTGCAAAAGATATGTCCGTGTTTTATGCAAAAGAGTGATATGGGGATCTGGTGGAATCTTGAATTTCCTCTTCAGTGGTAGGCATGCTTCACTTATAGCTGGAGTACATTGCGGACCTGGTGCATTTCGTCAGTACCGATCAGCTATTTTTACTTATCCGGGAAGAAAAGGTAGTACTAGCCTTTTCAGTGAGATGTCTTTTCAGTGCTACGGAGTTGTCTGTTCACTGCTTGCTTTGTCTGTCGGTGACTTTGCCAAGCTGACTTTGCCATGACTTTGGGTGACTGATATGTGGACCACAGTTGTAAGTGACTCAAAGTCACTGACTTTGGGGACTCCTGAATGCTTCGTATATTTCTGACGGTTTCTGAATTATGTACTCCGTACAAATTTTGTAATATTGGTCAAACTAGTTTTGACCAGGGTTTGTGTAGGGTGTTTTTTTTTGGTTGGTCCAAATGGTGTTGTGTGGTCCAAATGTGATGTATCATCACACCACCATGTGCCCCCTCCCCCCACCCCACCCCTAGGTTTTGGTAATGCCATTCTGATACATGCTTCTTAGAAGGAGTACATTTTTTCCGTTAGGGCATGACAATTTTGAAAAATTCAAAAAAAAATGGGAAGACAGAATGGTAACATCATTTTCCATGTGATGATGCACCCCTGTGCCAAATTTTGGTTCATTTTAAGAATGTAAGGTGACAAATTACTCGAGGAAGCTAGTTGGAGTAGACGGGCATGATCGGATTGGCATAGGGGATTTACTTTTTGAAGGATGTTATTTTTCATAGACAATATCTGACACAAAAAATAAAATGTTAAGGTCTCATATTATTCTGAATGATTTTGAATTACTTATGACGTTTGGAAGTATTGGTATACATGAGTCCCACATGAAGTTAAATGGTCCAAAAAAAAGTTTCGTACACGTCTCCCAGAAAGTGGAAAGTCGAGTACATGCATGACTTCACGCGTCCACTACTGGATACAGAGAGTCAGAGGCTATAACATAATCGGCCTCATCATCTCTCGCGAGCTCGTCCTCTCCACTCCCCCAACTTGCCTCCCCCACACTGTGAAAACCCCCATCCACTCACCACCTCTGAGGCATCGACTTTCCCGTTTCCAACCGCAGCAGCATGAAGATAGGTATTGCATACTAGGCGGAGCAAAAGCGACCGCCCACGCAGAGGATGCCTCTACGGTAGTGGCCGTCGCGGTGGGTGAGGCTTCACCGGGCACCCAGGCCGCTCGTCTCCTCTGCTTGTCGGATTCTTCGACCTCGGTCGAAATGGGCGTCCTGGCCGTCACGACGGGTGAGGCTTCACCGGGCACCCATGCCGCTCGTCTCCTCTGCTTGTCTGGTTCTTCGACCTCGGTCGAAACGGGCGTCCTGGCCGTCGAGCAGAAGGTGGATACCAACGTTGTTTATCCCGCCGAAGATGTGCACGGCGTTGCAGGCCACCACGGCGAGGTCTTCCTAGGCCCGATGCTGGACGCGAACCTCGACCCCTTCGACGATTTCGGCCCAAACGTTCAGTTCCAGGAGGATGTTGAGGGTGATGACGAGGAGGTACTTCTCTTTTACCGAAACTGTCCCAACCCTCTTTGTGTCATATTGCTGTTCACATGGTTTGCACGAGCCTGGTTCTTGATTGATTTGATATCCTACCTTGTTCTTGTAGATGTAATTGATTCTACGATTCGTAAGATCAGATTCTAGTTTAATTTCGACTAATCTGCCATGTAGTCACATAATCAATTTATGTGTTCATACTTAGTGGACTTGCAATTGTTGTGGCTTATGTTCATGGTTGTTCATAGGGTTTCTCATGATTTATTACGATTTCTTCTGCCATTTACTTGTTCTACACATTTAATTTTAGGGTTTCTAAGGTTTGATTATGTTAGTGGAGTATTTATTCGATCTGTCATAAAAAACCTGATTATGTAGTACTTAATAATTCATAGGAGTATTCTGATGACATGGACAACAACAAGCTAGGTGCGCAGGGACCGGAAAAGCCGCTATGTTCTCAAGCGGCTGAAGGGTGATGAAATTCGTTTCTGCATGCGCGGGGAGCTATTTTGCCCATTATGTGGCAAATTTCTCTAGAAGGACATCCACAGCCTGATCCAACATGCGATGGGTGTAGGCCTAAGTACATAGGGGGAAACACCGCCCTGCAACCAAGGCCAAGCACGCGTCATATGGCCTCTTCCTCCAGAATTACGTCTTGCCTAGCTTGCTCCACGTCAACGCCCCTGCTGCTGGCCCTCATGCTCCTGGTCATGTTTAAAGTTCATATGTGTAATCTTAATCCCTTTGGAAGTTCAGCATTAAACTCTACTAGTACAACCGTGGTGGTCTTGTGATGTAGTACTCTTTTGATGCATTTGTGATGTAGTAGTTTTTTTTGAAATGTATAGTACTATCTAAGAAAAGTACTCCCTCCGATTCACATTCATTTCACATCAAGAAATATGGATCAGAGCGAGGGAGTAAATTAAACATGGCATCTCGTGCATGAAGCTTGACATATCGATCAGGTTGGCTAGAATAGCAATACAATGTTGCTCATTAGGCAAATGCATGCCATGTACGATAGTATACATCTAGTAAAGAAGTCTATACTGACATAAAAAACTACTTTGGGGATGAGAGTCAATTGGGGCATCTACAATATAGAAAATCTTGCTCGTAGATGATTTTGGCTAAGAGGGTTTTACTCACATTACACGTGCCACTTTCCTTGTCTGCAAAACAAGTTCCAATAAAGGGAGAGGAAAGAAGAGGGTATTGTGGGCGAGATTGAACACCTTTTTTATGTGTTAAGCTGAGGCCTCGTTTAGATGAGGATTTCGACTTATGCCTAACAGCTCAACACACCCACAAATAATTCTGCTTGCGCGCACCACCGTTCATTAAAAATAACAATATTAGCTCGCAAGATTAAGAACGAAGTGAATTTAAGTAACTTGGTAAGCTTTTCAAGCAATATATTCAGAGAAAGAGCACGCATGTTCGGCTCAAAATAATCATAAGAGAAGAAAAATAAATCTAAGGCACCACATGGATTCATACCTTGAGTCGACGCTGGCTCGTAGAAGGGCGGCCGCGCCTCGAGGATGCCGGGGACGTCTCCACCTCGGTCTCACATGTGACTGCTTATCGGCGGGTGGTGCGCCGCGCCATGTAGAAGATCTATCAAGAGAGGAGAGCCCGATGACGCTACCGACGCCTCAACCTTGATAGCACCGACCTGTTGCTCCGCACCGAGATGCGCCACGTGCAAGATTTAGCGGATGCACCAATTTTAGAGATATGTCATGATCATTGTAACAAATTTCAACGTGATGATGATTTGATCTTGTACTCGGCCTTGAACATAAGAACTAGTACAATCTCACATTTTTTTATCATTATCCTTTGCGAGATTTAGCGGATGCGCCAAATTCAGAGAAATATCATGATCATGGTAACACAATTTTCAATGTAATGATGATTTGATGTTGCACTCGACCTTGAACATAAGTACTAGTACGGTCTCACAAATTTGTATCATTATACTTTGCAAGTTTTAGTGGATGCGCCCATTTTCAGAGGTATATCATGATCATGGTAAGTTGGTAACAAATTTTCAACGTGATGATGATTTGATTTTGCACTCGGCCTTGAACAGAGGTACTAGTACGGTCTCACAATTTTTTATCATTATACTTGGACGGTGGCCAAATTCAAAATCTCATAGCGGCAAAACTTCCCGCCCACAAAATACAAAAATTTCACACGCTTCCAAATTCCCATTCTACCCCTGTGGAGATGGCAGCAAAGTTTGTTGGTGGGTCCGTCTGTCATTTTTTGAATCACCACCTCCCTAGCCCGGAAACCCTCCCAAAAAAAATTCATTTCCCTCAGACCACCCACCGGAACTTCCCAAGTCCCTCTCTCCCACCTCCACGACCACCGCACCGGAACATCCCCGCCGGACTTCCCTGGCCTACCCGAGCCCTCGCGATCCTCGTCATCCGGCTGCCTGCCGGAGCCGCTTCATCGACGCCCGTCATCAACCGGACCGGATCATCCCCGCCGTACCTCGAAACCATATGCTCATCCAGCAGTCTACCGCAGGCTGCAGCTGCGTATCGTCCACCCCACCGGAGCCGCTTCGGATCCGTCCACCGCATCGTATCTTGCTCACCGACACCGCTGCATGAACCGGATCTGCTTCACCGGCGCTGCATGATCTAAACTCTTCTACTGTCGCTTTTCTATTGCTTGCCTGCAAGTTCTTGTTTAATCTTGGGGAACCTGTTTGTGCTAACGACGCGCCGTTACTTTTTTGCAGATGAGATGAGTAACCATGAAGTGTAATGGCCGTCTCTCCAACCCCAAGTAGCACATGTAGCGTACTTCATCACCGGATCTATCAACCCCAGGAAGATCTGCTGTGACTCCCACAGAGTGCTTCTCCTAATGTAAGTCCCTTGTTTTAGCGCCATGTTCTGGGTTCAGATGCTTGTTTGTCAAGCTCTTTTAGTTCATTCCTAGCTATGACCGTAACACGTTGCTATTTTCTACTTCATTGCTAACTTTAAGCGATTGAACATTTTGGTTTGCATTCCCTGCTGTAGATGTAGCCATCATAACTTCTATCTTGCAGTCGTTGTTACAAAAATTATAGGTATTATAGTAACATCCTGCTATTATTTAGTTCATGGCCAATTTTAAGTAATTGCACATGTTGGTTCGCATTCCCTGCTCTATAGCTTTTGGCATCGTAACTTCTATATTTGGTTTACATTCCCTGCTCAGATCTAGCCATCATAACTTTATCTTGCTCAGTCGTTGTTACAAAAATTATGGCCTGCTACTATGTTGTTTGTGCCAATTTTTTACTCCATGAACATGTTGGCTTGCATTCCCTGTACTACAGGTGATGCCATTGTTTTGTATCTAGTTCATTGTAAGCTAACAAAGTAAGGACTTAGTTTGGCATGCTATCACTCTGCTATCTAGCCTGTAGTACAAATAAACTTGTCATACTACTAGATAATAATTTTGCGTGCCATCTTGTTCTTCAAAAGCTGCATTATTGACTTGTTTCTCTGACTTGGCATGACGCTCACATATGGAAAGCTGAACATATTGGTTTGCATTCCCTCTTATACAAGTTCACAGGTGATCCCACTATATTCTGTATCTGGTCCATCCTAAGCTCCAGATTAACTATCCTCTATGTGTTGCTCATTACAAGTTTATATCCCGAAACATCTTGATTTGCATCCCCTTCACTATAAGTTCAGGAGTATTATTTAGTTCACGGCCAAAATGAAGTAATTGCACTTGGCACATGTTGGTTCACATTCCCTCCTCTTTAGCTTTTGCCATCGTAACTTCTATTTTTGGTTTACATTCCCTGCTCTCTGTAGATGTAGCCATCATAACTTCATCTTGCTCAGTCGTTGTTACAAAATTTATAGCCTGCTACTATGTTGTTCATGCCAATTTTCTACTCCCTGAACATGTTGGTTTGCATGGGACTCGACAGTAGTAAGTCTGCTGTTTCATTTTACATGCTCTGTTATATTGGCTGTTGGTATGCGCATGCACTCTTTGTTTGCTTATTGTGCGTATTACAATGATCTTGTTATAACGACGAAATGATGAGTTCCAAATTCTTTGGCAAACAATATTGTAGTGTCTTTGCCTTTCCATTGTTGCTGTCTTAACTTGTAATGTCTTTGTTTCAGATATAGGTGCTGCATGGACAACTTAAAAGATTGCCGGATCCCTTCATTGTATTGCTAGGTTTAATTACCATTCAATTTATCTGGGTTCTGTAATATTTTTTCAATGCCTTGCAGCTGATGTAATATTTAGTTAGTTTTTATAGTTCTTTCGCGCATTTTTTCTTTGGTGCTTGTGGTAAGTGAGGCTATCCGACAAATCAATGCCGTAAAATATTCTCAGTATCTAAATCACGAATTCCCATCCCTTAAACGGCCCAATTAAGCGAAATCACATATGTGCCGGCCCGCAAAATCCTAAAGCGCCTATTACGCCGGCATATAAACAGCAACTAAACGGGCTGGCCCACTTACTTATTGGGCCAGCCCACTTGATTTAATGTGGACCCCACACTTTTATTGGGCCGGCCCACTTTTCAAGGTGGACCCCACCACCGGGGCCGCCCACTTGCTTTTGTGGTGGACCCCACATACAAAATGGGCGCCTTTAAGACGAAAGTGGGACCCACCTGTGTTTTGGCCCGCCCACTAGCGTGTTGGGCCGGCCACTTGCTATATGGTGGACCCCACATACTAAATGGGCCACTTTTAAGTGTGGGACCCACCCGTGTTTTTGGCCCATCCACTAGCATGTTGGGCCGCCCACTTGCTATATGGTGGACCCCACATACTAAATGGGCCGGCCCTTAACAGGAAAGTGGGACCCACCTGTGTTTTGGCCCGACCCACTATCTTGTTGGGCCGACCACTTGCTATATGGTGGACCCTCATACTAAATGGGCGCCCTTTAACCGGAAAGTGGGACCCACTGTGTTTTTGGCCCGCCCACTATATTGTTGGGCCGACCCACCTCTATGGTGGACCCCACATACTAAATGGGCGGCCCTTTACCAGAGGACCCACCTGCTTTTGGCCCGCCCACCGGCTTGTTGGGCCAGCCCATTTGATCTAATGTGGACCCCATGTACTAAATGGGCCACCGATAGCAGGAAAGTGGGACCCACATGCTAATTGGGCCGCCCACTATCTTCTTGGGCCCCCAGCTGCTTTAATGTGGACCCCACTTTGTAAATCGCCGTCCCAGGAAAGTGGGTCCCACATGTCTTGTGGGCCGGCCCTTTTGCCTGTTGACCGGTCAAACGAGTGCATTCGGCCCGCCCACATGCTTAGTGGGCCGGCCCATTAAAGTTTTGACCAATCAACCTTAGAGGTTAGGCCCGCCCACGTAACTAATGGACCAGCCCAGTATATAGTTGACCGGTCAAACAAGTCAGCTGGCCCAGCCCGCAAACTTAATGGGCCGGCCCGCTTAAGACGTGGCAGCCTCGTGTGGGCCACCACCTACCTGGGTTCCAGCGTTAACGCCAACCGCGCTAATCTGCCTCGCACGTGTCGGGGCTTGCATGACGTCATAGCCAACGGGCTCCCGAAACACTTGGGCAACGGTCCGATTTTCCGTGGCGGAAGGGCGCCAAGCGCGTTGACCGAAAAATCGTCGTAGGACTTTGCCTGACGCAGTTTCGACAACCCATATCGTCGGGTTAGGCCCATAGGCGACGAAAAATACCCCTTAGCGGACGATTTTGAGACGTTGTCTATCAGAACTTTTCTTGTAGTGGATAGCTCGCAAAGCTGGAAAGGGGTCGAACATGGGCTGGAACTGTTAAAAAAGGGGATTGTATGGCGCGTGGGAAATGGGGAAAAAATCCAAATATGGAGAGACAATTGGATTCACAGAGAAGGAAATCTGAAAATAGCAAGCAAAAGGAAGAAATGTAGACTAAAGAAAGTGAAAGCCCTTTTTGGAAATGGTGTAAACGGGTGGAATGAAGATCTGGTCAATACCACCTTTCAAGCTTTTGATGCAGAGCAGATTCTAAAAATAATAGTCCCCTCAAATGGGATAGAAGATACCTTGGCTTGGCATTATGAAAATAATGGCATCTTTACAGTAAAGAGTGCATACAAGCTTGCAACAAGACTGAATAAAAAAGATCATGGTGCGTCAAGCAAAAGCCCAGATGGAAGCAGATCCCTATGGAAAAATATTTGGAAAACTAATGTTCCAAACAAGGTGAGGATTTTCAGTTGGCGCTTGGCTTCTGATAACCTTCCTACAAGGGAGAATAAAAGGCGCAGAACTTTGGAAATCCAAAACACTTGCGTTGTTTGCGGAAATGCAAAGGAAGATAGTTTCCATGCGACTGTTGAATGTACAAAAGCAAGAGCACTCAGAGAGAAAATGAGAGAGTTCTGGGTTTTGCCTAAAGAAGAAGATTTCAGAAGAACAGGTACTGATTGGCTGTTGATCCTTCTTGATAAAACAAACAAAGCAATGCACCAGCCTATTCTTTTACTCTTATGGCGATCCTGGCATCTAAGGAATGACATCTGCCATGCAAGGGGAGATGCTACCATTGAACAATCTGCCAGGTTTCTTCTTTCTTATGTTCATAATTTAAATGATAATCCCTCCAAATTTGCGGCTCCTGTTTATACAGATAAAAAGGGGAAAAGACAGGCTCACGAAGCTCAATATGTTGAAGTACAAAATAAAAAGAAGACTGATGCAAACCAGATCGGGTGGATCGCACCACCTATAGGTTGGCTAAAGGTAAATGTAGATGGATCGTTTGTACAAGATACTGAAAAAGGAGCAACAGGGGCTGTTATTAGAGACCATCAAGGACATGTTGTGGCGGCATCGGGGAACATTCTTGCAAATTGTAATAGTGCAGAGGAGGCTGAAGCTCGAGCCCTCATTGATGGTGCTAAATTGGCTAGTGAATGGAGTAATTCACCTATTATCTTCGAATCTGATTGTGCCAATGTGGTAAAAGAACAACAAAAGGGACATGAATCGGCAACACATCTGAGAAGCATATATTCTGATTTTGCTGTAGCAGTTGCTGTTTTCCCTAGATGGAAGTGTGTTTTAGCTAGAAGAGCTCAGAATAATTCGGCGCACGAGTGCGCAGCCTATGTTAGGCATTTAGGTGTTGGATGTGTTTGGAAGAATTATTTCCCTGAACGTATAGCTGAAGCTATGCTGTCAGATTGTAACCTATCACCTGTTTTGATATAATTGAAGCTCTTTAGCCCTCAAAAAAAATATCTTAAAAAATACATTTGGAAAATCAAAGTAGCACTTAAATTCAGATTTTTTATGTGGTTTCTGCATAAAGAAGTGATTCTAATTAAGGACAATCTCCTTAAACACAACTGGAATGGTTGTTCAAAATATTGTTTTGTGATCAAAATGAGACCATACAACACCTTTTTTTCTCTTGCCTGTTTGCAAAAATTCTTTGGATGATTATCTATAGGACTTTTAACATCCCTCCGCCCTCTAATACTACAAACTTATTTGGGCAATTTGTTAAATGGTGTTACCAAAAAAGACAAATGTCTTGTTTGAGTCGGTGTATGTGCTCTTCTGTGGGCTATATGGATTGTGGGTAATGATTTTGTTTTTAAGAAGAAGAGTTAACCATCCTTTTTGCAGGTTATTCCTTTGGTTACCCACTGGATTTATATGTGGTCATATCTTCAACCAATGGGGGAGCGTCAGGATATGGATACTGGGTGCAACCATTTGGCGAAGGTTGCACGGGATTTCTACAGCCGGTGCGGTTGGCGGTCTGACAGGCGTATCACCTCATGATTCCTAAATTACACTTAGTTCTTTTGTTTAAATGGCTTATCCATGTTGAAATGTTGTGTGATCCGTGAGTTTGTAATAATCATAATGCTATAATAATCTCATACTTTTTGGCAATAAAAAGCTATATGCATCGATTGATGCAGAGGCTGGAATGAGCCATTTCGAAAAACATATGAAATAAACGAAAAATAAGAAGAAACAAATACTAAAATGAAAACGACTAGGACCCTGCCCTACTTGTCGCCGCTCGGGGCGGTTGACGGCCCGGTCCCATCGTTTCCTCCCTCCCTCCTCCGCTCCTCCTCCGCCACCCGCCACTCCATCCGCCGCGCGGTTGCTAGAGCTCGGTGGACCGCCACGTCCTCCAGTAGACGCTGTCGTAGAACCTCGTTGGTGTTATCCTCGGCCTTCTTTCGCATCTCGATGGACGTGACTAAGGACATATGCTCCGCCACCTTCTCCTCATGGTAAGGCCCGCTCCATTCAAAGCCATTGTCGTCGTCCAACTCCTCCTCTATGGCCTCCTCCTCCCTGCGGTGTTGCTGCTCCGCGTCAAACACCGCGTGGGCCGCCCGCTCCTCCTCTGCCTCCTGCTCCGCGCCAGCCATGAAATTCACATTCATCGCCGCGCCGATAACATCGTCCACGCTATCTTTGTTCTTGTCATCGAACTCGTCGCTGTCGGAGTTGCGGTTGGGGGTGGTGGAGTTGGAGGTGGAGATGGAGGTGGAGGCGGAGCAGCATGGCCGCTACCGACGCTGCTCATCATGGCAAAGGTGGTGGCAGAGGAGAGGTTGTGCGGCGCTAGGGTTAAGGAGGGGATGAGGCAGCCAAGCGCGCGCCTGTTTTATATACGCCGGAGAAAGCCGAGAGACGCAACACGCTTGGCAACGGCATTAATTTTCATTGGCAGAGGTGGGTGGCGGTCGTGTGGCAAGTGAGGCATCACCATTAACATGACGGAGACTGCCGTAGCGATGCCTCGTTGCCAGTACTGGCGCTTGAGAAGACGCATTGACCTAGGTTGCTGCCAGGAAGGCCCGTGGAAGAAGCGAGCAGTCACACGGCACGACCGTGCTGTCTCCGCCAAAACGTATCTGAGATACATATTTAGGCCGCGTTTACGTTTTCGTGGACAGATCACTATGCACCGGGTTGCTGGTCCTAGGTGCAGACGCATTTTTACACCACGCGATTGCAAACAGTTGCGTCGGACCATTTGAAAATGGATTTGACCCATGTACCGAGTCTCCCTCGCGTATCGATTGATTCGTTCATAGTCGGAGTGAACTCGATCGTCCCTCTAATTCGATTTACAGTTACTTTTTTTAATCATGCTGTTCTAAAACTGTACACACTACACCACACGCTGAACCGACAGCTTTATCTGAGGAAACTTTAATTTTTTCCAGGGGTAATTTTTTTTTTAAAGTACCAAATTCTTTCACAACGACACAATCTCCATTCTGACACCCGCCTCCTAATTCTTTTTTTTTTTTTCGAGAATGACCTCCTAATTCTGAAGGCAGTTGAGAATTCCTCCACCCGTTAACTTTTATTTTGAGAGTTTCCTCCACCCGTTAACTTTTTTTTTTTTTTGAGAGAACATGAGAAGCTTTATTGAATTAAAGTGACAGGGATACAAAGGTGATCCGGTGGATCAACTGGCCAAAAATGGCGACCTACAGCTAGGGTAGTTGCCATCTTGGCTAATCTGTGAGCTTCCCCATTCGCTTCTCTATGCTCATGACCATAAGTGGTCTCCTGAAAAACTTTCCTGCGTTGATCAATGTCACGCAAGACCATGCACTGCCTCCCTTTGAAAACTCCAGCATGAATATCTTTAATCACATTCAGACAATCTGAAGCGATCATCAGCTTCTGGGCGTTCATATCCTCAGCAAGTTCCAACGCTTCTCTGCATGCATATGCCTCCAGAGTGGTCGGTTCAGTAATCCCATCATATACAACTGCTGAGGCACCCAAATAACGCCCATGCTCATCTCGACATATCGCTCCGACAGCTCCTTTATTTGCAGTTTTCGCTACAGCCCCATCGACATTTATCTTCACCCTTCCAGTCGACGGTGGAATCCATTTAGCTGATATTGGTTTACATGCTCCACCCCTGCGATCGCATCCTCTATCCCAATCTAGTTCCGCAATGTATCTATTTATAAAAGCATGAGTAGAGAGGGGACTTTGAAATTCGTCCTCATGGATCACCTTTCGTCGTGCCCACCAGATGGCCCATAGTGTCACTAATATCCGAACAAAATTCCTTTGTGGTAAAGTATTAGCCAATGTCATAAGCCAGAGCTTCGGATCTGTAGTCTCATCTCCAAACAGAGGTTCAACATCTTCTTCCTCCATGAGTGCCCAAACTGACCTAGCCATGTTACAGTCCAGGAGAGCGTGACGCCAGCTATCAGTGGCAACATTACAGACCGGGCAGGCCTTATCGGTTGTCATATGTCGGCGAGCACGCTCTTCACCCGTGGGTAGTGATGACCTTGCTAATCTCCACGCAAAGATCCTAAGTTTTGAAGGAACTTGGAGCTTCCATAGCTTCTTCCAGCTAGCCTCCTCGGCTTCAAAATTGGATGGTGCCGATGTGCTCTCCAACCAGTGGAGTCGACGTTGTTTTGTTTCAACAAACATCTTATATGCTGATCTGACCGAGAAAACACCGGTCTTCTCATATTGCCATGCCCAAAAATCTGACTGAGCAGTGTGACTAATCGGGATTTGTTTGATTGCATCAACGTCCATGGGTAGAAAAAAATGGTTTAAGATGTCCATTTTCCATGTCTTCGTGGCAGAACAAATCAGCTCTGAAACTCTCTGTGGTGGAAATTGATTCTTCGCACAGAGGGGTTGCAAACTGAAATCCCTTGGGATCCAGTTGTCTTCCCAAATCAGTGTAGATTTACCGTCACCTATCCTCCTGACAAGGCCAAGTCTCAACATGTCCCTCCCCTCACATAAAGCTCTCCAAATTTGTGACGGTGACCTCCCCAAACTTGCATGGAGTATATCACTCGACGGAAAATAAACAGCCTTTAGGATACGAGAACTGAGAGAGTTCGGTTCAACAAGAATGCGCCACACCTGCCTCGCAAGGAGGGCAAGGTTAAATAACTCTATGTCTCGAAATCCCATTCCTCCTTTATATTTAGGCATCGACATATCATCCCATGACACCCATGCCGTCTTCCTCTCACCCTTCTTACTACCCCACCAAAATTTCCGAATGAGAGATGTTATATGCTGACAAAGACCTCTAGGAAGCTTGAAGAGAGCCATAGAATAAGTCGGAATAGCCTGTATTACCGACTTGATTAAAATTTCTTTTCCTCCTCCAGAGAGAATTTTTTCCATCCAACCCTGAATGCGCTTCCAGACCCTGTCCCTCAGATAAGCAAAAGCTCCATTCTTGGATCTCCCAACATCAGATGGGAGGCCCAAATATTTCTCATTCAGTGTTTCATTCTGTACATCTAACACTACCATCATTGCTGCTTTGGTTGTGGCTGATACTTTTTTGCCAAAGAAAATGGATGATTTTGAATTATTTATCCGCTGACCCGAAGCATTGCAATATGCCTCCACCACTTGCTTCAAATTTGTTGCCTCTACAACTGATGCTTTGCAAAATAGAAGACAGTCATCGGCGAATAGTAAATGATTTACTCTTGGAGCCGTCTCTGCAACTTCAATACCACCCAACGACCCATCTGCCATAGCATTTCTCAGTAAACATGATAAACCCTCTGCAGCCATAAGAAAGAGGTACGGGGAAATTGGATCTCCTTGACGTATCCCTCTACTTGGTTTGAATTCTTCTGTACGACCACCATTAAATAGAACCGAGAATGTAACTGACCGAACTCCCCTCATCACCGTTTCCACGAATCTTGGGGACAGTCCCAACTTCTTCATGATTGCTTCTAAGTAAGTCCACTCGACTCGATCATACGCTTTCTTCATATCAAGTTTCAGAGCACACTGTCCATTCTTCTTACTCCTATTTTTCTTCATGAAATGAAGACATTCATAAGCCGTGATGACGTTATCAGTGATCAAACGTCCCGAAACAAATGCTGACTGCTCTTCTGATACTATCTCGGGGAGAATCTGCTTCAACCGGTTAGCCAATACTTTTGATGCAATCTTAAAAATGACATTGCACAAACTTATTGGCCGGTATTGAGATAGAGATGTTGGGTTTTGTACCTTAGGGATTAATACGATGAACGTTTTGTTTATCTCCTCCGGGGAATCGACACCATTGAGCAATCGAATTACAATCTCGGTAATTTCTTCACCACATAACGACCAATGCTTCTGAAAAAAATGAGCTGGATACCCATCTGGTCCCGGCGCTTTCGTCGGGAACATCTGAAACAGCGCTGCCTTTACCTCATTTTCCGTATATGGAGCATTTATGTCCTACCGTTGCCGAAGCCCACTCACTTCCGGGACCTACTTGAGGCAATGATCATTGCACAAACTACAAGCCTAGGAGCTTCTCTACGGCCCAGTTTAATACCCTTTCTAGCATCAGTGGGCTGGAAAGCGATAGTTTTGGTTGACTCGGTCGTTTGAAATCTTTCCATGGCACGAGTTTTGAAGCAACCTAAAAGTTGATCCGCGAGGAAATTCTCTAGTCACGAGGAAGTTGGAGTTTAGATTTGATATTGTGCGGAAGTGTGTCTTCTTGCTGCTTCTAGTTTCCGTCAGGACGCGATAAAGATATTAGATTGATATTGTGTGGAAGTGTATCTTCTTGCTGCTTCTAGTTTCTGTCAGGACGCGATGAAGATATTAATTTGGAACGGCCGAGAGATTCCTAATGGCACGGCAATTCAATTGATCCTTGAGCTCATGGAGCGGATGAGACCAGATGCGGTTTTTTCTATCCAAAACACATCCGAACAAAGCAAGAGAAGAAATTTTGAGGAATCGTTTGAAATTCGAGGAGTTTTTGTTTTCGAAGGCTGATGGTAGAAGCGGCGGTCTGATCATGATGTGGCAGAAAGAAACAAAGGAGATTTCGAAGGAAATCCACACGAATTACGTTGATATCCGAATTGATGAACACAATGAGTCGGAATGGTGGTTTACTGTACTATACGATGAACAAAGTGGCAAACGAAAGCATCTCACATGTGATCACCTTCGAGATATAAATCAAATGGTCAATCTCCCATGGATTGTGGCGGAAGACTTCAATGAGATTATGTTCGGACATGTGAAAGAAGGCGCTATGGCTGTGTGCATCTATTTGATGCAGAGGCCGGGTGACACCCATTTCTAAAAAAAAAATGTGAAAGAAGGCGGGATTATTCATCCTCAATCGCTGCATGCAAGCTTTTAGAGATTTTGTGGAGACACGTAGTTTGGAGTAGACTGGACAACCTTGTTCCATCTCTTTGGAGTGGTAGATGATGATTTTAATAAATATGATCATAGGCCGGTGTTGATTGATAATAATATGCAGCGGGGGCCGGGCTTAAACTAGCTCATCCTTTCGGGCCAATAAAATTTGAAGCAAATTAGCTATGCCAGGAGTATGTTGAGTCGATTGAGGTCTCCCCGAAACCCTAACCTCCCCCGCCGGGCGGCAGTGGAGGCCCCCATCCTCCAGCCCCCAAGCGGACCTCCTTCCCCGCCCATCAGGCCGCCGCTGCTGCCGGCTCCGGTGGTGGTGGCGGCGCCCTTCCCGTCGAACAACGATGGGGAGGAGAGGGCTTCCGCGGCGGCACATCATGGGGGGCGATGAGGCGCAGGTTGAGGATGCCGGGCTGCACGGCTGGGCCTGATGCACTTCACCGGTAGCCATGGAGGAGTGGGTGGAGCGGTGGTTCGGCGGTGGCGGCGTCTACGCATGATTCGCGGCGCCTTTTTCTTCTCTGATGATTCGGCAGGAGTGACTGGTGGCGTGGGGGCTGCTGATCTAGCTTTGTTGGTGGCGGTCCTCGAGTTTCTCTCATGCGAAGATGAAGGCCTGCCGGAGGACAGTCTGCCTTGATCTGGTTGGAGTGATGAGTTTCGGAAAGCTCCGCCGGCGAATGGAACAACGCATCTTTTGCCTGGAATTCGCTGGATCGGGTGATATTCGGTCGCGCGCACCCATGCTTTTATTCCGACCGTTTGGTTCTGGAGGGAGCGGCGCGAAGCTCTTTTCTGTATTGACACCAAGTGACATTGGATCCATGGTGAAAGTTAGAAGAAGAGAATATCATGAAGGCCGGATGGAGGACTAGCTAAGGAAGGTTCAAGTCTCCACGATGTTAAGAAACTTGCTTGGTGTTCCGAACTTCACAAGTGGGGACGACAACACAGGTGAAGTTTAGAGGGTCATACCTTTCAGGATGAAAACACAAAGTCTGACCTTAACTGGTTGTGGCTGGCAATAATGTTGTTGAAGACATTATTTTGAGAGCGAGGACTATCTCCAGGGCTGGGTGTTGCGTTGCTGCAGAAGCTAGATATAATTGATATCTCTGATATTAATATATTCTATTTATCGAGAAAAAAAAGTTGCACGGAATTGTGCAAATCATGAGAGGTCTGATACCTTCTCTGATAAAACCGCAAAGGTCCATGAAGCTCTACATTCGTGCGACACAGAGGTCTTTCAAGGGCCTAGGCATCGGCTAAGGGAATTATAGAAAAAATTAAATGAGGTCATGTCAGAACCCTCTTACAAATGAGGTAGTGGACAAACAAAAGGACGTTCAAATCAAAATTGAAGGTTTACTGGAACAAGAATAAATATACATCAGGGGATCAAAATACCAGTTTCTTCAATGTATTTGTCCTTGCTAGAAAGAAGAGAAACATTATCAAGAGACTGAAAAATGATGTCGGCGATTGGGTGGAAGGTCAGGATCCTCTTGAGGATCTTTTCTCTAGCTATTTTTCATCTCTCTTTCATCCGGTGTACAGGCTGCTGATCCGGAGGTGCTTCAAAGAGTTAATCCTAGAGTGGACCAAGCTATGAACGATATGCTAACTGCACTATATACCGGTGAGGAAGTGAAGAAAGCTTTGTTAAATAGCGCGTTATTTCGACGTTTTAGCGATATACCATATTTAGAAGGTGAACGCTACGCTATGCATAATTTGCTCGCCATGGTGTAATCTTGCTATTAGCGGCCTAATCTCGCTATTTGTTATACCGTTATAGCGTTATAGCGCGCTAAAAAAGTTATGGAACTAGCGGCAGTCCACGAGCCCCCAATTTCAACCTAGCTCAATTCAACCCCAGATCGTTAATCAACTAGTTGCCACTTTCGACTCCCCACGCGATGCAGCAGTGGCGGCTACAAGAACAACACCACTCTCCTCCAGCTGTGCATGGCCGCCTCTACGTGGCACATCCCGACAAGAATCACCAGGAGGATGCGCGCCTGGAGCAGGAGCTCGATCTGACGCTGCTCTTCGCCGCCAGGCCACCATCACTTGTGCAACATGCAACAGTCATATCTAGTTTCATGCTTGTAGGTTATCTTCCAACTTGACCAGTACCGGAAGGTAGTTCAGTAGTGGTAGTTGTAGCCTGTAGACACCAAGATTTCGATCTATAGTTTTTAAGCTATGTACTTTAGTTCAGCGACGTAGTTCTTGTCTTCATCCTGCATGTTTTGTCTCTATGAAAGGAAGGGAAAACGTGTTGATATAATTCAGTCAAAACAAGTTGATTAGTTATGCTCTGGACAATTTTTTAGCTGATGAAATCTTTGATATACATGCTATACCCGTCAATTTTCTATTTTTTGTGAAACACAAAAATAGCGTGCTATTAGCACGTTATAACTTGCATAGCATTTAGAGAAGGACCACACTATTTCATTTAGTGTGCTATTTGTTTTCCTTGGTTTCAATGTTGTGTGGGTGGATCTGATCATGCAATGCGTGTCGACATTGAGGTATCAAGTGTGGTGTAATGGTGTTCTTTTTAACTCTATTATTCCTATAAGGGTGCTCCGTCAAGGGGATCCCCTTTCACCGCATTTATTCCTTCTCTGTGCTAAAGGGTTGACTAGCTTAAACAATTACAAAGAAGAACGTGGAAATATTATCAGTGTAAAGTGTGCAAGGAGGCATCGGCGATATCTCATTTGTTTTTTGTCGACGATTTTCTGATACTCATGCAAACTCTAGAATCGGGTCATTTAGTGAGCGAGGCGAAATCTAGCATTTTCTTTAGTCCTTGTATGCCAGTTAAGGTGAGAGAGGAAGTTTGTACTACTACCGGTATATTAACTGGAGCTATCATGGATAAATATTTATGGTTGCCGCCAGTTCTGGAGGTGGACCGGTCTAACCTCTTCCAGCATCTGATAGATAGACTCGTCAAGATATTAAGTGGCTGAAAGGAGATTCTCTTCTTTGGTAAAAAGATGTGTTACTGAAATAAGTTGCGCAAGCTTTTGCTGACGTATGCCATGTCTGTATTCAAGCTAGCTAAAAAAGTATGTTAAGGGATAATCTCTACAATGTTCTAGTACCGATGGGGAGATGATGACCACCAAAAGAACATGCACTGGTTTGTATGGTGGAAGATGTGTACAACGAAACATCAAGGTGGTATGGGGTTCCGTGATTTGCAGAGTTTCAATTTAGCTTTATTGGCTAAACCATGTTGGATATTACTTGCTGCACATGAGTCATTATGTTCTTAGCGAGCTAAATACTTCCCTAATGGTGATCTCTACTAGACTTCGCACTAAAAGGGAAGTTCATATACGTGACAAAGCATGTGGGCGGGTAAAAGAATCTATATGGGAAGATGGCTACAAAATCAATACATGGGAGGATTGTTGGACTCCTAGGAGCCTGAAAAATAAGTTGATGACAAGAAGGGGAAATAGTTTTGCACTAGTATAGATCGGGCCTTCACACACGGTTGAAATGGCCCATCCCACACGGTAAACCTAACCATCACAAGGCGAAGGTGGGTGATATGCCAAAACAAAGCACACGGTTTCTGAAACCGTGTGCGACGGGGTCCAATGTCGCACACGGTTTATTAAGTGAAATTGTCTGCGATAGGCTGGTCCGTCACACACGGTGCTCCCTTTTCGACAGTCAACAGACTGAAAGATTGCAAACGATCGATGTTGTTAATTTAGGCGTATGCGTTCCACATAGATGGCACATTTATTTTAACAAGCCATTTGGTTTCTACCAGCATATGTTATGTGGTGGGAATGTTGTGAGATAAACCACGGTGAATCGATTCAACAACCAGTAGGATCATTTAAATCTAGGGATTTCTATTTTCGTGCTCCTGGTTCGTTAGTTGTACTCAGTTTTCCCCAGCCGCTTAACTTTTCCTCAGTTTTCCCTCCCTCTAGTTTGAAACCCTCGCAGACACTCGGACGGGAGGGTTGCCGTCTGGTCAGAGGCCTTGACCGTTACCGGTGACGGCTAGGGAGCCGCTGTGGTTGTGAATTGACCGTTGCTTTTGAATGGTGTTGAATGTTAACCCAATGAGACACGTCTGACGGGCGCTCACTCACCCAAAGCTTTCCCCTCCGCAGACCTGAAGAGCTCACACACCGCCCCTCCGCCGCCACGCCGTCCTGCCCTCCTACCTTATGGCGTCGTCCGCCCCCGAGCCGCCCCCGCCCCCACCACCACCCCGGGAGGCGGAGAGGGCTCCGCCTCCACTAGATCTAGCCATCTCGCGGTAGAGTTTGTACATCCGTCTGGTGTGCAAATTATGTCCCTCAACCGCGGAGAAGACTGGGAATCGGAGGGATCTAACGCATGGATTCCATCTGGGTAAGCATCGTCTGCCTATTGAATTAACAGTAGGCAGTTTTTTAGCGCGAATTGTTGTTGCTCAACTAACTGCGTTGCTTTTCGAATAGGATTGATCCATCGCTAGCTTTTCAGCTGGTGGTTAGGATGGATACTAGCTTTTTGCGTGATTCTGAACGCAATGTGATGGGATTTTACATCCCAGCGGTGGTTGCAATGTCAACACCCGGATTTTTAAGTCCAGATGCCTGTCATGCCATACATCGCAATCCCAGGAATATTGTTGTTGCGAGACATAACAGTTGAATATCATAAGTCATCATTCATTACATACCATAGTCGTCTTACAAATAGATCACATGATCCAATATTACACAAATAGTTGATCTACTGATCAACGAACATATTCATAGCGGAAGCGTAATAGAATGGACTCTCTAGTCCACAGGCCAACGTCTGACGTCAGAAGATTCCCTAGTTGTCGTAGACATCTTGGTTGCCGTCATCTTGATAGTTCTGCTCCTCTTCATAGTCTGGCCATTTGAATAGCCAGGGACACAGCCGTGAGTACTTTAAAGTACTCGCAAACTAATACTAATGTAAGTGCTAACAATTCTAGTAAGGGGTGCTAAGCTCTAGTTTATTTTGCATAAAGCCAATTTTAGTTCACAAGTATTTGATAACAAACTTACTCATGTGCTAACTAACTCAAGTGGGAACATTAGTGTCATTCCCACAACTCAAGTTGTGATTCAAAAATCAAGTCACCATTCACCACTCACTTCACCAATATTTTCAAGAATCTGACACTCAAATCTATGGCCTTTCCAACATCCGTAACCGTGGACACGGCTATTCGAATAGGTTTACACTCTGGAGGTTGCACACTTGTGCCACAACATTTGATTTCATCCGGCGGGATAACCCCGAATCGTAACACAGTACGCGGATCATCAACCATAACCTTTCACTTACAAACCCTAGTATGAGCACCTCTCCCCATGAGTTTGGCCTCCCAGTGAAGACCAACTGTCAACCTGGGAACCGCACAGGCTTGGCCGCACAATTCACCCAATTCACATCATTTCTCAACAACGGAGGCAGCCTCGGCATAACCCCTATGATGTGTGTTAGAGGGAACTCATACTAAGATGCATAAATTTCCAGTTAAGCCCTACCCATAATCAGGTATTGTGGGGGTACTCAAAATTGGAAAGGTATCGCATTCAAACCAATATCAGTTTTAATCAAAAATCACCATCTTCTCTTGGTCATATTCACCTTCAAAAATCATTCAATGGAATGACTCATCATTCCAAGGTTTCAAATTCAATTCAAGTCACATGTTCCCATCTAGAGTAGTCAAGTTTTAATATTTAGCACTAGCACTAATCATGAGGGGTGCTATCTTGCTTGGCTAGCTTGAGACTAACTTTGCTACTCTAGTAATCTTCTTAACTTAGACCAAAGTTAACTATAAAAGTACTCTTTAAATAAACAAGTAAAAACTTGTAAGGTAAAAACTTGGGATAGGCTTGTGGTAAGAAAGGTAAGAATCATGGTGCCTTGCTCCAAAGGGCTTTGCACTTTGCAAGAATATTAGCTTGCAACCATAGAGCTTGCAAAGGTGTTAGCTTGCCTTGGTGGTTGAGGTGATCAAAGTGCTCTTCTTCTTCTGGGTAGAATCCTTCCTCTTCCTGGTATTCTCCGGTACTAGCGTCTATACACGAATACGAGGATACAATCACCAAGCAATACTTAAGTAGTTAATTAGCCTAATGGCTCACTCAAAATGATCTAGCATCATCACTTAGCATTTCTACCAAGAATTAATCTAGGGTTTTCTTACTTAGGGTTAGAGAAATAATTTCCTCTCATCACATATGTAAATGATAGTTTCCATTTAGTTCTTGAGGAATAATTTCCTCTCATTGAATCTTCTTAAAATTTAACTTCTCAAACAATCATACATGAAATCATGTTGACCTAAGTCAACCATTGATCATCATAGTTGACACTGTGGGAACCCCAAGAGGAAGGTGTGATGCCAGCAAGTCTCTCATAAGAAACCAAGGTTTAATCGAACCAGAGGAGTCAAGAAGCACGTTGAAGGTTGATGGCCGGGATGTAGTGCGGCGCAACACCAGAGATTCCGGCGCCAACGTGAACCTGCACAACACAACCAAAGTATTTGCCCCAACGAAACAATGAGGTTGTCAATCTCACCGCTTGCTGTAACAAAGGATTAGATGTATAGTGTGGATGATGATTGTTTGCAGAAAACAGTAGAACAAGTATTGCAGAGATTGTATTTAGATGTAAAGAATGGACCGGGGTCCACAGTTCTAGAGGTGTCTCTCCATAAGATAAATAGCATGTTGGGTGAACAAATTACAGTGGGCAATTGACAACAGAGAGGGCATAACAATGCACATACATGATATGATGAATATTGTGAGATTTAATTGGGCATTACGACAAAGTACATAGACCGCTATCCAGCATGCATCTATGCCTAAAGTCCACCTTCAGGTTATCATCCGAACCCCTTCCAGTATTAAGTTGCAAACAACAGACAATTGCATTAAGTATGGTGCGTAATGTAATCAATAACTACATCCTCGGACATAGCATCAATGTTTTATCCCTAGTGGCAACAGCACATCCATAACCTTAGAGGTTTCTGTCACTCCCCCAGATTCACTGAGACATGAACCCACTATCGAGCATAAATACTCCCTCTTGAGTTAAGAGCAAAAACTTGGCCAGCTCCTACCAAGACCACATGTTTATGGAGTGAAGAGTCGATAAATAAAATACGGACAAGAAGCATCATATTCATTCACACAAGACATTATAGTAAACAACTTCCTCATATAACCCAACTTGAAACAAGTATAAGGTAATCACAAATAAAGGTGCATAAGAAATCATAATTGGTGATGGCAAACTTTGTTCTTGGTCAGAGAACAGTTAACAGATTATACTTTATCTATTGAGCAGCGCTCTCATATTAAAAGCTTATGGTAAACTTGCATACTCAATCATATTAATCATTGATGACTTTCAAAGCTATATTCATTCAAACTTGTACTAAACAAGAAAGAGTAAAGACATGATGAAGCAAATCACAATATAATGGTTTGATCACAACAACTCAAATGCTTGCTTGAGATGGAGGGAAATAGGTTTACGACTCAACATAAAGTAAAGACAAAGCCCTTCGCAGAGGGGAAGAGATTAAATCATGTGATAGAGCTTTTCAGTTTTGAAATCATATAAAGAGAATAAAAGTAAAGTTTTCAGAGGTGTTTGTTGTTGTCAACGATCAAAGGGTACTCTAACCCCTTGCCAAACAAACCCCAAAGAGCGGCTCCCATGGAAGACTGCTATCCTACCAAGAAGGTAGATCATCCTCTTCTCTTTGTTTACATGTATTTTAGTTTATTTAAGGATGACACTCCCCCAACCTTTGCTTACACAAGCCATGGCTAACCGAATCCTCGGGTGCCTTCCAACAATCTCATACCATGGAGGAGTGTCTATTGCAAAATTAAGTTGCTTACTGATGAATCAGAGCAAAACATGTGAAGATGATTATTAATGAAAGTTGATTAATTGGGGCTGGGAACCCCTGCAGCTCTTATTGCAAAATTATAGGATAAGTGGATGAAGCCACTAGTCCATTAATGGAGGCTGCCTAACAAGACTGAAAGATAAAACACCACATACTTCCTCATGAGCTATAAAACATTGACACAAATAAGAAGTAATAAGTTTTGAATTGTTTAAAGGTAGCATATGAAGTATTTACTTGGAATGGCAGAAAATACCATAGAGGTAGATATGGTGGACACAATTGGCATAGGTTTGGGTTCAAGGTTTGGATGCACGTAGAAGTATTCTCAGGTCTTTGGCTAGCAAGGTTAAATAGCAAGCATAGGAGTTGAGGGAAACAAACAAATATACATGTGATAGAAACAATCACATCTTACTTGTACTTTTAACTTCGAATACTAATGCTAAGGACTGATAAGAAAGATAATAATATCTTCTACATGTATTTCCTCCTTCTTGAACTCAAAGTGTTGTTGCTATTGACCATTGCTAAGTTTGCCAAAACCAAATAGATTTACTTAATGCTCCCAAAGTGGTACCAATACTAAAATCAAGATCAATCATATAGTAGAAATTGCAAACTAAAATAAGGTGTGCAATATGTAAATGATAAGACTTCTCATTAATATTCCATAACGATAACTCACACCAAGGGATACATAGATAACCAACTAAGAGAGATACTTCCACTGCAACCCATCTCATACGATAACTTCCCTACTCATGATATGACACTACTTGATAGTAAAAAGTAAAAGGTAATGATAATGTGATACCGCGGCACTCCCCCAAGCTTGGAACAAACCAAGGGGATGCCAATACCGATGATGAATTACTCCTTTGGCGATGGTGGTGATGAATCCCTCATGCGCTTCTTACAGATCTCCTTCAGCTTCAGCTTCTCAGCTTGGCAAATCTGCACTAAGTCTCGAAGAGATTCATTGTTATCCAAGTTGGTGATGGCGAACCTGGTGATCGGGCATCAAGTAATATCCCAGCATTCTACGGAGTCGGTAATTCTCCTCCCTGAGTATCTCCACTTCTCTTCTTAGAGCCCGGTATTGACCACAAAACTCATCGGTAGTCCGTAGAGCTTCTTCCAGCACAGGGAAAGAGTCGAGGCCAAGAGCAGGTGGTAAGGGTCCCTGCAAGTTATGAGAGAAAGAACGTCGAGTGTCAACAGATCCCACCAAGACTTGCTTACTCCCCACAGCTTGTTGCTCTTGTTTTGACGACACCCTTTTCACTTCTTCCTTCGAAGGCCCTTTGCTGTTGTCCTTCTAGATTGAAAATAGACCGGCAAAACAAAATAAACGTCGAGAAAACGATATACGGACCTCGGGGTCCGGGGGATTTTATAATAAAAATTTTCAGAACAAACGGAAAGTACCAGACGAACCGAGTCGGAAAGGGGCGACGAGGCCAGATCTCATAGGTCGGCCGGGCCAAGGCGGCCATGGTGGCACGCCCTCGTGCGTCCTTTCCACTCCGTTTCGAACTCGTAATTTTTCATATTTTCCAAAACAACAAAAAATAATGTTCGGAAAGTAAATCGCGAACTTTTCATTACCAGTAATTACCTATTCAAAGTCGAGTTCTCGCGGACTGTCAATTTGTCCTTTGATGAAAGCTTCCGGTGTTTCCACTCGAATAATATCAACATCAACATTATAAGAATCACCTGAGATATAATGCTTGAGTCTTTGTCCATTCACCACTTGCGGCATTGCCTTGGAGAGAGCTAATTTTAATTGCTCCTGAACGATACACCTCCTCAACAACATATGGTCCTTCCCATTTCGAGAGTAATTTCCCCGCAAAGAATCTGAGACGAGACCGATACAATAGGACTTTATCCCCAACATTAAACTCTCTTTGATGATCCTTCTATCATGCCATTTTTTAACTTTTTTCTTTAAAGAGTTTAGCATTTTCATAAGCTTCACTTCTCCATTCATCTAGAGAACTTAATTGTAGCAACCTCTTATCACCGGCAAGTTTAGGATCTTTATTTAATTCTCTAACAGCCCGATAAGCTTTGTGTTCTAGTTCTAAAGGTAAATGACAAGCTTTCCATAAACCATTTTATAAGGTGACATTCCCATGGGGTTTTTATAAGCAGTTCTATAACCCATAGTGCGTCTTTCAATTTACTAGCCCAATTCTTTCTAGATTTATTAACGGTCTTCTGCAAGATAGATTTAATTTCTCTATTTGATAGTTCTACTTGACCACTACTTTGAGGGTGATAAGCGGAAGCAATTCTATGATTAATACCATACTTAGCAAGAGTTTTTCTAAAACCTCCATGAATAAAATGAGAACCTCCATCAGTCATAATATCATATCTAGGTACTCCAAATCTAGGAAAAATAACATCTAAAAGCATTTTTAAAGAGGTCTCACCATCACTTTTTGTAGGTATGGCTTCCACCCATTTAGTAACATAATCAACAACAACAAGTATATGAGTGTTACCTTTTGAAGAGGGAAAAGGTCCCATGAAGTCAAATCCCCAACAATCAAACGGTTCAATA
The DNA here is from genome assembly GCA_030979885.1 of Lolium multiflorum. Lineage (NCBI taxonomy): Eukaryota > Viridiplantae > Streptophyta > Magnoliopsida > Poales > Poaceae > Lolium > Lolium multiflorum. The sequence continues at coordinate 111,855,959 of CM061753.1, read as the reverse complement.
ACAAGAGTATAATTCATAGGCATTTCATTGCGTCTGGAGATATTACCAACCCTTTGACATTCATCACAAGATAAAATAAACTTCCTTGCATCTTTGAAGAGAGTTGGCCAATAAAAACCTGATTGTAGAACCTTTTGTGCGGTTCTATCTCCGGCGTGATGTCCTCCATAAGCACTACCATGACATTTACTCAATATCTCTTGTTGTTCATATTCTAGAACACACCTTCGCATAATACCATCCACTCCTTCTTTATATAAGTGTGGGTCATCCCAGAAATAATGCCTCAAGTCATAAAAGAATTTCCTCCTTCGCCTGAGCTGAAAAGGTTGGAGGCAAGTACTTGAAACGATAAAGTTAGCATAATCAGCATACCAAGGACTATCTCACGAGTTCACCTTTATTACAGCCAATTGTTCATTTGGAAAACTATCATTAACAGGAACAGGATCATAAGCAATATTTTCCAATCTAGACAAATTATCGGCAGGATTATCACACCTTTCCTATCTACAATATGTAAATCAAATTCTTGCAAAAGAAGTACCCATCTAATAAGCCTTGGCTTAGCATCTTTCTTTGTCATAAGGTATCTAATTGCAGCATGATCAGTATGAATCGTAACTTTTGAATCAACAATATAAGATCTAAATTTATCACAAGCAAAGACTACAAGCTAATAATTCTTTTTCAGTAGTAGCATAATTTCTTTGAGCAATCAAGAGTTTTACTAGCATAATGAATAACATTTAATTTTATCTACTCGTCTTCAAGAACAGCGCCTACAAAGAAATCAATTAAAGAACACACATAATTTCAAAGGTAAATTCCAATCGTGGGTCTAACTATAGGAGCAGCTTGTTAAGGCTTTCTTAGAGTTTCAAAATTCTTACAATCATCAAACAAAGGCAACTCTTTTGGAAGAAGATTAGTAAGAGGCTTAAATCTTGGAGAAATCTTTAATAAATTTCCTATAAACCCAACATGTCCAAGAACACTACGAATACCTTTAACATCCCTGAGATAGGGCATCTCAATTGCTTCAACTTAGCTCTATCAACTTCAATAATTTCTCAGAAATTTTATGTCCCAATAAAATTCCATTAACCATAAAGTGGTATTTCTCCCAATTAAGAACAAGGTTATTTTCTTCACATCTCTGCAACTCCACAAGGTTTCAGCAACTATCAAAAGAATTCCCATAGACAAAAAATCATCCGTGAATACTTCCACAATACTCTCACAAAAGCCATGAAAAATAGTTACATGCATCTTTGTTAGCAGAGCATTACATGTCTCAAAGGCATACACGCTATACATAAGCTTCCATAGGGGACAAGTAAAGGTGGTTTTCTCGATCTTTAGCTTTAAATGATCAATTTGTGAAAACCCAAAATAACCATCAAGAAAGCAAAAATGAGTATTTTAGACAATTTCTAGTATTTGATCAATAAATGGTAAAGGGTAATGATCTTTCTTAGTAACTTTATTAACTTTCACATCAATGCACATTCTATACCCTACAACCACTCGGGTATGAGCTCATCATTATCATTAGGCACAACAAGAATTCCTCCTTTCTAGGAACACAATACATGACTAACCCATCTACTATCACCAATAGGATATATAATACCAACTTCAAGAAGTTTCAATACCTCATTTCTTACTACATCCTTCATCTTAGGAATTAGACGATGATGTTCAACAAACAGTTTCGTGATCATCTTCCATATTAATGGCATATTGGCAAATAGGGAGAAATCTCCTTCAAGTCATCAAGAGTATAGCCAATAGCACCTCCGTGTTTCTTCAATCTTTGCAATAATCTTTCTTCTTCGAACTCTGTAAGCTTAGAACTAATAATAACAGGATATATTTTCTTATCATCAATGAGCACATTTAAGATTATCATGCAAAGGCTTTAAATCAAAAACAGAATCTTCGTGGAGGTGTTGTACCCAAGTCTTCCACCGGTAAATCATGCTTGAGAATAGGTTGGCGAAGAAAAATCTCTCAAGCTCATCTCTTTCTTTCCTAAAAAATTCACTATTCTCCAAATGTTGCTGCAAAGGATTATTAGGAACAAGAACAATAGATGCACACTGCCCCATTTTAAAATCATTACTAGGCAAGTCAGCTTTATAAGGAGTTTTGGTAAATTTAGAAAAGTTAAATTCATAAGGTTCACCAGCAAATCTAGTCAAAATTTTCTCTTTCTTACAATCTATAATAGCTCCACAAGTATTTAGAAAAGGTCTACCAAAAATGATAGGGCAATAATCACTAGCAGCAGAACCAAGTACCAAAAAGTCAGCAGGATATTTAATCTTACCACATAGAACTTCCACATCTCGAACAATACCAATTGGAGAAATAGTTCTATTAGCCAGCTGAATAATCACATCAATATCTTCAAGTTCACAAGAATCAATTCCGTGCTGCATAATCTCCTGTAAAGCTCATAAGGTATTGCACTAACACTTGCACCAATTATCACATAAACCATAATAGCAATGATCACCAATTCTAACTGTTGGAGATATGCCCACTAACTTGTTTGAGTTTATTAGGATGTGAAACAATATTAGAAGCATCTTCACGGTAAAATAATATGACCATCCTCAACATTTTCAAGTCACAAGATCTTTAACTATGGCAATAGCAGGTTCAACTTTTATTTGTTCTTCGGGTCTCTAGGTTTCTTTCACTTTTATGAACCGTGACTATTTATATCAGTACTCTTTTCATTTTAGCATAGAAAGGAGTTTTTTCAATAAGCTTCAGGAATAACACGATCGGCAGTTTCAATTACAACACATTTATTAATAAGATGAATCAATTTTATCTTATACTCGCTCATGATACTATCAAAAATTCTTCTTAGGCAATCATAATGAGAAGCAAAAAGATTTATAAATAGTTTACAAGAATCTCGAGAATCAAGACCATATGTAGCACTCATATTACTAAATGTATATCAGTATTCATAAAAGCTTCAATGCATTTATAATCATAAATTATACCTGATTCTCTATCCTTGTCGCTCTCCCAACCTTCAGTATTTTCTTGGATCCGATCAAGAAGGTCCCTTTTAAACTCTTCTTTGTTGCGCGTAAATGATCCAGAACAAGAAGTATCCAGGAAGGTCTTGTCTTGAAAAGAAAGTCTTGCATAGAAATTATCAATAATAACATTACCAGGAAGCCCATGAATGGGGCATTCGAGCATTAAAGACTTCAATCTCCCCAAGCTTGGGCAATACTTTCCCCATCATGAGGCCAAATTATATATGCCGTTCCGATCTTTGTGAATTTAACCGGAGGATAAAATTTGGAATAGAACAAAGGCAATAATGTCTCCCAATAAAGAGAATCACTCATTCTTCAAAGAATTTATACCAATGCTACCGCTTACTGCATGCCAAACATATAGAGAATAGTTTCTTCCTAACTTTATCTATCGTAATACCGGTGACATTTGAATAACCCGCAGATAATTCATGCAAAAAACAAGAATGATCACCAGGATGGACAGCTCCATCCCCTTCATAGCGTTATCCATAACATGTTCAATAATTTTCGAGGTATTTTATATGGTATCACTTCCTCACTGGCGCCTCTCTCATCCACTACCGTTACAATAGTAGTAGATTTCCCAAACAGAAATTGAAGAGAAGATCTCTCCATAATGACTTATAAAGAAGAAAGTGTAAATAAAATCAGCACAAATAAGAAAGGTTTTCCCTTACCAATTCGCTTACCAATAGCGTCTTAACACAAGAACGGGGCGCCAAATAGTCTTGATGACCCACAAGTATAGGGGGTGTATCGTAAGATCTTCGATAAGTAAGAATGTCGATCCCAACGAGAAGCAGAAGGTATTGAGTTTCGATGAAGGATTCACTTTAAATGCTCACAAACAAGTATTCGGGGGGTTTTGTAACATATGAATAAAGTACAAGTAAGTAAAATACGAGAGAAATTGGTGATAACAGTGGCCCAATCCTTTTTAGCACAAAGGATCACCGGCTTGTTTACTTATAATGACCAAACGTTCTCGAGGACACACGTGATTTTAGTCTAGTGCTTCATATAGTGGATTAATCTTCATTGTTTTGATAAGTGTTGTGTGGTGAACCTATGCTAATGTACCGCTCTTCCTAGGACTAATACATATTTGTGATTATACCTCATAAGCATCCGCAACTACAAGAAAGTAATTAAGATAAATCTAACCACAAACTTAAACTTTGAGATCCTGCGATCCCTCCTGGATCGATATACCAACGGGGGTTTAGGTTTCTATCACTCCGGCAGAACTTCACAATTGGCAAACGAGTACAAGATGCATTCCCTTAGGCCCATAAATGGTGAAGTGTCGTGTAGTCGACGTCACACGACACCACTAGAAGAATAACACCACAACTTAAATATCATAACATTGAATATTGCTCAACCATAGTTCACTACTAACAATTAGACTTCACCCATGTCCTCGATAGAACTAAACGAACTACTCACGACATCATGGAACATGATCAGAGGTGATATGATGATAATAACACAATCTGAACATAGACCTTGGTCCAATGGTTTCACTCAATAGCATAAACAACAAGTAGAAATCAATAACCGGGAGAGTTTCCCTATCAAACAATCAAGATCAAACCCAATTTGTTACAGCGGGGTGACGAGGTGCAATGGTGGAGATGGCGGTGATGATGGTGGAGATGATGATGATGGTATGGAGATGATGTCCAGCCTCGATGGCTGGGTGACGATGCATGCCGATCCCTCCGGAGGTGGACTTCCTGGCGATTCTCGGCTCACGAGAGCTCTTTCTCTCGTGCTCGCCCAAGCAGAGGCGGTCAGAACTCCTTCGTGAGGATTCCTCTTGGCTTAGGTCTCTCTGGACGAAGGGCTCTGCCAAGAAAGGAGGCGAAAGAGGCCGAGGGGGCTCCCACACCACATGGTGGCGCTGGCTGCCATGGGCCACGCCACCTCATGGTGTGGGCTCCACCCCTGGTCCAACCTGGCTCCTTCTTCGGCTTCCTCCGTCATCCGGAAAAATAGGGATTTTCTCTCAGAAAAACTTCCTTCCACAAGCTGATCTTCCTCGAAATATTGCATCCCGACGGTGCTTTTTCCAGCAACCTGGCTCCGGTGCTCGATCTCCAAATAATCATGAAACATGCAAAATAGATGAAATAACATAAGTATTGTGTCCCAGTATGAAATATATCAATGAATAACAAATAAATTATGATATAAAATAGTGATGCAAATTACTTGTCGCTGACTAATATCTGAGAGCATGCAAGATCATAAACAACACATAGGTAATAGATTGATAATCAACATAAATATAGTATTCTCTATCCATCGGATCCCGACAAACACGACATATAGAATTACAGAGGATGATCTTGATCATGTTAGGCAGCTCACAAGATCCGACAATGAAGCACATGAGGAGAAGACAACCATCTAGCTACCGCTATGGGACCCATAGTCCAGGGGTGAACTACTCACCAACACCCGAGGCGACCATGGCGGTGAAGAGTCCTCCCGGAGATGATTCTCCTGTGCAGCCGAGGCAGATTCCGGGAATCCTGAGAGGGATTGGCGCGGCGAAGGCTCTCAAAGAAGGTTTTCCGTATCGTGGTTTCTCGCTACTCGGGGTTTCGCGACGAAGACTTTGAGTAGGCGGAAGGGCAACGCGGGGGCCACACGAGGGCTCTACACGCCGTGTCGTTGCTACTTGCTGGGGACAAAGCCGCGCCGCCTCTCACAGGTTTCCAGCGCCTCGTGGCCCCACTTCCTTTCCCCTCATTTTCCGGAAGCTTCAGGCAAAATAGGGACCCGGGCGTTGATTTCATTCACCCGAGAATATTTCCTTTGTATTTCTAAAACCAAAAACAGCAGAAAATGGCAACTGGTCTTTTCAGTATCTCGTTAATAGGTTAGTGTCGTAAAACGTATAAATACGACATATAATGTGTATAAAACATGTGATATCATCAATAATGTGGCATGGAACATAAGAATATAGATACGTGCGAGACGTATCAGCATCCCCAAGCTTAGTTCCTGCTCGTTCCCGTAGGTAAACGATAACAAAGATAATTTCCGAGTGACATGCCATCATAACCTGATCATACTATTGTAAACATAAGGTAATGAATGCAGCGATCAAAAACAATGTGGTAATGACATGAGTAAACAAATGAATCATAAAGCAAAGACTTTTTCATGAATAGCACTTCAAGACAGCATCAATAAGTCTTGCATAAGAGTTAACTCATAAAGCAATAAATCAAAGTAAAGGTATTGAAGCAACACAAAGGAAGATTAAATTTCAGCGCTTGCTTTCAACTTGTAACATGTATATCTCATGGATAATTGTCAACATAGAGTAATATAACAAGTGCAATATGCAAGTATGTAGGAATCAATGCACAGTTCACACAAGTGTTTGCTTCTTGAGGTGGAGAGGGATAGGTGAACTGACTCAACATTAAAAGTAAAAGAAAGGTCCTTCAAAGAAGAAAGCATCGATTGCTATATTTGTGCTAGAGCTTTTATTTTGAAAACAAGAAACAATTTTATCAACGGTAGTAATAAAGCATATATATTATGTAAATTATATCTTACAAGTTGCAAGCCTCATGCATAGTATACTAATAGTGCCCGCACCTGTCCTAATTAGCTTGGACTACCTAGAAACACACATGTTTTAACCAAGTGTCATAAAGGGGTACCTCCATGCCGCCCGTACAAAGGTCTAAGGAGAAAGTCAGATTTTGGATTTCTCGCTTTGATTATTCTCAACTTAGACATCCATACCCGTGGACAACATGGACAACAGACAATGGACTCCCCCTTTAATGCATAAGCATGTAGCAACAATTAGTGTTCTCATATGAGATTGAGGACATATGTCCAAAACTGAAACTTCCACCATGATTCATGGCTTTAGTTAGCGGCCCAATGTTCTTCTCTAACAATATGCATGCTCTAACCATTAAAGTGGTAGATCTCTTCTTATCAGATAAGACTAGATATTTATAGCAACCTGCCATGATATTCAACAAAGAGTAGTTGATGGCGTCCCCAGAGGCATGGTTATCGCACAACAAGCAACTTAATAAGAGATAAAGTGCATAAGTACATATTCAATACCACAATAGTTTTTAAGCTATTTGTCCCATGAGCTATATATTGCAAAGGTAAAGAATGGAAATTTTAAAGGTAGCACCCAAGCAATTTACTTTGGAATGGCGGAGAAATACCATGTAGTAGGTAGGTATGGTGACAAATGGCATAGTGGTTGGCTCAAGGATTTTGGATGAGAAGTATTCCCTCTCGATATAAGGTTTAGGCTAGCAAGGTTTATTTGAAACAAACACAAGGATGAACCGGTGCAGCGAAACTCACATAAAAGACATATTGTAAACATTATAAGACTCTACACCGCCTTCCTTGTTGTTCAAAACTCAATACTAGAAATTATCTAGACTTTAGAGAGACCAAATATGCAAACCAAATTAGCAAGCTCTAGGTGTTTCTTCATTAATGGTGCAAAGTATATGATGCAAGAGCTTAAACATGAGCACAACAATTTCCAAGTATCAAATTATTCAAGACATTTTAGAATTACTACATGTAGCATTTCCCCATTCCAACCATATAACACAATTTAACGAAGAAGATTCAACCTTCGCCATGAATACTATGAGTAAAGCCTATGGACATATTTGTCCATATGCAACAGCGGAGCGTGTCTTCCCACACAATGAATGCTAGATCCATTTTATTCAAACAAAACAAAAACAAAAACAAAACCGACGCTCCAAGCAAAGTACATAAGATGTGACTAATAAAAATATAGTTTCAGGGGAGAAACCCGATAATGTTGTCGATGAAGAAGGATGCCTTGGGCATCCCTAAGCTTAGACGCTTGAGTCTTCTTAAAATATGCAGGGGTGAACCACCGGGCATCCCCAAGCTTAGAGCTTTCACTCTCCTTTGTATCATCCTCCTCTCTTGATCCTTGAAAACTTCCTCCACACCAAACTCGAACAACTCATTAGAGGGTTAGTGCACATTAAAAATTAACATATTCAGAGGTGACACAATCATTCTTTACACTTTTGGACATTGCATAAAGCTACTGGACATTAATGGATCAAAGAAATGCATCCAACATAGCAAAAGAGGCAATGCTAAATAAAAGGCAGAATCTCAAAACAACAGTCCGTAAAGATGGATTTATTGAGGCACCAGACTTGCTCAAATGAAAATGCCCAAATTGAATGAGAGTGCGTACGTATCTGAGGATCACGCACGAATTGGCATATTTTTCTGAGCTTACCTACAGAGGGGCAGGTCGAAATTCGTGACAGCAAAGAAATCTGTTACTGCAGTAATCCAAATCTAGTATGAACCTTACTATCAAAGACTTTACTTGGCACAACAATGCACAAAACTAAGATAAGGAGAGGCTTCTAGCAGTAAACAACTTCCAAGACTCAAATATAAACAAAATATTTTAGTAAAAACATGTCACTCTCAAAGCGCTTTTCTTTAACGCCTTTCAGCTAGGCGCAGAAAGTGTATATCAAGTGTTATCAAGAGGTAGAGCATCGATATCATAAGCTCCCCCATCTATAGTGGTACTAAGGGCTTTGTCAATTTTAGGCCTATAATATTTTTTTTGGCTTTAGCACTTTGGAGACATACATAAACTTTTGCTCCTTACCCACATAAGCTTTCCCATTATACTTGAGAGAAGTTGAACCCAAGGTTCTCATAGCCTTTTCAAGTTCACCAATCCTTTGGTTTACTACACGGTTAGCACAAGATTCTAAGATGGTGATTCTCTCATTCATTCCACCTTGGAGATTTATCAAGTTTATCACTGTATCAAGTAACATTTCCAATTTAGTTTCAACACTTCAAATTTTTTCTATGGTTTCCAATTTTTTCATGACATCTTCGAGAGAGATTTCAGTTTTAACTTCGTCAAGGTGGTATTCCAAATAGACCCTCAATAATGCAACTAGCTTCTAAAAGGCGGGAGCGCCTAGGAAGTTACCTCCCGTGAGACAATCAAGAACATACCTATTCCACCTAGAGATACCAACATAAAATTTCCTAAGAAGGATAGTGGTGTTCTTAGTGCACCTATTATGGGCATCACTAATTCTATACCAAGTATCCTTAATCTCCCTCTTGTTGCTTAAACGAACGAACTTCAACTTCGTGGATTACTCATTTTAGCAAGAGGTAAATAAAGCAAACTAGATAAAATAAATGCAAGTAACTATTTTTTTTTTTTATGTTTTATATAGAGTGCAAGACAAGAAATAAAGTAAATAGAAATTAATTTTTTGTGTTTTGATATAATGCAGCAAAACAAGAAAGTAAATAAAATAAAGCAAGACAAAAACAAAGTAAAGAGATTGGATTGTGGAGACTCCCTTTGCAGCGTGTCCTGATCGGCAACGGCGCCATAAATTTGCTTGATGCGTGTGGCTGGCACTGTCTGGGAACCCCAAGAGGAAGGTGTGATGCTGACAACTAAGTTTCCTCAAGAAGAAACCAAGGCTTCTAATCGGAATCAAAGAGGAGTCAAGAAGCACGCTGGAAGGCTGATGATGGCGTGGATGGTGCGGCGCAACACTGTAGATTCCGCGCTTAACTGGAACTCGCACAACACAATCTTGTGCATTGCTCCCAACCAAACAAAGGTTGAGGTTGTCAATTCCCACCGCTTGTCAGAACAAAGGATTAGATGTATAGTGTGGATGATGATTGTTTGCAAGTAAAAACAAGAGAACACATGTTATACAGGTCCCTGTATAATTTATGTAAAGAATGGACCGGTCCATACTTCACTAGAGGTGTCTCTCCCATAAGATAAATAGTATGTTGGGTGAACAAATTACGTTTGGGCAAACAAATGGAGAGGGCATAACAATGCACATACATGATATGATGAATATTGTGAGAGATTTAATCAGCATTACTTAATAGTACATAGACCGCTATCCAAGATGCATCTATGCCTAAAAAAGTCCACCTTCAAAGCTATCATCCTAACCCCTTCCGCATTAGTTGCAAAACAATGTACAATTGCATTAAGTATGGTGCGTAATGTAATCAATAACTACATCCCCGGACATAGCATCAATGTTATCCCTAGTGGCAACAGTACAGGACATCCATAACCTTAGAGGTTTCTCTCACTCCCCCGCATTCACTGGACATGAACCCACTATCGAGCATAAATACTCCCCTCTTTGAGCAGAGCAAAACTTGGGCCAGAGCCTCTACTAATATCTGAGAGCATGCAAGATCATAAACAACACATAGGTACAGATTGATAATCAAGATAATATATTTCTCTATCCATCGGATCCTGACAAACACGACATATAGAATTACAGATAGATGATCTTGATCATGTTAGGCAGCTCACAAGATCCGACAATGAAGCACATGATGAGAAGACAACCATCTAGCGATCACATGGACCCATAGTCCATGGGTGAACTACTCACTCATCACCCTGAGGCGACCATGGTTGTGAAGAGTCCTCCCAGGAGATGATCTCCCTCCTACAGTGGTGCCGAGGTGATCTCCAAAATCCCTAGAGATGGGACTGCTGCGCGCGCCCGCAAGGTTTTCCGTATCGTGGCTCTCAGATCGGGGTTTGGCGACGAAGGCTTTAAGTAGGCTAAGGGCAACGCTGGGCCACACGAGGCCCTACACGCTGTGGCCGCGCCATGGGGCCGCCGCGCCACTCGTTGTGCCTGGGCGTCGTGGCCCCACTCCCTTTCCCTGGCTCGGAAGCTTCTGTGGCAAAAATATTGACTTCGGCTTTTGTCCCGTCCAATTCCGAGAATATTTCCTTTGTAGAAATTTCTGAAACCAAAAAATGCTAAAACAAGAATCGTTCTTCTAAGATCTCGTTAATAGGTTAAGGTTTAAAAATGCATAAATACGACATATAATGTGTATAAAACATGATATCATCAATAATGTGGCATGGAACATAAATGAGTCGATAATGGTTTGGACCTAAGTCAACCATTCATCATCATTTGAGAAAAGGATTTAAATGAGGTAGAATACTCCCTTTATACTATTTAGCAATGCTTATTACGGATGAACATCAAGTATTTCTATTTGAGGAGTATTTAGACCAGGGTCAATACTTCATATGAAAGTATTTGGGACGCAAGATTTAAATGAAGTGAAATACTTCATAAGATTTGCATAATAGTTTTGGACAATATCACTTAACTAAACTAGTCATATAGTCCTCTATTTAATTTGGGCCATGATCACTCAAAGTAACCATACCATATTTTTGCAGAAACAATTAGTGTAAGTTAAATGTGAGCTATTGGAGTTGGAATTAACTCAATATCATTTTTGGTTGATTTTTAAGATTTATTTGAATGTGCAAAAGTCCCTGACTTGTTATTTTTTTCACATTAATTCTACCCAAGATTTCAAAGTGGGACCAGTGGGGTTGGATAGAACTTTTCAGCAGCTTTCCAACAATATAAAGTTTGTTAAATTTTGCCAAGCCAAATTGAAACTATTCAATTTCCAAGACAGAACCACAGTATTTGAATTCACCCTAAATTGATTTAACTGAATTTGAAAATGGGCCTAGCTGGAAAATTAACAAAAGCCGAAAAGGAAGAGAGGGCCGCAACAAGAACGCCTGACGCGCCCACGGGCCGGCTCCTGACAAAGGGGCTTCGCACGCTGCTGACTTAGGCTTACGAAACCCAGATCGATCATCGCGAGCCGTTGCACTGTATGCATCGAACGAGGAGAGTCGTCGTCACCGCCGATGAGAGGGAGCCCCCGGCACCTGCTGAGGTAGGGGGTCGGCGGCGATGCTGGAGCTCCGGCGAGGGTCAGCGATGGTGCAGGGCGAGGTTGTCGTCGACGGCGAGTGCACTGGTACCGGTGGCGTTGCTTGGGGAGGCGTCAATCGACGGCGTCGCTGAGGTACTGGCGCGGTGGTCTCCGGTGAAATTGCGGCGGCGGAGTGGACAATGTGGAGCAGAGAGGTGTTGAGGAAGGTCAGGAGGGAGAGGGGAAGTCGAGGGTGTGAAGAGATCATCCAGGGGCGTGCTGTTTTTATAGTGGCGTGAGGTGCGGCGAGGGTACCGTGGAGGTCGACAGCGGAGCGGCGCTTCCGGCGAGCAATCGGGGTAGGCGATGGCAGCTCTGGGTAGGCGGCGTCCAGGCGGTGCTAGGGCGCTTGCTAGCTAGGTGGGGGACAGCCTGGTGAGCGAGCGCGACGACGAGTCCTGGCGGCACGGGCGCGGAAGAAATGGCGAGGTGGTCGTCGGCGACAGGCGGCGCGAGAGCAAGGGGGCGTGTCTGGTGGGTTGGTGATGCTACGGCGAAGCTCAACGTGCTCAGCGGTGGTCCAAGGCGAGGTTGTGCTGGCGAGGCGGCTCGTGGCCAGTACTGCCCGTGGTGCGCGCGTGTGCGACGCGGGCGGCATGCTGGGCAGATCTTGGCGCGCAAAATCCAGCGAGGGTCGGCGTTGCTCGGGGCAGTGGCGTTGCTAGGCGTGGCTAGGGTGGTGCTGTGGCGCGTTTGGGCATGGTGGCCGTGGCCAGAGAGGATGAGAGGAGAGGGTGGCGCGACATGTGTGGCATGGGCCGGCATGACATGGCTATGCCATGTTTGGCTAGCTTCTCTAGGGTTGCTGTGCAATGGTTGGGTGTAGAGGGGACCAGGGAGCAAGGTGGAGTGAAATGGGGCAATTGATTTGTTCCATATTTGCCCAATTCAAAAACTTGCAAAATTTGGTTGAATTCAAATGGTTGCAAAAATGGAAAGTGGTTGGTTTGGTTGAGTTGTCAATGACCAGAGACAACCATGTGTGGTGGTGGAATTTTAAAAATCAAAGAAATGCAATTTTGCTCAAAGTGAGATTGTTGCATTTGATAAAAAGTTCCAACTTAGCCAGAGCATAGAATTTGATCCAAGATGAATTTGACATGGTGGTCTTTACCAAAGTTGTTCTCCTTCATGTGCTCTTGGATGAGGTGCAAAGAATTGGGAAAGTTTAGTTTGAAAAACTTGAATTGCAAGGGCTCAAAGTAAGGACCAGAATATAAATGGCAGATTTGACTATTATTGTATGTGAGCCAATTTTGAGTTTGAATTTGATTTGATTTGTGTTTCTTTGATTCCAAAAGTTGTAATAAGTATTTAGTAACATTATACAACTAATGGTGAACGCTAAATTGGTCTTGGTCAAAGATTTGGAAAATGGTATAAACCATATGAGGGTTTTGTGATTTTGTAACCTTTTATTCTTATCTTCTTCTTGGCTCCTCTTTGACATGGGTGAGGTTTATTTGGTGTTAGGATGATTTGGGTAAAGGGTTCAAACCAATTTGGGGCAATGTGGGTGCCTAGGTCAAGATTTGATATTTTGGCTAAGTGCCACATATGCCTCTATGCATATGTTTTGATTTTATTTTGTTTCTCACTTGAATTGGTTGGTAAGTACTTGGTTGAGTGTGTTGAGGTATTTCCAAACCATCTACCAAGGTAGACAAAGCAAGGTTTGGTCTTTGCAAAAAGTAGCCATAGGCTTGCATATGCCTTTTTCTTATTTAAGATCATTTCTTTTTATTTTGTTTTTCAAAGGTGGGTGACAAGAGGGATGAGGTTTAGGGTTTAGTGGGGTTCACTATGGTTCACCACCATTTAGCAAAATAAGAGAGGTAGGGTTCAAGATTTACATATTAGGGCTATATGTCTATGTCTCTCTTTACTTTATTTTGGGTTTCTCAAATAGATCCACTTGGTTTTGAGAAGGTTAGGGTTTAGGGTCTTCTTATTTGATTTTTTCTTTATTTTATTTGTTGATCTTGACTTGATCACTTTAGGGTTTTAAGGTTTATCACATAAGCATAAGAGCACTCATCATGGCAAAACACCGCATTAGGTATGAGCACTATGCATAGCACTCTATATAGGAAAGTTTTTTTGGTTCTCATTTTTGGAAAAAGGAAATAATTTTTCTCTTTGTTTTGAAATTTGGGGTGTTACAAACCGTTCTTAAAACAAATCTCGTCCCGAGATTTTAAGAAAGTTAGGTTCCTAAGAGAGATTGGGCGATATGATTTAACAGGGGAAAACATATTTGGCATGGCCTGAGGTGCTTCTTGGGCTTCTGTGGCAGTCATGTTGTAGAGGCGCGGGGTTGTTGTTGTTCTCGTTCCTTCTGCGCAAAGCGGCTACTGCTCTTAGCAAAAGTGCCGGTGTTGGTGGCACCCATAACTCCTCACCTATTGGAGTAATGCCCAACCACTCCACACTCATAACAAGTGATGATGGCCTTTCTTTGTTGGCGACGGGGATGGCGTTGCTTCCTGTCCTAGGGCCGTGTTGTTGTTGTTGTTGTTCTGGCTGTTGTTGTTGTTGTTGGTGTTGTTGTTGCTGGTGTGATTGTTGTTGTCAAGCTTCTCCGGCTTCGGGGTCCTCCATGGTTGTTGGTGTAGTTTGGGCGGGAAACCGGGGCGTTGGGCTTGTTGTAACTTGGAGTAAATCCTCTGGATGAGTTGTTGCAGATTTCGGGTATTGGCTGGACCCATGTCGGGTTCATCATCTTGGCCGCTTGCGCTCTCGTTGGCTTGGTGAAGCTTCCCTTCCATCTGCGATGGCTGAGGTCCACCAGGGCTTCTAGGTCGCCAGCTGGAATGTTGACCTGCAAGACAGCCAGATTTCGCCGTGAGTCTCTGCTCGTAAATCTCTCCTTCCGCTTCTCAAGAGGTTGCCTCGTCCGGTGTACCTGACAGCAGGTTAACTGTCGCGTATTCTACCACGCGACATTCTCGCTCTTGCTTGAGTTCATCCTGAACTCGTCTCTCATCATCTTGATCAGTCCTTGGGGCACATGGTACTTGGCTAAACTTCAGCTTGAAGTCCTCCCATGTCATCATCTCGTCCCGCATTCATTGCGCTGGCGCTTGTCCACCAGGCTCAGGTGTCCCGATTGCAGGGTGGCGAATAAGATTTCTTCTTCCTCATGGCTTCAACTCCGCCACTTCCTGTGTTGTTCTCCATTGTCTGAGCCACCACCCGCATCGAGGGGCTCTTCGGTCTTGCCGAAAATAGGTGGGGTTGGTGTTAAAGTTCTTCAGTTTTGACCCAGGGTGGTAGTGGTTTCCATGGCCGTTGTTGTTTCGAAGATCCGCGCAAGCAGGCCGATGTTGGCTTGGCGTCTCGCCCCTCTCTCGCTTCTCGGCCACCCATCATCATCTCTAACATCCGCATCATGGCTTCTTGGTTGGCTTGCGGGTTGGTGGGGCCATCTAAACATGAGGGATGATAAGATAAGAGGGAAATTTCTATGGTTTATTTGATTTAAAGTTCAAAAAGTTCAAAACTTGAAAACTTGAGTAGTGTTGAGGGGGTAAAAACCAGCAAAACTTTTTCATTCATACCAAACATCATACATTACAAATCTAACACATCGTTGGTTTGAAGAACCATTCATTCTACGATACAAGGGGATCCTCATACAAACTCACACCTACTTAAGTGCTAGGGTGATACTACTCTTCGTGGTGGATTCTTTGTTCTCATACGGGTAATGTGCTTGGCGAAAGGTGAGGGCGTTGTCCAACTCCCTGCGAGTCTTGTACAACATGAAGTCGAGATGCTCCACATGGTGCTTCAGCTCCCGTAGCGCTGGCATGGTCATCTTCCTGCTCTTCCCATGGGGTCATGTCTGGGGTAGTAGAGAAGCGAGTGTTCTTGATCTTGTTCTCATTTTGTCCACACAGACTGGCGATTGCTTTCTTGCATAGCTCCGACTAGTCCTTCCTTCAAGTGTTTCCCTGCGAAACCAACATGGTTTCCCATACCGGCCTCAAGCTGGTCAGAGATCAGCCAGGAACTTCCACCGAGGTGGCCCTCCGAGTGATTGTTGAGGGGTGTTCCAAAGAACTCGGGGTACGGGTGCCCTAGATATTCCACTAGTGTTTCCAAGTCTTTCGAACATCAAGCTCCGTGACCAAGCTGATAAAACTTCCATTTGTACTCCATCTATGAACAATGAGGATGAGTAAGTTAAAGAAGTGGTCAAGTGTGTGAAGTTTTATGTAGTTCTCAAAGGAAAAGTAGAGCATGAAATTCTCATTTGAAAAAGGTCTCAAGGATAAGAGTGAGAATAAGTTTTTCATAAATATTCACTTCTTTGGTTTTGAAACTAAGTTTTGCAGACGTCCATTCTAACTAGGGTCCTCTAAGGTCAAACAATGGCTTCTGATACCAACTTGTCAAACACCCGGATTTTTAAGTCCAGGCCTATTATGTCACACATCGCAATCCCAGGAATATTGTTGTTGCGAGACATAACACGGAATATCATAAGTCATCATTCATTACATAGCATAGTCGTCTTTTACAAATAGATCACATGATCCAATATTACACAAATAGTTGATCTACCGATCAACGAACAAACACAAGTTCATAGCGGAAGTGTAAATAGAATGGACTCTCTAGTCCATTGTGCCAACGTCTCGATGTCGAAGATTCTCTAGTCGTCGTAGACATCTTGGTTAAGCCGCCATTCTATAGTTCGCTCTTCTTCATAGTCCTGCCATTTGAATAGCTGTGGACACACTGAGTACTTTAAAGTACTTAAACTAATACTAATGTAAGTGCTAACAATTCTAGTAAGGGTGCTAAGATCTAGTTTATTTTGCATAAAGCCAATTTTAGTTCACAAGTATTGGAGAAAAGACTTATTCGTGTGCTAACTAACTCAAGTGGGAACATTATGTCATTCCCACAACTCAAGTTGTGATTCAAAATCAAGTCACCATTCACCACTCACTTCACCAATATTTCAAGAATCTGACATCGGAAACTGTATCTTCCAATCAGTCTCGTAACCGTGGACACGGCCATTCGAATAGGTTTACACTGCAGAGGTTGCACACTTGTGCCACAACATTTGATTTCATCCACCGGGATAACCCCGAATCACGTAACACAGTACGTGGATCATCAACCATAACCTTCACTACAAACCCTAGTATGAGCACCTCTCCCCATGAGCTTGGCCTCCCAAAGGAAGACCAATCATTCAACCCGGGAACTACACAGGGCTTGGCCGTACAACTCACCTCAATTCACATCATTTCCTCAAACTACTAAGAAATTTCTAAGATAACCCCCTATGAAGTGTACAGTAGGAAACTCATACTAAGATGACAAATTTCCGCTAAGCCCTACCCATAATCGTGCATTGTGGGGTACTCAAAATTGGAAAATTATCGCATTCAAACCAATATCGGTTAATCAAAAATCACCATCTTCTCTTGGGTCATATTCACCTTCAAAAATCATTCAATGGTATGACTCATCATTCCAAGGTT
The DNA here is from genome assembly GCA_030979885.1 of Lolium multiflorum. Lineage (NCBI taxonomy): Eukaryota > Viridiplantae > Streptophyta > Magnoliopsida > Poales > Poaceae > Lolium > Lolium multiflorum. The sequence goes on along the minus strand of CM061753.1, from coordinate 111,838,513 downwards.
TCAAATTCAATTCAAGTCACATGTTCCCATCTAGAGTAGTCAAGTTTTAATATTTAGCACCAGCACTAATCATGAGGGGTGCTATCTTGCTTGGCTAGTTTGAGACTAACTTTGCTACTCTAGTAACCATTTTTAACTTAGACCAAAGTTAACTATAAAAGTACTCTTTAAATAAACAAAAACTTGTAAGGTAAAAAACTTGGGATAGGCTTGTGGTAAGAAAGGTAAGAATCATGGTGCCTGCCCCAAAGGGCTTTGCACTTTGCAAGAATATTAGCTTGCAACCATAGACATTTGCAAAGGTGTTAGCTGCCTTTGTGGTCGAGGTGATCAAAGTGCTCTTTCTTCTTCTGGTAGAATCCTTCCTCTTCCCGGTATTCTCCGGTACTAGCGTCTATACACGTATCATTTTAGGATACAATCACCAAGCAATACTTAAGTAGTATTAATTAGCCTTAATGGCTCACTCCAAATGATCTAGCATCATCACTTAGCATTTCTACAAAGAATTAATCTAGGGTTTTCTTACTTAGGGTTAGAAAAATAATTTCCTCTCATCACATATGTAAATGATAGTTTCCATTTAGTTCTTGAGGAATAATTTCCTCTCATTGAATCTTCTTAAAATTTAACTTCTCAAACAATCATACATGAAATCATGTTGACCTAAGTCAACCATTCATCATCATCATTTGAGAAAAGGATTTAAATGACGTAGAATACCTCATTATATTTAGCAAAGCTTATTATGATTTAAAATCACCAAGTATTTCATTTGAGAGTATTTATACCAGGGTCAATACTTCATATGAAAGTATTTGGGACAAGATTTAAATGAAGTGAAATACTTCCTAAGATTTGCATAATAGTTTTGGACAATATCACTTAACTAAACTAGTCATATTGTCCTCTATTTAATTTGGGCCATGATCACTCAAAGTAACCATACCATATTTTTGCAGAAACAATTAGTGTAAGTTAAATGTGAGCTATTGGAGTTGGAATTAACTCAATATAATTTTTGGTTAATTTTTAAGATTTATTTGAATGTGCAAAAGTCCCTGACTTGTTATTTTTGTCACATTAATTCTACCCAAGATTTCAAAGTGGGACCAGTGGGGTTAGATAGAACTTTTCAGTAGCTTTCCAGCAATATAAAGCTTGTTAAATTTGGCCGAGCCAAATTGAAACTATTCAATTTCCAAGACAGGACCAGTATTTGAATTCACCCTAAATTGATTTAACTGAATTTGAAAAATGGGCCTAGGCGGGAAAATTAACAGGCCGAAACGGGGAAGAGAGAGGTGGGCCGGCCCAGTAACACTTCAGTGTGCCACGGGCCGTCTGACAAAGGGGCCCGCACGTCAGTGACTTAGGCTTACCGAAACGGTATCGATCACTGCGAGCCGTTAGATCAGAAGAAGATCGAACGAGGGAGAGTCGTCGTCGTCGACAAGAGGGGAGCCCTGGCACGGCGGAGGTAGGGGGTCGGCGGCGATCTTGGACTCCGTCGAGGGGTGGCGATGAAGCAGGGAGAGGTTGTCGTCGACGGCGAGTGCACTGGTACCAACGGCGGAGCTTGAGGTGGCCTGTAGCGATGGATTGATCTGCGGTTGCTTGCGGGTCTCCGACGAGAAATTGGATGGCTAGCGTCCGCAATGCGTGGTGAAGAGGAGCGGAGGAGGTTCAGAGAGAGGAGGGGAGTGAGTTTGCTGTGAAGAAGGAGGCGCGGGAGAGGCTCCATTTATAGGGCGCGAGGTGCCCGCGGTGCTGCGGCGAGGGTGACAGCGGCACGGCGACTCCAGCGATGGAAGGGGGTCGGAGAGGTCAGCGCTAGGTAGACGGCATCCAGGCGGTGCTAGGGCGCTCGCTAGCTAGGTGGGGGACGGCCTGGTGAGCGAGCGCGAAGACGAGTCCTGGCGGCACGGGCGCGGAAGAAATGGCGAGGTGGTCATCGGCGACAGGCGGCGCGAGAGCAAGGGGGCATGTCTGGTGGGTTGGTGATGCTACGGCGAAGCTCAACGTGCTCAGCGGTGGTCCAAGGCGAGGTTATGCTGGCGAGGCGGCTCGTGGCCAGTACTGCTCGTGGTGCGCGCGTGTGCGACGCGGGCGGCATGCTGGGCAGATCTTGGCACGCAAAATCCGGCGAGGGTCGGTGTTGCTCGGGGCAGTGGCGTTGCTAGGCGTGGCTAGGGTGGTGCTGTGGCGCGTTTGGGCATGGTGGCCGTGGCCAGAGAGGAAGAGAGGAGAGGGTGGCGCGACATGTGTGGCATGGGCCGGCATGGCATGGCTATGCCATGTTTGGCTAGCTTCTCTAGGGTTGTTGTGCAATGGTTGGGTGTAGAGGGGACCAGGGAGCAAGCTGGAGTGAAATGGGGCAATTGGTTTGGCCAAAACACTATTTCAAATAGTGTTTGATTTGTTCCATATTTGCCCAATTCAAAAACTTGCAAAATTTGGTTGAATTCAAATGGTTGCAAAAATTGAAAGTGGTTGGTTTGGTTGAGTTGTCAATGACCAGAGACAACCATGTGTGGTGGTGGAATTTTAAAAATCAAAGAAATGCAATTTTGCTCAAAGTGAGATTGTTGCATTTGATAAAAAGTTCCAACTTAGCCAGAGCATAGTTTTTGATCCAAGATGAATTTGACATGGTGGTCTTTACCAAAGTTGTTCTCCTTCATGTGTACTTGGATGAGGTGCAAAGAATTGAGATTGTTTGGTTTGAAAAACTTGAATTGCAAAGGCTCAAAGTAGGGACCAGAATATAAATGGCAGATTTGACCATTATCATATGTGATCACAATTTGAGTTTGAATTTGATTTGATTTGTGTTTATTTGATTCGTAATAAGTGTTTAGTAACATATTACAACTAATGGTGAAGGCTAAATTGGTCTTGGTCAAAGATTTGAAAAAATGGCATAAACCATATGTGAGGGTTTTGTGATTTTCTAACCTTTTATTCTTTTCGTCTTCTTGGCTTCTCTTTGACATGGGTGAGGTTTATTTGGTGTTAGGATGAGTTGGGTAAAGGGTTCAAACCAATTTGGGCAATGTGGGTGCCTAGGTCAAGATTTGATATTTTGGCTAAGTGCCACATATGCCTCTATGCATATGTTTGATTTTATTTTGTTTCTCACTTGAATTGGTTGGTGAGGCCTTGGTTGAGTGTGTTGAGGTATTTCCAAACCATCTACCAAGGTAGACAAAGCAAGGTTTGGTCTTTGCAAAAAGTAGCCATAGGCTTGCATATGCCTTTTTCTTATTTAAGATCATTTCTTTTTATTTTGTTTTTCAAAGGTTAGTGAGAAGAGGGATGAGGTTTAGGGTTTAGTGGGGTTCACCATGGTTCACCACCATTTAGAAAATAAGAGAGGTAGGGTTCAAGATTTACATATTAGGGCTATATGCCCACATATGTCTCTTTACTTTATTTTGGGTTTCTCAAAATAGATCCACTTGGTTTTGAGAAGGTTAGGGTTTATGGTCTTTCTTATTTGATTTCTTTATCTTTTATTTTATTTGGTTTGTGATCTTCACTTGATCACTTTAGGGTTTTAGGGTTTATCACATAAGCATAAGAACACTCATCATGGCAAAACACAAGTATTAGGTATGAGCACCATGCATAGCACTCTATGTAAGAAAAGTTTTTGTTGGTTCTCGTTTTTGGAAAAAGGAATTCATTTTCTCTTTGTTTTGAAATTTGGGGTGTTACATGCAACCACCATCTCGTTGAGGGATTTGAAAGATAACATCTGCGCTATGTACCCCATGGGGCTCGCGATTCAGTTCATTTTCAATATTTCAACAGCACGGAGGGAAGATATGTTCCAATAATTTCCGACGAGGATCTGCGAATTCTTTATTGCTTCTTGCCGTGTCGGTAAAATTCCAAGCATCATCTGGTGTTGGGGCATCATCAGTGGTTCCGGGCATCATGTCTCTACTATTGTCGCTCGTTAATCGTGGTGGCACTGTCACAGCCCTTGTAGGTCCACATCAACACCATTCATCTCAAAGGTTGTGGTAGCTAGACTGCTCATGCGGCCGATGTGGAGGACGATGCAGAGATTGAGGATTCGTCTCCTCAAGATGATGAGGATGAGTTGATGTTTCCTGAATTGGTAGATCGATGCAGTAAATAGGCAATGGAGGATCAATACATGGAAGATATTGCACAAGGTGCTAGATTTGATGACACTGATGATGAAGAGAAGGAGGAGAACAATGACAACCTCAAGCTGAAATGGGACATTACTTAAGGTGGTGACTCTGCCAACAATTGAGCGAAATGGGCAGGATCCCGCCTCATGTATGGCACCGTATTTCAACGATGATGGACTCGTCGTGTAATGCAATCATTACATATTGAATTCTCGTCAAGAATGATTATGAGGTTATTAAAAGTGAGCCGTAGGTTCACACTAAGTTCCCATACAAGAGGTGCAAGTGGAGGCCGCATGCATCCACACAATGCTCGAAGCACCGTGGGTTCAGGCACTACACCAACCAGCTTGTGTATTTTAGATCACAGCAAAAATTTGCGAACCGGGTACTCTAGCATCCCTTATCATTATGTTTCGATAAATAAGAACTCGATCGACCATACTTGTCCACCTCGAGCGGGAGCGCCAGAGGAGAAATCAAAGCTAGCAAAGACTAGGTGGTTGGTAAGATGCAATCATAGATTGTCCGAGAGAAACTCCATCACTTGGTCCAACAACACTCATAACCAAGATATTTGAGAAGTTTAATATTTAAATGTACCTTACATGAGGATGTTCTATGCAAGGAAATGGCTCTTGACAGGATCAATGGTCCATCGAATGAAAGCTTTCAGTTGCTTTACACTTTCAAAGCTGAAGTGGAGATGGCTAGTCCAGGCAGTGTTGTAGTGATAGACAAGCATATAGTTCCCTACAAATTGAAAAGCGGAAGGATAATGCAGAAGGAATGTTTTAGAAGGACTTTTGTTTGTTTCAAAGCTTGCTGGAAAGGCTTTCTGGACGGTTGCAGGCCTTATTTGGCCGTGGATGCAACAACTCTTCATGGCAGGTTTAAAGGACAGCTATTTGCTGCTACTACAGTTGATGGACACAATTGGATGTTCCCTCATGTTTATGGAGTTTTGGAGTTGAGTCGAGGAAAGCTGGACTTATTTCCCTAATTTGCGCGATCTTAGGTCATCCACCAGGACTTTCTATCCACACATACGCTTGCAAGGTTTGGAGAGTGCAGTAGAAGCAGTATTTCCTGGGGTGGAGCATAGGGAATGTATGCGACACTTTGTACAGAATTTTACAAAGAAATTCAAGGATAAAGTTTTTACTGACAACCTATGACCAGCTGCATACACATGCAGCCTCTAGGAAGCATCTGCTTCATTTGGATGTGTTGTATAAACAAAAAACCTGGGGTGAAGGAGCACTTGGATGAACATCATGGTAGGGACGTAGGGTGTGGTCAAGAAGCTAATTCAATGGAATTTGCAAGGTAGACTATGTAACAGAACCTTGCGGAGAGTTTCAATGCAAAGGTCAAGTCATTGAAAGGGCTTATACTGTGGCAAATATTTGATAAGATTAGACAAGATGATCATGATAAAGATCGATCTCCGTCAAAGAATTGCATCCACAAAATATGTTGGCCATCTAATGCTCCCGACTTTGATTAAGTCTTTGCATGCGCAAAACAATTGAAGATGAAATGCATCAGAAAAGGAATGGAGGCTGAGGTAACCTACACTAACAGTAAAAGCATGCAGTGGAGGTATCCAGGGAGTTTGGTTGATAGGACATGCCATTGTAGGCGATGGGAGATCCGTGGATACCCTACATACACGCATTGTTTTTCATGAGTGTTATAGGGGGTGAAGATGGTGAAGTTGATCAGTATGTGTCAGAGTATTTCTCTGTTGCCAAATTTAGGGCTGGATATGCTATGAATGTTCCTACCTTGTTGGGAAAAGACCAATGGATGAAAGTCGATCCATGCTTCAAACTGTACTCTCCAGTTTTGACTAGACCGGCAGGTAGGCCGAGGAAGAATAGGATCAGAGCTAGTACAGAGGATGGTGCACCAATTTAATGACGTAAGAGCAAACATCAGAACCCTTGACACATTACAGATTTGTAAAAATCCCATTGACCCAGGTTTTTGGAATGGAAGATCGCTGGAGCAAGCAAAGAATGTGATAGGAGAATGAAGCAAGAATTCAACATGAGGAGATTGAAGCAATGAATCGAGAGCTGTTTGAACCGATGGATCGAGAGCTGCTTGAACTGATGGATCGAGAGCAGATTGAACAGATGAATCGAGAGCTGCTTGAACCGATGGATCGAGAGTAGAGGGAACAGATGGATCGAGAGGCCGTTGAAGCAATGCATAGACAGCTGAGTGAAGCAATTGATCGAGAGCTGGGTAAACCGATGGATCAAGAGCAGATTGTAGAAGCAAGGGAAGAAAATGCATTAGAAGAAAGAGCACAAGCTTCGTATGATATGGTTGTCTCGGTCTTGGCACAACCCGAAGAGAAGAAGAAGAACAAGAAAGAGGGCAAAAGGAAGGTAGACACCGGTAATATCCCTGGTAGGGTTACCCGAAGTAAGTGGTGGACCCAGCGAGTCACACCAGGAGCAAGAGAAAGATTTGAACAATTAATTTGAATTTGTATGAACAATTTGTATTGGGGATCCCTTTGTATTGAATTCAAACTAGTGTGATGTTCCCAAGTTTGTATGTTGAATAATCACAATAATATATGTGTTATTGCAAGTTTTTTATGGTCATGCACCTCGAATAAGTTCATCGCTTAAGCCACATTTATCATTTTCTAAGTGACTAAACTCAAAAATATAGTTTCAAAATAATTCAAAATAATTCAAAACATGGTGGAACCTTCCCATGGAGTCTTGTTATGTTATCTACAACCTAGAGAAATAATAATGGAAAAGGAAACATAGAGATATGAAGTTTTTCGCAAAACCACTTCCTAGTCCATGAGCTACTAGCTATGAAGATGCATGGATTTCTACTCAACACACCTCCCAAATACCCACTATGCTTACAAACTTTGTCCAAATGAGTCCAAATTTGTCACACTTGTGTATCTTTGAATTGCAAACAATATCACGTCGGCCAAAATGTACTATATTGTTCAAATAACACAATCTAACAATTTTTATGCCAAAAGCTTCAATTTTTCTTACTCCCTTTATTATTTGGGTGTCCCTGTTTTACTCTGTTTTACTCAGTTTTCCCCCTCCGGGTCCACTTGTTTTAGTCAGTCCTACTCAGTTTTGCCCTTCCGATAAACATTTTCTCACTTTCCCCCCTCTTAGTTCTACTCAGTTTTCCTCACTTGTACTCACTGCCTGATCTCTGATTGGTTGAGATGTATGTCACAAGGATCTTGGTTGGTTGATAGCTCAACGTACGCTTGCACCGTTGGATCATTTATGGCCTGACAGTATGTATATCTCTACCTCGATGGACGATACTGAGAAAAGAGCAGCACATACCTGGGCCTCAATCCCCGGGCAATGATATTCCAAAGTAGCATCTTCCTCTCTCCTATTTCCTCTCTCTTAGTTCCCATGGGCGCGGCTGCATGGGGAATCAGAAGGTGAGGTGCAGGCGTCGTGGAATCGCACATATGTGGCAAGTAATGCGAGATCTAACCATGCTGTCGTGGATCTAAGTGGGTGTCAGGTGAGGATCTAACCCTGGGAATAGTTGAAATGTCTTCTCTGCCTCACTTATTTCTCTTCTCAAATCTTTTGATGATGAAGAACACCAAGACTGGCGTCGTGCCGATAATGGTCATCGATGCCAAGATCATTGAAGCCATCGCCACAACATCGCTTGCGACGGCGCATATCCAGCTTTCAATGTCGAAACCGTGATGTCTCACTTCCATGTCTCTCCTCGCATCCGTTATTATGAAGGACACCAAGACGGCTGCAGCCGAAGGCAGGAATCGATGCCAAGACGATTGACGCCCGATGACCCACAAGCATAGGGGATCGCGTATCTTCGATAAGCAAGAATGTCGATCCCAACGAGGAGGTGGTTGGGTGTTGACAAGGCTGGATGAAGGTTTCATCAGAATGCTCTGGGCGTACAAGTATTCGTGGGGTTTTTGATGTACCGTATGAACAAGTGCCGAGTAAGTAAATGCGAGAGAAATAATTGCAGCGAGTGGCCCAATCCTTTAGCACAAAGGACAAGCCGGTTTGTTTACTTATAATGACCAAACGTTCTCGAGGACACACTGGATTTTAGTCTAGTGCTTTCGCTACATACAGCTGATTAATCTTCATTGTTTTGATAAGGGTTGTGTGGGTGAACCTATGATGTACCGCCCTTCCTAGGACTACTACATACTTGTGATTATACCTCTTGCAAGCATCCGCAACTACAAGAAAGTAATTAAGATAAATCTAAATCCAATAAATTTCAAACTCGAGATCCCCGCGGATCCTCCCCGCATCGATATACTCAACGGTTTAGGCTTCACACCAAAGAACCCCCACTGGCAAACGAGCACAAGATGCATTCCCTAGGCCCGATAAATGGTGAAGTGTCGTGGTAGTCGACGTTCACACGACACCACTAGAAGAATAACACCACAACTTAAATATCATAACATTAAATTCAACATATAGTTCACTACTAACATTTAGACTTCACCCATGTCCTCAAGAACTAAACGAACTACTCAATGAGACATCATATGGAACATGATCAGAGGTGATATGATGTGATGAATAAAAATCTGAACATAAACTTGGTTCAATGGTTTCACCCAATAGCATCAACAACATATGAATAGACACCGTGAGAGTTTCCCTATCAAACAATCAAGACTAAACCAAACTGTTGGCTGCAAGTGACTGGAGAAAGCATGCAGGAGATGGCTGGGTGATGATGGTGATGATGATGATGGTGATGGAGATGATGTCCACCTCGATGACGGTGACGATGGCGTCGATTTCGCCCTCCGGGAGGGAATTTCCTTTGCCGGATTCCTCGCTCTCACAGAGAGCTCTTTCTCTCGTGTTCTCTCGCCAGGCGGTCAGAACTCTTCGTGGAGGAAAACCCTTCCTCAGGGCTTAGGTCTTCTGGACTTAAGGGGATGGAAAAGGAGGCTGAAGGGAGTCGGGGCCCTCACACCACACGCGGCGCGGCCAGGCCTGTCGCGTCCCAGGGTGCGTGGGTCCACCCCGGCTCCTCCCCGGCTCCTCCTTCCTGCCTTCGTCATCTTGAAAATAGGATTTTGGTATAATTTCCTTCCACAGCTTTTGATCTTCCGAAATATTGCGTTCGGACGGTGCTTTTTCCAACAGAATCCCGCTCCTGGAGTCCGATCCTCCAATAATGATGAAACATGTAAAATAGATGAAATAAAAGATAAGTATTGTGTCCCAATATGAAATATATTAATGAATAATAACAGGAAATTATGATATAAAATAGTGATGCAAAATTTGGACGCATCACCCCTCGGGCTAGACTTCGCTTGTCCCTGCCGAAACCGAACTCTCGAAACAGGTCCACATGAACAGTGGAGGAAGAGTCTATAAATAAAATACTGACAAGAAGCATCATATTCATTCACACAAGACATTATAGTAAACAACTTCCTCATATAACTCCACTTGAAAAAGTAAAGAGCAATCACAAATAAAGGTGCATAAGGAATCATAAGTTATGGCAAACTTGTTCTTGGTCGTATGAACATTTAATAAATTATATTCATCTATCAGCAAGGTTTCCTATATTTAACAAATGATGGTAAACTAAGTGACTAATCATATTAATTCATTGATGACTTCAAAGCTATATTCATTCAAGGTAAAACTTGTACTAAACAAGAGAGTAAAGACATGATGAAGCAAATCACAATATAATAGTTTAATCACAACAACTCAAATGCTTGCTTTGAGATGGAGGGAAATAGGTTCATCGACTCAACATAAAGTAAAAGATGTGCCCTTCGCGCAGAGGGAAGCAAGAGATTAAATCATGTGCTAGAGCTTTTTCAGTTTTGGAACATATAAGAGAGTAAAAGCAAAAGTTTTGAGAGGTGTTTAGTTGGGAGTTGTCAACGACCAGAAGTGGCACTCTAACCCCTTGCTAAACAAACCTCCAAAGAGCGCCCAAGAAGGACGTGCTCTACCAGCTAGTGTAGATCATCCCTCTTCTCTTTGTTTACACATGTACTTTAGTTTATTTAAGGATGACACTCCCCCAACCTTTGTTTACACAAGCCATGGTAACCGAATCCCTGGGTGCCTTCCAACAATCTCATACCATGGAGGAGTGTCTATCTGCAAATTAAGCTTACTGATAAATCAGGCAAAACATGTGAAGAGAATTATTAATGAAAGTTTATTAATTGGGGTTGGAACCCCGTTGTCTCTTATTGCAAAATTATAGGATAAGTGAATTGAAGCCACTAGTCCTTTAGTGGAGGCTGCCTAACAAGACTGGAAGATAAACACCACAAATTTCCTCATGAGCTATAAAACATTGACACAAATAAGAAGTAATAAGTTTTGAATTATTAAAGGTAGCACATGAAGTATTTACTTGGAATGCAAGAAAAATACCATGCAAGATGTAGGTATGGTGGACACAAATGGCATAGGTTTGGGTCAAGGTTTGGATGTACGAGAAGCATTCCCTCTCAGTACGTGTCTTTGGCTAGCAAGGTTAATTATCAAGCATAAGAGTTGAGGGGAACAAACAAATATACATGTGATAGAACAATCATGCATCTTACTTATAAGCACAAACAGTTTTAACTTAATACTAAGCTAAGAACTGATAAGAAAGATAATAGTATCTTCTACTTCCTCTATTCATCTAAAACTCAAAGTGTTGTTGCTATTGGCCAATAATGCCAAGTTTGCCAAAACCAAATAGATTAACTCAATGCTCCCAAAGTGGCACCAAATACTAAAATCAAGATCAATCATATAATAGAAATTGCAACTAAAATAAGGTGTGCAATATGTAAATGATAACACTTCTCATTAATATTCCATAAAGATCAACTTACACCAAGGGATACATAGACAAACTAAAGGAGTAGATACTCATTAATCGTGAACTCCATATGATAACTTCCCTACTTATGATATGACACTACTTGATAGTAAAAAGTAAAAGGTAATGATAATGTGATACCGCGGCACCCCCCCAAGCCTGGAACAAACCAAGGGGATGCCAATACCGATGATGGATTACTCCTTGGCGATGGTGGTGATAAGCTCCTTCGTCTTCAGTTTCTCAGCTTGACAATTCTGCACTAAGATTCGAAGAGATTCATTGTTATCCGAGGTTGGCGATGACGACCTTGTGACGCGAATCGAGTGGTATTCAATCATTCTTCGGAGACGGCAATTCTCCTCCTGGAGTATCTCCACTTCTCTTCTTAGAGCCCGATATTGACACAAAACTCATCAGTGATCCGTAGAACTTCTTCCATCATGGGGAAAGAGTCGAGGCTAAGAGCGGGTGGTAGAGGTCCCTACAAGTTAATGAGAAAAAGAGCGTTGAGTGTCAACATCCCACCAAGATTTGCTTGCTCCCTCCAACTCGCGCTCTTGTCTTGATGGCACCTCCTTCGCTTCTTCCTCCGAAAGCCCTTGCCCTTGTTGTTGGAGCCCATGGTGCTTCTAGATCAAAACATCCCGGTGTAAACAGCTCGTAAACAAACACATCGAGAAAACGATATACTCTGACTCCAGGTCCTGGGGATTTTATAATAGAAATTTCCATAACAAACGGAGTACCCGCATCGAATCCGGTAGCCCAGCGAGCTTACGAGGCGCTGCACCATATCGGCGCGCCCGGGCCGGGCCCGCGCCGCCCGTGGTTTCCGCCTCGTGCGTCTTTTCCACTCTGTACTCGTAATTTTCATATTTTCCAAAAACAACAAAAATAATGTTCGGAAAGTAAATCGCGAACTTTTGCTACTAAAACTTTTACCTATTCAAAGTCGAACACTGCAGAACTGTCAATTTGACCTTGATGAAAGCCTCCGGTGTTTCCACCTGAATAATATCAACATCAACATTATAAGAATCACCCGAAATATATAATGTTGAGTCTTTGTCCATTCACTACTCTGCGTGGCATTGCCTTTGAGAGAGCTAATTTTAATTGCTCCCGAACGTATACACCTCCTCAACAACATATGGTCCTTCCCATTTCGAGTGTAATTTCCCTGCAAAGAATCTCAGACGAGACCGATACAATAGGACTTTATCCCCAATATTAAACTCTCTTTTGATGATGATCCTCCTATCATGCCATTTTTAACTTTTTCTTTAAAGAGTTTAGCATTTTCATAAGCTTCACTTCTCCATTCATCTAGAGAACTTAATTAAATAACCTCTTATCACCCATAGTTTGGGATCTTATTTAATTCTCTACTCAAATTGATAGAAAGCTTGTGTTCTAGTTCTAAAGGTAAATGACAAGCTTTTCCATAAACCATTTATAAGGTGACATTCCCATGGGGTTTTTATGAGCAGTTCTATAGCCCATAGCGCGTCTTTCAATTTACTAGCCCAATTTTCTAGATTTATTAACAGCTTTTCCCAAAATAGATTTAATTTCTTTATTTGATAATTCTACTTGACCACTTTGAGGGTGATAAGCGGATGCAATTCTATGATTAATACCATACTAGGTGAAATAATCTAAAACCTTCATGAATAAAATGAGAACCTCCATCACTATAATATATCTAGGTACTCCAAATCTAGGAAAAATAATATCTAAAAGCATTTTAAAGAGGTCTCACCATCAACACTTTTATGTATTGCTTCCACCCATTTAGTAACATAATCACCAACGAAGTGTATGAGTGTTACCTTTTGAAGAGGGAAAAGGTCCCATGAAGTCAAATCCTCAACAATCAATCGAATGGCTCAATAACAAGAGTATAATTCATAGGCATTCCATTATTGCGTCCGGAGATATTACCAACCCTTTGACATTCATCAAGATAAAATAAACTTCCTTGCATCTTTGAAGAGAGTTGGCCAATAAAAACCCGATCAGAGAACCTTTCATGCGGTTCTATCGTGATGTCCTCCATAAGCACTATCATGACATTTACTCAATATCTCTTGTTGTCCATTCGGGAACACACCTTCGCATAATACCATCCACTCCTTCTTTTATATAAGTGCGGGTCATCCTAAATAATGCCTCAAGTCATAAAAGAATTTCCTCCTCTATTGAACTGAAAAGGTTGGAGGCAAAGTACTTGAAACAATAAAGTTAGCAATCAGCATACCAAGGACTATCTCACGAGCTCACCTTTTTACAGCCAATTGCTCATTTGGAAAACTATCATTAACAGAAAGTGATCATAAGCAATATTTTCCAATCGAGACAAATTATCAGAACAGGATTATCAAGACCTTTCCTATCTACAATATGTAACTCAAATTCCTGCAAAAGAAGTACCCATCTAATAAGCCTCAGCTTCTTAGCATCTTTCTTTGTCATAAGGTATCTAATTGCAACATGATCAATATGAATTGTAACTTTGAATCAACAATGTAAGATCTAAATTTATCACAAGTAAAGACTACAAACTAACAATTCTTTTTCAAAAGAGTAGCATAAATTCTTTGAGCAGCATCAAGAGTCTTTCTAGCATAATGAATAACATTTAATTTTTTTATCTACCCGCTGTCCAAGAACAGCGCCTACAGGAAAATCACTAGCATCACACATAATTTCAAAAGGTAAATTCCAATCGGGAGGTTCAACTATAGGAGCAGTTGAAGGCTTTCTTTAGAGTTTCAAAAGTTTCCTTACAATCATCATCAAAAACAAAAGGTACATCTTTTTGAAGAAGATTAGTAAGAGGCTGTGAAATCTTGGAGAAATCTTTAATAAATCTCCTATAAAACCCAGCATGACCAAGAACACTACGAATACCTTTAACATCCTTGATAGGGCATCTTCTCAATAGCTTCAACTTTAGCTCTATCAACTCAATACCTCTCTCGCAAATTTTATGTCCCAATACAATTCCTTCATTAACCATAAAGTGGCATTTCTCCCAATTAAGAACAAGGTTAGTTTCTTCTCATCTCTGCAAAACTTTTCGCAAGCAACTATCAAATGAATTCCCATGACGTAAAAATCATCCATGAATACTTCCACAATACTCTCTCACAAAAGCCATGAAAAATAGCAAGACATGCATCTTTGAAAAGTAACAGCATGAGCATTACATAAACCAAAAGGCATACGCCTATAAGCATAAGTTCCATAGGGACAAGTAAAGGTGGTTTTCTCTTGATCTTTAGCTTTAACACAGCAATTTGTGAAAACCCAGAATAACCATCAAGAAAACAAAAATGAGTATTTTTAGATAACCTTTCTAGCATTTGATCAATAAATGGTAAAGGGTAATGATCTTTCTTAGTAACTTTATTAACTTTTCTAAAATCAATGCACATTCTATACTCTACAACTACTCTTTGAGGAATGAGCTCATCATTATCATTGGGCACAACAGTTATACCTCCTTTCTTGGGAACGCAGTGCACACAAGACTAACCCATCTACTATCAGCAATAGGATATAATAATACTAGCTTTAAGAAGTCTTAATACCTCATTCCTTTACCACTTCCTTCCTTCATCTTCTGGATTAGACGACGTTGATGTTCAACAACAAGCTTTGCATCATCTTCCATATTAATAGCTAGCATGTTGGCAAATAGATGGAGAAATTTTCCAAATCATCAAGAGTATAGCCAATAGCGCTTCTGTTTCTTCAATATTTGCAATAATCTTTCTTCTTCATACTCTGTAAGTTTAGAACTAATAATAACATGATATATTTTCTTATCATCGATATGAGCATATTTAAGATTATCAGGTAAAGGCTTTAAATCAAAAACAGGATCTTCCTTTGGTGGCGGTGTTGTACCCAAATCTTCCACCGGTAAATCATGCTTGAGAATAGGTCGGCGAAGAAAAATTTCCTCAAGCTCATCTCTTTCTTTCCTAAAAATTTCACTCTCTCTATCCTAATGTTGTCGTTAAAGGATTATTAGGAACAAGAACAATAGATGCACACCGCCTCCATTTTAAAATCATTACTAGGTAAATCAACTTATAAGGAGTTTTCGGTAAATCTAGAGAAGCTAAACTCATAGACCACCAGCAAATTTAGTCAAGATTTTCTTCTTGCAATCTATAATAGCTCCACAAGTATTTAGAAAGGTCTACCAAAAATAATAGGACAATAATCACTAGCAACAGAACCAAGTACCAAAAGTCAGCAGGATATTTAATCTTACTACATAGAACTTCCACATCTCGCAATACCAATCGGTGAAATAGTTTCTCTATTAGCAAGCTGATAACCCCATCAATATCTTCAAGTTCACAAGAATCACTTTCGTGCATAATCTCCGTGAAAGCTCATAAGGAATAGCACTTACACTTGCACCAATATCACATAAACCATAATAGCAATGATCAACAATAAGATAGCATAGGAACACTAGCTTGTTTGGGTTTATTAGAATGTGAAACAATATGAAGCATCTTCACATAAAATAATATGACCATCCTCTACATTTTCGGCCACAAGATCTTTAACAATTGCAACAGCGTGTTCAACTTTTATTTGTTCTTCAAGTTTCTAGGTTTCTTTTCACTTTTATGAACCGCACCATTTATAACAAAGTACCTCTTTCATTTTAGCAAGAAAAGGAGTTTTTTCAATATAAGCTTCGGGAATAACATGATCAGCTACTTATAATTACAACACACTTATTATTAGATGAATCAATTTTATCTTAAAATGGTTCATGATACTTATCAAAATTCTTCTTAGGGAATTCATAATGAGAGGTAGCTTTATAAAGATTTGCAAGAACTTGAGAATCAAGACCATATGTAGCACTAATATTACGAAATTTATCAGGATCCATAAAAGCTTCAATGCATTTATAATCATAAATTATACCCGATTCTTTGTCGCTCTCCCATCCTTCAGTATTCTCCTTGATCCGATCAAGAAGGTCCCTTTAAACTCTTCTTTGTTGCGTGTAAATGATCCAAAACAAGAAGTATCCAGTAAGGTCTTGTCTTGAAAAGAATGTCTTGCATATTACCAGGAAGCCCATGAATGGGGCATTTGAGCATTAAAGACTTCAATCTTCCCCAAGCTTGGGCAATACTCTCTCCATCATAAGGCCATAAATTATATATGGGGTTCCGATCTTTGTGAATTTCACTTGAGGATAAAATTTAGAATAGAATAAAGGCATAATGTCCTACCAAGAGAATCACCATTCTTCAACAATTTATACCAATGCGTCGCTTTACCAGACAGCGACATAGAGAATAGCTTCTTCCTAACTTCATTCATAGCAATACCCGCACACTTGAATAACCCGCATAATTCATGCAAAAACAAAAAATGATCACCAGATGGACAGCTCCATCCCCTTCATAGCGGTTATCCATAACATGTTCAATAATTTCTAGGTATTTTATATGGTATTTCCTCACCTGCGCCTCATCCACTACCGTTGTAAGAGTAGTAGATTTCCCAAATAGAAATTGAAGAGAAGATCTCTCCCTAATGACTTATATAGCAGCAGGCTAAAATAAAATCAGCACAAACAAGAAAAGTTTTCCTTACCAATTCCACTTACCACGAAGCTTCACCACTGCAAGAATCCATACGTAAAATAGTCTGATGACCCACAAGTATAGGGGGTGCATCGTAGTATCTTCGATAAGTAAGAATGTCGATCCCAACGAGGATAAGGTGTTGACAAGCAGTCGATGAAGGTTTCACCGTAAATGCTCAAGGACAAGTATTCGTGGGGTTTTGATGTAACTGATGAAATAAGTACGAGTAAGTAAAATGCGAGAAATAATTGCAGCTAGTGGCCCAATCCTTTTTAGCACAAAGGACAAGCTTCTATTTGTTTACTTATAATGACCAAACGTTTTCGAGACACACGGGATTTTAGTCTAGTGCTTTCGCTACATACAACCGATTAATCTTCATTGTTTTGATAAGTGTTGTGTGGGTGAACCTATGCTAATGTACCGCCCTTCCTAGGACTAATACATACTTGTGATTATACCCTTGCAAGCATCCGCAACTACAAGAAAGTAATTAAGATAAATTTAACCACAACCTTAAACTCTGAGATCCTGCGATCCCTCCTGCATCGATATACCAACGGGGGTTTAGGTTTCTGCGGCAACCCCGCAATTGGCAACGAGTACAAGATGCATTCCCCAGGCCCATAAATGGTGAAGTGTCGTGTAGTCGACGTTCACACGACACAACTAGAAGAATAACACCACAACTTAAATATCATAACATTGAATATTACTCAACCATAGTTCACTACTAACATTTAGACTTCACCCATGTCCTCAAGAACTAAACGAACTACTCACGACATCATATGGAACATGATCAGAGGTGATATGATGATGAATAAAAAACCTGAACATAAACTTGGTTCAATGGTTTCACTAATAGCATCAACAACAAGTATGAATAGATACCGGGAGTTTTTCCTATCAAACAATCAAGATCAAACCCAAATTGCTAAGGCGGTGACGAGGTGCTGTGGAGGAGATGGCGGTGATGATGGTGGAGATGATGATGATGGTGATGGAGATGATGTCCAAATTTCGATGATCTGTGACGATGGCTGCCGATTTCCGCCTCCGTAGAATTTCCGCGGATTCCCTCGCCCACGCAGGTTCTTCCTCTCGGTGTCCTCCCCGCCGGGCCGGGCAGAGGCGGGTCAGAATCCTTCGTGAGGAACCTCTGTGGCTTAGGTCTTCGGGGCGACGTTTGCGAAGAAAAGGAGGCGAAAGGGTCGCTGGCCTCCACACCACACAGGCGCGCGCGTGGCTCGTCGCGCCGCCTCTAGGGTGTGGGCCCACCCGGCTCCTCCCGGCTCCTCCTTCTGGCTTCCTTCGTCATCTTGAAAAATAGGATTTTTGGTATAATTTCCTTCCACAGTTGATCTTCCGAAATATTGCGTTCTGACGGTGCTTTTTCCAACAGAATCCTGGCTCCGGTGTTCGATCCTCCAATAATGATGAAACATGCAAAAATAGATGAAATAGCATAAGTATTGTGTCCCAATATGAAATATATCGATGAATAATAGCAAATTATGATATAAAATAGTGATGCAATTTGGACGTATCAACGCCATCGTCTACAACCGCACTGCGAAGCTGCCGATCCAGCCCTCCTCAGATCCATCGCTGATGAAGTACACCAAGACGGCGGCGGTGCCAAGAGTGGTAAGGTCAGCAGATCCATCCCTCCTCCTCCATGTCCGATACTTGCGATGGCGTATGACCACCCCTTAGCCGCCCGTCGTCCCGGCCCTTCTTGCCTACCGTGTTCGACGCCGCAAATTGGGATAAATTATGATAAATTTGTATTTTTTCAATTTCAAATTGGGATAAAATTGTTCGAACTACTACCTCCATCTCAAAAAAGCTTCTCCACTTTCTGTGTCCATGTACATCCATATGTATGATTTGAATTCTATCCCAACTTGATTGGGAAGATTGATATGTATTTAATCCGAGAGGCTGGTACATGCTTTCACTTTTGGGATCCCTTCACTTTTATAAGATGTTCATGCATGCTAAAATTATCGCGTGCATTCCTGAGCACAACTAGGAAATTGTACGCCAAAATATAGTGGTTAGAGCCACACCAAAATACAGCGGTTAGAGCCATCTACTGAATAACGATTCTATACTATCTAAATCATCTACCACAACCACATAACTGCTAGGACAGGGATGACACCTAATAAAATTGCCTAGATGAATCTACTTTTCTCTTCTCCCATCACTTGAAGTTCATGTTCTAGCTTTTCTACCACTTGATCAAATACGGCAAGATCTGCCTCAACTTCTCCTTGTGAATAAGCTCTCCGAATTCTTATTTTCTTCTTCCGTCGCACGCTCCAACCTCGAATATCATCAGTTTTACGGCCAATTCATCACCTAAATTGGCCGCCTTCTCCTCCAAATCTGGCTACACCACTGGGCTGATTCATCTTGGTATGCAATACCATGGATCATGGGCTTGCCCGGCAAACCGTAACAATAATGGAAAGAACAACGAAATCACTCCACAGCCATGACAAGACTTCTCAAATTCAACGTAGCATGAGCAGAAGCTGATATCCGCACTACGAGGTAGGAGAAGTAACGGGCCACGACATGATCGAATCGCCACCCTCGCCGGTGTACCCGCTACGGCCATACATTGAGGACTATTTCACACTCAAACTCCAATAAATTACGGAAACCGAATCGATTAGGGGGGCGGGGAGGCAGAAGCGGAGGTCTTACCAAGCTATACCACCAATTGGTGCGCGAACAAATCACTGGCTGCCGTGGCTATGACTTGCGGCGACTTTCCGTTGTACAATGCGCGCGGACGAAACAAGTGCTGGAGCCGTGGTTGACGTGCAGCGCTGCAGTCCGTCTGACGCCGCTGGGGGAAAGAGCCGGCGGCGCGACGAGGCGCCAGCGATGGCTGCTCCATTCGAGGGTTGGAAACGAGCCGCCATTGGTTCTCCGATGACTAATGAGATACACAACACTAGGTTCCAGCTATGTTTAGCATAAGATTCACTTTAGATTAAGCTTTGAAAATAGTCACCTGCTGGGTCTAGCTTAAGAAAAATTAATTAGCGAACTTGTTACTTCTCTCTAACTAAAAGCAGGGATATATGCCTTTTCACTAAGGGCGTACCCAAAGGGTCATTGGCCGAGGTGGCCCCAGGCTGTGGAGCGTTTCATGATTTTCTCTAGTCAGTTTAGACGACCCACGGCTATCGGGGTCATGAGGCCCCATGGGGGAGCTGGCAGAATATACGATTTTCTAAATAAATGTACTCCAACCCACGGTCATCGTTTCTGTTGAAAATGCACAAAGCTACAATATATGTCTTTTGCCGAAAAATACACGATCCCATCAAGCCATTGGCTTCAAGTAGCCTCTATAGAGCGTCTCATTTATCATCAAAAGACTGCTGTGATACAACTGGGCGAAATAAACGGCTCCACACGTCGATAGATGGATGGAGTTCGACGTGTCTCCCCGACCCTACTGCCGCACGAGAGGTCAGTGCAGGAATCGCCTGTAGTCCCACCCGTCATACTAATGGTCAAGGCCTCTCGACTGACACACGATCGTCTCGCACTTCAGAGTGTTTCCAACCAGAGGGAGGAGAAAACTCGAGGAAAAGTTAAGCCATTTAAAACTGAAAGACAACTATTACACGGCGGCACGAAAATAAATCCCTTTAAATCTATTGCAAGTTAATTCACAAACTATGGAGGAGCAAGGAAGAAGGAGCACCAGGGTATTGCCCGCCATGGGTGGGTGAAGCCAAAGGAGGGCTATCTGAAGCTAAACGAATCATTTGATCCGGACAAGGGTACATGGGCAACAGGCTCAATTATCAGAGATGAGCAAGGCTTCTTCGTGGCTGGCTGCAACTACATCTTTCCTTTTGTCAAATATGTGTAAGCATTTGCTCTACGGGATTAGGGCCGGCTCATAGGACGGGGTAACCGAGGGCGACCGCCCCGGGCCCCTAGCAGGAAAGGGCCCCGGCCCAGGTAGTAGTCCAATGCTAATTCTAGGATATTTGTGATTATGTTCAGGAATAGAAAAAAGTAAGATGGCCAAGCCCACCACGCAGATTAGCAATCATGGACCAAAACAATGGATCGTGTAAAAAGTTTAATCGATCGCTAGCTTTTCTCCTCTGTACTCGCAGTAGATCAGGGTTTATGTAGTTTGGGCCACGGCCCATTAGCTCAGGTACGTTTTTTTTATTTTTTCTTCTCTTTCTCTGTTTTTCTGTTATTAATATTTTCTTTTTTAAAATCTAATAATTTTTATGAAATTATTTTTCAAGATTTTTTTCAAAATATGAACATTTTTAAATTCAACAGTTTTAAAATTTGAACGATTTTATATTTTAAATATTTTACAAAATTTGAACATTTTTCACGTTTGAACGGTTTTTTAATTTGAACGGTTTTTAAAATTGAACATTTTTCATGTTTGAACAATTTTCAAGTTTGAACGATTTTTAAATTTAAAAGGTTTTTAAATTTGAAAAAATTTCACATTTGAACGATTTTTATATTTGAACGGTTTTTTATATTTGAACATTTTTTAATTTAATTTTTTAAAATATTTCTATTTTTCGAATCTGAAAAATAAAATTAAAAAAGGAAACAGAAAAAACGAAAGAAAAACGAAAACAGAAAACAGAAAAAGAAAACAGGAAAAAAAGAAACAGAAAAAAAGAAACAAAAAAGAAAAAAAATCGAAAAAGGAGGCAGCCCGCACCTAACTGGGCCGGCCCGTACCGCGCGCGGGGTGTGTGGCGCGCGGTACGCGCCGACCTGATCGGTGTATAGGGTTTACCCCAATACAATGGATCGTGTAGTGCCAAAATTTCTAATTGAGCGATATCTTCTCTGTACTCGCAGTCTTCACTCGTCTCCTTCCCAAAATTTTCTAGTCCTAGATAACAACGCCACCAGTTCCATTCCTTCAATTTTCAAGGTCACCGCAAGCCATTAACTGAGACCAACAACGTTGTATCATTCCACCAATCTCTCTTTTTCCAAGGCATCAGAGATCTTCTTTCTCCTAATCTATTTCTTCATTTTGATTCATCGCTAGTAAAATAGGATGGCTCCCTGGCTCTCAGCCTCTCACATCTCCTGTTCTGCTCCCCTTGCTCTTTCGTAGATCTGTTCTTCAAGGCTTCACTGGATCTATAAAAGATTGCTGAGAAGATTAGGATTAGAGAAGGGGACCGGGAAATGAGCGAGCGATCTATTTATTTGTTGAATGTTCCTACCTGCAGATGAAGGACGGTACATCGACAATTCTACATGAAGTTATTTTCCCATATTCAGGTCCTTTTGTTCCCTGTATTTAGTGGTTTTTACATATTGTTTGGTGGCATATCTTCCCGAAAAACATAAGTTCTCAAACATTAACATCATATCTCAAGGTAACACAAAAGCATTAACTATCAATTAGTTTTGACAAGGTTAATTGCTTTGTATATATGAATTGATGGTATCTTCCTGCCACCTAGAAGATCGGTCTTTTGCAAAACAATATTCTTTTCTTAGAAATGATTTGTAGTTCTTCGACTGTTACAAATAAATAATTTGTGGTGTGAATTTTATAGTTCAAAGAGCATTAATATATTATATTTAATAGGTTACTTTTGAAATAAAGTACATTCGGATTTTTTTTCAACAAGGGCCCTTTTTCTTGTCTTGCCCCGGGGCCCTGAATATGTATGGACCGGCCCTGCTGGCCAGGGTGTCTTTGGATGAGGCCATGTGGTGCAACAAGGTGACCGTGCATTCTCTCTGTTTAGAGGTCATTCAGGTGATGGGAAATGGAGGTAATACATTCGGTCCTACTGCAACTATTTTTGAATATTTCATCATCTTTTGCATGGAGTTCATCGAGGTGATTTTCGAGCATTGCCCTAGGGAGGCTAACATCGTGGCTGATCTGTTAGCTAGTAAAGTAGATGGCCCTCTTCCAACTATTTAGAAAGTGGATCCTCCGGATTTTCTAGTTGATGTAATTTCGAACAATGTATCTGTCTTTCTTAGTTTAATATAATTATCCATGATGGCTATCCTTCAAAAAATTGATTTGTGTTCATCTAGACATTGTGGATTCTACATTGCCCAATTTAGACATTGCCAACGTATGCATGTCTAATATATGCACTGCTGAAATTAGAAAATGCATTGATTTTGCATGCATGATCTATAGTACTTGTGCATTAACCAAATTGGACCATGGATCTATGCATTGTTATTGTGCTGCATTTGTTCTAGTACTTGTACTATATTTGTGCAATGGCATGATCTACTTGTGCGCTGTACATTGCATTGGCATGATCTAGTTCTACATTGCGTGTGATCCCTTGATTATTATACACATGTTTTAACCTGTATGCTATTATAATGTTAGCTATCTAAGTTCAGTACTTATGTGTGCTATGTAAGTGTGATAAGCTTGGTGATGGTAAACGCATCACATATTTGCACATAACCCATCACCTTAATTTCCCCTGATTATTATACACATATTTTAACCAGTTATTATTGAAGTTGTACTAACTTACTATACAAGTTTTTAGCATTGAAACAATATGTGTAAGTTATCTATGATCGAGCCATACAACTCCAAGTCATCCATAACCGCGGACATGGCTTTTCAAAAATATTTAACCCCGCAGGGGTGCCCAAATGTGCCCACACGCACGATCAACTCCAAAGTCAATGGCAAAAAGGTGGAGCATCACGACTCGCACTCTCCTTCACGACAAGAATGCCCAGAAAGCCACATAACTAAGTTAAAACCGTATCAAAGTTCGGCCAAATCTCCGAGACGGACCTAGCTGTTTGAGTCTACGACTAAGTTAGTTCCTAGGAGATGCACATTTGGGAGATGACCAACGACCTCACTCTTTCGGATACCGCTTAACATCGTATCCCACCTATACGTGCGCACAAGGACAAGGGATACAAGCCGTACATGGCTTCCCCAAAAGTAACAAAACAAGCTTGCACGCACGCATCAAAAAGGAAACGTTACAATCTAGTTGTGGCCACTGGACAAAGCTGTAGATTCCGGCAGTGGTCGAGGGGAGACCCATAGGCATACCCACGTGTGGTTAGAGCGCTCAGTCTCGAAACAGATAACAAGAACTTGAGTCCTAAGCTTTAAAGAAACACAAGTGAGCCGTCACAAAAAACAACTGACCCACTGATGCCTCCGCTTAACAATTATTAACAACTAAAGTAATCATGATACCTCCAACTGATATATCCATAAACCATGTGCCATGATCCCCAACGGATAACCCAATATGATAACGATGACGATCGTGATATCAAGATGAAACAATGGTACTAAGCATGCACTACGACTCGCAAGACAGACCCGATAAACCAAACAACGGATGTAGGAGGGTGCTGGAGGCAATATGGGCTGCTTGAGGTAACAAGTGGATATGCCACGTAACAAGAACACAACTTAACGCTAGCAGAAGAGAGAAAGCAAAGTAAATAGGTAGAACACTCCTGCAGAGACAGGAGTATGGAAATGCTTGCATGTTAAAGATTGTCGAAGAACAACCGAAGAACTTGTCGTAGCTCGTATCAACTCAACGTTCTATCCGTGAAGAAGCAAAGCGCTACAACAAACAATGATGCACAACTTACTACTACAGCAAAGAATTGGCATGATCATGATATGTATGGCATGGCAACAATGATGCAATGCAACTTAACCAAATTAAGCGGAATCGGAATCCTGACTATTAAATATTAGGTTCAAGTTATTTATCTGCCCTGCAAATTAAATGTTGTTAAGCATGGCTTGGCAGGGGTGAGCTATGCAAAATTAAATGGAACCGGGATAAGATAACAATCCCGCACAATTCCATATTTAGTTATTAGGTGGATCGCTATTACCTGAAAAACCACAAGATATGCGATGCAATGCGACATGGCATGATTAGTGCAACAAGATAGATGCCATTTAGGAAATAGGGCCCATGGTCGAGGTCTCACATCTCGGATCTGGTTCGATGGCGGTGGTCTTCGGGTTCCGACTTTGGCCGTGGATGGCGAACTTGAATTGGCACCGAACAAAAATAATCGCGGTGAAAGCACTTGCGACGAGGAAGAGCTTGAGGTTTTCACACAACACCATCTTCACCTCAACATGCAACAACATGCAACTATTGTTATGTCCTCTAAACTGATCAATTAGTGGCGGAGCTAGCAGGGTGGAAGAGTGAGGCGAGCCCACACTAAGATTTGGTACAACCCATATGTGAAATATACAAAGGATAAAAAAGAAAAAGAAAGCCAAACCCAGATTATTTCTGTCCAAACCTAGCAAAATGGGCTAGGTCTGCCACTGGATCCGATTTAGTACCAAGAATGAAGTTAACAATATGTATCTATAAAAATCTCACAATCAATCATAACATAAAATTATACATAACAATTCATCTCATAACAATATGCCACTGATGGGTCCCATGCCACCCCTGAACAACCTAGGCATGGGGCGCACCCCGGGGACCATGACCTCGTCACATATATCAATATTTTATACACTTCACATATTGAATGAGTAGAGTTGCTAGTTTGCTTGAATAACATTTTCAGGCTCCCTATTAACATATACACAAGGAGAACATGGCAACACATTCAGAGAAACTATGGCGTGAGCTTGAGAAAGTCACCACCAAGAGCTTATATGAATTCTTTGATTGGAATGAACTACTGAGACAAGTTAATGATTAGGTGAATTTATATACACTTCTGTTCACTACTATCACAAAAGAGGTTGAACTACTAGTTACCTCTAGATGATGATCTACACAAACCAAAGTTCAATATGACAAAGGTACCCATGATCCAAATTGATGGCATTGATCAGAATAATGTAGAGTTTGGAGGCAGACAAGATTAACAAGATAAATGCCTCGATCGCCAAACGTTGTATGGGTAGCTCTAGAATTCATCGATGATATTGCTGCACCATGGCACATAATATGGACGTGTATAACACATGCAGAGGGTCACATTGGGCATTAAATCAAGTCGAGTCTCTATCAAAGCAAATGGTACAACATTTGAAGACCCAAGTCAACAAGTAATGTGGGGCACACACCACTGATTTCCTGCGAGTTTGTTGCTGTGTGAGGCTCCCAGAATCAGAACTCAGCATCATGTTCTTCCTCCTTCATGCATAATTTTATTACTCGTTTTACACCTACGGCGGGAGAACTGTTCATACTCCACTTCCCCTCGCTTTAGCCACAACTTTGGGCAATTCGATTTTAGTATAGTTAGCCAAGTACAACCAGAATCTTGTTTGAAAGTTTAATTCCTCCATTGCTCTTGTAAACTTGGCTTGTGAGATGGTAAACTCACTTTGTGTTTTACAACAACGGCCCGTTGAGTTGGCAACCACTTCATGCTTCCAACTCCGAGGTGCATGGTTTTGTGGATTAGGAACTTAGGGTATCTCCAATGCGGTGATCCATTATGCGCCCGCGCGTCCGGATGGGTTGAAACATACAAAAATCCGGCCCAGCGCGCGGATCCATCCCTAAAACAGATGGTCACGGCGTTCGAGACGACCCAAAGTCGGCCCAAATCTGGGCCGCGTTTGCGTGGCCGCGGACACGGAGCGCTGCCCTCTTGCGTCCTCCCCTTGTCGTCCCCTGGCCCGCATGTCTGCCTCCCAAAACACACCCACTCCACTCCACTCCCAAAATCTAGAGATGGCCGACGAAGCTCCTGCCGCCGCCACCGCCACCATCGGAGATGAGACCTAGCTCGCGGCCGTTGTCGCTGCTCCCGTGGAGGCGGCTCCTGTCCCCGGACGTCCGGTGGTCCCGGGAGACCAAAGCCGCAACGAAGAAGGCGGTCTTCGAGCTCATCGGCGAGCAGCAGGCTGCTGGAGAGCAAGAATCTGCCGGACTGGGCGTTGCAGCGAACGAGCAATCCAAGAAGGAGGTCAGCCACGTGCAGGAGTGGCAGAGGGCGCGGGAGTGCCTCCTCCCAACCCAAACGCAGCGGCGACGCCATGCAAGAGCATGCCATGCTCTTACGGCCACGTTAGCCGCTCGTCGCACATGATCGCCCAAAGTGCCGCACGGCTCCTGCCGGGGAGCTCGCCTCTTCCGTGACCCGGCCCCCTTCCTCCAAGGTCAACAGCCCCGCCGACCGCCCCCATTTGGGTACACGCCGCACGCAGGAATTGGTGGACCTGGCGGCGGTACATGTACCCGTCATGGGATGGGTCACCGGAGGTGGGCGAGTCTATGACGGGGTCGTCGCCTTCATCCATTGACCTCAACCATGCGCCGGCGAACTCCAAAGGCCCCAAGCACCTGGGAGCAGCAGCGACGACCTAAGTACCGCAGAACCTCGGCCGACGATTTGCCTGGCCGAGCACGCGCCGCCATCTAAGTGTGCATCATCCACCGTGCAGCCCCTCCGTCTTACCCGCCGACAATGCCGACCACCGTGCCATATCCTTCGACCGAGAGCAGGCTCCCCCGCCACCTCCCATTGACATAGAGGAGGACACCACTAGCCATCCCGGCACCATGAACATCGACCAGGAGCCGTTGTTCGGTGAGGAGCTCACACAAGCCGCAACTGCACAAGCTCGAGCTCGCCGGGTAGTTAGCAAAAGAACCAGCAACTACACGACGCAGGAGGACAAAATGCTCGTCGATGCATGGTTGACCATTGGGCAAGATCCATTGACAGGTGCCGAGCAGAAGGGGACCGCATTCTGACGGCGGATCCATGAATACTTCCATGAACATCACCGGTATGGACAGGAGGCATTTGACAGCAACCGCAACGAGTGATCCCTCCAAAAGAGTTGGGGAGAAATTCAAACGGAATGCAACAAGTTCCAGACGGTGTATGATCACGTGAAGCGGATGCCCGGTAGCGGCAGGGGCATGAAGGACTTGGTATGGTTCTTAACCTCAACTTGGTCATTTGATGTTTGCACATATGTTTGTCATTGTTGTCTCGCTTTGTTCTAGGTGTGGCAAGCTTTGGAATTTCTTCAAAAATAACAATGAAGGAAAGACCTTTGGCTTCCCTCATTGTTGGAAGGAACTCCATGTTACCCCCAAGTTCCAGGAGGGGTACGAGGGGTACATGGCGACCTTGACTGGCAAAAAGACCACCAAAGATCCCACGGTCATTGACCTTGATGGTGGCCAGCCTTGTGGTAGCTCCGCTTCTCGTGCAAGCCGTCCACGAGGCCACAAGTCAACCAAGGCCGACATGAAGCGTGATGCTTCGGCCATGCAATTGTTCGGCACCTTGAAGGAGATGTATGCTGAGAAAGAGGTGTCCACGGACAAGAGGGATGAGAGGAGGCGCCGGGAGAAGGAAGAGGACAGGAAGAACTACTTCGATGTCCAAAAGAGGAAGCTTGAGATTGAAGAGGTGAAGGCCAAGACGAAGAGAAATTGAGCTCAAAGAGAGAGAAATTGAGCTCATAGCAATGGCAAGGGCCAAAGAGGTGGAGTTGAAGTAGAAGGAAGTTGAACTGAAACGGCAAGCCGAGGACAACATGATCATGAACGACGACTTGACCACCATGAATGAGGCGAAGAGAGCTTGGTTCGAGAAGAGGCGGAAGGAGATCCTAGCGCAAAATTTGAGTTGATAATCTCAATTTGTAACTTTTTTATTTGTTCAAACTATGGCATATTTCGTTTATTGATCATGCTACATTTTATTTGATATTATTCTATATTTGTTATATATTATTTTATATTTTTTAGATATTATTTATAAGTATGTGTGGGTAAATGGTCTATTTCCAAAAAATATGCCAAATGTGCAAATGGGTGGCCGCTGCGTTGGGCAAACGAACACGCGGACGCGGGACACGGGACGCTGTTCACGTATCCGCGCGGCCATCCAAACGGTTCAAAACGGAAGGGCTCAGCGTGTCCATTTAGATCGGTGCGTTGGATATGCCCTTAAAGTGTGGCTGAACATATACTTGTTGCTTGTCACCGCATACGGAGTGGTTGGCTTCTGCTCGTCGCGTTGCACTAGTTACCTTTACCCGACAATATTGTTGGTTGAGATCGAAGATTTCCTACATACCCTTCAAATGGCGTTCATTATTCCCTTCGTCAAGGAGATTCTCCTTAAAGATCGGGCAGCCCCGCATTAATATTCAGAGCAAATTCCATTTTTTACCCCTTAATTTGTCATTTGTGACAGTAATTAACCCATTTAGTAGAAATTCTTCCAGTTTACCCCATTTAATGGGTGCCACCCAACTCTTACCCCATTTAGCGAAACTTGTGCCAATTCTTACCACATTTAAACTTAAGCATAGTTCTACCGTCTATTTATGAAAAATGCCAAGACGACTGAAGAGCTCGTTGGCGCCACGTTTGTGTAGACAGTCGCACCATGACATTAGCAGTGTTCTCCCATCCATTAACAAAATAGGTGGACTCCCGAAGGACTCCGAGCGGAAAAGCCAATCTACATGCCACCTCTGAAACTCCTCCCTAACCCTATGCCGGATAGTCTCCACCGCCGGGGTGGCGCCATTGAACACCACGTCATTCCTATGCCTCCAGATACACCAGAAAACAAGGATGACCGCCGTCCACAAGTCCCTGCGCACGGCACTGGGGCAATGAAGCGAGGTCCACCAGTGCACTATCTCAGAGCCCGCGCCAGGCATCCACTCCAACTTGTTTCACCGCGTCATCGCCCAGGCCCAGACCTCACAGGCGACACACGCAACCAAGCAGGAGGTGCTGGAGCGTCTCCTGCTCCTGGCCGCAGAGGGGGCAGGCCGCCGGTCGTGGCAGGCCACGCCTCTGGAGCCTATCCGCCGTCCACCACCTGTTACGGGACACCAGCCAAGCGAAGAACTTGCAGCTGTATGGCGCCCTCGAGCGCCAAATCTCCAAAGCAAACGGCGCCACCATAGTAGCCGCAAAGAAGGCTGCGTAAGCCGACCTCGCGGAGAAATTCCGGTCCGCCGACCACCGCCACATGAAGGAGTCCTCTCGCTCCGGGACCAGGGTGACACCAGCGAGGATGCCCCATAGGTGGAAGAACTCCGCCACCGCTGCAGGACTCAGGTCCGGCCCACAATCGCGCAGCCACTCCCCGGCGAGGCCATCCTTGACCGAGCGAGCCTTGGCCTTCCGGGTCGGAACCAAAGCCACCAAATTGGGTGCATGGTCCGCCACCCTGGCGCCCTGCAGCCAGCGATCCTTCCAGAATAAAGCTCTTGCCCCGTTGCCAACCACCACCGCCGTGGTGGAATCGAAGAGGGCCCGGGCCAGGGGGAACCTTGAGTTCTAACTCCGCCCAAGCCTTGGTCGCGTCCACTCTCTGTAGCCACGCCCAACGGCAACATAGCGCCAGGTTGAGGAACTGAAGGTTGGGAAGTCCCAGACCCCCACCTGATTTAGGAGAGGTCACCTTGTCCCAGGCCACCAGGCAGTGGCCGCCACTCACGTCCGCCCTAGCCTTCCACATGAAGCCCCGACAAATCTTCCTGAGCGCTTGCATCGTCTTGGGGGGGATGTCCAGCGACATCATCGCGTGAACCAGAATGGTGCTGAGGGTGGTCTGCACCAGAATCATCCGCCCCCACGGTTGAGCAACCGGGCAGTCCACAGATGGCACGGCAGATTACGATCAACATCCGCGCCAGACGCCAAGTCAATGACGGGTCCTTCTGTTGAACATCAGACAGAGCACGGTGTTCATGGAATCCATGAGACCATGACAGACCTTGACACTGCGGAACATCCACTGCTATTAGGTCCCTGGTCGGCGTCCCAAGGCTGATTGACAGGCTCTTTTGATTACTGCGAGTAAGAGCAGCTATGTGCTGCGAGCACGGTGTGCAGGTGCGGCAGTGGAGTTTGATACATGCTGAGGAAGAAGACATTGAGCTCGCTCCGCCTCTTGAAATAGGAGGTTGCACGTGGTTCGTTCGCAGCTCAAGTTCATTACTGGTACTGTAACATCAGTACTGTAGATGATCCGTGCCTGCCGCCGGAAGAGGACGGAATGGAGCCAGGTGAGTACTAGGAAGGGAAAAGCTAGGGATAAAATATGTCATGAAAAAACAAACGTGTGAGATGTCGAAAGATATATTGCTATGAATCTCACCAAGTAGAACAGTGTAAAAATTTAAATGGGGTAAGAATTGGCACATGTTTCGCTAAATGGGGTAAATCGGATAACTTTCTACTAAATGGGGTAATTATTGTCGCCCTTAAAGATCGGGCAGCCCCGCATTAATATTCTAACTTGACTTGTTCCTGTGAAATGATGGACAACATTAATTTAGTCCAGGAGCATCAGATTAACACAACTGCCATTTTGTTTGGTTCTGTTGGACTATTCAAACTAAAAACGTGCGCACAAGCTAAAGGAAAAAATGTGCCCCCATTGAACTTGAAAATGACTCAATGCAAAACCTGAACCATCCGTTGCCAAAAGACACTCCAGGTAGACAATATATGTATACCCGCACAGCACCCATCTGTATAGTCAACTATAAATGAGACTGGAATAGTCACACCCCCAATTCATTATGTTTAGAAGCTTCCCTATTAGCCAGATCTGTCCCACAGCTTGAGTTAAACTAACCAGCTACTTCAGGCACGAGGCCAAAATAAAGAAGGTACATGAGCATGACTTCATATGCATCCGTCACTGGCCGGTCACTCACCTTAACTAATTTAATTTGCATCCACCCATGTAAGTATCAGAAGGATTCTGTCGATGGCATATGATGATCAAGTGTGGAGAGGCCGAGTGTGGTTTCCCTTTTTTCTTCGAAAAAATGATGATCAAGAGAAATCGATTTATTTTCTCTACATGCATGCGATGATCAAAATCAAGATAAAAAAATTTGTATTTTGCGCTGATTAATATGGTGATTTTGTGTGCAAGAAAGATCGAAAGAACTAGTTTGAGACAAGTATATTATTAGTCATAGCAGACACGTATGCAGCTTACTGAAGAAACTAAATATTGACCGTCCACGTACAATGCATTCACCCAATCCCAACACAAAGGATCGATCCACTTACTTTAGTATAACACTAGTCTGATTAACAACTTGCAGTAGCGAGTGTTTCTTAAATTGCAACTAAGCTTTAAGCAGGTACAGACAGAGGAGAGCTGAGGGACCCGTCTTCCACAATCTCAACCGCGCGCGAGGGGGAGAATCGATCCATTAGGGCTAGCTAGGCACCACGAAACAGTATTAAATACCACACTCGCTCTCTACCATTTCTATGGTCGTCTACAGAGCACAGGTTCAGAAGCAAACACACAACCTAGCTAGTTCCATCTTGCATAAGCTGCTCGATCGATCACTAGCTAGGGTTAGCTCAGAACTCGATCGGATAGATATGGACGGCGGAGGCGAGAGCACCAAGTATCGCGGCGTGCGGCGTCGCCCGTCTGGCAAGTTCGCGGCGGAGATACGAGACTCTAGCCGGCAGAGCGTCCGCGTCTGGCTCGGCACCTACGACACGGCGGAGGAGGCCGCGCGGGCCTACGACCGCTCCGCCTACGCCATGCGCGGCCACCTCGCCGTGCTCAACTTCCCCGCCGAGGCACGCAACTACGTCCGCGGTGGCTCGTCGTCGTCCAGGCAGCAGGTGATCGAGCTGGAGTGCCTGGATGACGAGGTGCTGCAGGATATGCTCAAAGGAGACGATCCGCACAGATCAGGTGGAAAGAAGAATTAACTATTCCTCCACATAATACTGAATTGCTACTTATGCATGACAAATTCATGCATCATCAGTACTACATCACCTGATCGGCTGATCGTGTATTGATCTGTGCATGCAGAAGCAGACGAGCTTCTGATATATCTTTCCATATATGGATTTCCTTTTTTTCCTCTAGGTGTTCAATCAAAATTGATGTGATGTGAGGTGATCAGCAGGTCCTGTATTAATCAACACGTGCATGATCCTATATATTATCATCTTATGTGATTAGATTGCTTGTTAAATCACAACGACCATTGTCTCTTCCTCCCTAATTATTTCAAGTGTCTCCAAAATATATGTTTTGGTAGTTCATGCATAAGGAGATCTCTAGTGAGCTGCAATTAAGCTCAATCAAATGGTATTCTAGTTGATTGCTCCAAAGTGCAGTGCAAATGAAACAAATAAATATATTGCTCAAAGAAATAAAGATATATGTATGAAATAGTTGGTCTGTTTCGAGACAACGAACATAACATGAAATCAGCCAATGTTAGTCAGGTAAATATTTGTGGACGTTTAAGGCCTTCCCCCAATGCGAGTATCATAGCAGTATCCTAGAAAAATGTTGATGTGGCACTATAACTGATGATGGGAAATATTGATGTTGTATCTTACATAAAAATATATAGTGCTAGCCCAATCCCATGTATGCATGATACCAAAATCATTAAATCCAGACACAGCCTGTAAAAACCAATGCATTCGGAGGTTGTTTCTAAAATGGACATGGCTAGTTCTCAATCGACCTAGAGGCTACAACAAAGTTATTTCACGATAAAATGACACCGCCCAATTTAATGTGCAATCTATGTGCAACTGGAAAAAATATGCAATTGCACACCTATGTTCAATCAAACGCGTGTGCAATTGTACACCTATGTGCAATATCACACTCGTGTGTGTAATTCTGTGTGAACGAATCATGATGCAAATATAACTTGCTAAGAGTCGTTCTAAAACTAACTTAGTTCTCAGTTAACCTAGAACAAACAAAAAGGATCTACAATAAATACAATCTAGTCTAGGGTGCTACCAGACAATGCAGTGAGAAGGCCCAAGGCCTCTCCCAATGCTTCAAGGTGGCGTTAGTATTAGCTATTCATGCATGGTTTTTTTATACCTAGTATTAATTTAATGGGTAGAGAGAGGAAGGTGCCATTTGTTAGCATTTCACAATTTATTGTATTTTAGCGCACTGGATAGTGGTGTATCTAAGAGATAATCACTTCAACGTATTGTCTCTTAAGGGTTTATATCTACATTTAATGATTTTGGGGACATGCATGCATGAGATTGAGCTAGCAATGTATTTTTCCTATGGCTCCATACAAGAGTTGTATCTAAATACATTAATATCTTTCATCACTTAATATAGTGCCACATAAGTAAATTATCTAGGATACATCGCTGAGAAATCACATTGTGAAAGATCTTAGGCCTCTCCCAATGCGTGACTCTTTGCGCACTATCATAGAGAAATTCCTGGTGTGGAGATGTTGTTAACGAGGAATGAGAGTAAGGTTTCGCCTATGATAGTTATTACCCCAATCGCATGCAACCATGACCCCAAAATAAATTAATACAACCCCTTCAGAGATAAAGCATATAGAATATATAATTGATATTTTTTGTGATAATGCAGATATATGTGGTGTAAATGTTGTCTATTTTTCTCCAGAATTTTCATACAGCGGGTTATTTCTACATCTCTAGCGCACTAGCACACATATTGTGCCAACCATGCAGTATATGGCCCCTGACATGGATCTGAAAAACTCAAATCCTTCTGTGACTATAGAACATATGTAGGACCAGTAATAGAGCCAATAAGAAAATATCCGGTGAAGTTATAATAAAACCATGTGAACATTATGCGAAAAATATCTTTCAAAGTTTTTAAAAAATTCTGAAAACTGAGGTGCATATGTTGCAAAAGTGACCTTGAAATAACATGTAAATTTTCAAGTTCAGAATCAGATTTATTTATGAGATCTGAAAAACCAAATCCTATAATGCATAGTAATAAATAGTACAACTTAATTATTAGAAGCTTTTACAGTTCAAATTTAATATGTGTACAAAAGATGATCATGCTACCGTACTTATTTATCTATTTTTGGAATAATATACTCACCACATCCCATTTAGGTGGTCCACAAGCTTTTTGACGCCTAAGTTTGACTATCAATTTAACCAACGATACATGGATTGCATGTCATGGAAGTTATACCGTATAATTCACATTCAAATGAAGTTTCTAATGATTTAGTTTTATAATACATGACACATGTATTATTGGTAAAATTAATGGCAAAAATTGAAACACAAAAATCAAGGACGTTGCATGCATTGGGATAGAGGGAGTAAACGCATCGATGAGTTTTCTTTGTAAAGAAAGTATAATAAGGGGCTTGCAGCCCGCTTGTGTGGCACTTTTGTTTATGCATAGAAGAGAATCATTAAAAAAACGGGATGGACTCTCATGGAAGAGCCGATCTCTATGTGTGCTCCTAGGAAAATGTAATAACAAGGAAAATAATGATAGAGCAAAGTTGTAAAAAAGTAATTTCTAATAGCTAACTTTATAGTCCGCGTTACTTATAGACGACATAACAACGGGAGCATATGCTTCCGGATTTTTAAATTTTATTTTAAATACACTTTTAAAATGTTGAAAAGTTCGGACATAAAATTTAATAGGTACATCTCGAAGTTCTACACGTTTACAAATTGGTCTCACGGAAAACTGACATTTTTACTGTCGCGTGTAAAATAAGACAAATTTTGGTGCAAACAAATGGCAGTGTACGTAACGTTTTTTGTCTTTTTCACACAAGTCATAAAAAATGTTGGTTTTTTGCAAAACTTGATGTACGTACGTAAAATATCAATACGTAAGCGCGAAATTTTTTGTTCAATTTTTTTTGATATTTCAAAATGTTTTTTCGGTGGCAGGAGCATATGCTCCCATGTGCCAAATTGAGTTTCTGGTATGGAAACTTGTTCAAAATTGTATATGGTCATCCGATGATATTGAATATATATTTCTTACCTTCATATTACTTAGGTCATAATATTTTCTCTTTTATTTACCCACCTAATTGCAAAAATAATAATCATTTTACAAATCGTGACATACATAGATCTGTCTTCATCTTAGTAAGACAATGGTACTAAAGTTTGAGATATTGTAAGGGCCGAACGGTGCCCGCGTTTCCCCCGTAGTGCGATGGCAAAGGTAAGTTGCAAGGGAATTTTTCATGTTGGACCCAACAAATTTTCTTTTTTTTTTGGAAAAAGCACTACCCTAGGTCACATCGTGCCGCTGTGCTAGAAATCTCATGTTCACCCGATATCATGGTCCTAAAGTTTAAATTAATCATGTATATATTTTATTTCTAAAAATCACTATTAAGCTATGAATATTTAATGGGTTAATTTTATTGGCATATTTACTGAAGAAAAATCTTAGTGATTACTTTGTTGTTATTTAAAAAGATCTAGGTGTGCATGGACAGGAAACAATAATTAGTAGTCCAATGAAAATAGATTGAGAAAATCCACCATCCTATGCAAATATTAGATAAATTTAAGACATATTCTAGGATAGACTGTAATATGACGTTTTCTCATATTTTCAGATTTTAGGAGGACAAATTTTATGGGAAAGATAGACTATAATATGATGTTTTCTCATTCTTTTCAGGAAAAAAAAAGTTTTTTATCCATGGAGCTGATGCGATTCAAACGTGATTGGGTCGGTCTCCTTCTCACGTTTTACAATCATGTGAAAGTTGCGTACAAGTTTTTTTTACCGATTATGTGCTTAGATTTAGATCAAGATTTGTTTCCAAGGCATAATTAGGAACGTGGATTCAGATCTATCTCATATCCACCCATAGCCTACATACACGATCTTCACGATCTCTTTTTTAAAAAGGACGAAGCTATTTTTGTTTTGATCTAATGGAGACATACAACTTTTGTGGCCACAAAAATAATTATGCAACTACCATGTAGCTTAGGTGCACGGTATTTTTTAAGAGACATATTGGTTTTTATTAGATGTGATAGAACTAATATCAATCGTGTCAAAAGGTTGTATCAGCCGTGTCAAAAAGTTACGTAACTAATATTTTATTGTAAAATCCTAGACGTAGATTTTAGATCTAACCATTAAGATAATTTTAGATGATGTGGATTAATGTAATGCCTCTATTTTAATCTCTTATTTTGCTTTTAGTATATAATAGATAGATAGTCATGCTCTACTTAGGTTTGCATTGAGCTAGTCCCCATACATATAGGAAAAAGGCTTACTCTATTCACAACAATTAAGGAATCATATGCAACATTGATATGTTTTGGAAAGACTACTTTCATGGTACCCATAATTTTTCTGACAGTCACAGTTATCCATTAACATTTACATGGACATTTTTCTAGAATAAGTTTCTTGTGTCATTAGCTGTAAACTCATATCGTTAATCAAATGTAGAATAGTTGGAATGCACACATTACACACATTTTAAATCATTTTTCACTCATTTTCTCCATTTGGGATTCTAGCATACAGATATGTTATTGATTCCAGCTGGTTGAGACGCACCTCTCGCATGCACGATCAACACTTTTGTAATAAGAAATACTTAACTGTGATGGTATATAAAATTGAGGGACTAATCAACAGCTTTTACTACATATATGAACGTGTTATATATTGCCTTTGAGACTTGAAACAAGGGTGATCTTTTGTGATCTACTAGTTGGTCCTAAATAAGGAGTATTAATTAGCGACGTTCTCCAAAGATATGCCCTAATATAGCTCCTTGTTTATATTTTAGGAGTATTTCGAAAGTGTTGCATGCAAGCTAATGGTAGCTTGCCCTAGCACTGCGTGAATGCGACTACTTAGTGGTAATCAATGGCTATTGAGCGTGGTCAATGCCGGCCGCATGTGCTGATTGAACTTGGAATCGATTGTTTAATTAACTTGCTGACGCTGTGAAGGAGAACCCTGCATACGTAATCAAAATTACGTAAGTTTACGTATATATGTTTAAACAAGAGTAAAGTTGAAACATATACCTGGCCTACCACCAACAAACCACATAAAATATTCGTGTGCCTTCATTAATTTCAAAAGCTATAGGCGTACAAACAATTGTGTAATTTGAACACCTGCGGTACTATATGGAATCAGATGCATTTTAACGCTGGCATTTGTTTTGGCTAAAGGCTGCACCTTTTTATGCTTTTGTTAGATTTGCGAATCGACCTCTCTCTCCCCCTTTCTCTCTCATGTATGTTTCTAGAAGAAGAGCACTGCACTTGAAAGGTTTCTGAACAAACCAATAGCATGAGCACACAAGGTTCCTGCCTTGCCTTTAAAAGATACGAGAGCAAAGGAATTAAGAGCCCATTTGGGAAACGGACGGGAGTATTAGTGCGAATCTACGCAATAATCTAATTGCGATTTCTGTTAAATAGAAGTTTTATATACTATGTAGGCCTATTAATCATGTGTTTATGTTAAAAAATCTTATATATCACACAAATTCCATTACAAATTAGTCCACGTATTCTGATGAGCCTCTCGTGCATGCTCCTTATGCATGATTGCGCCTTCCCCCACAAAAATGTTTTGGCTCCCTTTAGTGTGCCTTGTGTCTATATCAAGGTTGTCGGAATACTTCCCTTCGCAGTCAAATTATACCTTGTCGTTTCATTTGTCTGAGCATATGTAAAGCTCCAATCCATGCGTCGTTCTTGTTATCGAGTTGGCTGTCATTTTCGACACTGTCTACCCCGCCACATTTGTTTCCTCTCGAAAAAGGGAGTATAACCCTCACTGGTAGAAAAACAGGCTTCCGTCCAGCACCATAAGTCGTGAAGCTAAAGGAACCGCGACTAATGGGACATTTAGTCGCGGTTCGGGTGGCGAACCGCGACCAAAGGCCTGAGCCCAGGGCGCACGGTGGCCAGCTGGTGCACGTGGGGGGCTTTAGTCGCGGTTGGCCCCGAAGGCCTTTAGTCGCTTGTTATTGTGCCAACCGACCAAAAGCCTCTCCCCTCTATATATACCCATCCAGCTAGCCCAACACTTAGCTATTTGTGCTCTATTTTCACAACCTCACAAGGAACAGTACAGTTACGGCTCTCTTATTATACTAAGCTACTTAAATGCCCCAAAGAAAGATTTAAACAAACATGACATGAAGTGTTGGAGCCACACTTGAGCTTTCTCATTTATTTTTTCCTCCTCGATCACGGTTAGCAACTTGAACCTTTCATGTGTCATTGCATGTGTGTAGTTCATTGTTTAATTTATTTATATTGTTTGTAGCTAGTTAGTTTAACAAATGCATGATGGTTAATTATATATTTTATATTATAATAATGCAGATGAATCGCCAATGGATGTACGGTAACCGACTCTCCGGCGAGTTCAGTACGGGTTTGAAAGATTTCCTCGTAGTGGCTAATGCGAACAAGTAGGGGGGTTTTGTTATTCATTCATGTGTTAACTGCAAGAATCAGTAATGGTTACTCTTCCTCAAGAGATGTTCACATGCACCTGCTTCGACACTTTCATGCCAAGTTATAATTGTTGGACCAAGCATGGAGAAAGAGGGTTATAATGGAAGAAGATGAAGAAGGGGATGATTTCCCATCGATGGAGTTATCTTGCTCATTTCGGTGATACTTTCATGGAGGATGTTGAAGGTGAGGAAGGTGAAGGGGAAGGTGAAGAAGAGGCACGTGATGATCCTGTTGATGATTGGTCGGACCATTGCCGATGCACGGAGACGCTGCGAAACTAAAAGGAGAGGGGGAATTTGATCGCATGTTAGAGGATCACAGAAGGCGCTGCACTCGACATGGCGATGGTCTCGAAAAAGCTGTCACCGGATTGTTTGAATGAAGTGCACAGTGTGTGTAGTCGACTCTGCATTTGAAAACTTGCTGAAAATGTTGAAGAATATGTTTCCAAAGAATAACGAGTTGCCCGCCAGTACGCACGAAGCAAAGAAGGTCTGCCCTCTAGGTTTAGAGGTTGTGAAGATACATGCATGCATCAACGAGATGCCAGCGGGGATTCATCCGCTGCTCCGGCCGCAGGAGGTCAGGTAGTAGTGGTTAGTGATGGCCGCCCGGCGCGCAGTATCCTGAGGGAGGGCGCATTGTGGTTACCCTCGCCGCGCTAGGGCTCCGGGTGAAAACCTTGGTGACGAAAGAGTCTCGCTGGCAAGGGTAGTTCGAGGCGCAAAACTCCTCCACCTGCTGGTAGGTTAGAGTGGGTGCGGGGGAAGCCATGAGAGAGTGATGAGAGATTTGTAGAGATGTGATAATGCTGGCTGCCGGCTACTCTATATAGTATAATGGCGGGAAAAATGGGAGCTGGGAAGATGAGGCATGAAGAAAGAGTGCGGTGAAGAAAGTGGCGGAAGAAAGAGAAGGGGAAGAAAGTGAAGGGAAGAAAGTGCATGGAAGAAAGTGAAGTGAAGAAAGAGGCTGGAAGAAAGTATGGGAAGAAAGAGGTTGGAAGAAAAGTGAAGGGAAGAAAGTGCTGGAAGAAAGAATTTTTTGATATATTATTTTTCTGATTTTTTTGATATATTATTTGTATTTTTAAGAATTTGAATTGAATTAGTTTTATTTTTCTCGATTTTTTTTGATATATTATTGTATTTTTAAGAATTTGAATTGAATTAGTTTTATTTTTTTTGATTTTTTGATATATTATTTGTATTTTTAAGAATTTGAATTGAATTAGTTTTATTTTTCTGATTTTTTTGATATATTATTTGTATTTTTAAGAATTTGAATTGAATTAGTTTTATTTTTCTCGATTTTTTTTATATTATTTGTATTTTTTAAGAATTTGAATTGAATTAGTTTTATTTTTTCTGATTTTGAAAAAAGAAATATTTTTCAAAATACTTAGTCGCGAAGCACAAAGCCAACCGCGACTAAAGGTGGTTTCCGCGGGAACCGCAAAACTGGCAACAGCTGCTTTAGTCGCTGCTGTCTGCCAACCGCGACTAAAGGGGGTTATAACACGAGTGCATGCGAACTGCGCTTTTTCCTCGCCGTCCGCTGCTCGGCCGCGTCAACGCCGTCGTTGCTCTCGCCGTCGCACCATCGCCGTCACGTCGCACCGCCACCGCCGCGTCACGTCGTCACGCCGAAGACCGCCACCGTCGGCTGCTTTCGCCCGCTCGCCGACCAACGCTGCTGACGTAGCCGTAACCGCGCCGCCGCGACCGAAGACACCGCGCGCGTCGTCGCGCCATGCACACGCGTTGCTGCCAAGACATTCACCGCGCGCTCGGGCAACCGCCGCTGCTTCTGCGCGCGCCCGCAACCGCTGCTGTCATGCTGCTTCGCTGGGCTTAGCAAAGGCGGAGCCGCGTGACTCATCGCTTGCTGCGCCGGCTGGGAAGAGAGAGGAAGAGAGGAGAGAGAGAGAGCAGAGGAGATCTCCCGTCCGTTTTTTTTTTGTTTTTTTAACTAATTAAAATTTAACTAATTAAAGTGTAAATTTGTAACTAATTAAGTTGTTTTTAAATAAGTTTAAAAAATTTGACTTAAAAATTTAACTAATTAATTGACTAATTAAATTGTAACTTAATTTGTAACTAAGTTTTTTAATTTGTAACTAAGTTTTTTTTAATAATGTAACTTAATTAAATTTTAAACGTGTTTCCCTATAAATATTTATGTTGCCATGACGATCACATTTTTTCTTTCTCCGCTCGAACCGCTGCTGATTTCTCGTAGCTACTAAGGGCTGCTCGCGTTTCTTCGTTTTCTATGCTGCCACAGCCTGAGCGCTAAGCATAGCTGCTGCCAGTTGTTTTCTTTACGTTTGCCGTCGCTTCGAGAAAGGCCATTGCCACAGATGTCGATCTCCAGAAGAACCGCGCGCGCGTCGCGCCTCCTACCCTCCGATGTTCACTTGGAGCTTCTATTCTGTGAGACGTTGTTGGGCCTCCAAGAGCAGAGAGGTTTGTAGAACAGCAAGTTTTCTTTAAGTGGATCACCCAAGGTTTATCGATCTCGGGGAGTTGAGGTCAAAGATATCTCTCTCATGCAACCCTGCAACTACAAAGCAAGAAGTCTCTTGTGTCCCCAACACACCCAATAGGTGCACTAGTTCCGCGAAGAGATAGTGAAATACAGGTGGTATGAATAAGTAGTAGCAACTAATTTAAAAGTGCTTTGCCCGTGACAAGAAACAAGCAAAAGAGTAACGTTGTTGTAGTAACGCACAGTGAGGGTAACGCAGCAAAACAAGAACAAGCAAACATAGTAAAGATTTAGAAACAAGGCCTAGGGATTAGACTTTCACTAGTGGACACTCTCAACATTGATCACATAATGAATTAGTGATAAATGCATACTCTACACTTCTTGGTTGATGATGAACACATTGCGTAGGGGATTATACGAACCCTCAATGCCGGAGTTAACAAGTCTACAATAATGCTCATATTTTAGCAACCTTATAGTGTAAGATAGATCAAAGACTAAACCAAGTACCAGCATAGCATGCACACCGTCACCTCATGCATATGTAGGAGTAATAGATCACATCAATATTATCATAGCAATAGTTAACTTCGCAATCTACAAGAGATCATGATCATAGCATAAACCAAGTACTAACACTGTGCACACACATCGTCACCTTTACACACGTGCAAAAGGAATAGAACTACTTTAATAACTTTGCTAGAGTAACAGTACATAGATAGTAGTGATAATAAAACTCATATGAATCTCAATCATGTAAAGCAGCTCATGAGACTATTTGTATGGAAGTACATAGTAGAGAGATTAACCACATAGCCACCGGTACAAGACAGCCTCGAGCCTCGATGGAGAACTACTCCTCCTCATGGGAGCAATGGTGATGAAGATGGAGGTGGAGACAGTAGCGGTGTCGTATGGAGAAGCTCGGGGTTATTCTCCCCGTCCCACAGGTGCCGAATCAGACTGGTCTCCCCGTATCTCGCTTCGCGATGGCGGCGTCTCGAAGGTTTTCCGATCGTGGTTCTTCGCCTCGCGTGGTTTTCTCGACTTGAGGCTTTAACAGGCGAAGAGGCTAAGCGCAGAGGGCTTCCAAGCCCACACCCTTGTGGGCGCGCTTCCCCTTGGCCGCGCCGGGAAAGGTGTGGTGGCCCCGCCCCCTTTCTCGGCTGTCGTGTTCGATGCTTCCAAAATAGGAACTGGGCGTTGATTTCGTCCGATTCCGAGAATATTTCGTTAGCTTAGATTTCTGAAACTAAAACAGAACAGGAACTGGCACTGCGAGATCTTGTTAATAGGTTAGTTCCAAAATATGCTAAACGATATAAAGTGTGCATATAACATGTAGATAACATCAATAATGTGGCATGGAACACAAGAAATTATCGATACGTTGGAGACGTATCGCATCCCTGTGCTTAGTTCTCTGCTCGTCCCGAGCAGGTAAAACGATAACAAAGATAATTTCTGGAGTGACATGCCATCATAAACTTGATCATACTATTTGTAAAGCATATGTAGTGAATGCAACGATCAAAACAATGAATATGACATGAGTAAACAAGTGAATCATAAAGCAAAGACTTTTCATGAATAGCACTTCAAGACAAGCATCAATAAGTCTTGCATAAGAGTTAACTCATAAAGTAATAATTCAAAGTAAAGGTATTGAAGCAACACAAAGGAAGATGAAGCTTTCAGCTGTTGCTTTCAACTTATAACATGTATATCTCATGGATAATTGTCAATGCAAAGCACATAACAAATGCAATATGCAAATATGTAGGAATCAATGCGCTCACACAAGTG
This sequence comes from Lolium multiflorum, assembly GCA_030979885.1. Classification (NCBI taxonomy): domain Eukaryota; kingdom Viridiplantae; phylum Streptophyta; class Magnoliopsida; order Poales; family Poaceae; genus Lolium; species Lolium multiflorum. The sequence continues at coordinate 111,795,190 of CM061753.1, read as the reverse complement.
TTCGCTTCTTGAGGGCGGAGAGAGATAGGTGAACTGACTCAACATAAAAAGTAAAAGAAAGGTCCTCAAAGAGGAAAAGCATCGATTGCTATATTTGTGCTAGAGCTTGTTTTTGAAACATAAAGAGAGCATAAAAAGTAAAGTTTGAGAGGTGTTCGTTGTTGTCAACGAATGGTAGCGGGTACTCTAACTACCTCATCAACCAGACTCTCAAGAGCGGCTCCCATGAAGGACGTTATCTCTCTACCAGCAAGGTAGATCATCCCTCTCCTCTTTTGTTTACACATGTACTTTAGTTTAGTTTTTCTTATTTATGGATGACACTCCTCCCAACCTTTTGCTTACACAAGCCATGGCTAACCGAACTTTCGGGTGCCTTCCAACAATCACATACCATGAAGGGGAGTGTCTATTTGTAAAATTAAGTTGCTTACCGATGAATCAGCTAAACATGTGAAGAGAATTATTAATGCAAGTTAATTAATCTGGGCCGGGAACCCCATTGCCACTTCTTTTTGCAAAATTATTGATTGTTGATGAAGCCACTAGTCCATTGTGAAAGTCTCACAGAAGTAAATGACAAGATCGGAAGATAAACACCACATACTTCCTCATGAGCTATAAAACATTGACACAAATCGGAGTAGTAAATTTGAATTATTTAAAGGTAGCACTCAAGCAATTTACTTTTGAATGGCTGAGAAATACCATGTAGTAGGTAGGTATGGTGGACACAAATGGCATAGTGGTTGGCTCCAGATTATTTTGGATGCATGAGAAGTATTCCCTCTCGATACAAGGTTTAGGCTAGCAAGGCTTATTTGAAACAAACACAAGGATGAACTTATTCAAAGAAAACTCATATAAAAGACATATTGAAAACATTATAAGACTCTACACCGTCCTCCTTGTTGTTCAAACTCAATACTAGAAATTATCTAGACCTTAGAGAAACCAAATATGCAAACCAAATTTTAGCATGCTCTATGTATTTCTTCATTAATGGCAAAGCATATGATGCAAGAGCTTAAACATGAGCACAACAATTGCCAAGTATCACATTACCCAAGACATTTATAGCAATTACTACATGTATCATTTTCAATTCCAACCATATAACAATTTAACGAAGGAGAAACTTCGCCATGAATACTATGAGCTAAGAACACATGTGTTCATATGAACCAGCGGAGCGTGTCCCTCTCCCACACAAGCATGATGTAATCCAATTTATTCAAACAAAAACAAAACAAAAGCACACAGACGCTTCCAAGTAAAGCACATAAGATGTGGCCTAATAAAAACATAAGCTCAGGGAAGGAACCCGATAATGTTGTTGATGAAGACGGATGCCTTGGGCATCCCCAAGCTAGACGCTTGAGTCTTCTTTTTTTTTTTTTAATATATGCAGGGGTGAACCAATCGGGGCATCCCCAAGTTTAGAGCTTTCACTTCTCTTTGATCATATTGCATCATACTCCTCTCTTGATCCTTGAAAACTCTCCACACCAAACTCGAAACAACTCATTAGAGGGTTAGTGCATAATAAAAATTCACATGTTCAGAGGTGACACAATCATTTTTAACACTGGGACATTGCATAAAGCTACTGACAGCGGATCAAAGAAATTCATCCAACATAGCAAAAGAGGCAATGCGAAATAAAAGACAGAATCTGTCAAAACAGAACAGTCCGTAAAGATGGATTTTATTAAGCCACCAGACTTGCTCAAACGAAAATGCTCAAATTGAATGAAAGTTGCGTACATATCTGAGGATCACCATGAAAAATCGGCATAATTTTCTGAGTTACCTACGTAGAATTAGACCCAGATTCGTGACAGCAAAGAAATCTGGAACTGCGCAGTAGTCCAAATCTAGTACTTACTTTTCTATCAAAGACTTTACTTGGCACAACAAAACATAAAACTAAGATAAGGAGAGGTTGCTACAGTAGTAAACAACTTCCAAGACACAAATAAAAACAAAGTACTGTAGCAAAATAACACATGGGTTATCTCCCAAGAAGTTCTTTCTTTTAGCCATTAAGATGGCTCAGCATTTTAATGATGCACTCGCGTAAGAAATAGTATTTGAAGCAAAAAGAGAGCATCAAAGAGGCAAATTCAAAACACATTTAAGTCTAACATGCTTCCAATAAGAATCTTGTAAATAAACAAGTTCATGAAGAGCAAAGTGACAAAGTATAGGAAGATACAAAACAAGTGTAGCATCGAAATTTCAGTATTACAGAGAGGTACTAGTAACATGAAAATTTCTACAACCATATGTTCCCTCTCATAATAACTTTCAGTAGCATCATGAGCAAACTCAACAACATAACTATCACATAAAGCATTCTTATCATGAGTCTCATGCATAAAATTATTACTCTCCACATAAGCATAATCAATTTATTAGTTAGTAGGAGCAAATTCAACAAAGTAGCTATCATTATTATTCTCATCAAGTGTAGGGGGCATAGTATAATCACAACAAAATTCACTCTCCATAGTAGGTGGCGCCAAAAGACCACTATTATAATCATCACAAATAGGAGGCAAAGTATTATCAAAGAAAATTTTCTCCTCAATGCTTGGGGGACTAAAATATCATGAAAACCAGCTTCCCAAGCTTAGAACTTTCTATATTATTGTCAACAATGGTGTCTAAAGTGCTCATACTAATAATATTACTACCAGCATGCAAAGAAGATTTCATAGGTTTTTTAATTTTCGCATCAAACAATCCATGTTTTAAATCAGGAAATAGAATAAGAAGCTCACTCTTGTACATTATGCCAAACTAGTGTAAACAAGAAACAACAAGATGCAATTGCAGATCTTAAAAGGAAGAAGCTGAAAGCACACACAATCTGGGCGCGTAAAAAATACTTTACCCCGAGACCGTAGTATGAGAGCCTTTTTACCTTTCCTCCTCGGCATCCGGCGCCATAAAAGTGCTTGATGTCTACGGAGCTTCTATTCTTAGAGACAAGAAGTTACCTCCAAGAGCAAACAGGTTTGTAGAACAGCCAGCTAAGTTTCCTTAAGGGATCACCCAAGGTTTATCGTATCTTAGGGAGGAAGAGGTCAAAGATATCCTCTCATGCAAACCCTGTAACCACAAAGCAAGAAGTCTCTTGTGTCCCCAACACACCCAATAGGTGCACTAGTTCGGCGAAGAGATAGTGAAATACGTGGTATGAATAAGTAGTAGCAACTAGCACTGCAGGCAAAGTGCTTGCCCAGACAAGAAACAAGAGTAACAAAGAAGAAATAGTAATCTATGCGTAGTAACGCAAAGAAACAAGAAAAACAAGCAAATATGCGTATTTAGGAACAAGGCCTAGGATTAGACTTTCACTAGTGGACACCCATTGATCACATAACAGAACAGATGAATGTATACTCTACACTTTTGTTGGATGATGAACACATTGCGTAGGATTACACGAACCCTCAATGCCTGAGTTAACAAGCTCCACAATAATGCTCATATTTTAGTAACCTTTAGTGTAAGATAGATCAAAAGACTAAACCAAGTACTAGCATAGCATGCACACTGCCACCTTCATGCATATGTAGGAGGAATAGATCACATCAATATTATCATAGCAATAGTTAACTTCGCAATCTACAAGAGAGATCATGATCATAGCATAAACCAAGTACTAACACCGTGCACACACCGTCACCTTTACACACGTGCAGAGGAATATAACTACTTTAATTGCTAGAGTAGCACATTGATAGTAGTGATACAAAACTCATATGGAATCTCAATCATGTAAAGCACCTCATGAGATCATATATTGAAGTACATAGTAGAGAGATTAACCACATAGCTACCCAGATGTTCCCGAGCTCGATGGAGAACTCGCTTCCTCCGCCGGGAGCAAGCAGCTGTGATGAAGATGGCGGGGGAGATGGCAGCTGTGTCGATGGAGAAGCCTTCCGGGCACTCCTCCGTCCTGCAAGCAGGTGCCTAACAGAGACTCCCCGTCCCCGATCTTGGCTTCGGCGATGGCGGCGCTCCGGAAGGTTTTCCGTATCGTGGTTCTTCGCCTCAGAGTTTTCGATGGAGGCTTTAAATAGGCGAAGAGGCGCAGGAGGGTCGAAGGGCCCACACCCTTAGGGGGCGCCCCTGGGCCGCGCCGTGTGTGGGTGGTGGCCCCGCTCCTTCTCTCGGCGGCTTTCGTGGTGTTCGGATGCTTCCAACAGGAACCTCGGGCGTTGATTGTCCATTCCAGAATATTTCTGCTACTAGGATTTCAAACCAAAACAATAAAACAGAACTGCACCTCTGCAAGATTCGTTAATAGGTTAGTTCCAAAATGCACGAATATGACATAAAGTGCATATAACATGTAGATAACATCAATAATGTAGTTGAACACAAGAAATTATCGATACGTTGGAGACGTATAACCCCACAAGAGGCGGCCCCACAAACGACACGACCCCTCTCCCACCCCTTCCAGCTCGTCGCCCCCTCCTTTGCTACCGCTTCTTTGCCACCGCCACCGCCCTTCACTTAATTAATTTGTTTTGACTACATGTTTTCGGGACTGACATATGGCGGACGATAGAGCGGACCCACTATGGACAACTAGATCCGGACGCTGGAGAACATATCTTCGGCATCATAAAAGGCGATGTTCTATATGTGCCGACCGCGACAAGAAGAAGATGATATCGATTCTTATCTGAACCTTGACGGTGAAGATGAAGGGCGCCGTCAGCAAGATGGTGCCGAAGAAACGTCGATAAACGACGATCTTCAATTGGAAGTAGCAACCACCTCCCGCGCCGAGGTATATATATATACATTGAGCCTCCGGTGATACAAACTAACCGATTTGAATAAATATGTGTGTACTAACGCGCGACTCTCTTTCTTATTTTAGCCCTACGATCGTCGATGGAATCGATACGTCGTCGTCAAAGCGTGGCAACCAAGACGATGAAATCAGGAGAAACATGCACCATCGATGTTGTCGAGGAAGCAACCCAGGCCGCTGGAGCCCAAGAAGAACGCCACCAAGTTTATCAACCAATGCTGAGCCGTTGTTAGAGACAACGTCTCGATCACCTTCCAGAGTGGAATGAGCCAAAGAAGGCACGTCTTGGTTCACTTTTGTCGATAAGAGAACAAAAAAGATTGCTTCAAAAAGCTTATGGAACATTTCGTTCTACCTCCGGAATACCGCAAATACGATGAGGAGGGTAACAAGATTAAGGAAAACAAGGAGAGGTGCAAGCTAGTCAAACACTCTTTTCTAAGATGTCCAACGCATTCGAAATACAAGCAAAATCTAGCCCATGACTTTGCCAAGCAGGAAAGACTCCGATTTCAAAGGACAATATGAGAAACTACAACATGATTGGCCAGAATTTGTGAAGCAAAAGAAATCGGAGCAGTTCCTTGAAATATCGAAAAAATAAGGATAATGCGGGCCAAGAAGGAGTACAATCATAAAATGGGGCCAGAGGGTATCGCTTTTGGCAGCCTAGGTGGGAGAAGATGGAGAACGAGCCGAGGGCGCGAGGAATCCGTCCAGGACGGAGGGATGGGACCCAAGGGCCAAAAGCTGGTGGTACGGGCATGGGGGATCGCTGAACCCGGAGACGGGGAGTGTGTTTACCGGGGCAAAATAATTAAACCCACCCAAAAGCTTATTGAGGCAATGAGGGATGCTCAAGAGGAGGATCAAGTTCAACAGAGAGAACGACGCCCACAAAGCCTCGGGAATCCTAACACGGAGGACGTGTACGAGGCATGGGGCACATTCCGTGGAAATTAGGGTTCCCCCAGAACGATGACCGTACGGTTACAGAAGCCGCAAGAGAAAGATGGATCGGGAAGCAGATGTTGTGGCGGTTGGCATCGGAAATGGATGTCATGAAGAAAACCGTGAGTGTACTAGTAGCCGAAGATGCTCTGCCGCAGCATGAAGATCATCCATTGATCTAAGCCAGCCGCTGAGAAGCAACGGGCTTCCACGGAGGCCCCATCGGCTGGTGCACCGACGATCGAAATTACGCACCGGAGCCTCGGTGGTCGAAATACGCACGGAGCCTCGCTACCCCGTGACGATATAAAGGAGATGAAAGCATGTCATCAGATATCCTATCAAACATGTCCATGAAGGTAGCCATCTCCAGGTTTACCACCTGGAGCACCCACCACAACAACCCCATTCAAGATGGCTATGCTCGTGTCACGTGGAGGACATAGTCCAAGTTTGAGGACCTGGACATTGACATTGCTACACCCGAAGGGGCGACAAGACTTGGAGATGTCAAGCGCCGCTCATTCTATATGTACAGTTTATCAAGTTTCCGGCGAGGCGCCAACAAGTCCACCCCTACGGTGGTGGTGGTGGTGGGTGGTGGTGATGCTTCACCCACACCTCCTTCACGAGGGCCGACGCCGCCCCCCAGGCGGGTAAGCAGCCGCCGCCCCCTAGTCCGCCCTGGGCGGGTAAGCAGAAGACGCCCCCCAATGCACCTCCGGCGAAAGCAGCTCCCGATTATTAACCCGGACCCTTACGTACCTAAGAAAACAAAGGTACCGGAGCCATCAATGAAGCCTCTCCCCACGAGGCCTTGGGAATGTAGTGCCGAGGAAGTCGAGGCGGGCGCTTTAGAGAAATGGAAGGCGAGCTGCAAGAAGAAAACAGAGCCCAAGCCAGTATTTTCTGATGAGCAAAAGAAGTGGGCTAAGTCATTTTTGAACACACCGTCCCAAGCCGCAAAGATCTGCCCGACGACTATGCACGTGAACTTCGTAGGCAAGCACTGTTCAAGAGGAACCAAGAGTTGGCGGAGAAGCAGAGAAGAAAGCCTTGGAGGAGGCCGAGAAAAATTAGAAAGGGGAAAGAAGTTGCCCATCTCGGGAACAAAGTAAACAATCGATCGCCCCGCTCATAGTGCAAGCGCCGGTCCGGATGCCCCCGATATCATAGCAGCTGCGGAAGCACATGGATTGACTGTAACGAGTGCGCAGAACAAGCGGCCACCTTAGGTATCACTCTGTGCACCGTTAGGCCTTGGTGAGGCGCCAATGAAGGACGTAGTATTTACATATGTGAAGAATGGCCCTCTCGTCGAGCCTGCGCAGGGAGCTACCTCGACAAATGAAAAATCTGCTAAATTGGTACAAGGGTTACATAAAACTTAAAAACGCCAAAAACTATTTTTTATGCGGAAGTTAGATATGAGCATCACTTCAAACATTACTATATAACAATTCATCTAGAGGAATTGTTCTGGGAAACTAATCACCACGACAAATCTATCATCGTTGCTACGTTCCGTAAGTGATTTATTAATTTCTACCCCATCTCGTTCATTGCCTGCACTATATATTGTCCTAACTATCTTGTTGTGTACGCTATTATGAAGAAGCGGGAATGCGAATAAGGAACATCCATGATGTTGGGTTCATTGACCCACATCTTAATTCATATGTGTTAGAACACCACCCCGCCGACGTGGAGGAAGACCCGTGGCGGTTTCTTAGAAAACAGAACTCAAAAGTGATATTCTATTTCCTTACCATTTTGGGTGAGTGTTTCCGTCTTGAGCACATTCTCTTTTGTTTACTCCATGCATGATATGTGGCTAATCGATGAGTTATGCATGATTGTGCATGTATGTGTCCGAGGTTCCACTGGATTCTGATGGTAATTCAATTTCACACCTCCACAGTTCTCATCCACGACTCTCTGAATATGGATGCGGCGATTTGGGCCGACATGAGAAAAATGATGCAAAAGTAATTATTTTCATTCATTTGCGCTCTATATCGATCGGCCTATTTCGTTCATTTCCTAATATCAAGTAACTAATTAATAACTCTCTTGTTCATTTAATTCTCTTTGCCTCGTAGGGTTTGGAGACGGTTCGTAGATCAAAAGGTCGGTGAATTCAAAAAAGAGCTACAATTTAGAAGGGCAGTGCGGGACTGGGATATTCAGCCACCTGGGACCAATCTATGTGGATACTATGTTTGTAGAGGATCCGGAGATACACCAATGAGCGGGACCAGTCGGATGAGACCAACATCAAGAGGAATAACCTCCGGAAGACGCTTAGTCCAAAGCTCGCTTCCGACCACTTCAAGAGGAACTAGCTGGATGCTTCGCGAGGGAAGTCATCGATCCTAGAGGAGAACACTACGTAGAGGACGTAGAACTTCATATGCACTAAATTATGGATGGAAACTTGTTCAAAATTGTATATGGTCATCCGATATTGAATATATATTGTATATTCCTCTTGAATTCTTTTTGGTTCTAATTTCAAATTTGTTTGAAATTGTACATTCATATGCATGTATATATGTAGTACCGTAGAATATGTGAAACTCCTTCAAAATTAAAACCTAAAGAAATAAAACAATACAAATTAAAAAGAAACCAGGTTTGGGGGAACCCTAAACTGCGAGAGGCCTTTGGTCGCTGGCTTAAGAACCGCGAATAAAGGTCCTCCGCCCCCGCTCGCCGCCGCCCACGTGGGGCCTCCTAGTCGCGGTTCGTAAGGAACCGCGACTAAAGGGGGGCCTTTAGTCGCGCTTAATTGGTCGCGGTTGCGCAACCGCGACTAATGGCAGTTGCGAACCGCGACCAATGGCCGTTTTTCTACCAGTGCCTGGCCACTGCATCCACCATTGCACACAACCAATTTGATTATGGAGCTCGTTATTTGGGGTATGAAAGCTTAAGGATCAGACAAGAGCAATATTATTACCTATATAAAAGTTAACCCCCTATGCTGAAATCTTAACAGTTTGGGTACTATTCACTTCATATTCCACCCAATCAGACGTTGACACGTTTGTTCTATTTACTGTAGATGCAACCCGGGTCATGAGGGGTGGTTTTGGCTGTCAATTATTTCCGTGTGTCAAAACCGAGGTCACCACGAGTGTCCGGTGGCTCTTTTATTTCTCCCGGTTGTCTCTCCCTCTCCGTTGTTTTTTTTTTCTTTTTCTTGACCTTCAACTTCCGGTTTTCCGGTGTTTGTATGATCGTGCCTTGATCGTGGCATCGTGGGTGGACCTGCCACCACCGCTTCCACCGAATAAACGAGAACACACCGACTTCCCGAACGCTTCGCCTCTCTGGCCAAATTTATCATCACGCTAGAAGCTTCCCATGCCCCGGTGCTAGGGGGTTCTTCAGTTGTGTGCCAGGCTGCCATCGGGTTTCACTAGGTCCGCCACCGGCCGCCACTGCGATGGGCCGACGCGACGCTAAGCCGTGTCGGGAGGAGCAACGCTAGGGCGTCTACGTTGCAAGCCCGCGTCGGGAGGAGCAGGGCCTGGGTGTCGCCCAGCGTCGGAGGGAGCCAGGCCGGCGGGGCGCCACCATATGCGTGCCGGAGGGATTCGCCGGCCCGGCCGTTAGCCTCCACGGCCACGGGCCGATGCGTCGCGAGGCCTAGCCGGGAAGAGTGGCGCCGGACGTTGCCTCGCATCGGAGGGAGCGAGACCGAGGGGTGGCATCGCCGCCGGGAGGAGGCCGTGAAGCAACATTGCAGCCACACCATATCGGCGGCGCGCTACCGTCCGCGTGCCGGAGGGCTTCGCTGGGCCAGGCGTCGGCATCCACGGCCACGGGACGATGCATCGCGAGACCTAGCCGGAACGAGAGCAACGCTGGGTCGTCACCTCGCTTCCGAGGGAGCCAGACCAAGGGGTGATGTCGTTGCCGGGAGAAGGTCGTGAAGCACCGTCGCAGCCACATGAGCTTTGTGACGGCTCTGGGACATCGGGAACATAGAGAACGAGCATGGCGGTGAGTCTGACGACTACTGGCGCAGGGACTCCACCGTCCAGGTGACCTATTCCTCATTTTCTCTCCCTCCATCTCCTTGCCCTCGATCTGGCCTTTTCCCTTCCATTAATCATTATGTTCCTTTGTTCAGTCAAGTTGATATCAGCAGTTCACCGTACCGTCGTTTCTTGTATGAATTAACCAGAGGAACAAAATAAGCATATAGCATCTATCTGTTTTGTAATATGCTAGTATGCTGCCATCCAGCCTGAACGACTCTGAACAGACAATTGTATTCAATAGCCATAAGTTTCCGCTGATCCGATGGGAGAAGAAAGGACCATAGATGTATCCACTGGGAATCCATATGTAACACCTACAAAAAAAAAACTTATTGTTCTTGTTAAACACAATATTGTTTCTACATTTTCACCTTGACTAACATAAGGCTGGAACACCTATACATATTCTAGGCTTAGTTTTATTATCATTGTCATCTAATTAAAAAATTCAAAATATATTTGTGATATTTGTATACCCTGCCCATAAGTACTATTACAACATGGCTGATTTCATTATTTGTTCCTTGTTGACAAAGTCTTCCGGAGACTAAGAACTTCATCCTCTGCTCTTGGAATGTGTGCGGGATTGTCACACCTGATAAGTGTGCCACGGCTAACGCCATCCATGCTGCGCATAACGAAATTTGCTTTCATCTTGAGTTTAAGTCGGCAGCACCGGTGCGCTAACCTCCATCCTCTCTAGGTCTCCTCCGCCAAAGTCTGTGTGGCGTGGCGGTGGCTGATCTCCTCGGCCCAAGCCTGGCGGGCAGCAGCTGCGCTCGTAACTGCCTTGCAGCGGTGGTGATGCCAGGCAGGGTTTCCTGCGGTGGCGGGCGGCGCGAAGGCCGGTGGGTGGCGACGGATCTGGGTCCTTTGGACTCGACCAAATGTGGCTACCGGCTTGACCGTGTCGATGGCACGCAGCCAGAAGCAGAGGCGTCGCGGTTTGGCCTTGACGGGTCGATGGTCTTTGGCGGGTGGGCGTGCTGGCGTCCGGGGACGGTGGTGTGCCACGCGCACCTTGAGCTCCCTGCTTCACGAGGACGCATGTAGCTTCTGCTCAAGGCATGGTGGTGGCGGTCTCCTCTTTCGCCGGAGGAGGTCGACCTAAGGCTAGGTTGTCGGATCACGAGATCTATAATCTAGTCCCAGTTGAGGCGGGGAGACATAGCTGCCGGTAAAAGTCGTGCTGACTTCGGTCTTGGTGGGCGCTGATGGCGTTCTCCTGATGCATGTAAAATGCATACATGAAATTTGTACTTTATTATCATGAATTTCCACATATTTGCAACATATATGATGATAATACCATGTTTTACATTAATTTATGGGGATTTACCAATGATAGCCTTTATTTGTATTATAACTCTGCAGAACATGAAAACCTTGTTTTTGTGTTTTTTACTTTCACAGACCTATATAGACTCAAATTGAGCTAGGATTTCGGGGATATCATTTTTTTAACCGAAAGAAGGACCTGGAGCACTTGGACCTCACCTGGGGGCATGGGAGGCCCAAAAGAGACCAGGTGGTGCGCCCACCCTGCTAGGGAGCGCCACCAAGGCTCTTTCAACCGCCAATCGTCCAATTCGCTTGATTATTTCGTGAACCGAAGTATTTTGACCTAAAATCCACTATATATATGACCCCCGAGGGTTCTCTGGAGGAGAGGGCCGCAGAAACACAGAAACACGAAAACAGACGCAACAGAAGAGAAGATTGGAGGGGGGAACTCCACCGGAGCCGCCGCCGGAGGGATCCCCACCTTCTCCAACGTCTTCATCATCATCACTATGATCAAGAGGGATTAGTACTAGCTTGATCTACGGGTTTGTGGTACTAGCTTGATCTATTTCTCTCATGTTCTTCATAGTTCGTAGTACCATATGAGCTTCCCAACATGATTATGGTCATAAATTAATACCTATGTGGTGGCTCTGTATTCTATGATATTGTGCTATGAGATTTGACTCTACTTTGTGTAAGATGTATTGATAGATGCATATTATGTACCTCGTTCTTAAGTAATAGTTCTGATCCAACTTCTATGCAAGAACGTGTGTGGGGTGATATGTGTGTTAGATGGAATGGCATGGTTTTAGTGATTGGATAGTGACAACAAATTCATGATCTATTATGGCTTTGCCTTTTCTTTTTCTATCTCACTGTGAATAAAGTGAATGCATATGCTATGTTCCTCACGTGACAAAAGTGATGATCTTGTTTGTTCAAGGTAGCATATTTGATATTCAAACATCATGCCAAGCATTTATGGCTATACTCTGTTAATTTTTAATACAAGATTGCATGAAGTTTTTCCCTTCTTGTGCAGTATAGGAAAGTTGTGTTGCATCATCTCTTTGTTAGGACGTGATGTCCATATGAAAGCGTATCTTACACATATGAAGTTATATTCTTTATATCTCACTGATGAATTGTTATTGTCCACTACAACTTAAAATAGAGAATAGTCAAGTGAACCCATAAGCCCCGGTCCAATTTTAATCATAAGAAACACCTTTCCATTGAATTTATCTTACTTTCTGTTTGCAACACTATTTTAATCCGAAAATACAAAAATATGTATTTATCTTATTTGCACACAAAACCCCAAAACAAACAAACCTTTACCTCTTTTACTTAGTTTATTTTACTTGTTTAGTTTGCTTTACTTTACTTGCTACTTTATTTTACTTTTACTTACACAAAACCTTATGCTTGACAACCACACGGTGGATCGAGTTGGAAACACGGGGCTTTATTTTATTTTGCGAGATTGCTAGAAGAAGAGAGGAAGCGATACCTCTTTACCAATTTCCCGAGAGTTCGATATAAACCCTCGAGTTACTCTTGTGGGAAAAATACTCTGCTGACACAACTCTATGGTTTTTAAATAAATTACCAAGTTTTTACCAATTTGGATGATAAAACTTGCAAAACAAAATAAGAGTTGATGATTCCTATGCTGCACTTTTTACTGCACGATTTTTATGATTTTTTGTAACTCTTAAAATCCTGATAAATTCACAGTAGCTTTAAATTTTCGTCCTATATATGCAAAAAAAATCTAAAATTTCTGACATGCAGCAAAAATTCTGGATAGATTCTGTCTCTTAATGTTAGAACCATTCTTTTAAGTATCAAAATGATGTTTTCTTGAAACTTTTGATATACTAGAATGAGTAGAACATTATTTTCTCTCTATTTCATGAAGAAATACTTTTATTTATGAATGAAATAGCAGTAAAGATATTATCCTTGTACCACTAATGTCACCCCATAGAAAAGAATGGGAAGAAAGTTTTGTGTTGAAGTTTTTTCATAGAGAATGGAGGAACATGACACCAAGAGCAATCCAAGAATGGTGAAGACCATAAGCTTGGGGATGACCAAGGCACCTCACTGTACATATATTAAAACTCTCGGTTTGCACACTTCTAAAACTTGGAGTACCTTTTGTTTGTTTTGTGTCTACCTTTATTTTAAATTTAAGAAGACCATAACACTGAATCATTTTCATGTTTATGAATGAGCTACTGGCCAATCTCCCCGTTTATGAATTCCTCAATAAAAACAAGTTTCATACTATTTAAAGATGAAGAGGGTTGAAAAAATTTAAGCTGAAATTTATATTGTGTATAGTACTACTAGTTTCAAATGCTTTATTGAGTAATGATGTGCTATGTGCCTTATTTAGTACTACTTCTTATTAGTATACATATATGTTTAACATTAAGTATCATTGTTTCACGATGAATGAATAGCTCTATGGATACTATTGCATGCTTCTAGATCTCTTCCTAGCCCAAAGAAATGAATTCTCACACAAGCATAGACTTGTTTCCAATTCTACTCAAACCCAAATGTCTATCATATCTACCTACATATCACTTTCTATTCCAAGTATAATATGTGTTTTATGCCTCCAACAATTTCAAAATATTCCTTTTTGTGTAATTTAAAGCTCATAGGAAAGTAATGTGTGGAAGGAAAACACCACTATGCATTTCATGGGTTTGACTGATTATGAGTGATGAGCTAGGTTGTAACCATGGCCAAAACCTTTCAACATTTTAAGTTTATCATCTTGTACCTAGTAACTGGTGGCCATCTCGGATGAAATAACGGGGGTTATCAAATAAAGACTAGAGTATGCATATATGTTGGAGAAGTGCATTGGGGCACTAACTAAAGCCATGCCTAATCATGGCGGAAGTTTCAGCACGAGCATCATCAAATAGTAAGAGTGAAAAGAAAAATAAAGAAAGAAAGAAAGAAAGAAAGAAAGAGAGTGGAAAAAAAGAAAGACAGAAAAATATTGAGAGAAAAAAGTGAGAGAGAGTTAGAGAGGATGCTCACAAGACTGTTGTCCTTGTTATCCCGGTATGGATGGCCTAAGTCGAGATTCTAAGTCTCCTTTTATTATTTGTGCGTACATGCATCATGGAGGTACCCCTTTGTGTTATTCTTAAACAACATGTGAAAGGTCTATGATAATCTAAAGTTGAGTAATACGAGGTGTGGTTATCTAAGTGCCGGGGCTTGAGGCAATACTTGCTTATAAGAAGTCAAACACATGAATCATAGGTGTCTCTAACTAGGAGATACATAGTACCCCATCCTTATGAGTATTGTTGACATGAACTACATATCTCAAAACCATATTTTATGCTCCTTTTACCTTTTTGTTTTGTTGAACGACATATATTACCTACTTACTTTCTTATGTTCAAGAGTCAAGAGTATCAAAATAATCAAAAATAGAGGACAAAGAATCTTCTAAACAATCTCTATAGGATTTAGCAAATAAATGATAAGTATTATGGACCATAAAACATGGTTTGTAGAATGTAAGAGTTATCACTTCATGAGTTCATATTATTTATTGTCATTCTTTATTGAGTGAACCTTGTAAGACTTTGCATGATTACATAGAAGCAATATAATAAACTCCAAAGTTCATGTTAGTTTTATCACCTTTATGCTCGAGGATGAGCATATGTTAAGATTGGGGATGTTGATGCATGTAAAATGCACACATGAACTTTGTAGTTTATTAACATGAATTTCCACGTATTTGCAACATATATGATGATAATACCATGTTTTACATTGATTTGTGGGGATTTACCAATGATCCCCTTTACTTGGGTTATAACTTTGCATAATGTTTAATTTGTGTATTTTTCACTTTCAGAGACCTATACGGAGTCAAATTGAGCTAGCATTTTAGGGACATCATTTTTTCACTGAAAGAAGGACTTGGAGCACTTGGACCACACCTGGGGGCTTGGGAGGCCCAAAAGAGACCAGGTGGCGCGCCATCCTGCTAGGGCGCGCCACCAAGGCTCTTTTAGCCGTCGATCGTCCAATTCGCTTGATTCTTTACGAACCGGTGTATTTTGACCTAAAACCACTATATATAAACCCCGAGTTCCTCTCGAGGAGAGGGCCGTAGAAACATAGAGACACGAAACAGAGGCGCAACAGAGAAGATTGGAGGGAGAAACTCCCGGACCACCGCTTGAGGGATATCCACCTTCTCCAGCGTCATCATCATCATCACCATGATCAAGAGGGAGTATTCCACCGCTGGACTACGGGTTTGTGGCAGTAGCTTGATCTATTTCTCTCATGTTCTTCATAGTTCTCAGTACCATATGAGCTACCCAACATGATTATGGTCATATATGTAATACATATGTGGTGGATCTTTATTCGATGATACTGTGCTATCATATTTGACTCTAGTTTGTGTAACATGTATTGATAGGTGCATATTATGTACCCCGTTCTTAAGTATTGGTTCTGATCCAACTTGTATGCGAGAATGTGTGAGGGGTGATGTGTGTGTTAGATGGAATAGCATGGTTTTAGTGATTGGATAGTGACAACAAATTTATGATCAATTATGGATTTGCATTTTCTCTTGCTATCTCACTAGGGATAAAGTGAATGCATGTGATATGTTCGTCACGTGATAAAAGTGATGATCTTGTTTGGTCAAGTGATACCTTCGATCCGGATTACGGATTGTAGTATGATAAGCTTTTTCCCTAGAAGACCTAGTTTAATCGAACCTTGGGAATAAGCACTGCTAAATGGTTATGAAGGAAACGTCTACACGACTTGCTAGTGTATTTTATCTTCAGTTTACCGGACCTATATCGTTTACTTTTAAGGGGTTGTGTTCAATGTGGAAATAGGCTAGGGTTAAGGTTTCACCTGCAGCTATGCATACATATATAAATAAATCTCATATGTGTAACAAATAAAATAGAGATAAGAGATTTGTGAGTAGCACTTCCGTAAATACCCTTGCCCCTAAAGCCAGAGGTGACAAGAGCCTAATGGTCCAACCATTGTCCTCACATCCGCAAGCAACAATAGTTTTTAAGTAAATACAAACCAAAGCCTTAAGCTAGATGATTGTGCTATGATCCCGAATGAATCACTAAACAAGTACCGTTACTTTCCCCTTTCTGTCACAGGTTTCACGGTAGCACACCGTTCTCCACTCATCCCACCTCTTCCCTTGATAGACTTGAATGATATGGGTACCTGTAGATCATCAAGATGAGGCAAAGAGACAAGGATACAAGATCGCAAAACTCCTATTCAATCCTTACACATAACATAAGATTAGATGCACATGAACGCTGCGAGGATTCACCCCAACCCACAGCCCGTGAGGACTACTCACACATAATATCAAGATCAAATACAAAGATAGAAATCATTGTGCAAAATATTAGATTGAAATCACAATATTCTTACAATGGTCACCAATTCTCAAGGAGATATCTATTACAATGGTGATGGCAATGGCTATGGAGGAGATGGGCGATGTAATGGATGAACTATGTTGATGGATATCCTTCAGTGTGTTGCAAATGGATCTGGTGGATGGCGGCTCTGTTTGGCGATGAATGGCTCTCCTTTTAGAGTCGGTCCGTTCACGACTTTTATAGTGTTTGACCCTTGGAACGCAGCCGCAGCTGGTACGAGCCTACGGTACGGGTGGGGCTTGCCCGTACCGATGCCCGTTAAAGTCCCTGGATCCGCCTTTTCGAGTGTAGTCAACTTTGCCATGCTCCTGACGCGATTTTCTTCAGTAATTGCAGGTCCATTTTCCATTATGACGTGATATCCTGCACAACATCCAAAAATAGAAGATATTGCACATCTTTGCATTGATTAGGCATTAGTGGCAAGTTGAGAGGTAAACTTAGCCAATTTATTGAATTAGCTAGGGGTTTAAACGCGAGAAAATATGGCGTATTTTACAGCCATCAACTTCCCCAAGCTTAAACTTGATCGTCCTCGAGCAAGAAACAAAAAACATAAGGAACTTAGCATTTAAACCAAAACAACGAGAAAGCAAAGTCACTTACAAGTGGTTGCCTTATGAGTGCATCACTTCTTCCATTTGAAAGCTTAGCATAGTTAGAGAAGTGCCAAGAATATAATACAAACATTGGTAACTCGAGACAATCACAATAAATATCATGAGTATGAATAGCTAGTTGTATAAATAATCACTCTAGCTTAAGTAGTTAACTCCCAGTTTGCCAAGGAACACTATAAGTTTATTATCATCAAATTAAGTATGAACATTCATGTCTAAGGAGGTATAAGAAATGAAGTATCTTAATTACGCCCACATCAATCGATCAAGGCTATCAAAACACTTACTATCCATTCATTGCCTTTTAAGAATATAGTCATCTAATAGTAGTGAGTCCATGCCAAGAGTTGAGAAGTGATATCTCTCGGATTCCTATGAGAGTTTTCAAGTAAAACAATCATGAATGACTTTGTAGGATTGTGACAATCATGGGGCCAGTGGTGCTAGTATCCCAAGAGTGTGCCGCAACAGTTGTGTTGACACACATAAAGAAATATTAGATAGTAAAGCA
The DNA here is from genome assembly GCA_030979885.1 of Lolium multiflorum. Lineage (NCBI taxonomy): Eukaryota > Viridiplantae > Streptophyta > Magnoliopsida > Poales > Poaceae > Lolium > Lolium multiflorum. Next base: position 111,777,425 of record CM061753.1, on the reverse strand, counting down.
TATGTTGACACGCGTAAAGCAATATCTCATATTTATATACAACCTTACATCTTGGCATGAATCTCAGCTACCACTAGACTTCAATTTCATCAAACAACTCCTATCAAGAGTGCTATCAAGTTATCACAATATCTATGTAGTTAAGTATATTCAAAGTTAAACCCTTAAGACAATTGGTCATCATACAAGTCATAATTTTGGGACTTCTTCTTGTTGTACTTGTTTGGCAATATTCTCTCCAAGGCAAGACTCGGTTAACTAGATGAACTAGAGTAAGAACTTTCACAATTAACTATGCATACAAATAAATCTCTACTCTAATTGTTTTAAATCACTCCCACTGGTACAATATCTTAACGAGTCTATTGGCTAGCATAAAAAATTCAAAAATAAACAATTCAAACTTCAAAAGTGGGATAAATAAGACATAGCTCTTGTAGGTGACTTCAAATTTCTCTTCCTTATGATGTGTTCCTTCAAAACTCTTAGTAGATCTCTCTCATAAATAATATCAAGCAAAGAGGCATTAGAAAATTCAGGTCTTTCAAGAACAAGGATAAAAGGAAAAATCTGTTTCTATTTTCGTGAATTGGGATAGAGAGGGAAAAATAAAAGAGAATGGCAACAAAGTAAGGAACTAAAATGAAACAAATGAGAAATGAAAAAAACAAACTAAAACGAATAGCAAATAAAAAGCAAAGTGTTGGAACAAATCAACACGAGTGTTTCAAAGCTTTCTCATAGAGGTGGAGTACAAATTTATTCAACACAAATAAAAATGCTTGAGGAACACATCCCCAAGCTTAGGCTTTTGCAAGCCCTCTTGGTGAGCTCATTGTGGTGGAGGATAATTTCCACTGTTCCATTGGCTGCTCCAATGAGTGAACTGGGAATTGAGATTGGTGGTGTGGTATCGAAGGTTGATGGCGAGGTTGATCAGGTTCTCAATGCTTCCTTCGAGCGTGTGCATGTCCTGGTAGGTGGTGAAGTCATGGAGTGGTTTTTGCTCCTGTTATGGTCCTTGAGATTCTTGTTCAACCTCCTCTCCTTCTTCCGATTCATCTTGTTGTGGGGGTAGATTTGTCTCAACTTGCACATCATTATGCAAACGCCTTTACTCGAGAGAGAATAGACCATTAGGCATATGGGCAGCGATCAAGTGATCAGTTCCCAGTATATTGAAGTAATATCTACCTTCTACTTTTCTAACCATACCACATGCATTCAGAGTAGTAAAACCATGGCGGCGAGGGCCATCCAATGCTTGTAAGTTACTTACATTGATGTTGATCCTTCCAACCAAGACGGTTGATACGTCTCAAACGTATCTATAATTTCTTATGTTCCATGCTACTTTTATGATGATACTCACATGTTTTATACACATTATATGTCATTATTATGCATTTTAAAGACTAACCTATTGATTTAGATGCGAAGAGCCGCTGTCAAGTCAGTTGTTTTATTTTGTGAAATCCTAGTAAGGAAATATTCTCAATTGGACGAAATCAACAATTCAGGGGCTCATTTTCCACGAAGCTTCCAAGTCCGAAGAGGAAACGGCTGGGCCACGAGGTGGCGCCACACTAGGGCTGGGCTACAAGTTCAGGCTGGCTGGGCACGGGCCGTTGTGTGGCCCCTCGTGACCCTCTCAACTCGCCCTTCCGCTACTTAAGGTCTCCGTCGCTAAATCCCTGCACCGAGAGCCACGACACTAAACCTGAGACGCCGCGCCGCCAATCCCATCTCGGGATTCAGGAGATCGCCTCCCCCCCCGCCGTGAGAGGGGAATCATCTCCCCGAGGTCTCTTCATCGCCTGATCGCCTCCGGATTGATGTGTGAGTAGTCCCCCGGACTATGGGTCCATAGCAGAGCTAGATGTTGTCTTTTCCTCATTGTGCTATCATGTTAGATCTTGTGAGCTGCCTATCATGATCAAGATCATCTATTTGTAATCCTTCATGTTGTGTTTGTTGGGATCCTATGAATATTGAATACTACGTCAAGTTGATTATCAATCTATCATATATGTTATTTCTATGTTCTTGCATGCTCTCCGCTGTTAGTAGAGGCTCGGGCCAAGTTGATACTTGTGACTCCAAGAGGGGGTATTTATGCTCGAGAAAGGACCATGCCTCCATTAAATCGTGGGACAAAGGATGCGTAAAGTTCTAAGGTTGTGGATGTGTCGTTGCCACTAGGGATAAAACATCGATGCTTTGTCTAAGGATATTGTGTTGATTACATTACGCACTATACTTAATGCAATTATCTCTGTTGTTTACAACTTAATACTGGAGGGGTTCTATGATAACCTGAAAGTGGACTTTTAGGCATAGATGCATACTGGATAGCTGGTCTATGTACTTTGTCGTAATGTCTGAGCTAAATCTCAGCCATCATATCATATATATGCATTGTTATGCCTTCTTTATTTGTCAATTGCCCAACTGCACTTTGTTCACCGAACACCGCTATCTTTATGGAGAGACACCACTAGTGAACTTCAGGACCCCTTGGCCCACCTTTTACATCTCAAATACACCCATCAGAATTGTTCTTTATCGTTTGGCAAACAATCATCATCATCCACACTATACATCTAATCCTTGTTTACAAGAAGCTGAGATCGGGACAACCACCGTTACTTTGGGGCAAAGTTCGTGATTGTGTTTGCAGGTGTTCCATGTTGCCTATCTCGGTGTTGCGCTCGCACTACACTCCGCCGCCATCAACCTTCAACGTGTTTCTTGACTCCTAACGTTCTGATAAACCTGGTTCTGAGGGAAAACTTACTGTCGTGCGCATCACACCTTCCTCTTAAAGTTTCCCAACTGACGTGTCAACTACACGCATCAAGCAAAATTTCTGGGGCCGTTGTCTGGGAACTGAAGAAAAGCTACACCACAAAGATTTCTAACTCCCATCGCCAACCACACGCCACAAACAAATTTCTCCGCGCCGTTTGGGAGATCTGCGTTGCAAGGGGAGTTTCCACATCCAATCTCTTTACTTTGTTTTGTCTTGCTTTTTACTTTATTTTATTTAATGCTTTGTTTGCTCTCTATATCAAAAACACAAAAAAATTAGTTGCTAGTTTTACTTTATTTATCGTCTTGTTCTCATATCAAAAAACACAAAAATTAGTTACTTGCATTTTACTTTTGTTATCATGTCTAGCTCTCTACCTATTCTTCACCCGAGGAATTAGTCTTCACTTTTAAACAGGGGGATGAGGGGAGAGCTTTAAGGATGCTTGGTCTATAATTTTTGATTCTTATCGTAGACGAACCTCAAATGACTCTAAGTTTGCTCCTTAGTAACTTTTATTTTGGGCTTATGATTCGCTAGTAGATATGCTCTCTGATGTCAGTATGAGGAGATTTCCTTCATTGTTATGGGGATCAAGCTTTTAATGCTATAAAAAAATTGGTTTCATCACATAGTATCCAGCTAATAACTTTGATTCACTCTTATTAGCATTTATAATGGATTAAACACTCTTGAGACAAGTGCATCTTGCTTGGAAAAAAATTATAGTTATGTTCGAACCGTCTTGATCAAGTTTTTGTGAACTCTGAACCTTCAATATGGGACCCTACTATTAAAATTGTTATTGGTGGTAAAACTTTTCATGCCAACTGTGGTGATATTATGTCTGAATTTTGCCTTATGCCTAAGAGTATTTATGAATCTTTGACACTTGGGGGACTCGTTGAAGGGGGAGGGATTAACTTTATTGATAACTCGTTATAATTCCTAAGGGAATAGCCGAGGGTGTGCATACAACCATTTTAGAAGAACAATATCCATTGATTATCTTGTTATTGAATGTAGGAACAAAGACAAATCACACTTAAGATCCCTACCAAACTATCAAGCTAGCCATAGATGAGAAGGCACCAAAATTCAATTTAATTCTGGGATGTAGACATGTATTCCTAAATCAAAGAGTAAGAAAAAAGAATAAGAAAGGTAGGCGTAATGCCCCGAGGTAATGTTGATGCTTCATCTCTGATAATACTTGATACACACTTTCAGCGCCTAGAAAGGCGTTAAAGAAAATCGCTTATGGGAGACAACCATTATTTTACAAGTACCTTTATTTTATATTTGAGTCTTGGAAGTTGTTACTACTGTAGCAACCTCCTTATCTTTATTTTATTGCATTGTTGCGAGCAAAGTCTTTGATAGTAAAGCCAATACTAGATTTGGATTGCTGCATAGAACAGACTTCTTGCTGTCACGAATTTGAGCAGTAGTCCCTGTAGAAAATTTAAAATCTGCCAATTTAGCGTGTCCTGATATGTACAACTTCTCATTCAATTTGGCATTTTCATCTGAGCAAGTCTGGTGTCACTTTAAAATTCGTCTATTAACTGTTCTGTTTTGACAGATTCTGCCTTTTATTTCGTACTGCCTGCTTTGCTATGTTTGATGGATTTCTTTGTTCCATTAACTTTCAGTAGCTTGTGCAATGTCCAGAATGTTAAGAATGATTATGTCACCTCTCAATATATGAATTAGTGCACTAACCCTTTAATGAGTTTGTTTTGAGTTTGCAGGAGGAAGTTTTCAAGGGTCAAGAGAGGAGGATACAATATGATCAAGAAGAGGAAATGAATGGGCATGCCCCTGTGGTTCATCCCTCCATATTTTAAGAAGACTCAAGCATCTAAGTTTGGGGATGCCTAAGGCATCCTTCTTCATCGACAACTTATCGTGGTTCCTCTAGTGAAACCATATTTTTATTCCGTCACATCTTATGGGCTTTTGGCGCGTCTGTTTGTTTTTGTTTTTGTTTTTGTTTAAATAAAATCGGATCCTAGCACATTCTTTGCTTGGGAGAGAGACACGCTCTCGGCTGTTTCGTATGAACACATGTGTTCTTAGCTTATCTTTAATGTTCATTGCAAAGTTGACCATTTCATTCATTGTTATATGGTTGAAAACGGGAAATGCATGTGGTAAATGGTTTAATGTCTTGAATAATGTGATACTTGGCAATTGTTGTGCTCATATGGATCATGTTTAAGCTCTTGCATCATGCACCTTGTACTCATTAATGAATAACCACATAGAGCTTGTTAAAATTTGGTTTGCATGATTAGTTTCTCTAGAGTCTAGATATTTTCTCGTTAAGGTGTTTGAACAACAAGGAGACAATGTAAAGTCTTATAATAGTTACAATATGTTCATATGTGAGCTTTGCCCACCTTTTATATACTTGAGTTTGCTTCAAACAACCTTGCTAGGCCTAGCCTTGTATTGAGAGGAATTCTTCTGGTGCATCCAAATCTTGAGCCAATATTCATGCCACTTGTGTCCACCATACCTACCTATCCTACATGGTATTTTTTCTCCGCCATTACAAAGTACATTACTTGAGTGCTACAACCTTTGAAATTCTATTCTTTGTCTTTGCAATATATAACTTCATGGGACAAATAGCCTTAAAACTATTGTGGTGAGAATATGTACATATGTGTCTTATTTTTAATAAGTTGCTTGTTGAGCGATAACCATGCTTCGGGGGACGCCATCAACTTTTTTACCTTTGTTGATTCATGTGAGTTGCCATGCATGTTCGTCTTGTCTGGTAAGGGTTATTTTCATGATCAAATGGTTTGAGCATGCATACCGTTAGAGAAGAAATGGGCCGCTAACAAAAGCCATGATTCATGGTGGAAGTTTTCAGCTTGGACAATTAATCCTCAATCTCTATGAGAATATTAATCGTTGCTGAATGCTTACTAAAGAGGAGTCCATTATCCGTTGTCTATGTTGTCCCGGTGATGGATGTCTAAGTTGAGAATTAATCACAGAAATCCAATGCGAGCTTTCTCTTAGACCTTTGTTACCCCTTTGTGACACTGGTTGAAACATATGCTATGCAATGATAACTGTGTTAATCCAAGCTAATTAGGACAGGTGCGGGCACTATTGGTATACTAATGCATGAGGCTTGCAACTTATAAGATGTCATATACATAACACATATGCTTTATTACTACTGGCTGACAAAATTGTTTCTTGTTTTCAAATGAAAAGCTCTAGCACAAATATAGTAATCAATGCTTCCTTCTCATCAAGGGCCTATCTTCTACTTTATTGTTGAGTCGTTTACCTATTCTTTCTATCTTGCATAAACAATGTATCAACTGTGGTGCATTGATTCTTACATGTTTACTTTTATTGCACTTGTTATATTACTCTTTGTGTTGACAATTATCCAAGGAGATATACATGTTGAAGTTGAAAGAACTGCTGAAACTTAATCTTCTTTTGTGTTGCTTCAACGCCTTTACTTTGAATCTATTGCTTTATGAGTAACTCTTGTGCAAGTCTTATCGATGCTTGTCTTGAAAGTATTATTCATGAAAGTCTTGCTATATGATTCATTTGTTTACTCATTATCTTCATCATTGCTTCCAATCACTCCATCTATCTCATATGCTTTACAATAGTATGATCAAGATTATGATAGTATGTCACTTCAGAAATTATCTTCACATCGTTTACCTACTCGAGGGCGAGTAGAACTAAGCTTGGGGATGCTTGATATGCCTCAAACGTATCTATAATTTCTATGTTCCATGCTACTTTTATGATGATATTCATCACATGTTTTATACACATTATATATCATTATTATGCATTTTCCTACACTAACCTATTGACGAGGATCCGAAGAGCCAGTTGCTTTCTCGCTGTTTTTGCCTTCGTAAATCCTAGTAAGGAAATATTCTCTAATTGGACGAAATCAACACCTATGGGCCTATTTTTCCACGAAGCTTCAGGGAGTCCAAGAGGAAACGGCGGGGCCACGAGATGACGCCACACTAGGGCTGGCGCGGCCTGGTGTGCTGGTCGCGCTGGCTCCCGTTGTGTGGGCCCCTCGTGACCCCCTTACACCGCCCTTCCGCCTACTTAAGGTCTTCTGTCACAAATCCCCACATCGAGAGCCCGGAGCCGTGAAGCCGCCGCAGACGCCGCCGCCGCCAATCCCATCTCTGGGATCAGAGATCGTCCGCACCCCCGCCTGCAGAGGGGAATCATCTCCTGAGGTTCCCTCCCATCGCCATGATCGCTCTCCTGACAGATGTGTGAGTAGTCCCCCGACTATGGGTCCATAGCAGAGCTAGATGGTTGTCTTCTCCTCATTGTGCCATCATGTTTGATCTTGTGAGCTGCCTATCATGATCAAGATCATCTATTTGTAATCCTTCATGTTGTGTTTGTTGGGATCCGATGAATATTTAATACTATGTCAAGTTGATTATCAATCTATCATATATGTTATTTATGTTCTGCATGCTCTCCCGTTGTCAGTAGAGGCTCTTTCGGCTGTTGATACTTCAGACTCCCAAGAGGGGGTATTTATGCTCGATAGTGGGTTCATGCCTCCATTAAATCTGGGGAGTACTGACATAAAGTTCTAAGGTTGTGATGTGCTTTCCACTAGGGATAAACATCGATGCTTTGTCTAAGGATATTTGTGTTGATTACATTACGTTACCATACTTAATGCAATTGTCTGTTGTTTAGAACTTAATACCGGGAGGGGGTTCGGATGATAACCTCGAAAGTGGACTTTAGGCATAGATGCATGTCGGATAGCGGTCTATGTACTTTGTCGAATGCCCAATTAAATCATAGTACCCATCATGATATATGTATGTGCATTGTTATGCCTTTCTTTATTTGTCAATTGCCCAACCGTAATTTGTTCACCCAACATCCGCTTATTCATGGCAAGAGACAACACTAGTGAACCGTGACCCGGTCCAATCTTTTACATCTCGAAATACAATCTACCGTAATTGTTCTTTACTGTTCTTCGCAACAATCATCATCATCCACACTATACATCTAATCCTTTGTTTACGGCAATTGATGAGATTGACAACCTCACCGTTACGTTGGGGCAAAGTTCGTGATTGTGTTGTGCAAGTTCCACGTTGGCCGAATCTCGGTGTTGCGCCGCACTACACTCGCCGCCATCAACCTTCAACGTGTTTGACTCCCACTGCTTCGACAACCTGCTTCTACCGAGGGAAATTTGTCGGGCCAGGCGCATCACACCTTCCCTCTTTGGGTTCCCAACGACGTGTCAACCACATGCATTCAGAGTAATAGAACCAAGGCGGCGAGGGCCTTCCAAAGCTTGTAAATTACTTACGTCGATGTTGAGCCTTCTTGCCAAGACGGTGATGACTCCACCTCCGCATATGGGGCCACGAGCTTCAAGTGCTTGGTGGTTCAAGTAGAGAACGAGAATGGCACCCAAGTTCGGGAGGAGGTTGCTTTGTGGGAACACAGCCTTTGCGAGGATCATCATGTCCTCTTCATTAAGTCTTGTGAAATCACCTCGTGCCTGCAAGGTGTTAGCGATAACATAGTACAAATAGCGAATGGCAAGACACTCAATAGAATTTCCCCGAGGGAGTGTACTAGGTATACTCATCCTAGAAAATACATGCTAGGTGAGGGGTTCAAAGCAAAGCAAGCATAGCGGTTTGCGGTGGCACTGTTCTCAAAGCCAAAGTGGTCGTACCACATTCATCTAGAGTTAGTTCATAATCACGATTCATCAAACAGAATGATATCCGGTCGACTTTGGTTTGAGTTTCCTCTGAGTTGTGGTACTTTCCCACAGTGTGCTTCAAGGTGCTAAGGAACTCGAGTGTCAAGCGGCAATAACTGGCGGCCTCCTGAAAACAAAATTCAAGCAAACCAATATTGTTGCAAAGAGTATTGAAATCATTGCGTAAGGCTAGTTGGTTCATAATACGGGGGCATGCCCATTTTTCGACTTGATCTCGCGGTCCTTGAGACGGTTGAGATGACGGCGGTCTTCAAACTCGATACCGAGCGAAGCGGGAGTGTCTTCAACCGGTAGTGCAACCTGTGCAGCCACAACGTGTGAGTGGCTCCTGGTGTTCATCTAAAAATTAATTAACGGTTTAGTACCTTAAGCACATCTTAACAAAAAAAATTTAAAAAATAAAAATCTGATCTATAGAAGTAGACATCTGATCATACTCTACACATCTTATAAAATAATCTCCTCTACAATTGTGATCTAGCATGCTCATTAAGGTGATGAAGTTTATAATATGACCTAAGTCTAGATTGATAATGACGAAAGCTAGAGCATGCATTCGCGAATAAAAAGTTGGGGATCGGAGGAGAAACGTACCATACTTCGATGGAGTGCGAGGAATTGAATCGAAAATGAAGGAAATTGGAGATCCAATGGAGTAGGTTTTGAGTTTGGAGGAGGAAGAGAGATATTATGAAAATTTGGGTTGTATACCTCTTCCCTGCATGTTTAAGTCGTCTGGCACGTGGTACGGGTGCGTGGTAAGGGCGCATTCCGCCCGTACCAGGTGCAACCGCCTCAGAACTAAGGCGGTCGATGCAGTACGATCGGGCCATATTGTACTTGCGAACAACAGGTTCAAGCCGCTTCCTCCATCCATGAACACCTTGCTCACATTGTAACCTCCAATCTGCGCCTCAAGAACTAAAGCAACATGGCCAGCCATCCTTACATATTGTTTCGATGTAATCTTCAATTTTTCTCTTTCATGGTCGTGGATGCGGTACGGGCGCATGGTACAGTCTGGTCCGACCGTACCGATGGTCACCAAAGCTACAGTAACATGCGAACATTAAAAATGTCTGTGCAATCTTCACGTGCCTTTATGCATCAACATTACCTCGAAAATGGCTAAGGAAAAATAACAGTATATATCAAGAATGCACAACCGTTAGCATCAAAAATCAAAAAGACATTGTTGCTTAACTTCTTCTCCTCTTTTCCAAGGATCTCATGAACACTCTTTATTAAAAACAAAACGAAACAAACATTTAAAAATAGACATTAAACTTGAACACGAACTAGTAAACATGGGTTGCCTCCCATGAAGCGCTTCTAGTTAAGGTCAATTAGCTTGACCAAGATGGTGATCACTTAAGAGTTGGAAGTGGAAGACCCACTCCAAAACAGTTAGCTTTCAACGTAATATCCCATCATCATCATTTTTTGCCTTTTTTTCTAGGAAAGTGTACTACAAATGGGTCTTTGGATGGTAGTCCTATCCTCACATTCCTCCATGCAAATTGATCAACATTTAATAGTCTTCTATGAAATGGCATCCTCAAGATTATAGAGCTATGTGATCCTCTTGTGCATGTCCATACACAAGATCAATAAGAGTATGACATCCTTTTAATCTCTACTACAATATTATCCTTTATGCCTACAACTTGTCTATATGTTGAAAGAATCAACTAAGTGCAGTCTTAGCTCAATTGTTCTAAATGGCCCCATTCATAATTTATCAAATAAAGTTTTTGGAATTGTGGAGATGTTGCACTAAGATCACAAAGTGCACCACCCCTGCTTGTTCCAAAATGGATTTTAATAGTGGGCTCACATATATCATCAAGCTTAGCTGAAAGTTTTTCAGCTAGCTTTATACTGTTGTTCTAAATCACGGACTTTGCATGCTACTTCATGTATAAATTGTCGGTACCTTTCACCATTACCTCATCAACTCTAGGTGTCTTACTGTGACTATCTTTATGAGGTCTTCTACGGAGTACTCAGGTGTTGGAGCATTGATGTAGTCCAGTTCTTCAAGTGCTTCACTCCTTTAAATCCTCATCATCTTGAGGTCCTCACCGGGGTTTGGTTCTAGTTTACCTGCAAATCTTGCAAGTATAATAGTTTGGCTTTCAGCTATCTTTCCCTGTTGCGTCTCAACGGTCTTCGTCCTTTCCTATAGAACTTGAACATCATTCTTAAGAGAGACGGTATGGTTAGATAAATTCCCTAACATGGTGCTATGATTTTCAGTGAGCTTTGTAAGGGTACTATTTTGTTCACCTTGAGCATGCATAATTTTTTTGAAAGTACTTTCAATTTAAGTATTACCATTGCTTGCTCCATTACCGTTTGTGAAGTTATTATTAGGAACTCCTACATTACTATTATATTGTCTAGAAAAATTAGAGCCATAGTTTTGAATTTTCCATGCAGGGTTATAAGGATTTCTTGCTATGAAGTCTATTTCCTCAACTTTAAAATTGGTGATGGTATTAACTTGGGTAGTTTCTTTACCCTTTAGAATATTTAAAAGCTCATCTAACTTTGAAGTAAGTTCTTCATTGTTACCTTCGGTGATTGCATTCACCTTTCTCGAGGAGGATCTGTCTACATGCTATTGGGCATGGTTGCTTTGCATATCATCTAGAAGCCTCCTTGCCAGTTCAACTGGCTTGCTCATGAATGTTCCTCCTGCTGCAGTATCAAACATAGACTTAGACATTGGGTTAAGAGCATTATAAAATAAATGTAGGATTAACCAATCCTCCATTCCATGACTTGGATATTTCATGGTGGCCTCCTTCATCCTTTCCCATGCAAGCGCTAGTGGCTCGCGGTCTTCTTGTATAAAACCTATAATATTAGAACGCAGTTGCATAGTCTTTGCTGGTGGGAAAAACTTAGTCATAAAGATATTAGTGCATTCAGCCCATGAAGTTATACTTCCCTTAGGCAAAGCTAGCAACCAATCATTTGCTTTTCCTCTTAATGAAAAAGGAAACAAGCGTAATTTAATAGCATTTGGATCAACATCTTTAATGCACATCATATCACATATTTCAGTAAATGTGTTTAAATGCATACCTGAATCCTCAGCAGCTGAGCCTCCAAAATGGTTTTGCTGAACCAAACTTAAAAGATTAGGCTTAATTTTATAGTTCTCTGCTTCAACAGTGCAAGAATAAAATCATCATTGGGGATAGCATATTCCCCAAGCTTCTTTTCTGCCATAGTGATTATCTTTTTGGGTTTTTCTTCTATGATTGAAAAAGAACAAGTAACTAATTTTTGGGTTTTCAAGTAAAAGTAAAACAATAAACTAATAATAGTAAATAAAAACTTGAAACTAAAAATAAGATAACTAACAAGGTCTCGAGTAACTTTACCGGAATAGCGAAATTGCTTCCCCGGCAACGGCGCCAGAAAAAAGGTTGATACCTTCGATCCGGATTACGAATTGTAGTATGATAAGCTTTTTCCCTAGAAGATCTAGGTTTAATCGAACCTTGGGAAGCAATCTAAATGGTTATGAAGGAAACATCTACAAGACTTGCAACCATTTTATCTTCAGTTTACCGGACCTATCTAGTTTATTTTTAAGGGGGTTGTATTCAATGATGGAAATATACCAGGGTTAAGGTTTCACCTGCAGCCATGCATACATATATAAATAAAACTCATATGTGTAACAAATAAAATAGAGACAAGAAATTTGTGAGTAGCACATCCGTAAATACCCTTGCCCCTAAAGCCAGAGGTGACAAGAGCCTAATGGTCCAACCATTGTCCTCACAGCCGCGAGCAACAACATTTTTTAAGTAAATACATACCAAATCCTTAAGCTAGATGATTGTGCTATGATCCCGAATGAATCACGAAACATGTAATGTTACTTTTCCTTCACACTGAGGCTCAAGTAAAGAGCACGCCGTTCTCCACTCATCCCCACCTTCCGCCTTGATCGATCCGAATGATATGGGTACATGCAGATCATCAAGCGAGGCAAAGACATAAGATCGCAAAACTTCCTATTCAATCCGTACACATAACATAAGGTTAGATGCACATGAATGCTTGCGAGGGATTCACCCTAACTCATGAGTCTGTGAGGACTACTCATTACATAATATCAAAAACAAATACAAAGATAGAAATCATTGTGCAAAATACTTCCTAGATTGAAATCACAATATTCATACAATGGTCGCCAATCAAGGAGATCACATAAAGGTGATGGCTATGGCTATGGAGTAGATGGGAGATGAATGGATGAACTATGGTGATGGGATCTCCTTCAAAAGGTGATGGACGTGTGGACGGCGGCTCGTTTGGTGACCTAATGACTTCCTTTTATCGTCTGCCTCACGACTTTTATAATGTTTGACCTTGGGAAAGCAGCCGCAAGTGGTAGTACGGGCGGGGCTTGCCCGTATCGATGCCCGTTAAAGCCCCCTAACCGCCTCGTAGCGCAGTCAACTTTTCCATGCTTCGACGCGATTTTCGCAATTGCAGGTCCATTTGCTATTATGACGTGATATCCTTTTTGATTGTAATATCCAAAAATAGAAGAGATTGCGCATCTTTGCATTGATTAGGCATATGTGCTGAGAGGTAAACTTGTCAATTTCTTGACTTATCTAGGGGTTTAAATGCGAGAAAATATGATGTATTTTACAGCCATCATCAAGCTAGCACATTTGATATTCAAACATAATGTCAAAATACTTATGGATATAATCTGTTAATTCTTAATACAAGATTGCATGATGTTTTTTTCCTTCTTCTGGAGTATAAAAGAGATGTGTTGCATCATCTCTAAGTTAGGACGTGATGTCCATATGAATGCGTATCTTACACAAATTGAAGTTATATTCTTATATCTCATTGACGAATTGTTATTGTCCATTACAACTTAAAAGAGAGAATAGTCAAGTGAACCCATAAACCCCGGTCTAATTTTAACAATAAGAAACACCTTTCCATTCCATTTATCTTCTATTTGTAGCACTATTTTAATCCAAAAATACAATTTTGTATTTATCATTTTTGCACACAAAACCCCCAAACAAACTAACCTTTACCGCCCTTAGTTTAATTTACTTGATTAGTTTGATTTACTTTACTTGCTACTTTATTTTACTTTTGCTTACACAAAACCTTGTGCTTGACAACCACACGGTGCAGTTGGAGACACAAGGCTTTATTTTATTTTGTGGGATTTCTAGGAGAAGAGAGTGAGCGATACCTCTTTACCTATTCCCCGAGAGTTTGATATAAACCCTCGAGTCATCCTTGTGGGGAAAGTAATCTGCTGACACAACACTCTGCACTTGGAGTCCCAACGTCATCATCTGCATCTTTAACTTGATGAAGGCATCGCTGAGCAAAGACTGTCGACTCACTCGTGCTGCTCGGGGGAAAACCTAGGATCTAGTCTTCCCGACCGGACGATGGCGGCACTGTGGTGCCATTTTCTCTCTTGGGAGCATTTTTTGTGGAGCAGACAGAGGCTGGAGGAGGAGATGTCAAGTCATGCTTGGTTGGCATGTGCTACGGTGAGCCATGCCTGCTCTCGGCAGGTGCTATGCATGACAAATCTTCCATGGTGCCGTCGGCATCAGGACTGGCAAGGGCTATGTGGATCTCTGCCTTGAATATGAACTAGTGTTTCGATGGTGGTGACGGCTTCTGAAGCGCGGACAAAGGTGCTTGCCAAGGGTGTACTAAACCGGTTGAGCTCCTGTTTTCGCCATAGGGTGACTCAGGGTTGCCCTTGGTATTTAGTTGGTGGGATGTTTGTTTCTGTGTTTAGGGCAAAGGCTCCGACTGCATGTTACTTCACCCATTGTTGGGTTCTAGGTCTTGAGTGGTGGCTTCGGATTTTGTGATGTATATGCTCGTGACAGTTCCATATTTGAAGAAATAAATAAAGATTCACAGGAACGCTTATTCCGGACTGCGTTCCGGAAAAAGTAGCCTACTTGACAGAAAGGGCGGGCACTCTCGGCTCGGAGGTAGGCACTCTCGTCTTTCAACCCCACCGTCACTTTGAATTTAGTGGGGCACTGTTTACTTACAGCCTCTACGAGTTGCAAGTGAATGGGGCCGGTGCGTGGTGAACGGAAGGGTTCATCAAGCCATTTCTCGCCTTAACCCCTAAACTAAATAGGAAGGTATTACCGACAGCATGGTCTCTGCTTGGACTCTAGCATAATTTCCCTCTAGGCATCATTCCATTCCCGGTACATCCACTGGATATATTTCATCACGAATGTTGACTACTCCTCCGCTTTTACAACGTGTTAGTGTTATGCATCCACTATAACATTAACATGGTCGGTTACCTCCCTGATCTTGGGGATCATGGATCTCTAATAGTACATAACGACCATAGGAACATTCCCCGTCAGTTATGATGAAATAAAATCCTCTCAAAAAAAATTATGATGAAATAAAAGGGTGTGTGCATGCGATGAGGCATATCATAAATTGGCGACCAGGAGGTGAACCACATCTACAATTAAGGGTCAATAATGGATGAAAGTAGGCAATGTTGCTGGGCCAAGCCACTACGTATATTTTTATTGTGCGAATTTAATAAAACTAGCAAGGTGGCCCTCGCAAATGCGAGGGCGTAATCATATTTATCTTACCTTCATATTACTTAAGTCATAATATTTTCTCTTTTATTTACCCACCTAATTGCAAAAATAATAATCATTTTACAAATCGTGACATACATAGATCTGTCTGCATCTTAGTAAGACAATGGTACTAAAGTTTGAGATATTGTAAGGGCTGAACGGTGCCCGCGTTTCCCCCGTAGTGCGATGGCAAAGGTAAGTTGCAAGGGAATTTTTCATGTTGGACCCAACAAATTTTCTTTTTTTTTTGGAAAAAGCACTACCCTAGGTCACATCGTGCCGCTGTGCTAGAAATCTCATGTTCACCCGATATCATGGTCCTAAAGTTTAAATTAATCATGTATATATTTTATTTCTAAAAATCACTATTAAGCTATGAATATTTAATGGGTTAATTTTATTGGCATATTTACTGAAGAAAAATCTTAGTGATTACTTTGTTGTTATTTAAAAAGATCTAGGTGTGCATGGACAGGAAACAATAATTAGTAGTCCAATGAAAATAGATTGAGAAAATCCACCATCCTATGCAAATATTAGATAAATTTAAGACATATTCTAGGATAAACTGTAATATGACGTTTTCTCATTTTTTCAGATTTTAGGAGGACAAATTTTATGGGAAAGATAGACTATAATATGATGTTTTCTCGTTCTTTTCAGGAAAAAAAAAGTTTTTTATCCATGGAGCTGATGCGATTCAAACGTGATTGGGTCGGTCTCCTTCTCACGTTTTACAATCATGTGAAAGTTGCGTACAAGTTTTTTTTACCGATTATGTGCTTAGATTTAGATAATATTTGTTTCCAAGGCATAATTAGGAACGTGGATTCAGATCTATCTCATATCCACCCATAGCCTACATACACGATCTTCACGATCTCTTTTTTAAAAAGGACGAAGCTATTTTTGTTTTGATCTAATGGAGACATACAACTTTTGTGGCCACAAAAATAATTATGCAACTACCATGTAGCTTAGGTGCACGGTATTTTTTAAGAGACATATTGGTTTTTATTAGATGTGATAGAACTAATATCAATCGTGTCAAAAGGTTGTATCAGCCGTGTCAAAAAGTTACGTAACTAATATTTTATTGTAAAATCCTAGACGTAGATTTTAGATCTAACCATTAAGATAATTTTAGATGATGTGGATTAATGTAATGCCTCTATTTTAATCTCTTATTTTGTTTTTAGTATATAATAGATAGGGTGGAACAAGGTTAGTGACCGAAAGTTATATATCGCAAAGTAACCCTGAGAAAAACTCTAACCCTCTCGCTTGCTGCCCCTCACTCTCCCATGTCTAGACACGGTATGGCGGTGCCTTCCATGGTTACCTAGCTCTCTCCATGGCTCCGCGGCGAGTGACTACGGTTGGCATGTGAGGGAAAGGCATAAGGGCGGAGTTGCCGGTAGGGGAAGGTTGGGCGCGCTCCCTACCTTGATCCTGGGCAAAAATTTGCTTATACATATGCTTGGTTCATTCAAATCATCTGGAGAAGAAACAAAAGAGGAAAAATTGCCTTGTTGGGCCATGTTGTCTCTGCCATAGGCTTGGACCGACTTTCTCCATGCACTCCAGTCACCAGAGCAGTTCGCGTTGGTGCGTTAAGCGTCTACCAGCAAGCTTGCGGGTTCCAAAGCCGCGGGGCCCTGCGAGCAGACACACTAAATTATGCAAAAGTTAAAGCAACCTAGAAGTATTGCTCCTGCGACCTCATGCTAAAGGAACTAAAGTCTCCCCAACACAATAGAACAGTAGTTTTTATGTTATCAAAACAAAAGAGCAGTAGTTTTATTGTTGGAGCATAGGCCAGAAACTTCAAATGGAACCCGACCTTCATGTAGCATGTTTCCTGAAAAAATAATTGAAAACTTCATTTTGTTCACTTTTTTTTGAACAGTATTATACTTGGATATGAATGTATAGTACACACGTATAAAGTTTCATGGATTTATATTCTTATTTGTGACCTACACAAAAGTGAACACGTGTGAAGACTAAAAATGATTTTTTTTATGTCTACTTAGAGCCATACTTTGAAACTTTTGTGTAGCCAAAATTCAAAGTGTTTTTAATATTATTGTGCATGTACATGAAAACATCATCACATATGTATAAGTATGTTCATGCTCTAGCATACACTACTTGTTTAGTTTTCTTATTTCGAGCATATTTTCAAATTTTCCTGAATCTATTTTGGTCCATGTCAACTTTCTTTGTGGGGAACGATATTACCCGTTAACACTCGAATATCAGAAATCTTGGACAGGAAAATGGTCTAGCCAACTTTAATTTTTTGCATCATTTTTGTGTTCTGATTT